>CM031621.1:38421447-38426447 GCA_018398815.1 Conus ventricosus
GGACAGGCTTTGTGATAAGCCAATCACAGAGAAGGACACAAGATGTGGTACAGTGAGTGAAAAGTCACTACATGAAAAAAAAAGGCGTAAGTAGCTTTTCATCGTACGCAAAGAAATCACATTGGATGCTCATGAGCTGGCACACGTGGTTTTAACAGCAGAAGCATCCAGCTTTGTGTGTCAGCACCAACCAAAGAACTTCAACATCATACAGAGTGTATGCTCCCAACTACCAGCCACGAAGATCGGCGGTGGAAGAATTCTTCGAGGTAAGTAGAATTGACACAGCAGGAAAAGCCCCAAGAAAAGAATGAACATCTCATAGTTAGGGGGACTTCAACGCCCAAAGTCGGCCCAGATGCCTACAAAGATGGGCTGGAAAACAGTGGGTCAATACGGCACACAGGGGAAACTAACGGACAGGGGACCTTTCGCCTTCTGGAGTTTGCCTGCACCAACGGCCTCATCGCATTGACTACACCATTTTCCCCCACAAATGTCAAGAGAACAACTGGCATGCGCCGACCGAACGGAATGACTCACAACCAGATCGACTTTGTCCTCACTCCGCGGCGCTTCAAATCAATCATCGCATCATACAAGCAAGACCGAGAGGACATACCCCGGAGCTGATATAGGCAGGACCATGATCTTCGTGCTGCTCACAATGAAGATCATAAAAAAATTTTGGAAAGAAAAAGTACCAAGCTGCGCAGCCCACGCATCAAGTTGACCTAGAGAAGGTTTAAAAGCCCAGAAGTTGATAGAAGGGCATTCCAGGCACAGCTCTCGGGGCGGTTTCGCGGGCCGGCACTCAACCTCCTGGACAATGACATCAACGACTCACAAACAGCTTTCATTGAAGGACAGTCTGCGGAACAGCATGCAGAGGAGGTTCTTGGGCGACAGAGAAGAAACACCAAGCATGGATCTCAAACGACATCATTGACCTCTGCTACCTGCGACAAAAGAAGATCACTGAAGGGATACGAAAAAAAATTCCAGCCCTGAACAAGCTGCACTGTATAGAAAAACCAACAAACCTTGTAAAGAAGGTAATGATTGAAGCCAAAGGAAAATGGATCAATTAACCAGTTGCGGAACAATTCGAGAAAGGCATGTGATGAAAAAGGGAAACAGAGCAAACATGCTTCCACCACACTGAAAAACCTCAACAAGGCGCAGCAGAACCCCAGAACAGATCGTCAGTCATCGAGGGTATACCTCAGGCGAGATGCTGACAGAAAGCTCCGCTGTTTGAACAGATGGACACAGTAACTGCCAGAAACTTTTACAAACTACCCTATACAGCCAGACGACAAGTCTGTTTGTTGAGGGGGACCCTCTAACCACCATCACGTGGAATCATCACCACTTCCAGTGATTGAGGAGAAGAAGTTGGAAGAAGCCATCGGCAGCTTCCGGCAGGGAAATCACTGGCAGCAGACAATATTCAAGCATGAGCTGCTCAAACATGGAGGGAAGGATTGGTCACTCTAGTAACATCGATTTTTGTCAGGAAGATCTGGGACGACAAAAAAGGGCCCCACAGAATGGACTCAATCACTCATATCCCCCCTGCCTAAAAAAGGGAAAAAGCTACGCCAATGCCAGAACTACAGAACCACTAAAGTCTCATTAGCCAACCGGTATAAAAATCTGCTCAGAGTCATCTTGAATCGACTGAAGGAAAGAGGCGGAAGAACCACCTGGTGGAAGAACAAGCTGGATTTCAGGGCAGGCAGAAGAAGCACAGTAGGACAGATCTTCACCTGCCGGATTCTGATGGAGAACATCTGCAACGTCAGAGAGACCTGTTCCAAAAACCTTCATTGAATTTAGGGAAAGTGTTTGACAGGGTGTGGCACAAGGGTCTGTGGCAGGTGATCCAGAGGAAAAGTTTGGCATAGAGGTGGCTCTCGATCCAAAAACCATCCAGGCGCTGTATAAACACCGCCAGCAGCCGCAGTCCCTCCTCAAACAACCAGATAGGGGGATACTTCAAGACCACAGTTTTGGAGTTCCGTCAGGCTGCCTGCTATCTCCCGTACTGTTCAAAGCTCTTCCTGGAAAACATCTTTGACGTGAAAACCCTCCATGTCTTCCACTCCACTTCTCCATCGAGAAAGCAGAGGAAGAACCATCACAATAATCTGAGGTTCGCAGATGACATCGATGATGGCGGCAGCAAACGAAGAACTAAAGTCCGCAAAAGAGACTGGAAGAAAGGGCAGGTGCATATGGAATGGAAGTGAGCACAGAAAAAAGCAAAGTCTGAGTCAACTGCCACAAACCAGCAGCACCCATGCTGAAATCTACATGAACGGGACAACAGCTTGAAGAAGTGGTGCGCTTTCAAATACCTTGGCGCGCGCCACTCTCACCAAAGTCGGTTCGCTCTGCACACGAAATCAAGCCCAGATAGCGTTCGCAAACCAGCAGCAATGGGCAAAGCTAAAACAAGATCTGGAAGAGCAAGAGCAGGGAGAGATCAGCTTGCCTACAAAGATGAAGCTTGGTACAGTCCCTGGTGTTGTCCATCTGCTGTATGGAGCTGCGGAAAGCTGGCCATGACAGCACAGTCCACCATGAGAATCCAGGACGTTTGAAAAACTAAATGCTTCAGGCGCTTGCTCGGAATCTCTTGGCAAGTACGGAAGACAAACGACCTTGTGAGGAGCCCAAATTGCATCACTTGCAGGCCCCAAGAACCCCTTTGGCAACAGTCAAGAAGAGGAAGTCTTTGTCGTGGTTCGGGCTGTCATTTACGCCACAATTCACTGCCCTAAAAACAGTTCATCCAGGGCACGCGGGAAGGTGGCAGTCGAAAAGGGAGACACGCAAATGCTGGATGGACAACATCAAAGAATGGATCCAGGATGGATGGCCCCTACGTTGAATTGCGACATCAGAGGCAGGGCCGGATGGCGGTGCCTGGCTTCGAGAGTGTCTCTCATCTCTCCTCTACGCCCATCATGGGCAAGAGAATGATGATGATGATGAAATATGCATATGTCAATGTGGGTTTGAAAAACTAGATAAGTTGAGTGAGTGTAAAAGGTGTTGTTTTTTTAAAAAAATTTTTAAAAACAAGTGTCTAATATCATCTGGCGATGAAAAGACATTAAACAAACCTCTGAACTGAACTGAACTGAACTGTCTGTCTGTCTGTCTGTCTGTCTGTCTGTCTCTGTCTCGTCCTGTCTGCTCTCTCTTCTCTCTCTCTCTCTCTCTCCTCTCCTCTCTCTCTCTCTCCTCTCTCTCTCTCAATATTTTTCAATAGGGTGACATTAGCCTTGAACAGGTTACGTCGGCTCGATAAGATTCTCAACGAATGCTATTGTGACACTACAATGCCATCGTCTCAGGGACTCGATAGAAATTAGAAATCAGATGAATAACTTTGGGGTATTTACACCCATCACGAAAGTTATCAACATTATGCATGGCTATGGAATAACATTAATACACCATATTTTGTCCTAGTATTTAAAGTGGTTTGTCTTACACAGCGTGCACGCGCGCGCGCGCGGCGCGCGCGCCCCCCCCCCCCCCCCCCCCACACACACACACACACGCACGCACGCACGCACGCACGCACGCACACACACACACACACACCACACACACGCGCGTGGGCGCGCGCACGCACTCACAAACACACACACACGCACACACACATGCACACACACGCACGCACACACACAGACACACGCGCGCGCGCGCGCGCACGCACATATACACCACCACCAACACACCACACAAACGACAAAACACATGCACAGAGAGAGAGAGAGAGAGAGAGAGAGAGAGAGAGAGAGAGAGAGAAGAGAGAAGAGAGAGAGAGAGAGAGAGAGAGAGATTCTCAACAAATGCGATTGTAAAAGAAAAGTGACATTTTCTCAAAGCAAAGTGGATTCGATAAAAATTAGCGATCGAATTTAGAATTTCCTGGTATTGACATTCATCAAGAAAGTTATTAACATGATCCAGGACTAAGAAATAATGTTAATATGCCATATTTTGTCCTGGTATTTTAAGGATTTTTGTTGTTGTATGGTTCGTTGTCAAACAGTATGATATAATTATATTCTGAAAATGATGGCAGAATCGCTATTGATGATTATTAATTTCTTTCGCGCTCTGTCAGACTTATTATTTAGAAGTCCAGTGAGAACACTGCAATCATCACGGCTAACACACACACACATGCACGGGCGCGCGCGCGCACGCACGCACCACCACACACACACACACACACACACCACACACACACACACACACACACACACACACACACCACACACACACACAACACACACGGTTAAACACATATACACACAGACGCACAGAGAGAGAGAGAGAGAAAGAGAGAGAGAGGGAGATGAAGGAGAGAGAGAGAGAGAGAGAGAGAGAGAGAGAGAGAGAGAGAGAGAGAGAGAGAGAGAACAGACAGACAGAGACAGAGAGAGTGAGAGATACAGAGACAGACAAACAGACAGACAGACAGACAGACAGCCTAGCTACACAAAGAGATACACGTTCTGGCAGTTATTTTACTGTCAGAGGCTAAACAACCCTCTTGGGACAGCAGTCGAGCGAGCAGCTTCACAAGCCATACAGTCAAGGTGGGTGCATATACGACTTCACACATGCGAGAGAGAGAAGAGAGAGAGAGAGAGGAGAGAGAGAGAGAGAGAGAGAGAGAGAGAGAGACAGAGACAGAGACACAGACAGACAGACAGACAGACAGACAGAGCTCACCAGCTGAACAGTCTTCTTCGTTCGCTGAGCAAGCTCGGGTTTTTTTTTATTTATTTTTAAAAAAAATTTTTGTGTGATGTCTTCTTCAATCTGAATGGAAACCAGACTAAACGACTACAGTAGGCATCACCCATTTGCTTTTCAGTGTTGTCACCTCTACGTCCACCAGACTCCCCCCGCGTTTTAGAGGCAAAGCGCAAACTCGCGCCAAAATTGATATTAAACTGGTGATAAAT
>CM031621.1:38428398-38430898 GCA_018398815.1 Conus ventricosus
CAAAGGAAACGCAAAGACGGTCACCGTACATATTAAAACGTCAACAACAACAACAACAACAACAACAACAACACAACAACAACATCACCTCAACCCTCAACCCTATTTGTCAGAAATTCGATTTCAATCCCCCTCCCGCCCCCCGCCCCCTCCCCATCACCTCAATAGTTAGTTGTTAGACCCCCGGAATCACGATCATGGGGGTGTGGGTTCGAATCCCTGCCGCGCCATATCAGTAAAGAGGGACTTTATCTTTGGAACTAGCATTGATTCTGACTCATTTCCTGAAAAATCTTTCAAATTAGTCTAAACACCGAAGTTTCGTGAGTGAACGCACGCATAACATCTTGTATACGCGTAAAATCCATCATCAACTTTTGGAATTGAAGGGCCGTTTGACCGTTGGTATGGATGACATGTTACACATAGCATGCATCCTCTGTGATAAAGGGAAAGAATGAGGGGAAGAAACTGAGTGACTGATAGTCGACTGGATGTCATGGGACACGATGGTGGACATTAATACCAGCAGGCAGCTCTTTTGTCGGCCCTACCCAGGCAGGCAGCCCTTTGTGCGAAAACGAGAGCGTGGATTGGGAAGCGCTTAATGCTTGGTCTCTAACCGAAGATAGGCGCTATTTGAATATTCTGATTGATTGATTGATTGATTGATTGATTGATTGATTGAATCTTTAATGGGTAGGAATTAGACACATTAAAGGCCCTTTTACAATTCAGCCCACTAATAAACAAACAATGGAAGGTTAAACAAAATTAAACACTACAACATGGAACAATGACCAATTAGTAATTCGTGAGAGAGAGAGAGAGAGAGAGGAGAGAGAGAGAGAGAGAGAGAGAGAGAGAGAGAGAGGAAGAAAGAAAGAAAGAAAGAGAGAGAGAGAGAGAGAGAGAGAGAGAGAGAGAGAGAGAGAGAGAGAGAGAGAGAGAGAGAGAGAGAGCAAATGACCGACCGACAGAGAGAGAGAGAGCGAGACTCACACACACACACACACACACACACACACACCACACACACACACACACACACACACACACACACACACACACACACACAATAGAGGAGAAGAAGAAGAAAAGAGACAATGATAATAATGAGAGAGGAGAGAAGAAGAAGAAGAAGAAGAAGAAGATGATGATGATGATGATGATGATGATGATGATGATGATGATGATGATGATGAATGATGATGTAACAACAACAACGATAAAAATCATCATCATCATCATCATCATCATCATCATCATCATCATCATCACCACCACCACCACCATCATCATAATTATAATTACAAGCGTAATCATAATGATGATAATAAGTACCAGCATAATCACCTCTCACCCCTCTGATAAATAACTGATATCTCAATACTATTAATCTATTCATTCATTTATGTATTTGTTCGTTTATTTACTTATTTGCTTCCATCATTCATTCATTCATTCATTCATTTGTTTGTTTGTAGGTCTACAATCCGGTGTCAATCATCTTTGTGTATGTATTCATTCGTTATTGTTATTTATCCATCATTTATTCATCATTATTTGTTGTTGTTTTTTATTTATTTGTGTGTGTGTGTGTGTGTTTGTTTATTCCATTTCATTCTACGTCTCGGTGTCAATTGCCTTCGTCTTTACCTCCATCTGTTTGTTTGGGTTTTTTTTGTTTGTTTGTTTGTTTGTTGGGGGGGGGGGGGCTGGGTTTTTTTTTTAACGCAATCCCTTTACTGTTATTCATTTGGTGGGTTGATTGATGAATTAACGGATCGATTGACTGATTTCTGTGGGCAGGCCTACGCCTGGGTATCGATCATCTTCGTCTTCATCTCCATCTTCTCCTTCTGCGCAGACACCCACCCCATCTTCCGGGTCCGCGCGCAGGATGTGCGTCAGTTCGCCGGCGTCTACCGCTTCTTCAACCTGGAGTCGCTGGACTTCAAGAAGGAGGACCGCTGGAAGGGCAACTCCAGCACCAGCACTGGTAGCATCACCACCGTCGTCACGGACATCAACAGCGACAACAACAACAACAACAACAACAACAACAACAAGCACCGCCACAACAACAACAACAACAACAACAACAACAACAACAACAACAACACAACAACAACGAGAAGAAAGGAGGGGAGTATTATAACCAGAACAGGACGGGCAACGCCAGTGCGTTGGCGGGGGCTTTGAACGACAAGTTCCTGCCTCATCCCAGCCTCCTGATCATGGACCTCTGCTGCCTCATCTTCTTCACGCTGGAGTACGTGACCCGCTTCGTGTGCTCGCCCAGCAAACTCAACTTCTTCCGCTCCTTCCAGAACGTCATCGACTTCGTGGCCATCTCGCCCGACTACGTGGAGCTCATCTTCCTCATCTTCGACCCCATGCGGCGCGAGGGCATGGCCGTCATGGACCTCATGTTCATCCTGCGCATGCTCAGGCTGTGCCGGATCTTCCGCCTGATCCGCCACGTGCCCGGCTTGTG
>CM031621.1:38463398-38468943 GCA_018398815.1 Conus ventricosus
CCTCTCCACACTACCCCCGTCATCTCTTCCCCCCCCCTCTCCACACTACCCCCGTCATCTCTCACCCCCCCCCCTCTCCACACTACCCCCGTCATCTCTTCCCCCCCCCCCCCTCTCCACACTACCCCCGTCATCTCTTCCCCCCCCCCCCCTCTCCACACTACCCCCGTCATCTCTTCCCCCCCCCTCCTCCACACTACCCCCGTCATCTCTTCCCCCCCCCCCCTCTCTCCACACTACCCCCGTCATCTCTTCCCCCCCCCCTCTCCACACTACCCCCGTCATCTCTTCCCCCCCCACCTCTCCACACTACCCCCGTCATCTCTTCCCCCCCCCCCCTCTCCACACTACCCCCGTCATCTCTTCCCCCCCCCCCCTCTCCACACTACCCCCGTCATCTCTCCCCCCCCCCCTCTCCACACTACCCCCGTCATCTCTTTCCCCCCCCCCTCTCCCCTACCCACTACCCCGTCATCTCTCCCCCCCCCCCTCTCCACACTAACCCCGTCATCTCTTCCCCCCCCCCTCTCCACACTACCCCCGTCATCTCTTCCCCCCCCCCCTCTCCACACTAACCCCCGTCATCTCTCCCCCCCCCCCCTCTCCACACTACCCCCGTCATCTCTTCCCCCCCCCTCTCCACACTACCCCCGTCATCTCTTCCCCCCCCCCTCTCCACACTACCCCCCGTCATCTCTTCCCCCCCCTCTCCACACTACTCCCGTTCATCTCTTCCCCCCCCCCTCTCCACACATACCCCCGTCATCTCTTCCCCCCCCCCCCCCTCTCCACACTACCCCCGTCATCTCTTCCCCCCCCCCCCTCTCCACACTACCCCCGTCATCTTTTCCCCCCCCCCCCTCTCCACACTACCCCCCGTCATCTCTTCCCCCCCCCCTCTCCACACTACCCCCCGTCATCTCTATCCCCCCCCCCCCCCCCCTCTCCACCTACCCCCCGTCATCTCTTATCCCCTCCCTCTCCACACTACCCCCGTCATCTCTTCCCCCCCCCCCTCCACACACTCCCCCGTCATCTCTTTCCCCCCCCCCCCCCCCCCCCCTCTCCACACTACCCCCGTCATCTCTTGTATCCCCTCCCTCTCCACACTACCCCCGTCATCTCTTGTATCCCCCCTCCCTCTCCATTCTACCCCCGTCATCTCTTTTATCCCCTCCCTCTCCACACTACCCCCGTCATCTCTTTTATCCCCTCCCTCTCCACACTACCCCCGTCATCTCTTTATCCCCTCCCTCTCCACACTACCCCCGTCATCTCTTTTATCCCCTCCCTCTCCCCTCCCTCCCTCCACACTCACCCCCGTCATCTCTTTTATCCCCTCCCTCTCCACACTACCCCCGTCATCTCTTTTATCCCCTCCCTCTCCCCTCCCTCTCCCCACTACCCGTCATCTACTTTTTATCCCCTCCCTCTCCACACTACCCCCGTCATCTCTTTTATCCCCTCCCTCTCCACACTACCCCGTCATCTCTTTATCCCCTCCCTCTCCACACTACCCCCGTCATCTCTTTTATCCCCTCCCTCTCCCCTCCCTCTCCCCACTACCACCGTCATCTCTTTTATCCCCTCCCTCTCCCCTCCCTGTCCACACTACCCCCGTCATCTCTTTTATCCCCTCCCTCTCCCCTCCCTGTCCACACTAACCCCCGTCATCTCTTTTATCCCCTCCCTCTCCCCTCCCTCTCCACACTACCCCCGTCATCTCTTTTTATCCCCTCCCTCTCCACACTACCCCCGTCATCTCTTTTATCCCCTCCCTCTCCCCTCCCTCTCCCCACTACCCCCGTCATCTCTTTATCCCCTCCCTCTCCCCTCCCTCTCCACACTACCCCCGTCATCTCTTGTATCCCCTCCCTCTCCCCTCCCTCTCCCCACTACCCCCCGTCATCTCTTTTATCCCCTCCCTCTCCCCTCCCTGTCCACACTACCCCCGTCATCTCTTTTATATCCCCTCCCTGTCCACACTACCCCCGCTCATCTCTTGTATCCCCCCCCCCTCCCTCTCCACACTAACCCCCGTCATCTCTTGTATCCCCTCCCTCTCCCCACTACCCCGTCATCTCTTGTATCCCCTCCCTCTCCCCTCCCTGTCCACACTACCCCCGTCA
The DNA here is from genome assembly GCA_018398815.1 of Conus ventricosus. Lineage (NCBI taxonomy): Eukaryota > Metazoa > Mollusca > Gastropoda > Neogastropoda > Conidae > Conus > Conus ventricosus. The sequence continues at coordinate 38,465,528 of CM031621.1, forward strand.
TCTCTTGTATCCCCTCCCTCCCCCACTACCGCCGTCATCTCTTGTATCCCCTCCCTCTCCCCTCCCTGTCCACACTACCCCCGTCATCTCTTTTATCCCCTCCCTCTCCCCTCCCTCTCCACACTACCCCCGTCATCTCTTGTATCCCCTCCCTCTCCACACTACCCCCGTCATCTCTTGTATCCCCTCCCTCTCCACACTACCCCCGTCATCTCTTGTATCCCCTCCCTCTCCCCACTACCCCGTCATCTCTTGTATCCCCTCCCTCTCCCCTCCCTGTCCACACTACCCCCCCGTCATCTCTTGTATCCCCTCCCATCTCGACACTACCCCCGTCATCTCTTGTATCCCCTCCCTCTCCCCCTCCCTCTCCACACAACCCCCGTCATCTCTTTTTATTCCCTCCCTCTCCACACTACCCCCGTCATCTCTTTTATTCCCCTCCCTCTCCCCTCCCTGTCCACACTACCCCCGTCATCTCTTTTATCCCCTCCCTCTCCCCTCCCTGTCCACACTACCCCCGTCATCTCTTTTATCCCCTCCCTCTCCCCTCCCTGTCCACACTACCCCCCGTCACTCTTTTTATCCCCTCCCTCTCCACACACCTACCCCCGTCATCTCTTTATCCCCTCCCTCTCCCCCCCTGTCCACACTACCCCCGTCATCTCTTTTATCCCCTCCCTCTCCCCCTCCCTGTCCACACTACCCCCGTCATCTCTTGTATCCCCTCCCTCTCCACACTACCCCCGTCATCTCTTGTATCCCCTCCCTCTCCACACTACCCCCGTCATCTCTTGTATCCCCTCCCCTCCACACTACCCCCGTCATCTCTTGTAATCCCCTCCCTCTCCACACTACCCCCGTCATCTCTTTTATCCCCTCCCTCTCCACACTACCCCCGTCATCCCTTGTATCCCCTCCCTCTCCACACTAACCCCCGTCATCTCTTTTATCCCCTCCCTCTCCACACTACCCCCCGTCATCTCTTGTATCCCCTCCCTCTCCACACTACCCCCCGTCATCTCTTTTATCCCCTCCCTCTCCACACTACCCCCGCCATCTCTTTTTATCCCCTCCCTCTCCCCTCCCTCTCCCCTCCCTCTCCCCTCCCTCTCCACACTACCCCCGTCATCTCTTGTATCCCCCCCTCTCCCCTCCCTGTCCACACTACCCCCCGTCATCTCTTGTATCCCCTCCCCTCCCCTCCCTGTCCACACTACCCCCGTCATCTCTTGTATCCCCTCCCTCTCCCCTCCCTGTCCACACTACCCCCCGTCATCTCTTGTATCCCCTCCCTCTCCCCTCCCTGTCCACACTACCCCCGTCATCTCTTTTTATCCCCTCCCTGTCCACACTACCCCCCGTCATCTCTTTTATCCCCTCCCTGTCCACACTACCCCCGTCATCTCTTTTATCCCCTCCCTGTCCACACTACCCCCGTCATCTCTTTTATCCCCTCCCCTCTCCACACTACCCCCGTCATCTCTTTTATCCCCTCCCTGTCCACACTACCCCCCGTCATCTCTTTTATCCCCCCTCCCCTCTCCACACTACCCCCGTCATCTCTTCCCCCCCCCCCCTCTCCACACAACCCTGTCATCTCTTTATCCCCTCTCCATCTCCATACTACCCCCCGTCATCTCTTGTATCCCCTCCCTTTTCTGTTCTCTTCGCTGATATAGTAGAAATACGCACACCTAAAACACACTGTCACGACCTCTCTCTCTCTCTCTCTCTCTCTCTTCTCTCTCTCTCTCTCCTCTCTGTCTCTCTCTCTCTCTCTCTCTCTCTTCTGTCTCTTTGTGTCTCTCTCTCGTACACACAGCAACACGTACAATACACAGACACAGATACACACACACAGATACACACAGACACAGACACACACAGACACACAACAGACACACACACACACACACACACACACACACACACACACACACGCACGCACGCACGCACAGCACAGCACGCACGCACGCACTCACGCATACAACGCACACTTTTCACAGACAGAGAGAGAGAAACAGACAGACAGACACACACACCACACACACACAAACACACACACACACACACACACACACACACACACACACATACACACACACACCCACACCCACCCACACACACACACACACACACACACACACACACACACACACACACACAGAACGAGTGTGAGTGTGAGTGTGTGGAGCGCGCGCGCGCGCGCGCGCGCGCGCGCGCGTGCGTGTGTGTGTGTGTGTGTGTGTGTGTGTGTGTGTGTGTGTGACAGAAAGAGAGAGAGAGGTACAGAGAGAGAGAGGGAGAGAGGGAGAGAGAGAGAGAGAGAGAGAGAGAGAAGAGAGAGAGAGAGAGAGAGAGAGAGAGAGAGATGCCGAGGGTTACAGAGAGATAGAAGAGGAGGGGGGGGGGGCAGAGACAGAGAGTGCGAGAAGAACACCAAGCGACAGAGACACACAGACACACAGAGACGGAACCACCCACCAGATCCTCAGCCAAAGGATGCTGAGCCAGCTCATCACAGATGTCCGGGTTGTCCAGGTAGTAGGACAGACAGGTGGACCGCACGATGAACGGCTTGAGGGTGATGTCCACCAGGTTCTTGCCCGCGGCGTACAGGAAGAAGATGAGCTCCGGGAGGAAGCGCAGGTAGTACTTGCGCTCCTGCTTCTCTCGCACCAGCTGGATCTGGTAGAAGCACTGTCTGGTGATGGAGGCTTTGTTGACCTGAGCTTGGGAAGGTCGGTCCACGCTCGACTCCGTGATGGCCATGATGGCGGAGAGGCAACGGATGGATGTTTGTGGTCAGTCTTTTGTCCACGTGTGGTGGTGATGTCTATGAAGTTGCTGGTTACAATGTGAGGCGACTGCAGGCGGGAATCTAAATAAATTTTGAAATTATAGAATTTTTTTTTTTTTCAAATTTATCAAGTTGCTGATAAATATTTGTTCGATAACAACGAAAGAGACGCCTTGAAGAATCTCTCCAGTAAAAAATGGTTTATTTTTTCAAAAACAAAAACGGACTCACGGTCTAGTTGATTGATTAAGGATGGTTTTATTTGAAAGATTCGCAGTCAACATCCACAGTCACGGTCACCCAAGATCTCAAGTTCAGCTTATTTCGGGGGAACCATCAGGCTTCAACTCATCGATCGAAGGCGAAACAGCAACGGTAAAAGAAAAAATCCAATCGACAGCAAAAATAAATCTGAACGTTTTTGTTTTTTTTCATTAATTTTCAACTTCAAGGCATAGGTACACACGATTTCTGCTGTAAAATTCACACAGATTAGCCTAGATCCTGTATGAAAATTTCACGAGAGGCCGAGAATTGTCTTTTGGGGGATTTCACGTTATGCAGATACTCCTTATCTTTCTGGGAACTTCACGCTCTGCAGGTAGTTCCGATC
>CM031621.1:38469043-38474043 GCA_018398815.1 Conus ventricosus
TTTATGGAGATGTCACGTCACATTTTGCAGATAGTCTTGGTCTTGGTGGAAATTTTACGTTGTGCAGATGGTTGTGATCTTTATGGAGTTTCCACGTTCTGCTGATAGTCTTGCTCTCTTTAAAGGAGGTTGAAATGTGTGTATAGTCCTGATCTTAAAGTGGGTTTCACGTTTCCTGAATGGTTTCGGTCTTCATGGAGATTTCACGTTTTGCAGATCGTTCCGATTCTTGTGAAAGTTTGGGGTTACAAACTCTGTATTATTCTTGTTGGAAACTTTTGGTATTTTTGTGGAGATATTCCGGTTTGTTTGTTTTTTTTGTGTGTTTATTTTCGTTGTTTGTTTGTCTTTTTTTACGGTTAGTTTTTATTCTTGCAGAGATTTCATGCCTCGCGCACAGCTGTGTGATCTTTGTGGAGGTTTCAAAACACAGATTTTTTTTCGCCCCGGAGTGGAAATTTCACACTTCTTCTGAAGTAACTGGATGTTGAAGAACAATGACACACGCTTTCCGCAGCCCTTTGATCCTTCCAAGGCGAATTCCGTTCTTCCTTCTAACTGATTCTCTTACTTACTTTTTTTTTTCTTTTTTTAGATTATTACCGGGTTTGTGTTTTTTTTAAGGTGTCCGGTGTTTTTCTTCCCAGGTCTTCTGAAGATGTCAGGTGCTGTCACATTCCATCTCCTTCCATCCAGGGTCGAGGTGGTACCGAGGCAAGAAGGACTGAGCTGTAAGCAGCATCAGTCAGGCGTCTCTGCGTGTGAGTATGTGCACGTGCGTCCACTAACTGCTGCCTCAGCACTGCTGCAGCGGAAATGGGGCGCCAAGCAGGGGAGGGGCAGGGGGCAGGGGCGGAGGCGGTGCTGTGCTGTGCTGCGCTGTGCTGTGCTGTGCTGTGCTGTGCTGTGTTGTCGCCGTGCGGCAGCCCGTGTGTTCTGCGTGCCTCACCTGTGGCCATTCCTACCTATATATATAATCTTGCCTACGTCACTGGCCTATCCTTTAATGACGCATTGATCGGGTAGGGGACGTCATCAACGTTTCGTGGGGGTGGGGGTGGGGGGAGAGTAGGTAAAGTAGACAACTCCATGCTGGGAGGGTGGCTGGAAAATAAGCGTGGGGGGGGGGGGGGGAGCTTAGGCTGCTGCTGGTTTCCACGGCCCTTGTTGAAAACAGATGTGGTGTTCTTGAACGCATTGATGATTGCTGTTGTCACGTTCTCTGTCTCTGTCTGTCTGACGGACTGTCTGTCTCTGTCTCTCTGTCTGTGTCTGTCTGTGTCTGTCTGTGTGTCTGTCTGTCTGTCTCTCCTCTCTCTCTCTCTCTCTCTCTCTCTCTCTCTCTCTCTCTCTCTCTCTCTCTCTCTCTCTCTCTCTTTGCTTTCATTGCATAATTTTCATTTGTCTCGTTTGGTAGTTGTTTTCCTCCCCCCCCCTTTTTTTTTTTGTTTTTCCTCCTATGGGAGCTGAAGAGTTGTTAGTACATACGTAATTACGATTATGTGAACTCCACATGCTTATGGGCTCTATGTGCCTAACATTAAATCAGTTTGAGTTTCAAAGTTTTTTTTAGTCTCTTCTCTCTCTCTCTCTCTCTCTCTCTCTCTCTCTCTCTCTCTCTCTCTCTCTCTCTCTCTCTCTCTCTCTCTCTCTCTCTCTCTCTCTCTCTCAGGGAGCGGGAATACGTACTATCAATGCAGCCAGTATGAACACGAAGACGGTCAATTATGTCGCCATGGCCGAAATGGATTAATTTCACACAGGTCAGTGGGACCTTCGATATGGAAGATGGCCCAACATCCCGCCACCCCACTCCTCACCCTCCAACCCCACTACTCCCCCTTTCCACCCACTCCCAGCTCCCACCCCTGCCCCCCCACCCCCCCCCCCACCCCCACCCCCACCCCGTCAATGCTCGCCACCAGCCGATTGATCAACATGTTGCTTGTGCACAGAAGAATCTGTCCATCCTATTGTAACTTGACCTCTCCACCGATGGAGCTTGTTGTTTGTGAGGAGGCAGGAGACAGCTGTTGCACACACACACACACACACACACACACACACACACACACACACACACACACACACACACACACACACACACACTGTGTGTGTGTGTGTGTGTGTGTGTGTGTGTGTGTGTGTGTGTGTGTGTGTGTGTGTGTGTGTGTGTGTGCGTGTCCCCCTTCACCATGCTGCCATCTCAGCCTGTGACGAAGATGATGTCAGCACGGGCAGCATTGGAGGAAGCACGATTACGCCCCTTCGATGAGCGGATGACGTCAAAGGTGTGGCAAACAGGGACCAGACACTGGCCAAGTTTGTGGATCTTCTGGATGAAACGTCGACAAGATACGGGCATGAAGATCAGCGCTGAGACGACCAACCTGATGGCAAGTCGTGTAATACAGATCTAGCTTCTTCTTCTTCTTCTTCTTCTGCTGCTGCTGCTGCTGCTGCTTCTTCTTCTTCTTCTTCTTCTTCTTTCTTCTTCTTCTTCTTCTTCTTCTCGAACACTCAGATGGTGATGCCAGTTGCCCACACGAAGTGGGCTGTCCTCCGAAGGTCCGCCAGGTCCCCGTAGAGCTTGGCCCTCAGAGCCACTGGCTCCGGCCGTGTGTCCTGCCTGGCAGTAGCACGGAGGTGGCAGTCCTGTAGTATGTGCTCGGTGTCCATTTCGGGCTCTTTGCATGGGCACATCGCAGACTCTCCAATCTTGTGCTTTTTTTTCCACATGTGTGTATTCAGCAGATCTAAATGTTTACGGTCAGAAGCTACGGTGTGTGTGTGTGGTGTGTGTGTTTTGTGTGTGTGTGTGTGTGTGTTGTTTGTTTGTTTGTTTTGTTTTTTGCTTTGTTTTGTTTTTTGTTTTCTTTTTTAACGATTTTCAGTCCTAGGATCCATTATCAGCAAGTAAAAGGTCTCAACCAGATTTTAAGAAGATAAAAACTTGTTGCCACGCAACACCCATGAATCAGTTAAAGTGTTTCGGTTTACCATAAAAACCTTTTTCAAACAACACTGGCCAACTGACAAAGAAATAGCATAGAATTCTGTGCTTGTGGAACTAAAACAAAGTACACTGGAAAAGAGTTCACTGGAAACAGAGTTCACTGGAAACAGAGTTCACTGGAAACAGAGTTCACTGAGGGATGGGGGATGGAGGGAAGTTGTAAAAAGGCATGGAGAATGGGGGAGGGGATAGGAGGGAGGGTTGAAGGTGTAAAAAGGCATGGAGAATGGGGGAGGGGATAGGAGGGAGGGTTGAAGGTGTAAAAAGGCATGGAGAATGGGGGAGGGGATAGGAGGGAGGGTTGAAGGTGTAAAAAGGCATGGAGAATGGGGGAGGGGATAGGAGGGAGGGTTGAAGGTGTAAAAAGGCATGGAGAATGGGGGAGGGGATAGGAGGGAGGGTTGAAGGTGTAAAAAGGCATGGAGAATGGGGGAGGGGATAGGAGGGAGGGTTGAAGGTGTAAAAAGGCATGGAGAATGGGGGAGGGGATAGGAGGGAGGGTTGAAGGTGTAAAAAGGCATGGAGAATGGGGGGAGGAGGGGGGGTGGGAATAGAGAGGGAGGGTTGAAGGTGTAAAAAGGCATGGAGAATGGGGGAGGGGATAGGAGGGAGGGTTGAAGGTGTAAAAAGGCATGGAGAATGGGGGAGGGGATAGGAGGGAGGGTTGAAGGTGTAAAAAGGCATGGAGAATGGGGGAGGGGATAGAGGGAGGGTTGAAGGTGTAAAAAGGCATGGAGAATGGGGGAGGGGATAGGAGGGAGGGTTGAAGGTGTAAAAAGGCATGGAGAATGGGGGAGGGGATAGGAGGGAGGGTTGAAGGTGTAAAAAGGCATGGAGAATGGGGGAGGGGATAGGAGGGAGGGTTGAAGGTGTAAAAAGGCATGGAGAATGGGGGAGGGGATAGGAGGGAGGGTTGAAGGTGTAAAAAGGCATGGAGAATGGGGGAGGGGATAGGAGGAGGGTTGAAGGTGTAAAAAGGCATGGAGAATGGGGGAGGGGATAGGAGGGAGGGTTGAAGGTGTAAAAAGGCATGGAGAATGGGGGAGGGGATAGGAGGGAGGGTTGAAGGTGTAAAAAGGCATGGAGAATGGGGGAGGGGATAGGAGGGAGGGTTGAAGGTGTAAAAAGGCATGGAGAATGGGGAGGGGATAGGAGGGAGGGTTGAAGGTGTAAAAAGGCATGGAGAATGGGGGAGGGGATAGGAGGGAGGGTTGAAGGTGTAAAAAGGCATGGAGAATGGGGGAGGGGATAGGAGGGAGGGTTGAAGGTGTAAAAAGGCATGGAGAATGGGGGAGGGGATAGGAGGGAGGGTTGAAGGTGTAAAAAGGCATGGAGAATGGGGGAGGGATAGGAGGGAGGGTTGAAGGTGTAAAAAGGCATGGAGAATGGGGGAGGGGATAGGAGGGAGGGTTGAAGGTGTAAAAAGGCATGGAGAATGGGGGAGGGGATAGGAGGGAGGGTTGAAGGTGTAAAAAGGCATGGAGAATGGGGGAGGGGATAGGAGGGAGGGTTGAAGGTGTAAAAAGGCATGGAGAATGGGGGAGGGGATAGGAGGGAGGGTTGAAGGTGTAAAAAGGCATGGAGAATGGGGGAGGGGATAGGAGGGAGGGTTGAAGGTGTAAAAAGGCATGGAGAATGGGGGAGGGGATAGGAGGGAGGGTTGAAGGTGTAAAAGGCAAGGCAGAATGGGGGAGGGGGGATGATGGAGGGGAGGTTGAAGAAAGAGTGAAGACAACAGATGAATAATGGGTTTGAAATGAACTGGGTAGGTGGGAGAGACACACATGAACGAACCTAGTGTTACTCAAAATGGCTTTCTCTTTCGAAAGTTGATGATGGAATTTATTGGGGCAAATCTCACAAGCAGCGTTCACACTCGAAACTCGTGGTAATCTCGCTCCACAGACTTTTTTTTGGAAAAGAGTCAGAAGCTGTTCCAATCTCCGACGTTAACAGAAGAGCAGCTCACAAAAGCTGATGGAGA
>CM031621.1:38479043-38486543 GCA_018398815.1 Conus ventricosus
AAAACAATACAACACAGAGTAAAACAATACAACACAGATTAAATAAAACAACACAACACAGAGTAAAACAATACAACTCAGAGTAAAACAATACAACACAGAGTAAAACAATACAACACAGAGTAAAACAATACAACACAGATTAAATAAAACAACACAACACAGAGTAAAACAATACAACTCAGAGTAAAACAATACAACACAGAGTAAAAACAATACAACACAGAGTAAAACAATACAACACAGATTAAATAAAACAACACAACACAGAGTAAAACAACACAACACAGAGTAAAACAATACAACACAGAGTAAAACAATACAACACAGAGTAAAATAAACAATACAAACACAGAGTAAAACAATACAACACAGAGTAAAACAACACAACACAGAGTAAAACAACACAACACAGAGTAAAACAATACAACACAGAGTAAAAACAATACAACACAGAGTAAAAACAATACAACACAGAGTAAAACAATGCGACACAGAGTAAAACAATACAACTCAGAGTAAAACAATACAACACAGAGTAAAACAATACAACACAGAGTAAAACAATACAAACACAGATTAAATAAAACAACACAACACAGAGTAAAACAATACAACTCAGAGTAAAACAATACAACACAGAGTAAAACAATACAACACAGAGTAAAACAATACAACACAGATTAAATAAAACAACACAACACAGAGTAAAACAATACAACTCAGAGTAAAACAATACAACACAGAGTAAAACAATACAACACAGAGTAAAACAATACAACACAGATTAAATAAAACAACACAACACAGAGTAAAACAACACAACACAGAGTAAAACAATACAACACAGAGTTAAAACAATACAACACAGAGTAAATAAAACAATGCAACACAGAGTAAAACAATACAACACAGAGTAAAACAACACAACACAGAGTAAAACAACACAACACAGAGTAAAACAACACAACACAGAGTAAAACAACACAACACAGAGTAAATAAAACAATACAACACAGAGTAAAACAATACAACACAGAGTAAAACAATACAACACAGAGTTAAAACAACACAACACAGAGATAAACAATACAACACAGAGTAAAACAATACAACCAGAGTAAATAAAACAACACAACACAGAGTAAAACAACACAACACAGAGTAAAACAATACAACACAGAGTAAATAAAACAACACAACACAGAGTAAAACAACACAACACAGAGTTAAAACAACACAACACAGAGTAAAACAACACAACACAGAGTAAAATAACACAACACAACACAGTGACGAAAAAAAGCATCTTCCACGCTTCACGCCGTTTAAAAATTCTACCCGCCGTGTAGAAATGGAACCTTCTCGTTCTCATTTAGCTTACATCCTTTGAAAATCCTGACCAAGGTCGGAAATGGCTGATATTCTTATTCTCGTTTATACAAAGTTTGAACAGATGAAATCGCCCTGGCTATGTGAAAAAAGAGATTGTTTTTAATATAAGAGAGATGATTGTATTCAGGAATTTAGGGTCGGTATAATTTGTTCAATGTCAAATTAATGTCAGCAAAAATGGTAGAATGACACGTGACCTGTGGACTCGTTGTGTTCTTACGCCATTGTAGTGCACTATGGTGACCCATGAACCACCTGGCTTGCACCTTGATGACAGTATGAACCACCTGGCTTGCACCTTGATGACCACATGAACCACCTGGCTTGCACCTTGATGACAGTATGAACCACCTGGCTTGCACCTTGATGACAGTATGAACCACCTGGCTTGCACCTTGATGACAGTATGAACCACCTGGCTTGAACCTTGATGACCACATGAACCACCTGGCTTGCACCTTGATGACCATATGAACCACCTGGCTTCTACCTTGATGGCCATATGAACCACCTGGCTTGCACCTTGATGGCCATATGAACCACCTGGCTTGCACCTTGATGGCCATATGAACACCTGGTTTGCACCTTGATGACCACATGAACCACCTGGCTTGCACCTTGATGACCATATGAACCACCTGGCTTGCACCTTGATGACCATATGAACCACCTGGCTTGCACCTTGATGACCATATGAACCACCTGGCTTGCACCTTGATGGCCATATGAACACCTGGCTTGCACCTTGATGACCACATGAACCACCTGGCTTGCACCTTGATGACCATATGAACCACCTGGCTTGCACCTTGATGACCATATGAACCACCTGGCTTGCACCTTGATGACCATATGAACCACCTGGCTTGCACCTTGATGGTCATATGAACCACCTGGCTTGCACCTTGATGACAATATGAACCACTTGGCTTGCACCTTGATGACAATATGAACCACTTGGCTTGCACCTTGATGACAATATGAACCACCTGGCTTGCACCTTGATGACCATATGAACCACCTGGCTTGTACCTTGATGGCCGTATGGGAAAAAAATGAGGAGAATCAACTTTTCGGACACAGCAAAAAAAATTCTCAAAACAATCTCATTGCGCCAGTCTATAAATACTCGATTCCTTAAGCAAGGCCTTGGGCGCCTTAAGTTTTGGTGTGCAGCCTCCTTTGGCTCGCGGCTCTAGAAGGGACGTTAGGGTGCACACATTGTCATGCGTTTACTTTGAAATTTAACTTTTTTCGTACGTTCGTTTGTTTGTTTTAAGGTCAACAATGATGTCACGGTGGGAACAACAGCCGGAAAGAAGAGCACTTCTCAGTAGGACTGTTTGTTTCTCTTGATACACAGAGCCGTTTACTTTGTCAGATTATGCCCCCAAAAACACGGTGGATATGATACCCTGGTGATATTTTGGCGGCCACTTTGAAAACTGTCATGTCGGTCAAACAAAGCGAAATTAGAATGTCCATCGACCTAGGTTACATTACTTTATGTTGATACTTTACATCGAGAATGGATGGATGCTGATTTCAGCTTCTAGACTATAAATGAATGTGAATTAAAGTCTGACGTGTGTGAAAGTCCAGTGACCCGCATTCGTCTGTGTGTGTGTGTGTGTGTGTGTGTGTGTGTGTGTGTGTGTGTGTGTGTGTGTGTGTGTGTCTAAGTGTGTGTATCTACATGTGTGCCTCTGTGTGTCTGTCTGTGCGCGCGTGTGTGTGCGTGTGCGCCCGCGTATATGTAGCCGTTTTAACGCTTACACTTACACATGACAATATTACACACACACACACACACACACACACACACACACACACACACACACACACACACACACACACACATCATGGGCCTGCACGATACTGACACTAATAAAGAGAACAAATCGATGGATTCTTGGCACAGACAACTATGCAACGAAGGACTTTTGTTCGATGTGCATGCGATGTTCACGCCACCAGTTTGGGGCTGGGAGCATGCCAAGACCTGTATGATATACCTTTTTTTATCACTGGACATACATGATCCAATGACAAACAAATGTCCCGTTCGCAATTCAAAAAGATTTAGCCCTCTGCACTCTCTCAAAAGAGAGACAGACAGACGGATACATGCACGTGAGTGTGCACAGAGAGAGAGAGAGAGAGAGAGAGAGAAGAGAGAGAGAGAGAGAGAGAGGAGAGAAGAGTCAAATGTTTTATAATGTGTGTGTGTGTGTGTGTGTGTGTGTGTGTGTGTGTGTGTGTGTGTGTGTGTGTGTGTGTGTGTGTGTGTGTGACAGACAGACAGACAGACAGACAGGCTGAGAGTTAAACTAGATGTTTTATTCATAAAGGTAATAGCTTTTTACAGCGGAGATAAACATTATACGTCATACAAGGATTTTGGTCTTCGTGTTACATAAAAGCTTTTAAAAAACTGCATGGAGATGTTTTATGGAAATGAATAGCAAATAGATTAATAATTAATTTGAAGTTCGACATTGTAAAATTTAGTTTGAATAGACACGGATGGTGAAAATACTTTGTGTAATGATTTGTTCTCTTTGATCTTTATATATAGGAGGGAAAAAAAACAGTAAAGGAAAGAAATGTTACTTCGTTTTTATTTGAATTTTGATGTAATGGGTAGGTCAGATATTTTTCGTTTGGCTATGTATAGTGATAATAATGAAAACAAAAAAAAAACGTTAGACACACTAAATCTAAATCTGCTTGCAATGTATTTGAGAGGCCTTGACTACATTCATCGGTATATACACTCGTAAAGATTGTGCGTGAATATCCGTTCTATATAATCCAAAATTGTCACTGTTTCGTACTGGAGAATTCCAGTTTTGCCGACTACAAATCGATCAGTCCTTCTCAAAATGCCTTGATAAAATCCTACATATCACCTATATCTCGGTTCAGGCAAACGAAGCCAAATGCAACACACACACACACACACACGCGCGCGCACGCACACACACACACACACACACACACACACACACACACACACACACACACACACACACACATACACACACACACACACACACTTTCATCTTGACATTAACTATTATCTAAGCCGATTAACACTCTATATTCTTTATAATTATATTAATATGTGGTCCTACAGTTCAATTATCTTTCTACCTGTATCAAATACATTTTACGGCAGAGTTCAAGTTAATAGGATATCAAGCGACTTTACCATGTACCTACTCACCTGGCGTTTGCAAGGATACTCCCAAATATCTTTAAAGCAAACAAAAGATCTTTTCACAATGTATAGCAGCAGCAGCAGCATTCATATTTCAGTTCCGTATTGCACCACTGGCTGAACTCGACAGTCAAAGAACTTGGTAACAAAGGTTAGAGAATAATAATCAAGCAATAGTAGACACAACGGTGTAATAAAGGCTAGAGAATAATTATCAATCAATTGTACACACAATGATGTAACAAAGGTTAGATAATGATTATCAATCAATTGTACACACAATGATGTAACAAAGGTTAGAGAATAATTACCAAGCAATAGAACACACAACGATGTAACAAAGGTTAGAGAATAATTATCAAGCAAGAGAACACACAACGATGTAACAAAGGTTAGAGAAGAATTATCAAGCAATAGAACACACAAAGATGCGAGTTTTAGCTTTACTGGCTGGATCTTTGCAGGCAAAGACAAAGCTCAAGGACGTAGACAAGTATTTATCTGAATATTCATGCACTTTAACAACAGGCGTTGAAGATCTATTATGTCTTTCTCTCGCTACAATATTCCATTCTTTCTAGATAAACTTATGATGTTGTTTCTATCATATTAACTTTTAAGTGCAACGGTGCAGTAACTCTTTCTAAAGTGTTTACCTGAAGCTGTAGTCCAGTTCTTATTTCTTAGACCAAGACCACATCATCAGCTACAAAAAGAAATGAAAATCTCCGAAAATCCATTCATGAGGTGCGCATCAAGTGCCAATTAATATTTTAATAAAATTTCAAAATGGAGTGACTGAAGGCGGCGAACGAAGCAAGATCGGGAATAGAGTTTTAGAACTTACCGCCAATGACATTGACAAACAAAGCACAAGACAAGACACGATACATTTCAACCACTTGGGTCTTCATCAGGCGAAAAAATAAATCACATTTAACATGTGGGACAGTACAAACTACGAAAAACAAAAAAGGGAATGAAAAATGACTTATCCGTAATTCTCCATGAAGGCGGAAATGACATGAGGCCAGGGGGATTATGGGAGAGGAAACAGAGGGGGGGGGGGGGTTGCGTCAGGGGAGGTGTGTGTGTGTGTGATATGATAGGGTTGTGTGTCTAGTTTATTAGGATGGTATGATATCTTTGTGATGGTTGTGGTAATGGTGGATAGATAATGATGAAAAAAAAAAAAAAAAAAAAAAAAGGGAGAAGAAAGGTGTGTGTGTGTGTGGGGGGGGGGGGGGGGGGGATTTAAGGGGAAGGATCAAAACAAAATTAAGATTAGATAGATGGAGGGTTGCTGTAACTACTGTATGAAGTGAGTGAAGAGGATGTGGTGGTGGTGTATGTAAGTGTGTGTGTATGTGTGTGTGTATGTGTGTGTGTTGGTAGGGGATATTGCCAACTGATGTGGAAGAGGTGGGTATGTGTGTTTGGTTATTGTTGGATATTGATGCCTTGGGGGTGTAGTGTGCCCAGTTTGGAAATGAGATGGGATTCTTGAGTTGTGCGTTCAAAGCTGTCACTCTGTGACTGCCAGAGTGCCATAACTTTGACATGGTCGATGTTGTGTTGGGTGTGGTTGAAGTGTAGGGCGACGGGTTTGGGTCGGTGGTGGCGGATATCAGCCAGATGTTCAGCGATGCGTGTTTCAAGTGTGCGTGACGTTTCCCCTATGTAGATCTTGCCACACAGCTGGCAGTGGATGGCATATATAATGTTGCGGCTCTGACATGAAAATGTGCGTTTGACTGTGAAGGAGTTTTTGGGGCCCTGTAAGATGGTGTCTGGTTTGGTGAGGGGGCAGATTTTGCAGTTGGGTTTGGAGCAGGGGTGAGTACCTGGTGGTGTAGCTGTGGTTCTGTTCAAACTGGATCGCACGAGGAGGTCTTTGAGGTTTTTGTCACGTTTGAATGTGATCATGGGTTTGGTATGGAAGGCGGGTTTGTGGTTATGTATAATGTGCCAATTGGATTTGAGGATCCTACAGATGGGGAGGGTGTGCGGGTGGTAGAGGAGGTAGGCTGTGGGTCTGTCTGTCTTGGTTGGATGCTGGGTGTCCAGAGCAGATGTTCTGGATACAGCTATGGTGCGGCGGAGTGCTGCATAGCTGTATCCAGAACATCTGCTCTGGACACCCAGCATCCAACCAAGACAGACAAACCCACAGCCTACCTCCTCTACCACCCGCACACCCTCCCATCTGTAGGATCCTCAAATCCAATTGGCACATTATACATAACCACAAACCCGCCTTCCATACCAAACCCATGATCACATTCAAACGTGACAAAAACCTCAAAGACCTCCTCGTGCGATCCAGTTTGAACAGAACCACAGCTACACCACCAGGTACTCACCCCTGCTCCAAACCCAACTGCAAAATCTGCCCCCTCACCAAACCAGACACCATCTTACAGGGCCCCAAAAACTCCTTCACAGTCAAACGCACATTTTCATGTCAGAGCCGCAACATTATATATGCCATCCACTGCCAGCTGTGTGGCAAGATCTACATAGGGGAAACGTCACGCACACTTGAAACACGCATCGCTGAACATCTGGCTGATATCCGCCACCACCGACCCAAACCCGTCGCCCTACACTTCAACCACACCCAACACAACATCGACCATGTCAAAGTTATGGCACTCTGGCAGTCACAGAGTGACAGCTTTGAACGCACAACTCAAGAATCCCATCTCATTTCCAAACTGGGCACACTACACCCCCAAGGCATCAATATCCAACAATAACCAAACACACATACCCACCTCTTCCACATCAGTTGGCAATATCCCCTACCAACACACACACATACACACACACATACACACACACTTACATACACCACCACCACATCCTCTTCACTCACTTCA
>CM031621.1:38491543-38496543 GCA_018398815.1 Conus ventricosus
CCGTGTTGTGTGGGATACCCGTGCGCACGTGGCACCATGGTGCTTTCAGCCACCCCGGGTATTGTTATTTTTTTCTGTCAGATGTTGAACACCCGAAGCACGCCCGACTAAGTTACTTTCGCCGTAAAGTGTAGGACACTCGGTGCACGCCTGACGCTGTGTTACTTCACCGTACATTGTAGTGGGTGTACCCAGTGGACGCCTGACATCGTTCTTTTCGCAGTGAAGTGTAGGATACCTGGTGCACGCCTGGCATTATCATATATGGGGTGCAAAATATCATTGCACAACTGGCACCCGCATCACGTTCACTCGGATGTTGTAGGCAACCAAAGTGCGACGGCATCTGGGTTTTTTTCCGACAGCTTAGAGCCTTGGAATACCTTGGGGAAATAACCCCAGATCAGCTGTCTGTGATGCTGATTCAGTCACTGTCATGTTGGGGAAATAACCCCAGATCAGCTGTCTGTGATGCTGATTCAGTCACTGTCATGTTGGGGAAATAACCCCAGATCAGCTGTCTGTGATGCTGATTCAGTCACTGTCATGTTGGGGAAATAACCCCAGATCAGCTGTCTGTGATGCTGATTCAGTCACTGTCATGTTGGGAAATAACCCCAGATCAGCTGTCTGTGATGCTGATTCAGTCACTGTCATGTTGGAAATAACCCCAGATCAGCTGTCTGTGATGCTGATTCAGTCACTGTCATGTTGGGAAATAACCCCAGATCAGCTGTCTGTGATGTTGATTCAGTCACACTAGTCACTGTCATGTTGGGGAAATAACCCAGAGCAGTTGTCTGTGATGCTGGTTCAGTCACTGTCATTTTGGGTAAATAACCCCAGAGCAGCTGTCTGTGATGCTGATTCAGTCACTGTCATGTTGGGGAAATAACCCCAGATCAGCTGTCTGTGATGCTGGTTCAGTCACTGTCATTTTGGGTAAATAACCCCAGAGCAGCTGTCTGTGATGCTGATTCAGTCACTGTCATGTTGGGGAAATAACCCCCGAGCAGCTGTCTGTGATGCTGATTCAGTCACTGTCATGTTGGGGAAATAACCCCAGAGCAGCTGTCTGTGATGCTGATTCAGTCACTGTCATGTTGGGGAAATAACCCCAGAGCAGCTGACTGTGATGCTGATTCAGTCACTGTCATGTTGGGGAAATAACCCCAGATCAGCTGTCTGTGATGCTGATTCAGTCACTGTCATGTTGGGTAATAC
This sequence comes from Conus ventricosus, assembly GCA_018398815.1. Classification (NCBI taxonomy): domain Eukaryota; kingdom Metazoa; phylum Mollusca; class Gastropoda; order Neogastropoda; family Conidae; genus Conus; species Conus ventricosus. The sequence continues at coordinate 38,492,768 of CM031621.1, forward strand.
CCAGAGCAGCTGACTGTGATGTTGATTCAGTCACTGTCATGTTGGGGAAATAACCCCAGATCAGCTGTCTGTGATGCTGATTCAGTCACTCTCATGTTGGGGAAATAACCCCAGATCAGCTGTCTGTGATGCTGATTCAGTCACTGTCATGTTGGGGAAATAACCCCAGATCAGCTGACTGTGATGGTGATTCAGTCACTGTCATGTTGGGGATATAACCCCAGATCAGCTGACTGTGATTGTGATTCAGTCACTGTCATGTTGGGGAAATAACCCCGGAGCTGCTGTCTGTGATGCTGATTCAGTCACTGTCATGTTGGGGAAATAACCCCAGAGCAGCTGTCTGTGATGCTGATTCAGTCACTGTCATGTTGGGGAAATAACCCCAGAGCAGCTGTCTGTGATGCTGATTCAGTCACGGTCAGGTTGGGGAAATAACCCCAGAGCAGCTGTCTGTGATGGTGATTCAGTCACTGTCATGTTGGGGAAATAACCCAGATCAGCTGTCTGTGATGCTGATTCAGTCACTGTCATGTTGGGGAAATAAACCCAGATCAGCTGTCTGTGATGGTGATTCAGTCACTGTCATGTTGGGGAAATAACCCCAGATCAGCTGTCTGTGATGCTGATTCAGTCACTGTCATGTTAGGGAAATAACCCCCGATCAGCTGTCTGTGATGGTGATTCAGTCACTGTCATGTTGGGGAAATAACCCCAGATCAGCTGTCTGTGATGCTGATTCAGTCAGTCATGTTGGGGAAATATACCCAGATCAGCTGTCTGTGATGGTGATTCAGTCACTGTCATGTTGGGGAAATAACCCCAGATCAGCTGTCTGTGATGCTGATTGTCACTGTCATGTTGGGGAAATAACCCCAGAGCAGCTGACTGTGATGCTGATTCAGTCACTGTCATGTTGAGGAAATAACCCCAGATCAGTTGTCTGTGATGCTGATTCAGTCACTGTCATGTTGGGGAAATAACCCCAGAGCAGCTGACTGTGATGCTGATTCAGTAACTGTCATGTTGGGGAAATAACCCAGATCAGCTGTCTGTGATGGTGACTCAGTCACTGTCATGTTGGGGAAATAACCCCCGAGCAGCTGTCTGTGATGGTGATTCAGTCACTGTCATGTTGGGGAAATAACCCCAGATCAGCTGTCTGTGATGCTGATTCAGTCACTGTCATGTTGGGGTAATAACCCAGATCAGCTGTCTGTGATGGTGATTCAGTCACTGTCATGTTGGGGAAATATCCCCAGATCAGCTGTCTGTGATGGTGATTCAGTCACTGTCATGCTGGGTAAATAACCCCAGATCAGCTGTCTGTGATGGTGATTCAGTCACTGTCATGTTAGGGAAATAACCCCAGATCAGCTGACTGTGATGTTGATTCAGTCACTGTCATATAAGCTTGCTGAAGGCTCATTTTGAGAAGCATTTATTTTATTTTTCCCATTCACCCACTCAAGCACATACTGTTAGTTAGGCAGAATTATCTACCACTGCAGATATGAATGCTTATCTCCCCCTATTTCTTCAATCTAAGACATAAGAGCAAGCTTTGTTTATAATTCAATATATAGATAGATAGATAGATAGATAGATAGATAGATAGATAGATAGATAGATAGATAGATACGCACACACATGCACACACACGCACACACACATACCAGCTCCTCTTTTGCACTAAAATGTGTAACTGTTGAAGCATATATACTACGCACAAAAAGTTAAGGATCGGTATGTGAAAACAGGTGAGTAGTAAACTCAGTTCGCTACTGTTATTTATTTCTTATTCCAGCCAAATTGTCATCAATTCTTGTTCAGCTGTAAGTGGGCGATGTTGTGTTAGTGCGAAAATTGCACGGGATTCTCTACTACTGAGCTGGGTCGCAAACGGAAAAGCGGAAACTTGCGAAAAATGACCTTGTTTTGGACCGTTCTGCCTGAACACATTGCACTTGCCAGATGGAAAAACCATTATGCACGTGCAGGCACTGCTGTTTATGTGTGAGACGCTGTCGCTCGCTTGGCTTTAAAAGAAGACATTCCACCAGTAGTAGGCCTGATCTGACAATGCCTCCACGACGAAAATTAAAGCGAGTTGGATAGGGGACGAGCTGTTGCATGGTTCCAAGATGGTGTTCCCAAGCGAGAAGTGGCCAGGCGACTTCATGTGTCCATCTCGGTCATTGTCCGACTGATTCAACGCTTCACAGCCACTGGGATTGTCCATGAAAGACGCAGATCTGGTCGACCGAAGAAGACAACCCCACGTGACGATCGTCTCATTGAACGACAAGCCCTGCAGACAAGAACAGCCTCTTCCAGCATCATTCAAAGGCAGTTCAGGGTGGCTACTAACATCAACATCAGCCAGCAGACCATGCGGAACCGCCTACATGGGTTTAATCTCCGTTCTCGTCGCCCAGCAGTACGGCCACGCTTAACTCCAGCCCATAGGGCAGCACGCCGTGCCTTCTGCGCACGTCACGTGAGGTGGACACGTCAGCAATGGTCCCAAGTCCTGTTCAGTGATGAATCACGCTTCACCCTTCACCACAACGACGGCCGACTGAGGGTCTGGAGGCGCCCAGTGCAACGCTTTATTGACGCCACTGTCCAAGAAAAGGTGGCCTTTGCTGGAGGTTCTGTAATGGTCTGGGGGGCCTTCATGCTTCACCACAGAACACCCTTGTATCATGTACAGGGTAACCTGACTGGCATCCGATACCGGGATGAGATCCTTCGACCGCTGGCTGTGCCTACACTGCAGCAGGTGGGACCGAGGGCTGTCTACCAGGATGACAACGCTCGCCCCACAGGGCAAGGGTGGTCAACGACTTCCTGCAGCAGTCTGGAGTCAACAGAATGGAGTGGCCAGCATGCAGTCCCGATCTCAACCCGATTGAGAACCTCTGGGATGAGCTGGATCGCAAAGTGAGGAGCCACCCCCCTCCCAGGGATGCCCAACACCTCTACCGGATGCTGCAGGCTGAGTGGCAGGCGCTTCCACAGAGGATCTTCACCAACCTGGTCAACTCGATGAGGACTCGCTGCGTCGAGTGCCAGAACAGCCATGGTGGTTACACGCATTACTGAGCTTTTGGGAACATCAGTATGCCCTGTCTTGTGATTTCAATGACTTTGGGAAATCAAATTTGGATACGTACCCATTTTAATCAAATGTACACACCAAACGATTACTCGAGATTGAAGGCAATTGTGTATCGTTATCACTAAAGAATGGAATTAAATGTTGGCCAAACTTCAACGCATTGACTTTCTTATTTTGACAGTTATGAATGTTTGTGAAAGTGATCCTTAACTTTTTGTGTGTAGCTTAGTTGTTCTTGTCTTCTCATTGGACCGTCCGGATTTGCGGTATGGTATGGAATGTTGAAGGACGTAAAAATGCACACGATAATCAATAACACTTAGCAGTGGTCATGCACTTCAGAAGCTCGTGTGAAACGATCGTCTTTTTGTCTGTCTGTTCCCTTACATAGCAACGCCTTGGGGGGGGGGGGGGGGGGGTTATAACGGCTGTAACCCTTTTCCTTCCTGTCTCCAACATCGGTGTTGGAACTGTCTCCCCCCCCCCCCCTCCTTTTTTTCTTCCCCCCTCTCTTGCTTTCTTTGTTGTCTTTCTGTCTTTCATAGATCCGTTCTTTCGTTAGCATGCAACCAAGTCAAAGATGAGATTTTCTCTAATGGCGGCAATCTGGGTGTACTGGTTGAGGAAAGTGTCGTTTCAACAACTCTTTTCA
>CM031621.1:38506543-38516851 GCA_018398815.1 Conus ventricosus
TTCGCCTACCTACTGTTTAACTGAGCACTGGGTTTCTCTCTCAAATCTTCGTCCTACCTACTGTTAACTGATGCACTGGGTTCTCTCTCATGATCTCGTCCTACCATTTTACACACCCCCCTGATCTGTACACCTACTGAACATCTACTGGTTCTCTCTCATATCTTCGTCCTACCAACGTTTAACGATGCTACTGGTTTCCTCCAAAATTCTTCGTCCACCTACGTTAAAACTGATCAAACTGGGTTTCTCCTCATGACTTCGTCTACCACTGTTTAACTGATGCTACTGGTGTTCCCTTCTCTTCATATCCCCTACCTATGTTTAACTGATGCAACTGGTGTTTCTCCCCTCATGATCTTCGTCCTAACTACTGTTTATGATGCACTGGTGTTCTCCCCTCATGATCTCGCCTACCTACTGTTTACTGATGCTACGGTGTTTCTCTCTCATGATCTTCGTCCTACCTACTGTTTAACTGATGCTACTGGTGTTTTCTCTCTCATGATTTTCGCCTAACCTACTGTTTAACTGATGCTACGGGTGTTTCTCCCCTCATGATCTTCGTCCTACCTACTGTTTAACGATGCAAACTGGTGTTTTCTCCTCATGTTTCTTCGTCCTACTACTGTTTAACTGATGCTACTGGGGGTTTCCCCTCTCATGATCTTCGTCCTACCTACTGTTTAACTGATGCTACGGGGTGTTTCCTCTCATGATCTTCGTCCTACCTACTTTTTAAAACTGATGCTACTGGTGTTTCTCTCTCATGATCTTCGTCCAAACCTACTGTTTAACTGATGCTACTGGTGTTTCTCTCTCATGATTTTCCCGTCCTACCTACTGTTTAACTGATGCTAACTGGTGTTTCTCTCTCATGATCTCGCCCTTTACCTACTGTTTAAAACTGATGCTACTGGTGTTTCTCTCTCATGATTTTTCGTCCTACTACTGTTTAACTGATGCTACTGGTGTTTTCTCTCTCATGATCTTCGTCCTACCTACTGTTTAACTGATGCTACTGTGTTTCTCTCTCTCATGATCTTCGTTCCTACCTACTGTTTAACTGATGCTACTGGTGTTTCTCTCTCATGATCTTCGTCCTACTACTGTTAACTGATGCTACTGGGTTTCTCTCATGACTTCGTCCCTACCTACTGTTTAACTGTTGCTACTGGTTTCTCTCTCAATGATCTTCGTCCTACCTACTGTTTAACTGATGCTACTGGTGTTTCTCCTCTCATGATCTTCGTCCTACCTACTGTTTAACTGATGCTACTGGTGTTTCTCTCTCTCATGATCTTCGTCCCTACCTACTGTTTTAAACTGATGCTACTGGTGTTTCTCCTCTCATGATCTTCTCGTCCTACCTACAGTTTAACTGATGCTACTGGTGTTTCTCTCTCATGATCTTCGTCCTACCTACTGTTAACTGATGCTACTGGTGTTTCTCTCTAAAGATCTTTCGTCCTACCTACTGTTTAACTAGATGCTACTGGGTTTCTCTCTCATGATCTTCGTCCTACCTACTGTTTAACTGATGCTACTGGTGTTTCTCTCTCATGATCTTCGTCCTACCTACTGTTTAACTGATGCTACTGGTGTTCTCTCTCTCCATGATCTTCGTCCTAACCTACTGTTTAACTGATGCTACAGGTTTTCTCTCTCTGATCTTCGTCCTACCTACTGTTTACTGATGCTACTGGTGTTTCTCTCTCATGATCTTGTCCTACCATGTTTTAACTGATGCTACTGGTGTTTCTCTCTCATGATCTTCGTCCTACCTACTGTTTATAACTGATGCTACTGGTGTTTCTCTCTCATGATCTTCGTTCCTACCTACTGTTTAACTGATGCTACTGGTGTTTCTCTCTCATGACTTCGTCCCTACCTACTGTTTAACTGATGCTACTGGTGTTTCTCTCTCATGATCTTCGTCCTACCTACTGTTTACTGATGCTACTGGTGTTTCTCTCTTCATGATCTTCGTCCTACCTACTGTTTAACACTGATGCTACTGTGGGTTTTCTCTCTCATGATCTTCGTCCTACCTACTGTTTAACTGATGCTACTGGTGTTTCTCTCTCATGATCTTCGCCTACCTACTGTTTAACTGATGCTACTGGTGTTTCTCTCTCATGATCTTCGTCCTACCTACTGTTTAAAGATGCACTGGTGTTTCTCTCTCATGATCTTCGCCTACTACTGTTTAACTGTCTACTGGTGTTTCTCTCTCATGATCTTCGTCCTACCTACTGTTTTAACTGATGCTACTGGTGTTTCTCTCTCATGATCTCGTCTACCTACTGTTACTGGCCTACTGTGTTTTTACATGATTTGTCCTCCTACTGTTACTATGTACTGGTGTTTTCTCTCTCATGATCTTCGTCCTACCTACTGTTTAACTGATGCTACTGGGTTTCCTCTCTCATGATCTTCGTCCTACCTACTGTTTAACTGATGCTACTGGGTGTTTCTCTCTCTCATGATCGTTCGTCCTACCTACTGTTAAACTTGATGCTACTGGTGTTTCTCTCTCATGATCTTCGTCCTACCTACTGTTTAACTGATGCTACTGGTGTTTCTCTCTCATGATCTTCGTCCTACCTACTGTTTAACTGATGCTACTGGTGTTTCTTCTTCTCATGATCTTCGTCCTACCTACTGTTTAACTGATGCTACTGGTGTTTCTTTTCATGATCTTCGTCCTACTACTGTTTTAACTGTCTACTGGTGTTTCTCTCTCATGATCTTCGTCCTACCTACTGTTTAACTGATGCTACTGGTGTTTCTCTCTCATGATCTTTCGTCCTACCTACTGTTTAACTGATGCTACTGGGTTTTTTTCTCTCATGATCTTCGTCCCACCTACTGTTTAACTGATGCTACTGGTGTTTCTCTCTCATGATCTTCGCCCTACCTACTGTTTAACTGATGCTAATGGTGTTCTCTCATGATCTCGTCCTACCTACGTTAAAACTGATGCTACTGTGGTCTCTCTCATGATCTTCGTCTACTACTGTTTAACTGATGATGGGTTTCCTCATGATCTTCGTCCTACCTACATTTTTTACATGATGTCTGGTGTTTCATCTCATGATCTGTTCCTACCTACTGTTTAACTGATGTACTGGTGTTCTCTCCTCATGATCTTCGTCCTACCTACTGTTAACTGTGCTACTGGTTTTCTTCATGATCTTCGTCTACCTACTGTTTAACTGATGCTACTGTGTTTCTCTCTCATGATCTTCGTCCTCTACCTACTGTTTAACTGATGCTACTGGTGTTTTTCTCTCTCATATCTTCGTCCTACCTACTGTTTAACTGATGCTACTGGTGTTTCTCTCTCATGATCTTCGTCCTACCTACTGTTTATAACTGATGCTACTGTGTTTTCTCCTCTCATGATCTTCGTCCCTACCTACTGTTTACTATACTACTACGGTGTTATCCTCTCATATCTTCGTCCTAACCTACTGTTTAACTGATGCTACTGGTTTTCCCTCTCTCATGATCTTCGCCCCTACCCTACTGTTTAACTGATGCAAACTGTGTTCTTCTCTCTCTCACATATCTTCGTCCTACCTACTGTTTAACTTAATGCTACTGGTGTTTCTCCTCATGATCTTCGTCCTACCTACTGTTTAAAAACTGATGCTACGGTGTTTCTCTCTCATGATCTTCGTCCTACCTACTGTTTAACTGATGCTACTGGTGTTTTCTCTCTCATACTTGACTACTACTGTTTTAACTGATGCTACTGGTGTTTTCTCTCATGATCTTCGTCCTACCTCGTTTAACACTGTTGCTACTGGTGTTTCTCTCTCATGATCTTCGTCCTACCTACTGTTTAATGATGGCTACTGGTGTTTCTCTCTCTCATGATCTTCGTCTACCTACTGTTTTAACTAGATGCTACTGGTTTTCTCTCTCTGATCTTCGTCTCCTACTGTTAACTGTCTACTGGTGTTTCATCTCTCATCTGTCCTACCTACTGTTTAACTGATGCTACTGGTGTTTCTCTCCATGATCTTCGTCTACCTATGTTTAACTGATGCTACTGGTGTTTCTCTCTCATGATCTTCGTCCTACCTACTGTTTTAACTGATGCTATACTGGTGTTTCTCCTCTCATGATCTTCGTCCTACTCTACTGTTTATACTGATGCTAACTGGTGGTTTCTCTCTCATGATCTTCGTCCTACCTACTGTTTAAATGATGCTACTGGTGTTTCTCTCTCATGATCTTCGTCCTACCTACTGTTTAACTATGCTATGGTGTTCTCTCTCTGATCTTCGTCTACTACTGTTTCTGTCTACTGGTTTCCTCTCATGATCTTTCGTCTACCTACTGTTTAACTGATGCTACTGGTGTTTCTCTTTTCTCTATGATCTTCGTCCTACCTCTGTTTAACTGATGCTACTGGTGTTTCTCTCTCATGATCTTCGTTCCTACCTACTGTTTAACTGATGCTACTGGTGTTTCTCTCATGATCTTCGTCCTACCTACTGTTTAACTGATGCTACTGGTGTTTTCTCTCTCTCATGATCTTCGTCCTACCTACGGGTTTTACCTGATGCTACTAGTGTTTTCTCTCTCATGATCTTCGTCCTACCTACTGTTTAAACTGATGCTACTGGTGTTTCTCTCTATGATCTTCGTCCTACCTACTGTTAACTGATGCTACTGTTTTCCTTCTGATCTTCGTCCTACCTACTGTTTTAACTGATGCTACTGGTGTTTCCTCTCATGATCTTCGTCCTACCTACTGTTTAAAACTGATGCTACTGGTTTTTCTCTCTCTTTGATCTTCGTCCTACCTACTGTTTAAATGATGCTAACTGTGTTGTATTTCTTCTCTCATGATCTTCGTCCTACCTACTTTTTTAACTGATGCTACTGGTTTTTTCTCTCTCATGATCTTCGTCCTACCTCTGTTTAACTGATGCTACTGGTTTTTCTCTCTGATCTTCGTCCTACTACTGTTTAACTGTGCTACTGATGTTTCTCTCTCATGATCTTCGTCCTACCTACTGTTTAACCTGATGCTACTGGTGTTTCTCTCTCATGATCTTCGTCCTACCTACTGTTTAACTGATGCTACTGGAGTTTCTCTCTCATGATCTTCGCCCTACCTACTGTTTAAAACTGATGCTACTGGTGTTTCTCTCTCATGATCTTCGTCCTACCTACGTTTAACTGATGCTACTGGTGTTTCTCTCTCATGATCTTCGCCCCTACCTACTGTTTTAACTGTTCTACTTGGTGTTTCTCTCTCTCATGATCTTCGTCCTACCTACTGTTTAACTGATCCTTTCTACTTCTGGTGTTTTCTCTCTCTCTTCTCTCTCACTGATCTTCTTCGTCTCTACCTACTGTTTAAACTGATGCTACTGGTGTTTCTCTCTCATGATCTTCGTCCTACCTACTGTTTAAACTGATGCTAACTGGTTTTCTCTCTCATGATCTTCGTCCTCCCTACTGTTTAACTGATGCTACTGTGTTTCTCTCTCATGATCTTCGTCCTACCTACTGTTTAACTGATGCACTGTGTTTTCTTCATGATCTTCGTCTCCCTTTACTGTTTAACTGATGCTACTGGTGTTTCTCTCTCATGATCTTCGTCCTACCTACTGTTTAACTGATGCTACTGGTGTTTCTCTCTCATGATCTTCGTCCCTACCTACTGTTTAAACTGATGCTACTGGTGTTTCTCTCTCATGATCTTCGTCCTACCTACTGTTTTAACTGTTTGCCTACTGGTGTTTTCTCTCTCATGATCTTCGTCCTACCTACTGTTTAACTGATGCTACTGGTGTTTCTCTCTCATGATCTTACTCCTACCTACTGTTTAACTGATGCTACTTGGTGTTTCTCTCTCATGATCTTCGTCCTACCTACTGTTTTAACTGATGCTACTGGTGTTTCTCTCTCATGATCTTCGTCCTACCTACTGTTTAAATGATGCTACTGGTGTTTCTCTCTCATGATCTTCGTCCTACCTACTGTTTAACTGATGCTACTCTGGTGTTTCTCTTCATGATCTTCGTCCTATCCCTACTGTTTAAAACTGATGCTACTGGTGTTTTCTCTCTCATGATCTTCGTCCTAACCTACTGTTTAATGATGCTACTGGTTTTCTCTCATGATCTTCCCTACCTACTGTTTAACTGATGCTACTGTGTTCTCTCTTCTCCCTAATGATCTTCGTCCTACCTATGTTTAACTGATGCTACTTGATGTGTTTCTCTCTCATGATCTTCGTCCTACCTACTGTTTAAAAACTGATGCTACTTGTTTTCTCTCTCATGATCTTCGTCCTATCCTACTATACTGATCTACTGAGTTTACTACATGTCTTCTCCTTTTCTTTTATTTTATGTGTTTTCTCTCATGTCTTCTCTACCTACTGTTTAATGCTGCTACTGGTGTTTCTCTCTCATGATCTTCGTCCTACCTACTGTTTAAACTGGTGTTTCCCCTTTGTTTTCTCTCTCTAAGATCTTTTCTCTGATCCTCACTGTTTTAACTGATGCTACTGGTGTTTCTCTTCATGATCTTCGTCCTACCTCTTTTAACTGATGCTACTGTGTTTCTCTCTCATGATCTTCGTCCTACCTACTGTTTATGATGCTACTGGTGTTTCTCTCCATGTCTTCGTCCTACCTTGTTTAACTGATGCTACTGGTGTTTCTCTCTATGATCTTCGTCTACCTACTGTTTAACTGATGCTATGGTGTTTCTTCTTCTATCTTTTGTCTACTTTTTAACTGTCTTTTTTTCATGATCTCGTCCCTACTTGTTTAACTGATTACTGGTTTCTCTCTGTTCTTCGTCCTACCTACGTTTAATATGTACTGGTGTTTCCTCATGATTCGTCTATATTTAACTGATGCTATGGTGTTTCTCTCATGTTTCGATTACCTACTGTTTAACATGCTACTGGTGTTTCTCTCTCATGATCTTCGTCTACCTACGTTTAATGTGCTAGGTGTTTCTCTCTCTGTTCGTCTCCTATCTGTTTAACTGATGTCTGTGTTCTCTCTCTGATCTTCGTCCTACCTACGTTTAACTATGCTACTGGTGTTTCTCTCATGATTTCCTACCTACTTAATGTTGTGTTTTCTCTCATGATCTTCGTCCTACCTATGTTAAAATTTACTGGTGTTTCTTCTATTCCTTTTTTTTTGGGTTTTTTTTTTACTCTTTATATGTATGGTTCTCTCTATTTCTCCTTTTTAACTGAACGGGGTTTTCCATGTTTCTCTTTTTAATAGCTATTGTTTCTCTTTTGATCTTCGTCTTCCTACTTTAATGTTACTGTTTCTTTTTTTTTCTTTCTTTTTAAATGCTTGTTCTCTCTTTGTCCTACTTGTTTCTGATGCTACTTGTTTTTTCTTTTCCTCCTATGTTTTTTGGGTTTCTTCTCTTTCTCTTACTTTTCTTTGATTTTTTCTTTACTTCTTTTTAATGTTTGTTTCTTTATTCCCCTTTTTCATTTTCTCCATGTTTTTCCCCTTTTTCTTCTCTGTTTTCCCCTATTTTCCTGTTTTTCTTTTTCTCTCTTATTTGCCTCCTTTTCTCTGTTTTCTCCTCTAATTGTCTATTTTCTATGAGGTTCTTTTAATTTCCCTTTTTTTCCCTGGTTCTTTTCTTTTACTTGTTAATTTTCCCTTCCTTCCCCCCCCTTTTAAGGTTTTTTCTGCTCTCTTACTGTTACTGTTTTTTTTTGCTCTCTTTATGTTTTTTCTTGTTTTTTTACCCCTTTAACTTTAATGGTTTTTTTTTCTCCTATTTTAAAAGGTGTTTTCTCTGACCCTCTTTTGTGGCTTTTTCTTTCTTCTCTTTTTTATTGGTTGGGTTTCTCTCAGTCTTGCCCTTTAACTGTTTAACTGATGCTACTGGTGTTCTCTCTCTGATTTCGCACACTGTTAAAGTCTAGGGGTTTTCTCTCTGATCTTCTCTACTGTTTAATGATGCTACTGGTTTTTCTCATGATTTGTCCTACTTTTAACTGTTTGTTTTCTCTTCTTTTCGTCTACTACGTTTAATGTGCTATGGTGTTTCCTCTCAGACTCTTCCTATATGTACTGTTCTTTTTCTCTTCCCCCTTTCTTGTTATTTTGTTTCTTGTTTCTCCTATATTTTCTTCGTTTTCTTAGTTTTCCTACTCGTTATCTTTTTTTATGTTTTCCTTTATTTGTACTTGTTTTTTTAACTTTTTCCCCTTTTATGATGCTCTTGTTTCTTCTATTTTCCTCCCGTTTTCTTGGGTTTTCTATCTTTTTCCCTCTATGTTTTATACTTTTTTCTATGTCTTTCCTCTATTTTTAATCTTGTTTTTCTCATTTTTACCATGAATGTCTACTTGTTTCCTTGACTTGTTCCTAGTTTTGTCTACTGATTCTTCTATGTTTTTTTTTTGTCTACTTTTTTCTCTTGTTTCTCTCTACTTTTCATACGGGGTTTCTATGACTTTCTCCTCTTTAACTGTTATTTTTTCTGATCTTTTTCCCCCTTTTAATGATTTTGGGGCTCTTTTACTTTCTTTTTTCTATGTTCCTCAACTCGACTATGTTACTGTGTCTTTTCTCTCTACTCGTTTACTGTTAACTGTTCTTTTCTCTCCTACTTTTCCCTATGTTACTGTGTTTTTTCATATCTTCGCTACTACTTTTAATGTTATGGGTTTCTCTCATGATCTGCTACTTTTTTGTTGGGTTTCTCTTCATGATTTTTCCCCACTTTTAACTGTTTCCTCTCTTTTCTCCTACTTTTAAATTTTTTTCTCTCTATTCTTCCCCCTGTTTAAATTGGTTTTCTCTTTCCCCTACGTTAAAATGGGTTTCTTCTGATCTTTCCTACCTACTTTTACTGAGTCTTTTTTAATTCTTTCTCTTACTTGAGGGTTTCTTTTTCTTCTTCCCCCTTTTAACTGATGCTATGGTTTCTCTCTCATATTCCTTTTTTCTTGTTTTTTCTTCTTCTTCCCTTTTAACTTTCAGTGTTCTCCTTCTTCCTCTTTTAACTTTACGGTGTTCCCCACTTCCTTTCTTTTTGAGTGAAAGGGAAGTTCCAAATCCCAGAGGAAAGGACATCAGAGGTCCCACGGGCGTTTCACAACATCCTAGAGGAAAGGACATCAGAGGTCCACGAAGTTCACAAAAATCCTAGAGGAAAGGAACATCAGAGGTCCCCCGAAGTTCACAACATGCTAGAGGAAAGGACATCAGAGGTCCCACGAAGTTCACAACAAACCTAGAGGAAAGGACATCAGAGGTCCCACGAAGTTCACAACATCTTTCGGTTTAAACTGAGTTCCAGTCTTCCCGGCGATATTGTGCTCGTCTTTTCTTCTTTATGTTTTTTTCTTTCACGTAGAAAAAACTTTTTTGTCTCCGTTTCTTCACTCTTTATTTTTTTTTTTTTCTGCCTCTGTGGCCCCTTCTTTGATCTGTGTGTTGAACGCCCCGCTGACTGTTATAATTCGCCCCTTAGGAATGCAGGGAGAGAAGGGTGGGTACGTTCTTTGATCTGTGTGTTGAACGCTCCGCTGACTGTTATAATTTCGCCCCTTAGGAATGCAGGGGAGAGAAGGGTGGGTACGTTCTTTGATCTGTGTGTTGAACGCTCCGCTGACTGTTATAATTCGCCCCTTAGGAATGCAGGGGAGAGAAGGATGGGTACGTTCTTTGATCTGTGTGTTGAACGCTCCGCTGACTGTTATAATTCGCCCCTTAGAAATGCAGGGGAGAGAAGGGTGGGTACGTTCTTTGATCTGTGTGTTGAACGCTCCGCTGACTGTTATAATTCGCCCCTTAGAAATGCAGGGGAGAGAAGGGTGGGTACATTCTTTGATCTGTGGTTGAACGCTCCGCTGACTGTTATAATTCGCCCCTTAGAAATGCAGGGGAGAGAAGGGTGGGTACGTTCTTTGATCGTGTGTTGAACGCTCCGCTGACTGTTATAATTCGCCCCTTAGAAATGCAGGGGAGAGAAGGGTGGGTACGTTCTTTGATCTGTGTGTTGAACGCCCCGCTGACTGTTATAATTCGCCCCTTAGGAATGCAGGGGAGAGAAGGGTGGGTACGCAGGGAGAGAGGGGTGGGTACGTTCTTTGATCTGTGTGTTGAACGCCCCGCTGACTGTTATAATTCGCCCCTTAGGAATGCAGGGGAGAGAAGGGTGGGTACGCAGGGAGAGAGGGGTGGGTACGTTCTTTGATCTGTGTGTTGAAAGCCCCGCTGACTGTTATAATTCGCCCCATAGGAATGCAGGGGGAGAGGGGATGGGTATGTTTCTTTGATC
>CM031621.1:38516951-38519451 GCA_018398815.1 Conus ventricosus
CAAAGTCCCAGTTTACAGTGTCATACAGAACTTGTCTATTCCACTTTTCATTTTCCTGTCTCGTCTTTCCCCTCAGTGCCATCACCTTCTTACCGCTCAATCTGATTTCCATACCAGAGTTTGTCCTATCGCAGCTCAACCACAGGAAGCAGTCAGTCGTCATAAGGCACCCACCAGAGGAGACACTGCACTGCTGCCTAGTCACTGTGGTAGTCGTTCTGATCCAACACACGCAGGACAGCACCTTCTAGTCCTCCAGTGACATTAGTCCATTGCTTAGTCGTGGAGCCAGCGTGAGTCAGCGTTCCTCTTTTGAGGGAGCCCCCACATTCATCCATGATATCCACCATCAGCTTGCCAGCACTGGCCACTTTGACATGATCTCACTACAGAGAGAGCCCCCACATCATCATGATATCACCATCACTTGCAGCTGGCCATTGACAGATCCACTCAGGAGCCCCCACATCATCCATGTATCCACCATCAGCTTGCCAGCACTGGCCACTTTGACATGATCTCACTACGAGCTTGGCCGTGGAGAGAAGGTCAAAACTGAGGTCACCATGACAGCAGGACACCAACGACCACAGATTTTTTTTTCATTGACAGTCAGTGAGGATGAGGATGCTGCAGACAGTGGTATGGAGGTCCATCCGGGTTAAAGACTACATGATGTGGCTCTGCTCTACGTCTCCTTTCATCATACATCCTGATGTGAACCAGATCTGAGAGAAACCGACACCTGCAGTGTCGGTTAGCAAATGTGAACACCACTCGCAGAGACTGGGTCCATTGGGTAATGACTGTCGACTTGTGGTTCAAGGGAGTTCGTTGCACCCCGTAGCTCAGTCAGGTCTGGGCAGGACCCAGGCGGGGCCGATGAATCCCACAAATAAACATCGATGTTGGGAATTGAACTCATGACTTCTCAACACGCAAGTTCTCGACGCTAACCGCTGCGCCACCCCCCCCCCCCCCCCCCCCCACAAAAAAAAAAAAAAAAGAAAAAAAAAAAGAGAAAATTACCAAGTCTTCAGATGTTCTGAGGAAGAGTTTCCTTGAAAGAAATGAAAATTGAAAAACGCATTTTTCCTAAGCAATGTGTAAAATGTACATCAATTGACAGCACATCTCATTTAGTAATCTTTTATCAAAAAAAAAAGCAGCGTGAGTTTTTTGCGGAAACACATCACCATTTCACAGACCTTTAGTGGATGCGTAATTTGTGACATATTACTTCAACCCAGAAGGCTATGCTTTTGTGCACCTCTGTTGTTGTTCTTTTTTCTGTATACAGACAGCATTACGTAAAAACTAAAAAAACTGTTTCAAAGAACATGATAGAAAGATGGGATGTGAGGCAGAAATAAATCCATTGACTTTTGCGACCATCCATTCAGAGGAACTTTTTATTTTTATTTATTTTATTTCTTCTTTTTTTTTTTTGCTGTCCCAACCTCTGTGCCACCTCAGAGGCAGTGCACCCACGCCGCTCATTACGACACCCCGTCCACAGCCACAGCCCGGTCGGCCCCGCCGCAGCCCCCGGCACCGGCAATCCACAAGGAGCAGTCGATGTCAAGTCGTCAAGAGGCACCCCACCGGAGGAGACACTGCACTGCTGCCGAGTCACTTCGGTGGTGTTCAGTGGCGCCTGTTTTGATCTAACATACACAGGACACCACCTACTAAGCCCCCTACTGACGACAATAATTGCTTAGTCGCGGAGCCGGCGTGAGTGAGCTCTCCCTCCGGAGGGCGCCACCACGTCCGTCCAACGACAGCCCCCATGTACTCGCCGATACCGGTGACCCCGACGGAACCAAACCAAGGCCACAGACGTGAAGACGACATCGAAACTGAGGTCATCATGAGAGCAGGGCATGGACGGCCACAGAATTTGAGACATTTTTTTAAAATGCTGATCGATGAGAATGAGGATGATTAAGATGATACTACGGATTTCCATTTTGGTCTGAGACTACATGACAGGGCTGTACTCTACGCTTCCTTTCATAATATATCCCGGCGTCAACCAGGTCCGAGAGATACAGGCACCTGCAGTGTTGGTCAGGAAATTTGAGCAACACTCTCAGAAACGCATCCATTAAGTGGATGAAACTCGACTGTGTGGTCCCAGTCTTCTCAGTCCGCAGCAAACTCAACTCTGGGTAGGAGCCGGTCGGGGCAGAAAAACCCCCATGACTCTGATGGGATTCGCACCCACGACCTCCCAGCCGGCAGTCCGCGACGCTAACCACTTCGCCACGGCGGCTGGTATTCAGAGGAACGTGATTAAACAGCGAATCCTGGATTGTTGATCAGCCTCTTCCTTTGATTGTGTGATGATGCGGCCAGATCTTAGACAGGCGTCTTCTGCGTTAAGACCAATGCCGTGTTAAGACCAATGGCGTGTTAAGACCAATGGTGTGTTAAGACCAATGGTGTGTTAAGACCAATGGGTGTTAAGACCAATGGCGGTAGACCAATGGCGTTT
>CM031621.1:38524451-38526951 GCA_018398815.1 Conus ventricosus
CTGTAAAGACCTAGGGATTGAATAAGTATTTCCTATTCGTGTTTGAATAGACCGGCAATGAAGGAACTCTTGAATATAATTAAACATATTACCATTAATACCAATATTCTTAATTTTATACAGCAAGCGCTTATGCCATACATGTTCGTAGGCCTTACGAATGTCAAAAAATGTGGCTAATATGTTCTTGCGACGTGCAAATTGATGTTTTTACCTGGGTAGAAAGTTTAACCAAGTGTTCAATTGTGGATCTACCTGTTTGAAATCCAGCTTGATTGATAGGAATTATGTTATGTTTATTGCAATGGTGAACTAATCTTTTTAATATAATTTTTTTCCATTAATTTACATGTGTTTGACGTTAAAGCAATGGGGCGATAACTACTTATATCTTTCATAGGTTTTCCCTTCTTATGAATTGGAACAACAATAGATTGTTTCCAAATCATAGGCATTTTCCCCATTTCCCCAACATTTCTGAAAAAACGAGAGGAGAAAATGTATTACATTTTGTGGAAGATGATTAAGGATTTCATTAGATATGCCATCTAAACCCACTGATGTCTTACTGTTTAAATTACTTAAACATTCTTTAACTTCTTGAATTGTTATTGGAGTATTTAGGTAATGATCTTCAATAGGATTTGGTTTATTATAAATGTCTTTATTTTCTTCATTTTCTCGATAATTTTTATTTTCAGTTGATAAATTTTCTTTGCTGCTATTTTTAGCAAACAAGTCAGCAAATGCCTCAGCTTTATCAAAATTAGATGGAAATTCAGAATTGGTAAGACGAACAGGACAATTTGGTAGATTAACTCCACTTTTCATTGCTTTTAATTTTGTCCAAACTTTTGAATATCTTTACAGTTTGATACATTATTTTTCACAAAAGGATGACCAATATTGTCGTTTTTCTCGAGCAATTATTCTGTTTTGTAGATTCTTTACTCTTTTTCTCTCCAAATTCTTTATGACTTTTTCTTTTTGATCTTTTTCACGTTTATATTCTTTCGATTTCGCAATTTTCTCATCTTTTGCACGTTGACAATTGTCGTTCCACCAGATATTACCCAGATGTTTTTTTAGATTTTACAGATTTTACGGTTGGGATGGATTCACATGCAGCTGAATGTATGGTCTTTGTGTTGTGTGTGTGTGGTGTTTGTGTGGTGTGTGTGTGTGTGTGTGTGTGTGTGTGTGTGTGTGTGTGTGGTGTGTGTGTGTGTGTGTGTGTGTACGTGCGTGCGTGCGTGCGTGCGTGTGTGAGTGTGTGTGTGTATGGGGAGGGGGGTGACTTGCAAAGGGAGGTGGAATGGTGTGGAAGGGGGTTGAGGCTTGATGGAGTGGGTGAGGTGGTTGCCTGCGCTGGCGTGATCTGAGCTGGTTGCACGCCTGCAATGCCATTTGGCAAATGGTGTGTGCTGACAGTTCCAGCACTAAAAGAAAGGTCGGGGATTTTGTTTGTGTGTGTGTGTGTGTGTGTGTGTGTGTGTTGTGTGTGTGTGTGTGTGTGTGTGTGTGTGTTTGTGTTTTGTTTTTGTTTTTGGGGGTGTGGGTGGGGTGGGTGGGGAGTTCTGCGTGTGGTTCGTTTTTATCTAAGAGAAATGTCACAGCTAAGATTGTATTTCTACACTTTCAGACTTGTCGTCACTGTCTGTCTGTGTGTCTGTCTGTGTGTATGTCTGTATCTCTCTGTATCTCTGTCTGTCTCACTGTGTCTGCCTATCTGTCTGCCTATCTGTCCTTCCTTGTTTTTGTTTCTGTCTCTGTCTGCCTACGCCCGTTTTTTTGTCTTTATGTCTTTATCTGTCTGTATTGTCTGTCTGTCAGTCGCACTGTCTGTCTGTCGCTCTGTCTGTCTGTCTGTCTGTCTGTCTGTCTGTCTGTCTGTTTTTTTTGTCTGTCTGTCTCTCCCGCTCGATGTTTTTGTTTCAATTTCCGTCTGTCTTTCTTTTCTCTTCCTGTGTCTCTGTGTCTGTACCTGTCTGTATACCTGTCTGCCTGCATTATGCCCGACTGTTTGTCTCTGTCTGTCTGTCTGTCTGTCTGTTTCCCTTTCTTTCTTTCTCTTCATTTCTTTGTTTCATAATTTCTTGATTGATGTTTGTTCACTGTTCGAGCAGAAGAAAAAGAAAACGAGAACGATGTTGTTCCATGCCATCAAACAATTACAGATATTCATGAAACTTCAATTACTCAATATCATAGAGAGCTTTCTTTGCTGGCTCTGATGTCCACTAGGACATTGGAAACTATGTGGCAAAGTCTTCAGCCTTTAGCAAAACAAATGGCGTGAGTCTTTCTCCCGGTAATGAGATAATTGCACGCCCATAAAACAGTTGGGAGTTACGGGTGTGCTATCATCTCATTAAGGGAGCTAATGTTACCCAGCTTGCTTTCTTGTTAATTTTACGGTTTACTGTTCCCTGCCTCATTATTGAAATTTTCTTTCAGCTTTAAGGTTGAAAGTGTACTTTGTGAGACGTTTGCATGTTCG
>CM031621.1:38534451-38536951 GCA_018398815.1 Conus ventricosus
TACATCGACCCTTTTCTTCATACAATATCTGACATACACTGACCTTTTCTTCATACAATATCTGACATACATCGACCCTTTTCTTCTACAATATTGACATACATCGACCCTTTCTTCATACAATATCTCACATTTCATCGACCCTTTTCTTCACACAATATCTACATACATCGACCCTTTTCTTCAAACAATGTATGAACACATCGACCCTTTTCTTCATATAGTATATACACATCGACCCTTTTCTTCATACAATATCTGACATACATCGACCCTTTTCTTCATACAATATCGACATACATCGACCCTTTTCTTCATACAATATATACACACATCGACCCTTTTCTTCATACAATATCTCACACACATCGACCCTTTTCTTCAAAACAATATTGACACACATCGACCCTTTTCTTCAACAGTATAGACACACATCGACCCTTTTTCTTCATACAGTATATACACACATCGACCCTTTTCTTCATACAATTTACACACATCGACCCTTTTCTTCATACAATATATACACACATCGATCCTTTTCTTCATACACTATATACACACATCGACCCTTTTCTTCATACAATATATACATATATCGACCCTTTTCTTCATACAATGTATGAACACATCGACCCTTTTCTTCATACAGTATATACACATCGACCCTTTTCTTCATACAATATCTGACATACATCGACCCTTTTCTTCATACAATATCTGATACATCGACCCTTTTCTTCATACAATATATACACACATCGACCCTTTCCTTCATACAATATATACACACATCGACCCTTTTCTTCATACAATATCTCACATACATCGACCCTTTTCTGCATACAATATATACACAAATCGACCCTTTCCTTCATACAATATATACACACATCGACCCTTTTCTTCATACAATATCTCACATACATCGACCCTTTTCTGCATACAATATATACACACATCGATCCTTTTCTTCATACACTATATACACACATCGACCCTTTTCTTCATACACTATATACACACATCGACCCTTTTCTTCATACACTTTATACACATAGCAGCTTCGGGAGAGAAAGAAAATCTGCAGGAGTCTAAACGTTTGCGCTGATCAATGCTAGAATTTGTTTTGAAAAAAAAAAAGAACTGACACAACAAGAACAACAACAAAATCACCCGAAGAAAGAAGAAGAAGAAGAAGAAGAAGAAAGAAGAACTTGCTCTACTAGATGATTTCAGACTCGCGCTTTTTTTTCTTCTAAATGCACTCTATTAAAATAATCACAGAATTGTGTGTGTGTGTGGTGTGTGTGTGTGTGTGTGTGTGTGTGTGTGTGTGTGTGTGTGTGTGTGTGTGTGTCACACAATCTTGAAAGTCACTCTCTTCGACGAATCACTCAACGTGATATTCACAGAACGTAGCGAGTTTCGGATGCACCATCCTTCTCTACTCACCCCTACCCTACATAGTCGGTTGACCAGGATTTTGCTTCACCCTAGCCAAAGCTAATAGCGAGTCCTAGCCACACATGATACACCCGCCTCTAGTCCTATCACTCTCAAGGGAGACAAACTGGAGGCAGTTCAGAGCTTCAAAGACGTAGGAGCAATTGTGTCAGATGAGGGATCAAAATCTGAAGTGCTCTCCAGAGTTGCGCAAATGACAGCAGCGCTAGCCAGACTAGGACCTATCTGGAATGACAGAAACATCACAATCAGATCCAGGATCAGACTGACGCGCTCCCTGGTCATTGCCGTATTTCGCTGTGCCTGCGAGACGTGGACTCTTGACAGATGAACTTGAGAGAAGGATTCAGCCGTTAGAGATGAGAAGCTTCCGCAAGATCCTTGACATTTCACATAAAGATCACATGACCAACTTGGTGGTCCAGACCAGAGTAAGGCAAGCTATTGGACCACACGAAGACCTGTTGTCCACAGTGAAAGAGGGAGATGAGTGATGTGGTCATGTATCAAGATCATGCAGGACTTGCCAAAACCATTCTGCAGGGAACAGCGCGTGAAGGCAGAAGGAGGGAGACAGAGAAAGAGAAGGAGGACAACATCAGTGCATGGACTGCCTCACACTCAGCAACTGCAGAGAGCGTCTGAGAACCGGAGGTGGAGGAAGTGCTTGCGAAGACTTCTGTGGCGCCCCCAAGGTCTTCAAGACTCGGGATAGGTGTAGATGATAGGGTCGATTACAGAGCGTTTCATGACAAATTAGCACAATCTGTTGCTACTTTCACCGTCATGTGACAGGAACACTATCAACCACATCTGTTGCTACTTTCACCCGTCCTGTTGACAGGAACACATCAACACCATCTGTTGCTACTTTCACCTGTCTGTGAAAGGAACACTATAACACCTCTGTTGCTACTTTCACATCGTCTGTTGACAGGAACACCATCGCACCATCTGTTGTACTTTCACCCGTCCTGTTGACAGGAACACCATCAGCACCATCTGTTGCTACTTTCACAGTCCTGTTGACAGG
>CM031621.1:38544451-38556951 GCA_018398815.1 Conus ventricosus
AGGTTTATCCCCTGGGGGGAGAATTTAGTTTTCACGAAAATTTGCACGGGACTCTGCCCCTTTACTTATCCACGCCCTCCCCCCTCACCCCTCCTCTCTCTCTTCCTCTCTCTTCTTTTTCTCTCTCTCTTTTTTTCCCCCCCCTCCTCCCCCTCTCCTTCTTTTTTCTCCCTCTTCTCTCAAAGTTTCCCGAGGGATTTTTTCTAGGTCCCAACCATCCCCCTCCCCTCCCCCCCCCCACCCCCCCCACCCCCCCAAACCCCCCCCCCCCCCCCCCCCCCCATCCGCGCGTTTGCCCGCTTTCCCTTCTCCACGTTTTTTTGTTCTCTCCCTTCTGCCGAAAAGCAGTCTTCGTCATCACTTCCACGTTTTGCCCCCCATTCACATAAGCGGGGCCCGGTGAGCAGCAGCACAGGAAAAAGCGTGTCAAAAAGGGGGCCCCGTGTCCCCGGATACCCGACCCCCTGGTTTTAGGAGTAGTCAGTTAGGGAAAAGATGATGTCAAAGTGTAGGGCATTTTGCAGGAAAAAAGGTCATCCCCCCCCCCCCCCCCCCCCCCCCCCCCCCCACCCCCCCCCCACCCTCGGCCCAACCCTTGTTCTTTGAAAATATCAAAAAGCTGATTAAGCGGGCAATGTTCACCTTAATTAACGATTGGGGGGGGTGTGTGTGTGTGTGTGTTGGGTGTGTGTGGGTTGTGTGGTGTTGGGTGGTGTGTTCTGTTCGTTCGCTGCAATCTTGTTTCTTTCTAAATTCAAATTGCTTTTTTTGGGTTCATTTGTTAAGTTGGGGGGGTTTTTTGTGTGGGGTGTGTGTGTGTGTGTGTGGTGTGTGTGTGGTGGTGTGTTGTGTGTGTTGTTTTGTGTTTGTGTGGGGTGTGTGTGTGTGTGTGGGTGTTTGTTTGTTGTGTGTGCGGTCCCTTTAAACAATTTTGTCCCTTTGGTTTTTTTTCGTTCTTTTTGTTTATTTTTTGCTTCGCTATTTAAAACTGTGTTCTTCTGTCTTTTTGTTTTAATTGTGTTTTTTTTTGACTTAATTTAACTTTTTTTTTCCCTTTTGTTCAGAGAACAGTGTTAACTTTTTTTGTTTCTCTTTTTTTTTCTTTAATGGGTTTTTAAAATTTCCAAATTTTTGTTTCGTTTATTGGGAAATTTTGATCCTTTTTTTTTGTTCATTGAATGAGCATCTTGTCTTCACACACAAACACACAACACCCCACACACACCACACACACCCCCACACAAAACACACGCGCGGGGGGCGCGCGCGCGCGCACACACACAACACACACAACACACACACTCGCACGCCGGGGCGCACCCGAAACACACACCCCCACACCACACACAAACACCCCACACACCCACACACACACACCCCACACCCCACAAACCCCCCCCACCGCCCCCTTTTTTTAAAAATGACCCTGACACTATTCTAAAAATTTACGAATTTGGGATGACGTTTTTAAAAAAGGACCCCACACAACACACACACAACAACCACAAAACCCCCCCACACACCCCCACACACCCCACACCACTTATATTAAAAAGTACGTGCGCACCCAAGGGACACAAAACCCCCACACACACCCCCCACACACACCACACACACACCCACCCCACACACCCGCCGCCGCACGGGACGCCGCCGCACGAAAGCACGCACGCCGCACGCACCCACGCCGCACGCACACACACAAACACACACAACACACAACACGCCACTTTTATAAACGGGGACGTGCGCACGAAAAGCGCGCGCCCACACACCACAACCCCACACACAAAACACCACACACACACACAACCCCCACACACACACCACTTATATAAACGTACGTGCGCAAGAACACACACACACACACACCACACACACACACACACACACACACACACACACACACACACCACACACCACTTATATAAACGTACGTGCGCACGAACGTACACACACACACACAACACACACACACACACACCACACACACACACACACACACACCACACACACACACTTATAAAGAAATGGAGAGATTGCCTTTGGATGAATATCGAAATCTTGCATGTGCAAGTACGTTCTTAGGACCTCAACACCTGACAACTTTGTCTCGGAAGAAGTACAAATAAAATCAGAAATAAATTATCCTAAACGGGCCAGACAGATATCTTCATTAAAGCCAATTGGCTCATATGTAATCTGACTTACTTAAAGAGTCGGAAATAAATCCACAGTGTATTGATGCACAGCAAGTAGTTTCTCCTTACCCTAACTGGGAGATGAATAAACCACATTTTGATATCAATTACACTGATGTGAAGAAGAATGAGAATCCAAATATTATGCAAAGTGAAGTCCGATTTTACCTAGAGAATAAATACCCAAATCATTTAAAGGTATACACAGATGGCTCACTCTTAGATGATCATCGTGCTGGTTCAGGTTTTGTTATACCAGCTTTAAAAAAAGAAAATCCTACTTCATTGGTAAAAAATCGATCAATATTTACCGCCGAACTCGTTGCTATACTTATGGCTCTTACTTACATAGTTGATCTTCCGTTGAACATTAATTTCAAATTTTATTCTGCGTCGATTCTCAGTCCGTACTCTATGCTTTACGTTCATTTGATTACAAGAAAAAATCCAAAATGATCAAAGAAATCAATCAAATGATTAACATTTTAAGTTTAAAGGGAACCAATATCACCTTTTGGCTGGGTTCCTTCACACGTTGGATTATATTCAAACGATTGTGCTGATAGAGCCGCAAAAAAAGGTGCAAGGCAAGACAGGGAATCAATAGAAATAAACATCCCATTATCCGTTACAGAAGGTGTCATTTACTAAAAGCAAGCATCGTGGAACAAATTTCCAAAATCCTCCATAGGAAGGAGAAATTCTCTGGTCTCTTACTGAATCGGTTAGTTTAACAAACAAAATAGCTGTGAATTATAGCAACAGTTTCCAATTTAGACACATTACTTCGCTCTCTTATAGGATAAGTTTAAATTGCCTTCAAACAAAATTCAGCAAGAATTTTTAAATGCCCTGTGCGGTGAACAAATTTCAAAACCAACACATTCTTCTGGAATGCCAGAGAAATTTAGACCTATTTTACCGGCTATTTCTGAAAGTTCTCCTTTACAGTATTCTTGAGAATTTTAGTTTGTTTGTTTGATTTTGCGAAGTGTTTACTACGCATCCTATGGGACAAATTTTTTATAGTTTGTGTTTTTGATTCAAAAAAGTTTTTTAAAGTTGGCTTTCCCATACCTTTTTTTTTTTTTTTTTTTTTTTTTTAATTGCAAAGATTGTAAAGATGCTTTTTTTTTTGTTTTTTGTTTTTTGTTATGATTGCAAGATGACCCCCCCCACCTCCTCACATGCTTCCCCTCTCCAAATCCTTTCCCTTCGTCTAATATAACTTAATGTGGAAAGACGTTATGCCGTTTAAATGAAGGAAACAACAACAACATCACACCACACACACACAACACACCACACACACACACAAACACACTCCCTTCTCTCTCTCTCTCTTTCTCTCTCTCTCTCCCTCTCTCTCCTCTCACTCTCACTCTCTCCCTCACTCACACACAACACACACACACACCACACACACACACACACACACACCACACACACACACAACACACACACACACACAACACACACACACACACATGGGTTGTGCAAGCGTTTTTTTTAGCTTCAAGAACGAAATAATGAAATTTTACTGAGGGACGTAAACGCCCCACATTAAAATTTAAATTGTCTTCATGTCTTCTATCAATGTTTCTCCAAATGTTTATAACATCAACAGTAGTAATGATGATGATGATGATGATATATAACAATGTTGATTAAATAATAATTAATTATTATTATAATTGTAATATTTATTACAATAATTAATAATATAATAATAATATAATAATTATAATAATAATAATAATAATGACAAGAAGAGGAAAAAGATAAAAGAAGAAGTAGAAGAATGTTGATGTAATGTTATGATGATGTTTGATGATGTTTGATGATGATGGATAGAAATAGCATGTTGTAGTCAGTAGTAGTACGTACTACTTACTACTACTACTACTACTACTACTACTACACCACTGGCTACTATAACTACTACTACTACTACTACTTCTCTACTACTACTGACTACTACTACTACTACTGACCACCACCCATGTTTTAATTATTTGATTAACCTGCAGTTTTGGTGTGTGTGTGTTGTGTGTGTGTGTGTGTAGTGTGTGTGTGCATGTGTGTGTGTGTGTGTTGTCCTTAATTTTAAAGTATGATCCACTATTCGTGATTTTAGACCACAAAAAAAAAAAAAAAAAAAAAAAAAGTGGAATGTGTACGGAAGTATTGCGAGCGTGCACATAATTGTGTAATGTGTATTTTAAAAAAATGGTTTGGGTTGTTTCGCGTGCAACGCAGAGCGTGTGTGTTTGTGTGCGTGTGTGTGCTGTGTGTGTGTTTGTGTGTGTGTGTGTGGTGTGTGTGTGTGTTGTGTGTGTGTGTTGCTGTGTTGTGTGTGTGGCCTGTGTGGAGTGAGTGATGAGAGTTCATGGAGGTGTAAGTGTGGGAATATCTTTTACACAGTCATAGAGAAGGATTAACATGAAACAAAATACTTATAACATACAAAATAAACTAAATCAATTATAAGTCATAAAACGGATGGACAGTATTAAAGAAGAAAAAAAAGAAAAAAACAAACATTCCAAAACAAAACAAAAAAATCGTTTGTTCCCCCCCCCCCCCCCTCCCCCCGATCCTTTGTATCCTCCCCACCCACCCCCCGTCCTTTCTTATCCCCCGCCTAATAAAGTAAAAGTTAATAAAGGAATTTTAGAAGTATTTTTCCAAATAGGGGTGCGTTTTCTAAGTGTACAAAGAATTCGTACGTTAAAGCTGGTGACTGAAAAAAATGGCCTCTGACAGTATTTTTGCTTCAATTACTGGAATGATTTTTTTTTCTAATCATTGGCATGAAACAATATGCAACTGGCGTAATTCTTAGTAAATCTTGTTTCCACATACGCAAATCTATGTTCTTTACATATTTTGTTTTAAATGCATTAAGTTTCCACCTGTGTGCATTAAAAAAAATGAGAGTAATTTTCTATTAAGATTAAAATTCTCTTTGATTCTTTTAATATCAAAACTGTTCTTTATATAGTGATCTACCATTACTATATTCAAAAGCTTTCCAGATAGCGACTTAACCAAGTTTCACTGTTCATGTATGATAAGAAGGGAAATCAAACAGTTCTGAATCTAAACTATTGTTGGCTCCACGTTTAGTGCCCTGTTCTGTGTGTGTGTGTGTGTGCGCGCGTCTGTCGTGATTGCGTGCGTGCGTGCGTGTGTGCTGTGCGAGCGTGCGTGCGTGCGTGCGTGCGTGCGTGCTGTCGTTGCTGTTGCGGAGTCGTGCGTGCGTGCGTGTGTGTTTGTCGTGTAGTTTGTCATTAAACAGTTTGTCTTCGTTTTTTATTTTATTTCTGTACATAAGCCAACCTCTGTGTTCTTTTCTCTGAATCAAGTACGTGTTTTGGTTTGTTTTATTTTTTTTTGTTTTTTTCCGGAAAAAAAAAAAAAATTAAGACAAAATTACAGATTGAAGATTAGGAAATAGTAAGAATTAAATGTTATCAAAGTGAAAAATAAAACAAACAAACAAAAAAACGTGTTTGTTTGTGTCAACCTTAGCCGTTTCCCATGACAGTGACGGGAGCAAAGCGAATGCTCAGGAAAAACACGAATGTAGATACTCTTGACAACTAGGATGAAGAAGGAAGAACGGAGAGAAAAGAAAACCGGATGTATTAAAATACCATGAAAAACCTTTCAAACTACCGAACTCTGGCCACAATAGCTTCATAATTGGTTACAAATAGCCAGCGCCTCGGAATCGTATTGACAAGATGAAGGTTTCTGGTATGTGTTCGCTTTTCCAAAAGAGGAGAAAAAGTAAATCTGACATAATTATGAGTGAGTGTGAGTGAAGTTGAGTGAGTTGAGAGTGAGCCGCCAGTGATGTGAATGAATGAGATAGTAAGGGAAGTCAATGAATTGAATAATAAATCCATGAACGAGTTATCGGTAACAGTTTTTGACGATTCAAAAAAGGCCCGTTGTAGAAAAATGCAGGGGGGTTGGGGAGGGGGAGGGAAAGAAAATAAATGAATGTAATAACGGAATGAATGATGAATCGAAATGAAAGCAAGTAAAGAGGATAGGATGATGAAATGGAAGAATGAATTAAATGGAATATTGATGAATTGAATGGGAATGAATGAATTAGCAGAGAGAAAAAAAAGAAGAAAAATAGAAAATATACCCCACTCCAAAGTAAGAAAAGGAGAGAAAGGAAGCAAGAAGGGAAACGGGGGGAGGGGGGGGGGGAATCAGCGAAAGGCAATAGAAATAGGGTAAGCCCCCAAAACAGAGAAAAAGAAGAGTAAAATTAATGAAAACAAAAACTTGATTTTGATTTGAAATTTTTTTTTTTTATAAAGAAGAAGAAGAAGAATGAAGAAGAAGAAAAAGAAAGAAGAAAGAAGAAGAGGACAGAAAAAGAGAAGAAGAAGAAGAAGAAGAAGAACAACAACAACACAAACAACAACAAACAACACACAAACAACAACAGAAAGAAGAAAGAAGAAGAGGAAGAAGAAAGAGAAGAGGAAGGAAGAAAGAAGAAGAGGTAGGGAAGAAGAAAGAAGCGAGGGATTGAGAAGGAGGAGGATTCGGAGAGAGGAGGAGGAGGAGAGGGAGGAGGTGGGGGAGGAGGAGAAGAAACAAGTGAGAAGAAGAAAGATGAAAAGAAGAAAAAAGAAGGAGAAAAAGAGAATAAAAAAATGAAGAAAAAGAAGAGGAAGAAGGAAGAAAGAAAGAGAAGACAAACATACAAAAACAACAACAACTGCGCAGCAAGAAGAAGAAAAAGAAGAAGAAGTGCTTTCAATTTCCATTTATAGTTAAGGGTCGTGGCGGTTTTTAGTATAGTCCATCTTTATGCTACACCGCTCTCCTAAACTGTTGAATGAAAACATGGTGAGAGGATTTTGCACACAGCCCGATAAGCTTGTACAACAACAAACAAATCTAGAGGAGTGTTTTTTAGGGACAAGACTGACAGAAAAACCTGACATGTATTTCTACCCCAAAGCACTGGATCAAGTATCGAATCTCTAGGTACTATTGCGGCAACACTTTAAGTGTGTGTGTGTGTGGTGTGTGTGTGTGTGGGTGTGTGTGTGGTGTGTGTGTGTGTGTGTGGTTGCGTGCGTGGCGTAGCGTGCGTGCTGTGCGGTGCGTGGTGCGTGGCCGTTGCGTGGCTGTGCGTGCGTGCGTGTGCGTTGCGTGCGGCGGCGTGTGTGTGTTGTGTGTGTGTGTGTGTGCGTGGTGTGTGTGGTGTGTTGGTTGTGTGTGTAAGTGTGATACTTGTGTGTGTGTGAGAGAGACAGAGAAGAAAGGGGATGAGCGATGAGAGTGAGAGCAGAGACGAGATGAGGAGAGAGATTGAGAGAGGAGCTCGGTTGACGTTGAGATGGGAGAAGAGAGGGTGAGTGGAAGTGACGATGAGGATTACGAATAGAGAGAGGAAATGGTAAGAGTGTGATGAGTGTGGTGGCACGATCGAGACGTAGATGAGACGTGAGCCTGTGATCTGAGAGATGAGAGAGAGAGGGAGAGAGAGAGAGAGACATGAGACAGAGAGGACAGAGAGAGAGACACACACAGACAGACAGGAAACCAGAAGAGGGAGAAGATGAAGAAGAAGAAGAAGAAGGGAAGATGGAGTGAAGAAGAAGAGAAAGAAGAAGAAGAAGAAGAACAACAACAACAAACAACAACAGCAACAACAAGAAATTGAAGAAGATATATAAGAGGAGGTAAACAAGAAAAAGAACTAAGAAGTAGGAAGAAGGGGGAGAAAGAAAAGATGAGAGTGAGGTGAACGATGACTTTTGGAAGGAGAGCAGTGTGATTGAATCTGAATCCGAAAAGGGTGACCCTGGCATGGAATCTGGCGTCTGACAAACATAGCTTACGCTGGTGGAACAGAACGATAGGACACAGGGACGCGCGCGTGCGCCTACCATGCACGCCATTCTCTCTCTCTCTCTCTCTCTCTTCTTCTATCTCTCTCTCTCTCTCTCTCTCTCTCTTCTCTCTCTCTCTCTCTCTCTCTCACACACACACACGCACACACACCCACATGCACGACACTCTCGCTCTCTCTTCTCTCTCACACACAAACACCACACACCACACCACCACCACACACACACACACACACACACACATACACACTCACACACACACCATGCACGCACATACGCATGCAAGGCACGCACGTTCCGCACCAGCACGCACGCACGCACGCACGCACGCACACACACACACCACACACGACGCGCACGCACGCACGCACGCACGCACGCAACGCACAGACGCACGCAGCACGTACGTAACGTACGTACGCACGCACCGCACACACGCACCCCAACGCACGCACGCGCACCACCACGAAACTCACGTGCGTCATACGCACTAAGAGAAACGAACGAAAGGAATGATTTAAGGAGGGTAGTAAGCTTTACAAGCCCTTTCTCATGCTGGGGAGGGGTTTACAGTGTGGGGGGTGGGCTTGTTCGAAAACCGCCACTGAGAGAGAGGAGAGAGAGAGAGAGGAAAGAAGAGAGAGAGAGGGAGGTGAGGGATGGTGAGAGAGTCGAGAGAGTCGAGAGGATGAGATGAGGAGGGAGAGAGTATCGAGAAGAGGATGAGATGAGAGGAGGAGACTTGGAGAGAGGAGAGAAGAGAGAATGATGAGAGGGAGTGGAGAGAACGAGAGAGGAGACCGAGCAGAGAGAAAGAGGACCCAGAGAGACAGACAGAGAGACAGAGAGAGACAGAGAGAGAAGAGACAGCAGAAGGGAGACAGGAGTAGAGAGGAGAAGACAAGAAGAAGTATGCGGAGAGAGGACAGAGAGGAGTGGAAGAGAGAGGTGAGGACAGAAGAGAGACAGTGGGGAGAGAGGAAGGAGTGAGTGAGAGGAGTACAGAGAGACTGAGGAGTGAGGAGAAGAGAGGACATAGACAGAGGGAAGGACTGAGAGATGAGAGAGAGAGAGGAGGAGAGAGAGGGAGGGAGAGCGGAGGGAGAGGGAGGAGGTGAGGGAGAGAATGAGGAGATCGGAGGAGAGGGAGGAGGAGGAGATGGAGAGAGAGAGAGAGAGTGAGAGAGAGAGAGATTGACTCCACCTTTTTCACTCCAACGTTACTCTGGTACTATTGGTTATATCTGTCTATTGCCTGTCATGTTGTCTGTTCTGTCTGTCTGTCTGTTGTCTGTCTTCTGTGTCTGTCTATGTCTATGTCTCTGTCACCGTCTCTATCTCCGTTCTGTTTGTCTCTGTCTCTTCTGTCTCTGTATCTGTCTGTCTGTTGTCTGTCTGTCTGTCCTGGCAGTCTGTCTGTCTGTTCTGTCTCTCTCTCTCTCTCTCTCTCTTCTCTCTCTCGTCTCTATCTCTCTCTCTCTTCTCTCCCTCCCCCCCCCCCCCCCCCCCCCTCTCTCTCTCTTCTGAGTTGATATTATCAAAAAACCCTTTTTTCCCTTTAATAACTGTTGGATCGGGGCGCTTATTTTGGAAAAAAAAAATACTTCTCTCACAAATAGAGCCTCGTTTAAACACAATGAAGCCGAACAAAATGTTCGTGAATGTAGCAAAAGTTTACAAATAAAGTTGTACCCCACCTATGGGCTTGTAATCTTTCTTTCTGCATGCCGCAAATCCATTTCGTCAATCAGGGTTATTGTATGTGGAAATGGAAGAGTTTCGATTACAGATAGGATTTTTTTTTTTTTTTAACGTATATGCTTTATGCGTTGGTTTGCATTTGTAGAGGCTTTCTCTTTGCACACAGGCCACTCCTTTTACACCCATTCTTATCTTTAAAAATAAAAAAAGTGGAAGTGAAGAGCTCCGTGTGGTGCCATTTCCAAAGAGCCAAAGGTTGTCTCAATGTGTGGGTTTACACGAATCATGGTGGTGAGTGTGTGTTCTTGACTGTGAAAGAGGAAACTCTTATTATTTTTGAGGTTTGTGTTGGGGATACTCTTGCATGATGGAGAGGTGGATGATGGAGTAGATTGAGGACATAAACATTTTGCAGACCCACTCCTGGGGGGGAAACCTTGTACAGAAATTGTCTCCCCTGGTGCGATTTGTGAATTTCTAAAAGGGATCAAGCTAACCCATTTTTCAAACGATCTAGGATTTTTACGGGATATACGTTTGTTAGCGACATGCCGGTGTGTTTTAGAGGGTTTATTGTAAAGGTTGGGGCGTGAGTTGCGTATGTGTCGTGAGGGTTTTTCGTTTGTTTTGCTTGTTGTTGTTTGTGTTTTTTAAATGTCTTGTGAGTGACGTGATATGCGGGTGACACGCCCTGGTATGGTCGTTTTTGCGATGGCTGGGCTGTAGCACATCTCTTCTCTTCTCTCATATTTCTCTCGCTCTCCTCTCTCTCTCTCACTCCTCTCTTCTCTCTCTTCTCACACACCCTACACACACACAACACGCTCACACAACACACAACCACACACACACACAACACCACACACAACACACACACACACACACACACACTCACACATTACACAAACGGAGATGAGAGGGGAGAGGGGATGAGAGTGAGTGAGAGAGCCGAAGAGAGAATGAAGTGAGAGATAGGGAGTTGAGAGTGTGAGAGAGAGAGAGAGAGTTGTGGGCTGTTTTCGTTATTTTCAACCCGAAAACTTTTCATAGAGTTATAAAGATGTAAATGCAGAGAATAGATTATGCTAGCTTTAGGCTTCGTTTGATAGGACTTTACGGCTAATAAGAGATGTACCAATATAGAACGGCATTATCCTGCGTTTGTTGGTAATGAAAAAGCAATTTTTGTTTCATTGTCAGCATTATTTTCTGGTTCAGACATGGCGAAAGAGAAATTGAGGTTACTTCCATTTTCTTGTCTGGCGACAAAGTATGTAATATGATATTACTTGGTTTACAGCGACGGAAAGTGTACACCACACACTCACACCACACACACACACACAACACACACACACACACCACGCTTCGCTCGCAACGCACGCACGCACCGCACCGCACGCACGCACGCACGCACGCACGCACGCACGCACGCACGCACAAACTAACACCACACACACACACACACACACCCACAACACACACACCACAAACGTATGTGCACGCATGCGCGACGCGCTCGCGCGCACACACACACTCACAACACACACACACACACACACACACACACATAGGAAAACCCACCGCGACAGATCATGTAACTCACAAACACAGACATGGATGAGGAGGAAGATAAGAAAATCAATTCTGACTCTCAAAAAAACATACGGCGGAATCTGTCACTCAGGTCAAACGTGACTTCTGATAAAAATGTGCGGGAATGGTTGAAGATTGTTTTGTTCTTCCAAACCCCATCCTTCCCCCCCCCCCCCCCCCCCCCCCCCACCACACCCCATCTCACCCCCCGCCCGCCACCACACCCAGGCCCCACCCTCCCCACCGTTTGCCCTTTTCTCCCCTCCCTGCTCTCCCTGTGAGGTGAGCCTTTTTCATGTTAATTTTCTACTGTGCTTTTCTAATAACGTGTGATGTTATGTTATGCTAGAGACCGGACATGAACACTTTGGTCCTAGGCTTTTATCTCGTGTCTCTTTAAGCGAGTACCTAAAGAGGGACTGTCGTTTTGGAAATAGGACGTGGGTTGCAGAGGGGACTGGCGTTTGATAAAGTACGTGTTGTGCAGAGAGACTGTCGGTTCAAAGTACGTGTGTGAAGAGGGATGTCGTTTGATAAGTACGTGTGTTGCAGAGGGACTGTCGTTTTGAAAGTACGTGTGTGCAGAGGGACTGTCGTTTGAAAGTACGTGTGTGCAGAGGGGACTGTTCGTTTTTGAAGTACGTGTGTGAAGTAGGGCTCTGTCGTTGGAAAGTAACGTGTGTGCAGAGGGACTGTCGTTTTGAAAGTACGATGTGTGCAGAGGGATGTCGTTTGAAAGTACGTCGTGTGCAGACGACAAGAAAACAAAGAAACAAACAAATCATTATTACCCCAGTGCCAAAAAGACCTTTCTAGATATGACAAAACATCTGTCCATTGTCTTCTGTCTGTACTGTCTGTCTGTCTGTCTTGTCTGTCTTTCTGTGTATGGGTTGTAGTGCTGTGTGTGTGTTGTGTTGTGTGTTGTGTGTGTTGTGTGTGTGTGTGGTGCGTGGTGCGGTGCTGTGCGATGTGCGTGCGTGCGTTGCGTGAGTGCGTGCGTGTGTGCGTTGTGTGTGTGTGTGTGTGTGTTGTGTGTTGTGTGCGGTTGTGTCGGGTGTGTTGTGCGTGTGTTGCGTGTGTGTGGTTGTGATGGTTGTGTGTTGTG
>CM031621.1:38564451-38566951 GCA_018398815.1 Conus ventricosus
CACTGTAGTGTCATCCATGAAGGCCTTGAGAGGAGGCATCTTGTATCCATCGCCAAGGTCTGTTTGTCTCGCGTTGTTTGTTGCTGCTTTCAAGATGAGTTCCATTGCCAGCACGAACAGTATTGGGGAAATTGCACAGCCCATTGCGATGCCCACTTCCAAGTTGATCCAATCTGTTGTGTACTCCTTGGTAGAGAACCGCATTGAGAAGCCATTGAAGTACTTCTTGAGCATGTCGCGGATGTTCTTTGGCACATGGTACATCTCAAGAGCCAACTGTATCATCTCATGGGGCACAGATCCATATGCGTTTGCCAGATCAAGCCACACTACGTCCAGGTCTCTCTTTTCTGTTTTTGCTTTTTGAATTGCGTCCCAGATCATTGTGGCGTGTTCTACACAGCCAGCCACGCCTGGGATGCCACCTTTCTGGACTGACACATCCAAGTACTTGTTTTCCATCAGGTACTTGGTCAGCCTTGCTGCCATGACAGAGAAGAAGATTTTCCCTTCGACGTTCAGTAGTGATATTGGCCTGAACTGGCTGATGTCACTTGCGTTTTGCTCTTTGGGGATGTACACACCATCTGCCGTCATCCACTGGCCGCTGATCTTCTGGTTTCTCCAAGCCGATCGCAGCAACCTGTGGAGCCACTCCAGCACCTTGGGACATTTCTTGTAAAGCTGGTAAGGTATTCCGTTTGGCCCTGGTGATGATTTGGCTCTGGCTTTGTCGACCACCTTCTTGATTTCCCCCAACGTTGGAGGCTTGCCATTGAACTGTTCCTCAGGGTTGGTTGGCCACACCAGACCTTGAATGTCAAGTGGTGCTTTGCTCTGTGAGTCAGAGTATGTTTTCCTCAGATGCTGCTCAAGAACTCCTTTGTCCACACTTAGGGTCCCAGATTTTGGCTGCTCAAACAGTGTTCTGGCAAACTGGAAGGGTCTCTGAAGAAGCGCTCTTGTGTCTTCTTCTTTTTGCTCTTCCTCTTTCTCGCAGATTCCGCTTTGCTGAGGGCGCTGTGTTTTTCTTTCAGGTCTTCCCACAGTTTTTCCAAGCCTTGTTTTTCAGCTGGCAGTGCGGTCTTCATTTGCTTCTTGAGGTTGTTCTTTTGGACTCTGATCTTGTCCATCTTTTCTTGGCGTCTGGATTTCTTTGGAGGTGTTTTCTCTTTGGGTAGTTTTACTCCATAGGCGTCTCTACATGTGGCATACACAATGTCCCCATATGTGGCTAGTTTGTGTTCAAGGGTGCTTTTCCCTATCAGTGCATCGAGTCTTTGGACGATTTTTGCATCCAGTTTCTCCCAATCTTCAGTTTCGTTTGCTCGTGGCAGGTTGAGTTTCAGGCGCCTGGCATCGAGGGCCTGTGCAAATTCCTCATCCGAACCAACAGCGTGGATGTCCTTGGCACTGTGGTTTAAATCCTGGCCTTGGTCTTCCGACGTCTTATCTGCTGATGCAGTGCGCTGCTGCTCATTCAGATGAGTCTTCACACAGCCCATCTTTGTTCGGTGGATCTTCATGCCACGGGTGGTAGCGAAACGCTTTCCACAGACACATGGATATTCCATTTGGTCCATGTTCATAGTCCGTTTGGGATTTGCAGTCGTGATTGGTTGAGCACCGATGGATTCATCATTCTCTCCCCCTTTCGGTGAATCCTGGGAGCATCTTTTCTTTTTATTCTTCGTAGCCACATGTTTAAGGCAAAGTGGGGAGCCAGCCCACAGAGCCCTTGGTTCTGGTCTTTCCCAGTGTCCTCCGGTCTTTCCCGGACGTCCTCCGGCCTATTCCCGGAAGTCAATGGTTTACCCATGCATCAGTAGAAAGAAACTCGTGGAGAGCGTGGCAGCAGAGAGTCCTCAGAAGAGAAGCCCCCTTCAAGCAAGTGTTTCGGCCCTTATCTCCTGACACTCTAAGGGGGTTGGGCCACACCCGGTTCATGACTCCGGATGTCCCTCTGCTGCCCCTTTTTTTTGTTTCCCATCTTGGGAGGAGCCATGGCTGGGATTCGAACCCATGACCCTCTGGAGATGCTCATTTTTCCACTTAATGACTCGCGCTTTAACCACTGAGCCACAGGGACACCTGATATTTGTAGGGAAATTAAGCCTTATGAAGTTCACTTTTTTTCCTCCTTGACCAGATCCAGCTTGAACACCTCTCTGCCGCTTCTGCCATTGCTTTCAGGGCTCTGGTTTTTTCCTTCCCTGCAACTGAGAGCTGTTTCATGAGGCTGTATGCAGACGTTCCTACAAATTCCCTAGCTCCAATTTCTGCAGTGAGGACTTTGACCTGATAGCCTTCTCTCCTCAGGCTGTTTGCCAGATCAGCATACTTTTCAGTCTTGTAGATTTGAGCTGCCTCCATTCTGTTTTCATATGGCACCGTGAGCTCGATCATGATCAGCTGCTTGGTTGACTTAGAGTGGACTACTATGTCTGGTCTCATGCCACTCTTGCTGATGATTTCTGGGTGACTCTTCCATTCTGGGAGG
>CM031621.1:38574451-38579451 GCA_018398815.1 Conus ventricosus
TGTTCTTGTTCTTGTTTTGTTCTTGTTCTTCTTCTTGTTCTTTCTTCTTGTTCTTCTTCTTCTTGTTCTTCTTCTTCTTCTTCAGCCTGTGTGGCTTGCGGTCGCTGGCTATAAGCAACATTATCTTTCTTATCTTCTTCTTCTTCTTCTTCTTCTTCTTTTCTTCTTCTTCTTCTTCTTCTACTACAACTACTACTACTACTACTACTACTACTACTACTACTACTACTACTACTTTACTACTACTACTACTTCTTCTTCATCTTCTTCTTCTTCTTCTTCTTCTTCTTCTTCCTTGTTTTATACTTCTTCTTCTTCTTCTACTACTACTACTACTACTACTACTACTACTACTACTACTACTACTACTACTACTACTACTTCTTCTTCTTCTTCCTTGTTTTCTTCTTCTTCTCCTTCTCCTTCTTCTTCTCTTCCTCTTTTTCCTCTCCTTCTCTTGTTCTTCTTCTTCTTTTTCTTCTTCTTCTTCTTCTTCTTCTTCTTCTTCTTCTTCTCCTTCTCTTCTTCTTCTTCTTCTTCTTCTTCTTCTTCTTCTTCTTCTTCTTTGACTTAGTGAGCAGTCAATGGGGCACCACCGAAGAACAGTTCACCAGGATTCTCCAGTTCAGTCAGTTGTGTGCCAGTGCCTGGGTCTCGCTTAAAACACGCTTCCCTTGTCCACTCTAATGTTGTCTGTCCATCTGTTTTGTTTTGTTTGTTTGTTTTGTTTTGTTTGTTTGTCTTTCACTCAGTTTCCTTTCTTAATTAGAACCTGATAATGACAAATTTTAAATGTAATGAATAGCCACCCGCCACGCAAACGTTGTCAAACGAATCACAAGACAAAACACGACGCGTTTCGACCTCCTAGGTCTTCCTTAGGCAAGACACTCAGGACAACAGAAAAGAGCGAGCAATCACTTACCTTCATTACCACTTCAGTGCCAGATGGGCGTTGAAACTTCTAAGGACTGCATAGCAAGACCATTGGATCTCGTTATAGGGCCATACCAGTGTCATTTGTTTTTGTCCTGACTGATGTCAATAGATCTTAGTATGGTCCTATGTCCTGCCTCATGAAGTTCCACGTCCCATGCAACTGTTGAAACGACAAGTGCATGGTGTGCACCACCTTCCCTAAACAGTGCCTTGGTTGGCCATTTAGTCTTGCCACCCCATGCAATGAAATGCTCCAGCCATTACACGGACTGGTCCTTTTTTCACGATGATGTGATCTCTCATGTTTACAAACTGTGAGGGGGGGGGGGGGGGGGGAAATTACCACTCATTTCAATCTCACAAGCCAGTGCTTTGTTTTTTCTCCCATTCTGTCTCATTCATCAGCACATCTCTATACACATCAAACCGGTGTGGGAACGCTGCCCAGGTGGTCAACCTGTACACATGACCTGCGGTCAATATCAGGGTATGTGTCCACACAGCCACTGACCATCCAGTGTGCACGTTGATCCAGTGCACACACCACACACAGGAAAGACATGTTAGGCCATTTTTGTCCTCGTTATATGGTTCATATTTTGCCTGGATATCGACATACCACCTAAAATTTGTGCTGTGCCAGAAATTCTCGCAAAACACACTATTCCTTGAGGTTTGTCCCCTATAAATCCAGGGCATGACCTCTGTATCACCGTGGATTCAGCTTGAGTTTGTATGGTTTGTTGTTTCGTGGAAAAAGGGACTTGTCCTCTAGGACCAAGAGAGGTGACGCACTTGTTTGTTAAAAGGAAATGATCATATATCTGACGGTTGAAGCATCTGCGGTAACATCTCATAACATTGGCTTGGACTCTTACTTCCTGATCTTCTGTGAGGCACTTGATCTTCCTGGGTAATGAAATACTTGGGAGTATACGAAGGTACCTTGCTTTGTGTGTTTTGTTTGTGTGTGTGTGTGTTCAGTGTATTGGTGGGGGGGGGGGGTTTATTTTTCAGCAACGTTGCAGTGTACTATTTCTTTCAGCAATATTTTATTTTAGTATGCCTGATTTGCATGCAGGTCCATGAGGCACCTTTCTTTTCTTTCAGCCCACCCCCCCCCCCCACCCCCCACTCCTCCGCCCCGCCCTTCTTTTCTCCTTTAAATGTTCCACATGCCTCTCTTTATTGGCATTTTTTGTAATTTCTTCTTGTTCTCTTCTTATTCTTCTTCTTTCTCTCTTCCTTCTTCATCTTTCTTCTTCTTCTTCTTGATCTTGTTGTGTTGTTGTTCTTCTTCTTCTCTTCTTCTTCCTTCTTTTTCCTTCTTCTCTTCTTCCTTCCTTCTATCTTACTTCTTCTTCTTCTTCTTCTTCTTCTTCTTCTTCTTCCTTCTTCTCTTCTTCCTTTTTATTCGCCCCCCTTTCTTTTAGGGCTCTGGCAACTCTCATTCACCATGCAATATTTAATGTTGTATTAACCGATGCACGTTCTCATGTCAGCTTTATCATTTAGTGTTTTGATATTGAGGCGTCTGTGTTAATTTCAAAAGCTAATGTTTGGTGTACTGCACATTCATCCTAATTGTTACAGCAAAAATAAAAATAAAAATAGAGAAGATCAGAGAAAGAAAGATTAACAGAAAGAGAGACTGGGCAGCGGACAACAGACAGACATAACGAAACAGACAGACAGACAGACAGACAGTCAGGGTTGCCCTCATGACGACTTGACATTGACTGCTCCTGTGGATTGCCGTGCCAGTGCCGCGGTACGCGGTGGACCGAGCTGGGCGTTTCTCTGGAAGATCTGATCGTAAGGCCCAGTGCACACTAAGCGTCCAAGATCTCAAGATCACGGGCGATTTTATGCGGCGAGGCGTAATTTGATGCGCCGCCCCGTAGCGACTTGCAGAGCCGCAAGATTTTTGACTCGTTGCTTCCGTTGATTTTTTGACGCCTGGAGAGATAGGACTTGTTTCTAATTTTGATGCATCTAGATCGCGAGATCACGAAACCAGCCAATCCGCAAGAGAAGGAAAGACCCGAGCAACTCTGGAACTTCTGAGGAAAGATAGCTGACTTTAACGACGCGGAAAGGTCGAGTTAATAACCTTGTCAGGTAGAACGCTTGGGGCGTCTTTCTCTCTTCTTCTTGTGATATTTCACAGCTGCAGCAATAACAGCAAGACCAGCAAGTATATCATCATCGGGGCTGCAGTCCTTCTGTCGAAAACCAGCCATTTTGTTTACAAGGTTCAGGTTTGAGTTTGGAGTACCCCCCCATGCTCCTTCCAAATATGGAAGTTCAGGTAACAAGACCAAGCGACCTGCTCAGGTGTGTGAGAGATAACTTAAACTGAATGCAGCTAACGCCGCGCGCTGAGCGAAGCAACGTCAGTGCTACAAGTGATGCTCGGAGCAGCGCTTTGACGCATGACGCAGTGTGCGCTGGGCCTAAAAGGCGGCGCGGATGCAAACCCACTGATTATGAGCGCAGAAAAAAAAAATCCTCTTCCAAACGCATCAAGATACACGGTGGCAGAATTGACCAGTTCCCCATTAAAAAACGGTATGCCAGGCGCGGCTAAATATATTATATATTATATAAGGTTGGTGTGTCTCTATTTGACACAAAGCACAGAACACACAATCAGCCGTGTCTCCTGATGAGTATCCGATCCAGCGGACGAAAGGCCTAGAGCAGGCATACAAATAGATTGTTCCTTCGAATGGGAGTACAAATGTTCACTCCGGCAGCAGTGAAGGGTTTTCTCATATTTATAATACATTCCCCCTCCCATTTTTTTCATTTTTATATTTTTTAATTCAAATCTTTGCCAAGTCAATTACTATAATGACTGAAGACTTGTTAACCTTGCACTTGTTTTTCCCTACCACTAATTAATTGTTACAGCAGTATATATAAATATATATATATATATAAATATAAATCTATAAAAATAATATATATATATATATAATATATAAAATATATATAAATATAGGAAATCTTTTTTGAACCTAGGTGGCGAGAAAAAAGAACGACCAACAAATCATTGACTGTGGTGTAGTCTCTATTTGACACCAAGAGCACTGACACAATCTAGCAGCCCTTGTCCTCCACTGAAGAGTCCGATCCATCCAGCGACTAAAGGGAGGCCTAGAGCCATGCAATAACAAATAATGTGCTTACCAAGAGGGATTGACGTTGATGATTCCCGGTCCCTCAGAGCAAAGCTAGTTAAGAAAGAATGGTCTTCACATATTAATAATAATTCCGACCTTGAAAATTTTTTTTTTTTTTTAAAGATCAAATCTTTGTCAAGATCATTACTAAACGACTGAAGAAATTGTTAACTTCACTTGTATTTCCCCACTACTTTAATTGTTCAGCATTTCCTATTGTTGGTCAATCCAGTGGATAATGCATCTACGTAGAGATCCAAGTAAAGGTGTTCTGTACAATTCTTACCCCTCACAATGCATGGGTTATTGAACACAGTGCTGACCAACTCAGACTGTTTCCATATCTTTTATCTCTCCTTGCATCATCCTTTAATGGGAGCCTCAAGCATAGGCTCAAAGATTTGTCCCTTATATATATATTGTTTTGAACAATGCTTTATATTTTTCATCCACTTATTTCATCTCCCACACTTGTGTTTAATGTTTACCATTTATACTACCCATCGCTGCTGCTTTGGGGGTGCTGTGGATTCTTATTGAAACCCATGGTGGTGAGAACACCACAGAATAATGGACTGTGGTGAGTCCTCATATATGACACCAAGAGCACAGACACATCAGCCGTTTTCCCTGATGGAGTCCGATACAGCGGACGAAATGCATAGGAGCAGGCAATTACAATAAATGGGCTTTCAAGAGGGATTTACGATGATTCCCTCCAGGCAGCGAGTGGTAGGGCTTCTCATATTTTATAATATATGTCCACCTTGAAATTTTTTTTTTTTTTTTTTTAAGATCAAATCTTTGGCAAAGTCATGTACTATAAACGACTGAAGAAATTGTTTAACCTGGGCCGCTTGTTTTTCCCCCCTA
>CM031621.1:38584451-38591951 GCA_018398815.1 Conus ventricosus
AACATACACCGACTCACGCTACGGGCCCCACGAACCAGCCACACCACACAAACTAGGGCGGGGGGGGGGCCCCTACATTAAAGGCCTACTGAGCCAACTCAGACGCCCAGTGCCCAATCGGAACACTCCTGGCCAAGGCAACGGACTATTCCCACCCCAGCCAAACCCAAGAAGACAACACAAAAAAATAAAGAACATCTAGCAAAAATTGTTGATGTCGACTGGATTAAAATGCTCGAATACTGGAAACATTACAGTTGGGTTAAATTCCCACTACAAAAACAGAGGGAAAACATAGAACGATAAAGAAGAAAGCATCTGACCTATTGTCGTATAACATCCATGCAAGTAAATTCATTGAAAAGATCGTTTTTAAATAAGATTAGTTCAAGAACAAGTGATCTCTGTGAAAAACAAGGCATTATACCTAAAAAACAAGGCAGGTTTTCGAAAGGTCGATCAACCAATAGAATTCATCTGGAAATACTAACGACACAATAAAGCCAACAGTTTGCCAGGCGAAAAATATTCTTGCAAGACGTTTTTCGATGTTAAAAAAATCTTATGACCAAGTATGCATACCAAACTTACAAAAACTTAAAAATTGAAATATAATAGTACATGTACACGTACAAAGCGAATTTTTTTTTTATCATGACGATATCAACCATAAAGAGTTGAACACAAAATTCAAAACCCAGGAAACTCACATGGGTCTTCCACAAGGCATGCTGTTATTTCACCTATTATGTTAACAAAAATAATAGCAGATTTACCCAAATACTCTATCTAAAGACACAGTTTTGGCTCAGTATGCAGACGACATCTGTATGTGGATGAAAGGTAGCAATAAAACGGTAATACCCCAGCTGAGTATTAAACTATACAAAAAAGTATATACAACGAGAACTATATAAAATCAATATGTTTAATGACAGAGAATGGCTTGAATCAATCATTGGAAAAACAAAAAAGAACTAATTTAATTCATGGTGTGTAACCCAGAAAAACTCCCTACTCACATCATGGAAATGTCATTAATTAACACA
Source organism: Conus ventricosus (assembly GCA_018398815.1). Classification (NCBI taxonomy): domain Eukaryota; kingdom Metazoa; phylum Mollusca; class Gastropoda; order Neogastropoda; family Conidae; genus Conus; species Conus ventricosus. The sequence goes on from CM031621.1 coordinate 38,585,501, forward strand.
AACTGTAAAATTCGTGGTGTGATTAGGTCCGTCAAAACTCTCATGGATCAACAATAGATTACATACTAAATCAAGGGCAAGGAAGCTTTAAATTTTACTCAAAATTATATGTAAACAACTACTGGGGCCAAAATACTAAGCGCTTGGTATCCATGCAAATTCTCTGTTGAGCGCCACGGTTAACTTATGCTTACAGTGAAATATTTTTTAGTTCTCCAAAGCGTTTGTTAAACAAAACTACAAAGTATAGATTGTAAAAGCTTAAAGATCAGCCCGTGGTACCATCTCGTGCTTCAATTTAGGAACTTATAAGGAAGCGCGAGTTCAAACCACTTGATAACCCACAGAAGAAGTATTGTTGCGTCAAAAATGTATAAAATCACTGCATATGATACCTTAAGAAAAAAAAAAAAAGGAAGTAAATCTGGACTCGCAACATGATTTTGTAAAAGAGCCAAATATATACATTCACTACACCATAAATACATAACATCTCGAATGATTAATCTCTGCAGATTTTAAAAGATAAAGAGGTCTGCCATCAAGCCTTCTTCTATCTCGCCATGTTTCCATTCATAGGAACAAGGTTAAACCTAATTATGAGTATAGACCATATAGATATGAACAAAGACAATCACGCGAATATAAAAAAAAATTGATTAATTTACACATGGATAACAATATAATGATCGATATAAAAGAATATACATACTGATCTGTCCTCGAGAATGGCAAGACAGGGGCACATTTATAATTCCTTCCACTAAACATCAGTGAAACAGTATCATAACGTTGAACATTACCCATTTACATGGCATGAAAATGGTAGCAATATTAAAGCGGTACAGCATATCATAGATCATCCACCAAACTGTCACAAACGTAAAGTGTTAATAAAGTGTCGATTCGAAATCTGCACTACAAGCTATCAAATGTCAAATAGAAAACTCGTCTCGAAATGAACTAAGAAATAAAACAGCCAAAACATCAGTTATCAGCTAAAAACATCAATAACACTTTTATTTGTATCCTTCACAATATTGATATATTTATACTGAAGTGGTTGACCGCGAGCAGGCTAAAAGATCACGCGAAATGTTGAAGGAACAATACAGCTAGAAATATAAAGATTAGAATTACATGAATGCTTATAAACATATTGAAAAAATATCAAAGATGAATTTGATAATATTCTTATGAACATCAACAGTCAATATCACAAAATTGATTAAAGGATAAATGAACCTAACCGCATGAATCAAAGTTACACTGACAAATCTTAGTAATACAAAATCCAGACATATATAGCTTTGATGATTAAACTTCGTCTAAATGCATTAATAGAACAAAAATTTTCTAAAGATGCAATTTGATATTGGAAACCATGATTACATAAAGCATATACTCCACATGTTCTGAAAATTAAAGCACTCATTACAACAACATTAGGGGCGAGTGCTGCTACCTTAAGAGCCATTATCCATTTGAAAAAATTTGTAAAATGACCTTGTACATGCATCTTAAATGTTTTTTTCCCAAATTTTTGCATTCCAGTCCTGTTAGAAATATCTTTGATTTTGTTTGATTTATTTGTTTACTTTCCAGCGTTAATAAAATATATCTGTTAATAGTTAAGATAGTAGACACATTGTGAAAATATATAACTTTTAGAATAATGATATTTTTAAAAACATTCAGAATATAACTATGCATATGCAAGTCAATTTATCTAAACCATAACTCGAGATAAACGGATCGAACGATTACCCGGTGGCAAACCTGGATGCTTTCAAGATTGGCTGGGCATAGGACCGCCTAACTATGAAATGATTTGCAGTCCAACTCTATAAGATACTTTATAGTTGCATCAGATCTGCAATTACTATAAGAATAAGTTCAAAATACGTGACGGACAGAAAGAAAGGGTGAAGGACAGATTATTCCACTATTACTAAAGGACACTATACACCATCACCACAAACAATACAAACCCATCCATTTGACTCACACCTACCCCCCCCCCCCCCCCCCCCCCCCCCACACACCCCACACACATTTCTTTATTATTCTATCTTATTTAGTTTATCTATCTATTATTTTATTTTTAATCAATTTATTTCATTCATTTAATTTATTTTATTTTTACTCTTCTATTACTATATTTGATATTTATTTTATTTTGTCTAATATCACCTTTGGGTGAACAGACGTTAAATCAAAGAATGATCAACACACACACACACACACACACACACACACACACACACACAAACACACACACAACACACACACACACACACACACACACACACACACACACACACCCCACACACACAACGTGCCGCGTCACACCCCACACACACACCCACGCACACACCACACACCACACACACACACACACACACACACACACACACACACACACACTCACACACACACACACACACACACACACACACACAGTGTGCTCGCTGTCACACACACACCACACCCGCACGCACACACACACACACACACACACACACACACACACACACACACACACACACACACACACACACACACACACACACACACACACACACACACAACACTTATTAAACAAAATACTTATTAAACAAATTACAAAGCATAGATTGCAAAGCTTTCAAACTCGCTCTTGGAGTTCCAACTCATGCTTCCAATCTAGGGGTTTATAAAGAGGCAGGTGTTCTTCCTCTTGACGAACACAGGAAAAGCTATTCAGCGAAATTTGTAATAAATTCGTTCGCGAATGACGCGTTTTTGTAAGGAAGAAACTAGGCTAGATTCCGAAAAAGATTTTGTTAAAAGAGCTAAAACAATCCACTCACTACAACCAATACATTCGTTTGTCTCTGATGTGATAAATTCCACAGAATTAAAAGGCAAAGCAATAGCACCGAAACCATATTTTTCACCTGTACCATCTTGGGAACAAATTAAACCTATCTTTGATATTGATCATAACAGGTTTGAACAAAAATCACCCTCCAAATGTTTTAAGAAATCTAGTTAATGAACACCTAGAGAACTATTATGCTGACTACATTAAAGTATATACAGATGGGTCTGTACTTGATAATGGTAGCACAGGTGCAGCATTTGTAATTCCTACATTGAAAGCAGTCAAACGTTATCATATAGGTCAGCATTATTCTATTTTTACTGCAGAGTTGATTGCCATTTTAATGTCATTGCGCCATATTGAAGAACTACCCGTAAATGCTGGTAAAATATTGATTTGTGTTGACTCAAAATTGGCATTACAAGCTATCAAAGGTCATAATATCAAAAAGCGTGTTGGAATGATCCTCGAAATCAAACATTTAATTCATAAATTGTCAAACAAAGACATTAGTGTAACTTTTTATTGGGTTCCGTCCCACTGCGGAGTATGCTCTAATGAACTGGTTGACAGAGCAGCTAGAAGTGCAGCACGAAATACTGAAGGGGCAATTCAACTAAACATTGAATTAGATTTGCATGAATGTTATAGACACATTGAAAAAGTAGCCGAGGGGAATTTTGTCAACATTTTGAAGGCATCAGAGAGCCAATGTTCTCTTCACCTGCATTAAAGGCTCCGAGACACTGAATTCAAATTTGATGCTAAGGCATATGTCTGATGCAGGGTCAAGACCAATTACATCTTTGATGTTTAAGATTCGTTTAGATGCTTTCAAAACAAAATACTGTAAAGACGTCAAATGTGTATGTGGGAACCATATTTCAGTGAATCATCTGCTCTTGCACTGTTTCCTAACATCAAAGCCCAAAACGCTACATTGGGCCCACACCGAATACCTCCAAATTTTGGGTTTGGGTTTTTTGTGCATTGTTCTTTTTTTGGGTCTATCAAGAGCCCCCAAACCTGGTGATGTGATGTGCATAATACGGAAAATGAAAAAACACTGTGCACAGGCAAGATACCTATGTGTTTGGACAACAACGAAAACCCGGTTTTAAAACCAACTGTGCTGAAAAGAGGAAAATTTAAAGGGAAAAGGGAAAGGGAGGTGGGCCACCCCCGTACACTGGCTGAATACTCTCCCTGCTGTAAGAAAAGGCCAAACAGTAGGGGAAAAACGTCGCCTCTCATTACACTGATTATGGCCGCTCTGCCATGGGGGGGGAGAGGCTAGGACGGTCAGATAAGACAACCCAGGCTACCACTGGAAGTTGGTGCTGCAATTAAAGAGACCCCAAAGGTTTTCAAGCAAGAAGCTATTTTTGTAAATGTGTGTTTTTATGTTTTCTGTTGAATACACAGATACTGTACAATTATACATTACAACTTGAACTGAACCATTGGAGTTATGTGACTAAGAATACGTTGACTTCGCATTAGTTTAAAACTTCAAGAGGGCAAAAATTCTCCATTTTGGAGAAACAGTCTGCCTTAATAGCAAATTACTAAGACTGCAGTAGCTTACTCTAAAAAACCGTTAAAATTGAAGAATTGAATGATTTCTTTTTGCGAACTTTTGCTGAAATATTGCATTTAAGCCCTCTTGGTATTCTTCTTTGAGTAACCGGTATATTTTGGTTTCAGTTTGGTTGTAATATTCTTCTGTTGGTTATTTGTTGATTACTTGATAGTTGCTATCCCCCGCCCCCCCCCCCCCCCCCCCCTCCCCCCTCAACATATTTTTTTGTTTTTCTACATATGCATTCTCTCACACACACACACACACACACACACACACACACACACACACACACACACACACACCACACACACACACACACACACACACACACACACACACACACTCGTACGACACACGGATTTTTTTTTTTAAACAAAATAATTGAAGCATTTCACATGCACAATCAGTCACTACTTTCATATCCATCCTCTCCATTCTTCATTTATCTTCTCTTCCTGCCTTTCTCCACTCTCCTCTATCTCCCAGCCCTCTCTCCTACCCCTTGTACTCCCCCCCCCCCCCTCCCATCCCCCCGTCTATTATCACTTGAGGGTGAACAGACGTAAACTAAAGAACTAACACACACACACACACACACACACACACCACACACACACACACACACACACACAACACACACACACACACACACACACACACACAACAAAAGCGTGTTCGCTTACACACACCACACACACACACACACAACACACACACACACACACACACACACACAAACACACACACACGCACGCACGCACGCACGCACGCACACACACACACACACACACAACACACACACACACACACACACACACACACACACACACACACGAACGAACAAGCGACACGGAAAATGGTGAAGATCAAACAAGACGTTAAAAGCAGTTTTCCCTCTGTTGACCTTTTCCTGGGAGAACAGAAAGAGGGGAGACGAGAAAAAGCGGGACTTCTGTAGTTCGCGTGCCATTAGCTGATTGAGTAAAGGGCGGTATAGAGGCCCAGAAGAAAGACAAGAAACACAGAACCAGATGTTTAATACTTTCGCTCTTTGATCTGTTTCGGTAAGGACAGCGGGAGAAAAAGATAAAAACCCTTCCAAAGTGTCATTGATGTACTGTTATGTATTCAGTGGATGTGAATGTATGCATTTTTCATGCACACAGAACTCCACTCCCTTTGTAAAGCAGATGGGGTTAATACTGGCCTGTCCATATAGGGAGTGTTCGCAGGAGTATCAGCCTGCGTACGCAGAAGAAGAAGAAGAAGTTTCATCTGTTTGAGTTTTTCTGGATTCTATTTCACACAAAAAATGCCATATGTACTACTTTATCGTCAGAAATAATATTCTAGCTCTATTTTCATGTATTTATTTATTATTTTTATTTCTAATTCTTTCTTAAGTTTGAATTCTCAGTGTTACTGAAAGCGTAAATATTAATGTGTTATTTGTTCATTCTTTCACGAACAACAAGAAAATGAAGTTCTCTTTTAGGAATGATCTTAGGCAAAACTTTATATCACCTAAATATTTCAGGCATCTTCCTTCAAATTTGTTTTCTTCATGACCTTGACCAATAATGAAATAGGGAGACAGCTAAGTGGGAATGTAGACGACAAATTTCTGTAACATCTAAACTGGTTGACCCCTCTCTAGTGGAACTAGGTAATGCAGTTTTATTGATGTGTATCACGTAATGCAGTTTTATTTTGTGTATTTTGTAATACAGTTTTCTTTTTGTGCATCACGTTCCAAGGAGTCATTGCATTTATAAATAAATGTCTTTGTCTGTGTTTTGTTTTTATTTCAGTTTTTTTCTTCTCCACAATGTATGTATTTATTTAGGGTTTTCTTTTATCTCTTAACTTTGCCACGTCATGGTGTGTTGTAACGCAATGTGCATGCCATTAACAATCTGATGCGCAAAATTTGGAATTTCTTTATTGAAATGAAAGACGATCGTGAACGCCCATGCATACACGGATAAAAGATACGAGTT
>CM031621.1:38596951-38601951 GCA_018398815.1 Conus ventricosus
TTTCCCAAGGAAGCATCGTGTTTCATAACTTGAGAAGGTTAAACACGATTGAACAAATAAGTATGACAGAAATGTTCGAGTTTTAAGCCAATTGTAAACAACAGCAACAACAAAAAACAAAAACAATATATATATATATATATATATATATTATAAATATATATATATTATATAATATATATATATATATATATATAATATAATATATGTTAAAAATATTTTTTAATGAAGTGCTAAAATTTTAGCACTTCATTTAAAAAAATATTTTTAAAAATATAAAAATATTTTTAACAAAATGTTGCTCCCCAAGGGGTTGAGCTTTTTCAGATTTTTTAAGGACGTGTTAATACTGTTCATGATATAATATATATTATATATATATATATAATATATAAATTATATATATATATATATATATAATATATATATATATATATATATATAGCCTTTGTCAAAAGAAACGCGAAAAACAATCCTTTACTGTCGCTTCTGGAAACAGACTATAGTGTGGAGTCTGGGTCTGTGGTCAGGCATGCTGAAGACTGGTTTCTTTATGTGCTTTCGTTTTCATCAGATTCGGCTGTGGTCAGTGTGGTTAGTGAGGCACGTGGGAACTGCTATTGCGGTTGTTCAAGCTTCTACACTGTAGCCAAGACACAACCCGTGAAAAAGATGCTCCTGCTCAAATACTGCTCACATCTCCAAACTGAAATGGGTTTGAAAACAGGAGCGCATCAAAGGTGCAACACACAGGTAAAAAAGCAAGATGCCGCGTCTCACGAAAAATGACAGAGAACGGGCCATTGGTATGTTGTACGCAGGCTCGTCAGCCCAGGTGATCGCAGCCAGAACTGAATGTCCACCACTCGACAATTTATCGACTGAGGAACCGCTATCTGGTAACTGGCTCCACAGCAGACGCTCCACGAGCAGGCCGACCACAAGCGTTGACCGCACGGACACAGAGACAGGTGGTGCGCTCATTTAGGAATGACCCCTACCAAAGCGCTTCCACCACTGCCTGGCACAACAACACGTCGCCATCGACAATAATTCGTCTGCTGCGTCGAAACCACCTTTTTTGTCGCCGTCCATATCGGGGTTCCAGATTGACTGCACAACACAGACTCCATCGGCAGAACTGGGCCAATCAACACGCGAACTGGGCAGCAGAATGGAATGAAGTGCTGTTCAGTGACGAATGCCGAGTCTGCGTTGACAAGGTTGATAACAATGATCGGGTCTGGAGACCACGGGGTCAGCGCTTTAATGCCCGTCACATCAAGGAACACAATTTTTGGGGTGGACCATCAGTCATGATGTGGGGTGGCCTGTACGGTCAACAGCTTGTAGGCCCTGTTTTTTTCAGCTGCAGCGAGGTCGGGGAGGAGGGGTGAATGCAGCACGTTACATCAATCAGGTGCTGCAGCCAGTTGTCGTCCCTTTCTTCCAAAGAAACCAGGCTCACGAGTTTCAACATGACAATGCCCGGCCACATGCTGCACAAGCCACGCAACAATTTCTACGACGGAATCAAATTCCCACAATGGTTTGGCCAGCTTGCAGTCCAGACTTAAATCCCATGGAACAAGTCTGGGCATACTTGAAGCGCAGCATTAACAAACAACCCCGCCGACCAGGAAACGCCAATCGAACTCCAACAAGAAATTGTCCGACAGTGGAACAGAATTCCACCAGCTTTCCTGCAGCGCTTAGTGGTCTCCATGCCGAACCGCTGCCGATTGGTCATCAACAACGCAGGGCGTCAAACCAGATATTGACAGCATGCACTATCCCGCCATGTCCCGTTCTGCTGTTACCTCGGTCCTTTTCAGGACCAATTCGAAATCCAAACAGAGTTGATTCTTCTGTCCATTTGATCCCTTCTCTCCTTCAGCCTCTCTCTCTCCTCTCCCCCTCCTCTCTGTCTCTTTCCCCCCTCTCTCTCTCCCCCTCTCTCTGTCTCTTTCCCCCCCTCTCCCTCTCCCTCTCCCCCCCCTCTCTCTGTCTCTTTCCCCCTCTCTTTCCCTCTTCCCCCTCTCTCTGTCTCTTTCCCCTTCCTCTCCTCTCTCTCCCCCTCTCTCTGTCTCTTCCCCCTCTCTCTCTCTCTCCCCCTCTCTCTGTCTCTTCTTTCCCCCCTCTCTCTCTCCCCCTCTCTCTGTCTCTTTCCCCCCTCTCTCTCTCCCCTCTCTCTCTTCTCTTTCCCCCCTCTCTCTCTCCCCCTCTCTCTTCTCTTTCCCCCCTCTCTCTCTCCCCCTCTCTCTGTCTTCTCCCCCTCTTCTCTCCCCCGTCTCTCTCTCCTGTCTCTCTTTCTCGTCCTCTTCTCCACTTTGTGTCTCTTCTCCCTCTTTCTGTCACTTCTCTCTCCGGATACACTCATGCGTGGAGTGTTTTTAATCGACTATGCATGCTTTGCACGTACGCAGACACCAAACACGGGAAATGTGACATTGAACTGTCTGCCGTCCAGGTCAGCTATGGTCCGTTTCAAACTAGCCTTTTGGGTCGCTTCGTTGGAGATCGTTCGCGTTTCTTTTGAGAAAGGCTGTATATCATGAACAGTATTAAAACGTCCTTAAAAAATCTGAAAAAGCTCAACCCCTTGGGGAGCAACATTTGTTAAAAATATTTTTATATGTATGTATGTATATATATATATACATACATATGTATATTATATTATGTAGGAAGAAATATTTCCCATTCATTTATTTACTTAACTGTTCGTCTGTCTATTTATTTGTTTATCTACTTATCTGCTTATCTAATTATTTATCCATTCATATCTCTATTTATTCGCTTGTTTATGTAATTTCACTCCCCTGTTTCAGTTTATTGCTATATCAATTTTCACATAACAGTTATAATGGCACTCGAAAACAAAATTTTAATTCATGTCCTCCTTTCCATATGAACAAACTGCACTAGTAAATGCATTTCTCATTCCGTTGATTTTCTTTGTCCCCTTTCGTTCTTTTTGTTGTGTCTGTAGGCTATAGAATTCCTGATGAGACAAGCTGAAGGGGAAAATATGATGATGAAAATAAAAGTCTGAACACTTAGCCGATCTTTCAGATTTTCAAAAATATCAAATCTTGTCTTCGTACATATTCAGGAGCTGCACACACACACACACACACACACACACACACACACACACACACACACACACATATATATATATATATATATATATATATATATATATAATATATATATATATATATATATAATATATATATATATGAGAGAGAGAGAGAGAGAGAGAGAGAGAGAGAGAGAGAGAGAGAGAGAGAGAATGCTCCCCTGAGGTTTTGTCTTGGAAGAGTTTTATCTCTAATGCTTGTTGATGTTTGGAGGAAAATGTTTGTTTGGTGTAGGTGTCTCAGGACAGAAAAGACACACTGGGAGTCAATGTCTATATACTGCACCATATTAGACCTATAAGTGACAAATCGTCAGCAATTGTCGAAATTTCATCATAAAAAAGATTATATCCGTGGATTGAAAAATATCAACGACAGAAGTTGAAATCGTCGAGATGGACGATTGCTTGTTCCATCTTCAAAGAGATGGTAGTCTTGATATGAGATGGAGTTACAACGTCATTTAGACGAACCAATTTCCGTCGGACGTGGATCTACACGCACACGATCCAAAAACCCTGAACGAGAACATTTGCCTGTTTAAAACGACACCATTTTCTGTACACGTGTTCCTCGACAGTTTCTTTGAGAGTGTTGAACATATTTGAGTCATCAGAGAAGTGAATTTTGAAACTAGTGAAATGTAAAGCGACATTGTAACTGCCCACTGTCCTTGGGAAATGGCAGTTTGAAGAAATGTGCGTTACAAGAGAAGTGATTGTTCATACTCGTTATCCAGTGTGAAATGTGAAGCGTCATAGTGATTGGCCACTGTCCTTTGGAAATGGCAGTGCTCTGGTAGCAAAGACAAAAGATCACAGGTCATGTTCTGTTTCCGCATACAGTTTTTGGAACGTCTTTACAGGGCGAAAAAAAACAACCAACAGAATGATTCAGACTGACGACAGTTGTTCATGTCTTTATGAAAATAATTCCCTGTGATGAAACAGGAACATGGAAGGCACGAAGTGGTTAAGCTTAACTGTGGGAACGTGTACAACTCGCACAATGACCACACAGATGTATTACTATGGAGATGGTCACCAGCCTCCTCAGAGTACAAACACCTTCCAGGATACTGCTTTCAAAAAGATTCCATGTCTGTAAATAAGTGAATGGCAGTCGGTGTGAATCAGCAGAACTGGAGATCAAAGAAACAGGCTGATCGGGGTTGTCAGTCAGCTCCTGCGATGGCTCACATAGAGCTTCATGACGGTTTAGCTGAGTGTTCTTTGCACTGAACTTGGAAACGTAAGTAGGAAAGCTTCGTGTGGTCTTGACGGTACTGTTGAGCATGTCTTTGCCAAGTGAGAACTTCTCCTTAAAGGAATTGGAATCCTGTGTCTGAGACCTGATGATAGACTTCAGGGAAGGAATGTGTGCTGGCACGAAGTTGTTTTTGTGACTTTTTTTTCAAATAACACGAGGATATTATTCTCTACAGCTGCTAAAGGACCATACATAAAATGAAATCATTTGAAAATGATGCATTGTGTAATGTAAGTGTGAGATTTTCGAGTGCAACATAAACGAAGTACGCACTGTTTAAAAGCTCCCTCATATTCGCCCGTCACCTTCTGCTGATTTGATGTACTCTTCGAAGGGAACAAAGAAAACTTCTAACCTTTTTTCTTTTCTTTTTTTTTTTGCCTTCTTCTTCTTGTTCCCCACGTGAAGAGTTGAACTGAGCTCTTTTTGGACACGTCAGACAAAGGATCAGGACGAGTTCGATCTGAAGACTCTCGAAATGTTCAACGAGAGATCTTGACCCGGTTTTTGCAACACTCCTCGGGTTTGTCCAAGAAAGTTTTTAAAACGAACATAGGGGATAACCTCCAGTCGAGGCTGACCAAT
>CM031621.1:38609451-38611951 GCA_018398815.1 Conus ventricosus
GAGAGAGAGAGAGAGAGAGAGAGAGAGAGAGAGAGAGAGAGAGAGAGAGAGCCATACAGCGAGCGAGCGAGCGAGATAGAGAGACAGAGACAGACAGACAGACAGACAAATAGATTGACTGACACAAAGAGACAGAGATAGACAGAGAGAGAGAGAGAGACAGAGAGAGAGAGAGAGAGAGAGAGAGAGGAGAGAGAGAGAGAGAGAGAGAGAGAGAGAGAGAGAGAGAGAGAGAGACAGAGGGGGGGGGGGGGGATGTCAGAATGGGTATCTGGTTTCAGCAACCAAATACCTGAGAAAAGAATGTAATCCAACAGCAGGAAACATGCTGCATTTTTATTTCAAACAAACAAACAAAAAAGAATATTAAACACGAAATCGATGCAAGAAAAAGCATCCAGTAAATAGTAAATAAATCACGAATAAATGAACACTCAAAAAATAAGCATAAATAAAGAAATTAATAGATAGATGAACAAAGGCATAGATAAAGAAATATATTAATAAACAAATAGATAATCAAAATCCTAGACGAATAGACCAAGCAATAATAAGGCACTTATAAACCTTCCAAAACGACATGTCCAAATGACAGTTATTTAGGTTCAGCTGTGTGTGTTGTGTGTGTCTGTGTGTCTGTGTGTGTGTGCGTATGTGTGTGTGGAAATGGTAATTACTTAAGGTGGTGTGTGTGTGTGTGTGTGTGCGTGGTGGTGTGTGTGTATGTGTGTGTGTGCGTGTGTGCGTGCGTACCGTGCGCGCGCGCGTTTGTGTGGTGTGTGTGTGTGTGTGTGTGTATATATATATATATAAATAGTAAATACTTAGGTGTGTGTGTGTGTGTGTGTGTGTGTGTGTGTACATGCGTGCGTGCGTGCCGTGCGTGTGTTTGTGTGTGTGTGTGTGTGTGTGTGTGTGTGTGTGTGTGTGTGTGTGTGTGTGTGTGTGTGTACATGGTGCGTGCGTGTCGTGCGTGTGTTCTGTTCGTGGTGTGTGTTGTGTGTGTGTGTGTGTGTGTGTGTGTGTGTGTGTGTGTGCTCTTCAAGGTTGTCAACATAGCCACACGTGTACTCGTCCTGTGGTAGCCTCAGTGTCTACGGGCCACACCCTAGTTAGGGGCTATCAGCATAATTATACGGTAGTCCCGCGGCACTCCATCCAGCGGGACCCTGCCTGCGCGGCTGCTGCTGAATCACGTTGGTGACGGTTGCAGCAGTTCAACGCCTATCTTTTATCAGGGAGATTTTTTCATATGGTGTGACCACGCGAGAGCCGCGCACTCTTTACTTCTTTGAATGTCTTCTCTCTTCTTCTTCTTCTTCTTCTTCTTCTTTCTTTCTTTGAGTGTCCGCCTTCATCAAGTTGAAGATTCTGACACTATAGTAGGGGGTTTCCGGATCTACGGTTTGTTTGTTTGTGACTGTCTCTGAATGTCTGCATCTAAGTCTGTCTGTCTCTCTGTCTTGGTCTCTGCCTCTGTCTTTCCTTTATGTTTTGATCTCTTTTGTGTCTGACTGTCCGTCTATATGTTTGCGTGTTTGTCTCTCTGTCTCTTTCTCTTCTTCTTTCTGTATGTCCCTCCATCTGTCTATCTCTGTCTGTGTTTCGGTCCGTCCGTCTGTCTGTCTGTCCGTCCGTCTGTCTGTCTGTCTGTCTGTCTGTCTGTCTGTCTCTGTCTCTCTTCTCTCTCTTCTTCTCTCTCTCTTCTCTCTCTCTCTCTCTCTCTCTCTCTCTCTCTCTCTCTCAGTGTGTGCGGGTGAAAGGGGTAGGGATGAGGGGACTGCACGCACACATGCAATCTCATACGCACACACACACACAACACACACACACACACACACACACACACACACCGCACACGCACACGCACACACACAAACAAAACTGCCTGTAACCAGGCATTTGCACAGTTAAAATGCAACAGTCAAACACCAAGCTAGATCCACACTGAACGGCATTGCCCATAGATCCACCCACAAGTGGATCGTTTCACCTCACCACACTGAACGGCGCTGTCCATAGATCCACCTACAAGTGGACCGTTTCTCTTCACGCCCACTCTTCCAGGGGAAGGCCAAAACGACAGCAAGCGCCTATACCTAGAGAGTAACAATAACGCCGATTCTTTCTACCAATCAAACAGCTTTATTATTTCTAGTGCATTGCGAGGTGGTGGGGTGGAGGGGGAGGGGAAACACCTCAGTATAAATAGAAAAAGACTAGGGCTTTTTTTTTTAATCTCTGGCACTTGAAAAAAAAAAGAAGAAAAGAAAAACAAAACACCACACACACACACACCGTTTTTCTGGTTTCTATAACAGCTGCAGTTAATTTCAAACGGGGAAAAAAATCTTAATCAGACACTACATTGTTTTATACCAGCGCCCCTGTCTTTTTTCCGTTTTCTTTTTAAAACTAAGTTGAAGTAGATGTTAAACGGGCAAAGAAAAATCTGAATCAGAAATTAGAATCTGTAACTGTCGTCTTTGATTTTTATGTT
>CM031621.1:38619451-38631951 GCA_018398815.1 Conus ventricosus
ATGGACAGTAGCCGTCTGTTCTGCAGTGACTGTTCGGTGTCTTTTCTCATTCTCCCTTTCGTAGATGGAGGTGAGGAGCGGGGGGGGGGGGGGGGGGGGGGGGGGGAGAGGGTTGGTGGAGGTGCTCTTCTTTTGCATAATGACAGCTCTAAAAGTGACGGGAAAATGATAAATGCAGAACAGTAGAATCATCAACGTCGCAACGATATCTGAATCGAATATTTTATTCTTTTCTAAGAAAGTCAGCTTTCTGGGGGGGGGGGGGGGGGGTTCCTTGTCTTATTTTTCCTTTTTAACTTTCTTCCCTTCATTCTTTTTTTTTTCTTATCTTCTTTTTTCCTTTTTTTTTTTTTTTTTGCTGTCCCATTTTCTGTGCCCCTTCCCATTCCCATGTCGGGACGGGACAGCATTAGTCCGACGCCGGCCACTGCGGTTCTGTCGCACACTGCCAGACACTGAGTTCGTCCTGTTGCAGTCCCAGCATCACACTCCACAGGGAGCGGTCAATAGTCCAGTGGCCAGCAGGTCACCCCTCCCCCGCCTCCCATCCGTGGAACTGCGAGTCATTACGGCGATATTCACAGGGCGCCTGTTCTGATCCAACAAAGGCAGGACACCACTGCCAAGCTTTCCTATCCTACTGACGAACGATCATTGCTGAGTGGTGCAGACCCAGTATGAGTAATTGCCTCCCTTTCAGAGATCGCCAGGGAGTCTAATGACCGTCACCTTGACGTTGCCAATACGACAACCACGACGCGAACATAACAGTGCGATTTCAATGATTTTATTTACCAGTCAGAGAACGTTAGCGTTTTCAGTTAATGGGGTGGGGTGGGGATGAAGAGGGAAGGAGGGGGGGGGGGGGGGGGGTAGGGATAAAGCTGTTCCTGACGGGGGGAAAAAATCCGCTCACTAGCGTTTAAAAAGACGACATTTATCACGTGTTTTATGAACATCAAATGATTTTGAAAAGGACAGCGGCAGAAGGTCGCTTGAACTTTTTTTTTATTTCCTCTCTCATCGTTTTATATACAAACCTGCCACCTCTCCCTTTTTTCTCTCTCTTTCTTTATTTCCTCCTTACTTCTGACCCCTTTTCTGTGCCTTCCACCCCCCACCAACGGGCACCTTCTTCAAGCAAGTCACTGCGGTTCTGTCACACACTGCCAGACACTGAGTTCGTCCTGTTGCAGTCCAGCATCACAGTCCACAGGGAGCGGTCAATAGTCCAGTGGCCAGCAGGTCACCCCACCGTGGAACTGCCGACTCATTTCGGCGATATTCACAGGGCGCCTGTTCTGATCTAGCATACACAGGACACCACCTGCCAAGCTTTCCTATCCTACTGACGAACGATCATTGCTGAGTGGTGCAGACCCAGTATGAGTAATTGCCTCCCTTTCAGAGATCGCCAGGGAGTCTAATGACTGTCACCTTGACGTTGCCAGTACCGACATCCATGACGCGAACATAACAGTGCGATTTCCCAAGATTGTATTTACCAGTCAGAGAACGTGAGCGTTTTCAGTTAATGGGGTTGGGTGGGAATGAAGAGGGAAGGGGGGGAGGGATAATTTGTTCCTAACCGGGGGAAAAAATCCGCTCACTAGCGCTTAAAAGACGACATTTATCACGTGTTTTATGAACCTCAAATGATTTTGAAAAGGACACAGGCAGAAGGTCGCATGAACTTAGGTTGTTGTTTTTTTCTTCTCTCTTGGTTTTATATACAAGCCTGCCACCTCTCCCCTTTTCTCTCTTTCTTTAGTTCCTCCTTACTTCTGACCCCTTTTTCTGTGCCTTCCATCCCTCTCTCCCCCCCCCCCCCCCCCCCCCCCCCCCCCCCCCCCGGGGCACGTTCTTCAAGCCATCACTGCGGTTCTGTCACACACTGCCAGACACTGAGTTCGTCCTGTTGCAGTCCCAGCATCACACTCCACAGGGAGCGGTCAAAAGTCCAGTGGCCAGCAGGTCAGCCCCCCCCCCCCCCACCCCCTCCCATCCGTGGAACTGCCGACTCAGTACGGCGATATTCACAGAGCGCTGTTCCGATCCAACAAACGCAGGACACACCCGCCAAGCTTTCCTATCCTACTGACGAACGATCATTGCTGAGTGGTGCAGAGCCAGTATGAGTAATTGCCTCCCTTTCAGAGATCGCCAGAGAGTCCCAAAAACTGTCGCCTTAACCTTGCTGTACTGTAGATAGTTTGACACGAAGTAGAAGAATGGGAATTCCCATCATGTCATTTATCAATCAAAAGGTGTTGGCATTTACAGTAGATTGCATGTGGATGTAGGAGAGACCACACACACACACACACACACACACACACACGCACACGCACACGCACACACGCACACATGCACGCACGCACGCACGCACGCCACGCACGCACGCACGCACGCACGCACGCACGCACGCACGCACACCCACACACACACACACACACACACACGTTAAAAAGTCGACCCCCAGCTTACATTGGAGACTGGTAAATCAGAACTGTAGTTACAGCACCTGAGTGCATTTCTGTGTTAAAAACAGGTCATGCATGTAGCCAGTGCATCTCTGTGTTAAAAAACAGGTCAATGCATGTAGCCAGTGCATCTCTGTGGTCAGACAGGTCAATACATGTGGCCAGTGCATCTCTGTGGTCAGGACAGGTCAATGCATGTGGCCAGTGCATCTCTGTGGTCAGACAGGTCAATGCATGTAGCCAGTGCATCTCTGTGTTCAAACAGGTCAATGCATGTAGCCAGTGCATCTCTGTGTTCAAACAGGTCAATGCATGTAGCCAGTGCATCTCTGTGTTCAAACAGGTCAATGCATGTAGCCTAAGTACTGAGGCCAGGGCGTAGTTGGTTTGTGTGCTACTTAAACAGACATGCTTTCAACGCTTTCTGGACTGTTGTACCTTTTCATTCGATGTGATGACTTCTCTTTGGTGGTGGTGAGTTCAACTGTCTTCGGACAGTGAATGACAAAGTGCGTTCTTCGAATGTCTTTGGGTGGATCTTTACAGTGTACAAAGTGAAATTATAATCATTATTGCTATTTTCATTATTATTGTTGTCGTTATTATCATTACTATTATTAATACTTATATAGCGCCTATTCTCGGCTAGAGACCAAGTCTAAGCGCTTTACAACCCCCCACTCATTTACACAGCGGGCTGCCTACCTGGGTAGTGCCGCCTGAAGAGCTGCCAGCTGGCGCTTCATTCAGTCGTTTCCCATGTCATCCAGTCAATGTCGTTAAATATCGTTCACTCACTTGCCTTACTTCCTTTGTTCTTTTAATTTCTCACGCGAGGTGCATGTTGTGTGTAACATGTCATCAATACCAACGGCCAAACTGGCCTTCTCTTCCAAAGCTGGTGATGGGATTTTAAGTGTGTGTGTAAGATGTTATGCGTGCGCTCACACACGGAACCTCAGTTCAGAGTCTTATTCGAAGGACTGTATGGGAAATGGAGTCAGAACCAATGTTAACTCCGAGGGAAAAACCCCCATGTAGTAACCGGCCCGGAGGAGATTCGAACCCGCAACTCCAGGATCACCAAGATTACGAGTCCGGCGCTTGCCACCGATGATCAGTGACTACACGGAGGAGTCAAGATGATGAGTCGTTAGACTGCAGATCTGAACTGTAAGATGGGTGAAGACGCTGTGAAGATATTGTGGCAAAGAAGAGAGAGCCTGTATTCAGTATGTGCTTGATAGATAACCAGTGTAAAGACTAGATAACCAGTATAAGAACTAGATAACCAGTGTAGGGACTAGATAACCAGTGTAAGGTTCGTAGAGGTGTGGCATTCCATCCCCCCTCTCTCTCTCTCTCTCTCTCCCTCTCTCTCTCTCTCTCTCTCTCTCTCTCTCTCTCTCTCTCTCTCTCTCTCTTCTGCCCAATGTAGTTTGTCTCTTCGAAGAAAACCGATGTAACGTCTGTGTGTATTCGTGTGTGTTTGTGTGTGAAAACAGGACGGTGAGTTACGGTTACGTGTGGACAGGTAGAGAGTACTGTGGGGGTTTGTGGGAGGTGGATGTGGACATGTGTGTGTGTTGTGTGTGTGTGTGTGTGTGTGTGTGTGTGTGTGTGTGTGTGTGTGTGTGTGTGTGTGTATGTCCTGTCTGTGTGGGGGTTTGTGGGAGGTGGATGTGGACATGTGTGTGTGTGTGTGTGTGTGTGTGTGTGTGTGTGTGTGTGTGTGTGTGTGTGTGTGTGTGTGAGTGAGTGCGTGTGTTTGCGTGTGCGGAGAGAGAGAGAGAGAGAGAGGGAGAGAGAGAGAGAGAGAGAGAGATGCTTGAAGAAAAAAGAAACGTCCCAAAACCATCGACGCAGCATAAGTCTGGTAAAAAGAAAATGTTTTGTCTTCTTTGACTGTGTTGCTTGTTATATATATATATATATATTATATTATATATATATATTTTATATATATAAAATATCAGACCTTGGTTCCTTTTGTGTTGTCATTCATGTTGACATTTCCTATGCTATAAATGTAATTCTCCGGAGAGAAACATGAGTTTGTCTTTAATCCAGAGGCAATTGCATTCGTTTTTTTTTTTGTTTTCTTTTGTGTTTGTTTTTTTGTCATTAGTGTATTAGAGTCGGATAATGTTCCTCCAAACAATCCTCTTGCTGATATTATGCCGACGCTGCATGTGAAAACAAACAAACAAACTACAACAACAACAGCAACAACAACAAAACCCCACTTAAATTTACTTAACAGCAAGGGTGACTTGTGGACCATTCTGTCTGGGAGCAGGAGTTGGTGATCAGAAATAGTTTTAATCAGTCTTATCTCATTGCAAAATTCCTCATTTTTCAATTCCCATAAATCAGTTTCATTTTTCATGTGTTTTTTCCCCCGTATAGAAATATTCGCGTTTTTGCTGGCTGTATTTTTTTTTCTCTGCTTTTTTTTTCGCAACATTGTGTGATCATGCTCTGCGTGCCCACGAAGAGACGCACTTTGTAGTGGTCATCTACATAGGAAGAAACTCCAGGGAGAGCCTGACAGGGGAAGGTCTTCAGAAAAGAAAAAACCCTCCCCCCTCCCCACCCCCTCCAGTGCTTTGGCCTGAGCTCCCAACACACAAAGAGAGCGAAGCCGCATCCAGGTAGCAACTTCTGTGGCAAGATTTTTTGCATGACGCTGCAGTGATTTTTTTCTTTTCCGCGTACACTGACTGATATCCTGCGGACACTCCCTGTATAGACAGGAAAGGATTAATACCATCTACCCAACAAAGGGAGTGGAGTTTTGTATGTATGACCGTTCTTTATCCCCCTGATTGTTTCTCCTCAGTGACCGAAGAAAGTGGTAACTTGACTCCACGGTCACTGAGGAGAAACAATCAGGTTTCGAAATATCGGTATCTGACAAGGTGTTATATGTTAGTGAGTTTCCTCCCATTGGAGACTGTCTTCCCTTGGAGACTATAAGCTTGCTGAAGGCTCATTTTGAGAAGCATTTATATTCCCCATTCACCCACTCAAGCACATACTGTTAGTTAGGCAGAATTATCTACCACTGCAGATATGAATGCTTATTTACCCCTATTTTATTCTTCAATTTTTAAGTACTTCAGATGGGCAAGCTTGTTATATTTTTAGTTAATGCTCAGAATTAACTCGGTTTTTAAAAGACTTAGAGAACATTAAAGACTGTAGTTTATTCACATGAAAGACAGAGACTCATTTGAAGAATGTTTGCGCGAAAATGATGTTATTGAAAATGACCAAAAACATAGATTAAACAAAAACTGAAATCTGAAAAGTTTAGTAAATTAGTATTAAAAAACGGATAACCCTGCACAGTATGTTTGTTTGTAGATAATCGTTATTTTTTGGTTATTGAAGTCTTACTTGTCAGAGAACAGTAATATGCTGATTCTAGGGCACTTTCGCCCGAAAACTGTTGAGGTGAAAGTGGCTTAGAGTCGGCATATTACTGTTCTCTACTGTCTTCGGACAGTGAATGACAAAGTGCGTTCTTCGAATGTCTTTGGGTGGATCTTTACAGTGTACAAAGTGAAATTATAATCATTATTGCTATTTTCATTATTATTGTTGTCGTTATTATCATTACTATTATTAATACTTATATAGCGCCTATTCTCGGCTAGAGACCAAGCCTAAGCGCTTTACAACCCACACTCATTTACACAGCGGCTGCCTACCTGGTAGTGCCGCCCTGAAGACTGCCACTGGCGCTTCATTCAGTCGTTTCCCATGTCATCCAGTCAATGTCGTTAAATATCGTTCACTCACTGCCTTACTTCCTTTGTTCTTTTAATTTCTCACGCGGGTGCATGTTGTGTGTAACATGTCATCAATACCAACGGCCAAACTGGCCTTCTCTTCCAAAGCTGGTGATGGTTTTTAAGTGTGTGTGTAAATGTTATGCGTGCGTTCACACACGGAACCTCAGTTCAGAGTCTTATTCGAAGGACTGTATGGGAAATGGAGTCAGAACCAATGTTAACTCCGAGGGAAAAATCCCCATGTAGCTAACCGCCCGGAGGAGATTCGAACCCGCAACTCCAGGATCACCAAGATTACGAGTCCGGCGCTCTGCCACCGATGATCAGTGACTACACGGAGGAGTCAAAGATGATGAGTCGTTAGACTGCAGATCTGAACTGCAAGATGGTGAAGACGCTGTGAAGATATTGTGGCAAAGAAGAGAGAGCCTGTATTCAGTATGTGCTTGACTAGATAACCAGTGTAAAGACTAGATAACCAGTATAAGAACTAGATAACCAGTGTAAGGACTAGATAACCAGTGTAAGGTTCGTAGAGGTGTGGCATTCCATCCCCCCCTCTATCTCTCCTCTCTCTCTCTCTCTCTCTCCTCTCTCCCCTCTCCTTCCCTCTCCTCTCTCTCTCTCTCTCTCCTCTCTCTCTCTCTCTCTCTCTCTCTGCAATGTAGTTTGTCTCTTCGAAGAAAACCGATGTAACGTCTGTGTGTATTCGTGTGTGTTTGTGTGTGAAAACAGGACGGTGAGTTACGGTTACGTGTGAGACAGGTAGAGAGTATGTGCGCGCGCGCGCTGCAGCGCGCGCGCGCGCGCGCGCTGTGTGTGTGTGTGTGGTGTGTGTGTGTGTGGTGTGTGTGTGTGTGTGTGGTGTGTGTGTGTGTCCTGTCTGTGTGGGGGTTTGTGGGAGGTGGATGTGGACATGTGTGTGTGTGTGTGTGTGTGTGTGTGTGTGTGTGTGTGTGTGTGTGTGTGTGTGGTGTGTTTGTGTCCCTGTTTGTGTGGGGTTTGTGGAGGTGGATGTGGACATGTGTGTGTGGTGTGTGTGTGTGTGTGGTGTGTGTGTGTGTGTGTTGTGTGTGTTGTGAGTGCTGTGTTTTGCGGTGACGGAGAGAGAGAGAGAGAGAGAGAGAGAGAGAGAGAGAGAGAGAGAGAGAGAGATGCTTGAAGAAAAAAGAAAACGTCCAAATCCATCGACGCAGCATAAGTCTGGTAAAAAGAAAATGTTTTGTCTTCTTTGACTGTGTATGCTTGTTATATATCATATATATAATATATCAGACCTTGGTTCCTTTGTGTTGTCATTCATTATGATATTTCCTATGCTATAAATGTAATTCTCCGGAGAGAAACATGAGTTTGTCTTTAAATCCAGAGGCAATTGCATTCGTTTTTTTTTTTGTTTTCTTTTGTTTTGTTTTTTGTCATTAGTGTATTAGAGTCGGATAATGTTTCCTCCAAACAATCCTCTTGCTGATATTATGCCGACGCTGCATGTGAAAACAAACAAACAAACTACAACAACAACAGCAACAACACAAAACCCCACCTTAAATTTACTTAAGAGCAAGGATGTGACTTGTGGACCAATTCTGTCTGGGAGCAGGAGTTGGTGATCAGAAATAGTTTTAATCAGTCTATCACTCATTGCAAAATTCCTCATTTTTCAATTCCCATAAATCAGTTTCATTTTTCATGTGTTTTTTTCCCCCGTATAGAAATATTCGCGTTTTATGCTGGCTGTATTTTTTTTTCTCTGCTTTTTTTTTTCGCAACATTGGTGATCATGCTCTGCGTGCCCACGAAGAGACGCACTTTGTAGTGGTCATCTACATAGGAAGAAACTCCAGGGAGAGCCTGACAGGGGAAGGTCTTCAGAAAAGAACAACCCTCCCCCCTCCCCCCACCCCCTCCAGTGCTTTGGCCCTGAGCTCCCAACACACAAAGAGAGCGAAGCCGCATCCAGGTAGCAACTTCTGTGGCAAGATTTTTTGCATGACGCTGCAGTGATTTTTTTTCTTTTCCGCGTACACTGGCTGATACTCCTGCGGACACTCCCTGAATAGACAGGAAAGGATTAATACCATCTACCCAACAAAGGGAGTGGAGTTTTGTATGTATGACCGTTTCTTTATCCGCTGATTGTTTCTCCTCAGTGACCGAAGAAAGTGGTAACTTGACTCCGCGGTCACTGAGGAAAACAATCAGGTTTCGAAATATCGGTATCTGACAAGGTGTTATATGTTAGTGAGTTTCCTCCCCATTGGAGACTGTCTTCCCCTTGGAGACTAATAGCTTGCTGAAGGCTCATTTGAGAAGCATTTATTATTCCCCATTCACCCACTCAAGCACATACTGTTAGTTAGGCAGAATTATCTACCACTGCAGATTGAATGCTTATTTACCCCTATTTCTTCAATCTAAGACATAAGGGCAAGCTTTGTTTATAATTGAATATTTCTTGCAGTCATTGCAACACTAAGCTGCTCTTATGTTGCTGGAATGGTGCTCGGTACTATCCTTGGAATTTATTAGTTTATTGTAATTTAGTCCCTTGTGGATTCATTCCAAGAACTGGCCCTCAGCACTTGTGTCTTAAGAGGTTATTTATCTTTTTTGTTTAATACTTCTACATTTCACAAGAAAATGTAGCTTTTTTTTTACTCTTTCAGGATTTTCTTTTGCTTCTTAGGTGTCACCTTTGGTTGGTTATTTGAAAACTCAACACACATATTACGGTATTGCACACCAGCCTTTTTCTGGGATAGCATTCTTCTTAAAACCGAAAAGGCAGAGGAGTCAATTTGCCACTTTCTGCGGTCAGAGTAGAAACAATCAGGTTTCGAAATATCAGTATCTGACCAGGTGTTATATTTTATATTTTATATTTATATTTCCTCCCCATTGGAGACTATAAGCTTGCTGAGGCTCATTTTGAGAAGCATTTATTATTCTCCCATTCACCCACTCAAGCACATACTGTTAGTTAGGCAGATTATCTACCTGCAGATATGAATGCTTATCTCCCCCTATTTCTTCAATCTAAGACATAAGGGCAAGCTTTGTTTATAATTATATATATATATATATATATATATATATATATATATATATATTCCATATAAAATACATTTCTATAATGTTTACATAATGATTTAAAGTTTCCAGCAACTTATTCCCTTTTCACATGTTCTTTTCGTTTCATTTTTCTACCCTTCGCTGGCTGCTTTGCGGTGCTGTTGGATTAAGTTGTTGAACCCTTGGTGGTGAGAATATCAAAGAATCATAAGCTTGTGCATGTGTCCATTCGATGCAAAGGAGCATGGACACTTCAAGCAAGAACCACCAGCCATGGATTACTACTAAAACTAAACGTTTGTTGAGAAGGAAACAATCGTTTCTTTAAGAAATTGAAAACTACATCCTAATTCAGAAAGATTACTGTTAGGTATAAACATATTAAGAGAAGGTGTCAGAGAGAATGTAGACTTGCTCACTCCAATTATGTTAATTCGATGATTTCGGAAGGTGATCATCAAAACAAGAAATTATGGTCTTACATAAGGAGTAAGAGACATGACAACATTGGGATTCCAGACCTGAAAACAACCAGAATAACCTAATACAGGATCCTGAAGGGAAAGCAAACTTACTAAACAAGCAGTTTTGTTCAGTTTTCTCAAATCCCAAACCTTTAATTAACGTTAGACTAAAGGATGATGATAAACTCCCTTAAATACAAAACATCAAAGTAACAAAGCAGGAGTATTTAAGTTACGGACTAATATCAATGAAAACAAAGCTACTGGTCCCGATGGCGTTCCTGGCAAGCTCTTAAAATTATGTGCCAATGAATTGAGTGAGGTATACCAATTACTTTACCAAGCTTCACTGGACCAGGGAGTAATACCTGATGAGTGGCGAGATGCGAGCATGTTCCCTTATTTAAAAAGGGTGACAAAACAAAAGCAGAGAACTATAGACCTGTATCTCTTACATCCATATCAGCTAAATTACTTGAACACATAATATATAGTAGCATAATGGACCATCTTGACAAATATGATTTCTTAAATAACGCCCAGCATGGTTTTAGACAGCGAAGGAGTTGTGAGACTCAACTTATAACAACTCTCAATGATTTTAGTAACTGTCTTAACAACAGACAGCAAATGGATGCAATTTTATTAGATTTTTCTAAAGCCTTTGATAAGGTTGACCATGAGGGCCTGCTGCTTAAATTAGAACACATTGGCATTGGCGGTTCTTTGCTAAAATGGGCTAGATCATTCCTCGTTGGGAGAACGCAGAAAGTTGTTGTGGAAGGGTCGTCATCCCATTGTAAACCAGTCTTGTCGGGCGTACCACAGGGAACTGTTCTGGGGCCCTTGTTTTTCTTAATTTATATAAATGACATAAGTAGAAATCTCTCTCCTGGAACTACTATAAGGCTTTTTGCAGATGACAGTTTTAGTATATAGAACAATCAGAAGCAAGAATGATACACGCATTCTACAAGAAGATCTAAACGCTTTACAAGAGTGGGAAAGAACTTGGAAAAGTGGAATTTCATCCTCAAAAGTGCCAAGTGTTGCGTATATGTAACAAACGCTCACTAATTAGATCAGATTATTCTATCCATAATACTATTCTAAAGAAACTAATGCTGCAAAATATTTAGGCGTGATTATAGATAGTCGTCTCAAATGGAAAGAACATTACAATTTAGTATGTAAGAAAGCAAATAACATCTTAGCTTTCTTTACACAGGAATATCAATGACTGCCCCCAAAAGGTTAAAGACGACTGCTACAAAACACTGGTTAACCAGTACTGGAATATGGTTGCTCAGTTTGGGATCCTTACCATCTAAAGGACATTGATAACCTTGAAAAGATTCAGAAGAGAGCAGCACGGTTCGTAACAGGGAACCACATCAAGAAAAGGGAATACTAGGAAGAACATGAGGAAATTAGAATGGAAACCCTTAGAAGAGAGAAGAGCTTTTATTAAACTTAACACCTTTTCAAAGGCAGAGCTAAAGTAATTGATATTCCAATGGAACAACTAGTATTGAATAAAAGTAGCACCAGGAGTGGCGGTCAATGTTTATACCATACCTGCATCAAATATTGACAGCCACTTACATTCTTTTTATCCCAGTTCTGTACGGCTGTGGAACTCACTGCCGGTGCCATCAAGATTGCCACGGGTGCGGTCTCATTCAAGAGACAAATTGATTCGACAGTTTTGAGATCTGCATATTGACGATTTCTATTTTTACTTCCCGTGATATTTTACTATTACCTGGCCTGAATTTGGCCATTGCTTTTATCTTCTTGAATATTGAGTGCGACCCCTTGTTGCTAAATTTGCTCCAGGGGCCAACAGTCTGAGTCGCACTGTTTATGTTATTTTATTTTACTTTTTAACATGCGCGCTGGTGACCTACTCGTTTTTGAGTGAACCAGTATTTTAGGAAGAAGAAGAAGAATCGACTGTGTCTCCCTGATGAGTCCGAAACAGTGATCGAAAGTACTCAGAATCAGGCGATGTGAATGGTTGTCTCTTCAAGACTACAATGGTCCCTAAATGCTGACAGTGAAGGAGTTCATATCAATAATCCATTTCCCTGATTTTTCATTCTCATTTTCTTCCTTGGAGATTGTGAGAGATATGACAACACATAGTTTTAAAGATTCTTTTCAAACAAAAGACATCTTCCCTGAAATAATGACATACTGTTTCCTTGTTGCCAATACATAGATAGGTATCAGCGTCCTCCCATTAAGTAACAGCAGACATCGTGACACTAGCACTAAACTAGCAAAGAGTAAGGCTTTACTGTTTTGTACATAGATGACTGGATGAAAACGAACAGCATCTTTCAACTGACGCATCCCTTCTTTGTAAAACTCATGAATATATTTCTCAGAGATTCATTTCATTTTCCCGTACACGTGCTTGACTACAGCCCAGCATTGTTCAATGACATAACGCATCCAGACTTCATTTTCATCTGACAAACAGACGAACAGAAGAAATTCTTTAGATCAAGATGTGTTTGTTGAGTTCTCTAAGAACTGACATCTGAACCTGAGAGAAGGATTCAGATATTAGTGATGAGATGTTTCCGCATGATCCTTGGCATCTTATACAAAGACCACACTACCAACTTGGAGGTCCAGACCAGAGTAAGAGAAACCCTTGGATCATACGAAGA
>CM031621.1:38639451-38652239 GCA_018398815.1 Conus ventricosus
GGGTAGGGAAGAAGGAATTTTGTCGAGCCAGAAAAGCTGTTCGATCTTGTAAAAAGGGCATTGATATAACATGGCATAGTATCTGTCAAGATTGTAAACATAAATGATGCCTTGTTGAATTCCAATTGCCTATTCAGAGGAAGTATGTTCAGCGCTTTTAGTTTTTCGTCTGTTGTTAGAGATACAGCTGGATGGAGTAGCTTTGCTGCACGTCTATGGAGAGAATTCAGCCTTTTTTTTTGTGGACGTCACTACTGCCGTCCCACACTGTTGAGGCGTAATTTATACGTGACATTATGAGAGAGAGAGGGGAGAGAGAGAGAGAGAGAGAGAGAGAGAGAGAGAGAGAGACACACACACACACACACACACACACACACACACACACACACACACACACACACACACACACACACACACACACACATTGAAACAAATTGTGAAAAACAAATTTGAAGGTTTGAGGGGGAAGAAAATTAAAAAAAAAAAAACCCACGTTTATCTATACAGCCAGGTCCAGCTTTGTCTGGACGCTGCCCTTGCACCGCAGCCGACCAGGAGCAATAATTATAGATCCGGTCTGGAGGGCGACTCACCATCAACGTAGATCGAGCTAAGTAGTTGTCTTCAGATGATTTCTACTCTGTGAGGTGATCCAGTGTCATTTGATCATTGTGAAATGATAGATTTTTAAAATTTATTTAAACTGCATCCACACATCCAGAAGGGGGTAAATTTCAGTTTTCTTTATTTTATTTACTTTTTTTTCCTCACTCTGTTTAGTATGGGAATGGTAGTCTATTGCTGCAACAGCTGAAGGAATGTTAAAAAAACAACAACAAAATCATCATCATCACAGCAGCATAACAACAACAACAACAACAACAACAAAATAATAATAATAATAATAATAATAAATAATAATAATAATAATGATAATAATAATAATGTTGTTGTTGTTGTTGTTGTAGGAGCTTGTCACAGCTGAAGACAATCCCCCCATAACTATGCAGAACATAACAACATTTTGATGTAGCCTTGGTGTTCTAGCCTATGTCAACCTGGCCGACAACCTTACGCCAAGGCGGAATAATAATAATAATAATAATATAATAATAATAATAATAATAATATCAATGAATAATAATAATAATTAAATGATAATATGAAAATAATGATAACAATAATGATAATTATAATAATAATAACAATAATAATATTAATAATAATCATAATCATAATGATGATGATAAAAATAATAAAAAACAATAATAATACGCATTTCAGAGGCGATCGAAAACGCAAAACGAGAGCAGATGGTAACCGATATGACCAAACAAGAAACGTGTATATAGATGTCCGAGAGAGAGAGAGAGAGAGAGAGAGAGAGAGAGAGATTATCAAAAAAGGACATTGCCCCTCATGAAGGGGATGGTGTATACACATACAATGCAGGAAATCGTACATCCGATGCAAAGGGAGAACAAATCAGTCGCGAAACGAGGAATCGTACATTCAACACAAATAAAACAGAGAACGATATATCAGGTACAGCTAATTGCGAGAGAGAGAGAGAGAGAGAGAGAGAGGAGAGAGAGAGAAGAGAGAGAGAGAGAGAGAGAGAGAGAGAGAGAGAGAGAGAGGGGGGGGGGGCCTGTTAATATTTTATTTTATTCTCTCAGTGAAGGGAGACATCAAGAGTAACAACAAAACGTCATGATGAATTTGAACATGGACCTGGCAAAAAGCCAAATACATGAAAGGAGATTCATTACCCCCAAAAGCGATTACTGTACACAAAGAAAACTTGAAATGAATACGTTTTGAGAGAAAGGTCGCTACGTACGACAGAGAGAGAGAGAGAGAGAGAGGAGAGAAGAGAGAGAGAGAGAGAGAGAGAGAGACAGAGACAGAGACAGAGAAAGTCTGTGGTGTATGCAAAGTTTTGCGCGCGGGTTGTTGTGTGTTTTGTGTGTGTTTGTGTGTGTGTGTGTTGTGTGTGTGTGTGTGTGTGTTGTGTGTGTGTGTGTGTTGTGTGTGTGTTTCGGGGGAAAAATATTTTTTTTTAAATTAAAAAGAAGCGCATAAATTCCTTTATCTGATTTTGAGCTCATAAAATGAATTGATGAAAAAAAAAGGAGGGTATGCAAAGAAATGAGAGAGAAGAGAAGAAGAGAGGAGAGAGAGAGAGAAGAAGAGAGAGAGAGAGGGGAAGAGAAACGAAACGAAACGAAATTTTGTTTATTCAGCATATGCATAACATACAAGCGTGCTTTTTTACACTCACCCTGAGCTAAACAAGCAAAAAAAAAAAAAAAAAAGAGAAGAGAGAGAGAGGTGGGCTTGAAACTATAAATTTTGCTCATGACAGAGTGATGAAGCTCCTTGCTTGTTGAACTCCGTCTTGCCCAGACAATCCTGCCAGTACCTCGACGAGAAATAAAGAAATAAACAATCAAGAATCAAAAACAAATAAAGTATAAATAATCATCAATAAGTAAATAATACATTTCTAGACAGAATGAATATAAAAAGAATCGAAAGGTTTTAAAAAATGACATAACATTTTTGGGATCCACTTTAGGTTGTTTTTTTTTTCCTTTTCACTTGTAGCCAAAATGATTAATAGATCCAAATTTCTTCCTCTCTCTCCTCTCCCTCTTCCTTCCCTTCTCTCTCCTCTCTCCTTCTCTCCCCTCCTTCTTTCTTCCCCTTGCTTGCCTGCCAGCCTTTTTCTCTTCTTCTCTCTCCTTGATCTTTTTTCTTCCCTCTCCTCTCCCTTGTCCTCTCTCCCTCCCGCCCCCTCCCTCCTCTTCTCCTTTTCCCCTCTCCATTTTCTCCACTCTTTTCTCCCTCTCTCTCTCTCTCTTCTCTCCCCTTTGATGTGTATCCGATCCTTCTCCCCTTCCTCCTTTGCCTTCACACCTTCTCTCACCACCTCCCCTCCCCCCTTCTTTCTCCCCACCACTGCACCATTCCAGCCATCTTTTTCCCCTTCCCTCCTTCCATTCCTCCGCAAACCAAAAACATAAAAAAAAAAAAAAAAAAAAAATCTCTCAACAAAAATGATAACAAAATCGGAAATGAAATGAAGTAGGGAACAGTAAACGATAAACAGTAAACTCTATAAACAGTAAACTCTTCGCTGGCTACTCTGGGGGTGCTATTGGATTCTTTTTTGCACCCCTTGGGGGTGAGAACACCGCAGTATTATGGACTGTGGTGTGTCTCTATTTGACGCCGGGAGCGCAGACACAACCACCGTTCTCCCTGATGAGTCCCGATCCAGCGGGCGAAAGGCCTCGGAGCAGGCAATGCAAATATATCGCCTTCAAAAGGATTGCGATGGTTCCCTTATGCAGCTGAGAAGAGTTTTCATATCTGTAACTTTTTTTCTTTTTTTTTTAAATTTCATTTTCCCATTTCCCCCATCTTCAAACTCCCCTCTCCCCTCCCCTCAAGTCCAAATCTTTGCCAGACATTTCAGTTGTTGGGCCTGCGCTTTTTTTTCCCTCAATATTAGATTGTTCGTCTATGTATTTTGTCTGACTTTATTCAAGTTTAAAGGCTGTGCCAGTCTTGAATAAAAGTTACCTGGGTTTTGGTTTCCTTATGGGAGCAAAACATACCCCACTTGTTTACTGTTTAAAAATGATAACGCCCCTTTCGCTTCTGGTTTTGTGCGCTGGGAAATCTGTGACAACGGCAAGGAGGCGTCGTGTCTTTGGCTCCAAGAAAGACAGCAAAACAAACACACACTTTGACACCAACAGCAGCAAGAGCAAGGAAACAGTAGGTAAGAGCAGACAGAATTGCGAATGAATACGTACAGTTTAAAACAAAAACCATGTTTTGAAAAAAAAAATGTTAGGAAGGGAGAAGATGTTATACGAATATGCTCACACCAGACAGCAATTCTGCAGAAACGGTGTCTTTCTCTCTCTCTCTCTCTCTCTCTCTCTCTCCTCTCTCTCTCTCTCTCTCTCTCTCTCATCTCTCTCTCTCTCTCTGTGTGTGTACATATGTGTGTGCGTGCCTGAGAGAGAGATAGAGAGAGAGAGAGAGAGAGAGAGAGAGAGAGAGAGAAGAGAGAGAGAAAAATGATTTGCTCTCTGCTGCGAGCACATTTGTCTGAGTTCTTTCCAAAGCGTTGGAATGGGATTGAATCTACACAAGTAAACCACATACGAAACCCGGCCAACTTCTCCACAGACCAATCTCTCACCCCCCCCCCCCCCCCACCCCTCCGCTCCCTCCCACTTTTGGTTTGGATTGTTGTTGGTTTTTTGTGCCTCTTTGTTAATTTAATGGTACCTGCTCTTTTCTGAACAGCATTGGCTACAATGCAGTATGTGCTAATAGCATTTCACTTTCTTTGTCCATGTCTTCCTGAATTTCTATCAGTGTCTTTTTCACCGACTTAGAAAACCTGTCTGTCTGTCTGTTTCTCTGTCTGTCTGGTGTGTGTGTGTGGGTGTGATGTGTGTATGTGTTGTGTGTGTGTGTGTGTGTGAGCGCGTGCGTGCGTGCGTGCGTGTCTTTCTCTCTCTCTCTCTCTCTCTCTCTCTCTCTCTGTGAATGTTTTTAACATTTGCTTCGAGAACTGTGTATAACTTATGAGTTTGTGTGTGTATACTTTTTATTGTAGGGTTTTGTTCATCCATTCTTATTATCTGAATTTGTCCATGACTGTAGTTTTTGTCTTTTGACATTTTTTTAAAGGTCAAGCTGTAAACAAACTATAACGTCAACCGTTAGATCTTCAATAAAACATTGGTCATCGAATTCTCTCTCTCTCTCTCCATGGCATTTCCTGTCTCCAGAGACAGAAAAGGCAAAGCAAGCATTAGACCGGTCAAAAACAAGGCACTGGCCAAACATTTTCCTCACCCCCAGCCCCCCTCCTCTCTCTCTCCCTAACCCTTCCTTCTCCGTGTGACATTTGACTCTAGCTGTTTGGACAGAAATATCAGACTGAAGCCAAAGAGGACACTAATGTATAATTCACTCCCATGCTTTCAACCCACCCACTTCATACCCACACACACACATATATATATATATAAGAGAGTAGGATAGATAGATAGATACACACACATATATATATATATATATATATAACAATTATGTAGTGGGGGAAAATAAGTGCAGGTTAACTATTCTTCAGTCGTTATAGTAATGACTTGGCAAAGATTTGAACTTTAAATAAAAATTTAAAAAAAAATTGAAGATGAAGAAAATGGGGGGAATATATTATAAATATAAGAGGCCCTTCACTAGCTGCCTGAGAGAATCATTGTAATCCCTCTTGAAAGCACATTTATTTGTATTGCCTGCTCCTAGGCTTTCGTCCGCTGGGTCGGACTCATCAGAGAGACACGGCTGATTGTGTCAGTGCTCTTGGTGTCAAATAGAGACACACCACAGTCTATAATTCTATGGTGTTCTCACCACCAAGGGTTCAAAAAAGAATCCAACAGCACCCTCAAAGCAGCCAGCGAAGGGTAGTAAATGGAACAAAACACCAGTGTGGAGATGAAAAAAGTTGCTGAAAAACTAAAAGCATTACGCAAACAATATAAAATATAGGGGACAATCTTTGAGCCTATGCTTGAGGATCCATTCAAGGATACAAGGGAGATCAAAAGATATGCAACAGTCTGAGTGGTCAGCTCTGCTGTTCAATAACCCAAAGCATTGTCAGTGGCTAAGAATTGTACAGAACAACCTTTACTTGTGTGTGTGTGTGTGTGTGTGTGTGTGTGGGGTGTTGTGTGTGATTATGACCCCCCCCCCCACTTCACCCCTCCATGCTCCAACCTCCATACTCTGCCTTTTCCCTCACCCATCCCCTCTTCCCCCTCCCCCCGTTTTCCTGCCTTTTTTGCCCTCCCCAACTTCTTCTCTCTCTCTGCCATTTTTTTTTTAGCTTTCCCAAACCTCTCTCTCTCACGTTCTCTCTCTGCCATTTTTTGCCCTCCCCAACCTCTCCCTCTCTCTCTCTCTCTCTCTTCTCTCTCTCTCTCTCTTTCATTTCTGTATCCACACCAGCTGCACCTTGGAGAGTGGAGAGGGTGAGCGGAGAGACGGGGAGGGGTGAGGACTGTTGTCTGCTGTTGTCCTCTCAATTGTGAGATGAACAGGGTTTGCATGCTCCTCGTGATTTGTGTTTCTAGCAGATACTCTGCTCTCAGTTCACCTTTCTTTGAGTAGGGACAAGATTTTCCAAACTTGCTGAGTCAACAAAGTAATGTAATACGTGACGTCATTTTTTTAACGTAACATCTATCATGATTGGTGCCTGTTTTCTACAATTGTAACTGTTTAGGATCGTACTCATTATTATGAAGCAATTTGTTATTTTGTTTGGTTTGCAACTGAAGACAAAAAGCTATGGCGTATTTTGAGAAAGTTCAAGGTCGGGGTTAACGACGCTCCCAGGAACGTCATAAAACGGAACCGACAGTTCGTCTGAGCTTGCGTGTTGTTATTCCGAAACATGGTGTCAGATGTGGGATCGGATTCATCATAGTTAAAAATTGAGGCTGCAGATTGAGATCGTAAACCATGCAAGGACTGGATCGTTTTCATTCAAGCCAGAAGAGTGGCCGATGTGGATCCAAGAATTTCGTCGCTATCGCAACGCATCGAAGTTAGCGAGAGAAGATGGAGAAATTCAAAGGGATACCTTACTCTACGTGATGGGTAGAGAATCTGAAAAGGTTTTTCAGACTTTCCAGTTTGTGAGAGAAATGTTGGAGGAAGAGAAAATACACGTTAACAGAGAGAAACTGACGCAGACTTTGAAACTCTTGTCCAGAAATTCGACTCTTATTTTATCGTCAAGAGAAACATCATTCACGAGAGAACGAAGTTCCAGGGCAGGGGCAAAACGAGACGGTGGACGAATTCTACAGATCTCTGAGATCTCTTGTGCAGTACTATGAGTACATAGACATTAGAACGTGGGGCGTAAAGAATGTGAAAGAAAATAACTCGGAGTATTATGCAATTGAGATCGCAGAAGATGACAGTTGACAGAAGAACAGAATGACAAATGACAGGATGACAGATGAACAAATTAAACAACAGTGGGGACAGTACTAAACTCACATTGATGAAGCAAGAGATCGAACATAAGAGTAAATTCTGGACAGGATCGCGTAGAGCTGGTGCCATGCAAGGTCATGACACTCACATCACGAACAAGAGACTGGAAACAAGTGACGTTGCGGCATGGACACTACAGTCACGAACACAGCAGGATGGAAGCAAGGTGACGTTGCGGTCATGGACATCACAGTCACGAACACAGCAACTGGAACAGGTATCGTTGCGGTCTGGACTACAGTGACCAGCAATGGAAACAAGGTGTCGTTGGGGTCATGACATTCACAGTCACGAACACAGCAGACTGGAAACAAGTGTTATCGTTGCGGTCATGGACACTCGCAGTCACGAACACAGCAGACTGGAAACAAGTGTGATCGTTGCGGTCATGGACACGCAAAAGAAGGTCCTTACCCTACGAAAGGCCAGCTATGCCAGCTGTGCAAAAAACGTGGACATTTTAGGATCCGTTGTCGTAGCAACGTACATAAAGTTGAGTCAGGCTATTGAGAAGAAAATGACACTAACTCAGAAGAAGATGAAGTTTCCGAGTTTGATGCAGTTGAGACAAAAGTTTTACCGATAACTCAAAAGCATGGCTGACAACACTAAAGAAATTCAAGGTGAAATTCAAGATTGATGCTGGTGCAGATGTGTCAATCATCAGTGAGAAGACATATGAATATTTCAAGAATAAGCCAAAATTAACAGGTTCTCGTCTGATACTTACTTCTCCTGGAGGTAGGCTTACCACAAGAGGAGAGTTCTTCAAAGGATTGAAGAAAGAGGATTGAAACTAAACAGACAGAAGTGTCGTTTCAAACAAACTGAAGTGAAGTTCTTTGGACATATCATCAGTTCACGGGGCATCCAAGCTTCACCTGAGAAAGTGAAAGCTGTGACAGAGATGCCAGCGCCAAAAACCATGACAGAGCTGAAAACCATAATGTGGTATGTTTAACTACCTGAGCAAGTTCGTACCGGACATGGCAATAGAAATGAAGCCTATCACGGATTTACTTAGAAAAACACAGTATGGAGTTGGGGGCCAGCGCAACAGAGTGCTTTTGAAACTGTGAAGAAGATATTGTCTTCTACGCCAGCACTTGGATTCTACAGTCTAGAGAGAAGAACCATTGTGAGTGCTGATAGCAGTAGCTACAGACTTGATGGAGCTCTTATGCAATGGGAAGGAAAACACTCTTATTCCAATGATGTATGCTTCAAGAACTTTAACTGATGCAGAACAGAGATACACTCAAATCGAGAAAGAGTGTCTGGCTGCCACATGGGCCTGTGAACAATTTTCAAAGTATTTGGTTGGACTGAAATCATTTGAACTACAGACTGATCACAAGCCTTTAGCACCTCTGATAAAGAGCAAGGACCTCGGCAAAGCACCAGTGCGATGTCAGAGATGACTTATGAGACTCAGTTCAGGAGCCGAAGTTTCATGTCCCCCATGGAAACGAGGGGATAGTGACAGCCGATGCCCTCTCCAGAAATCCAGTGCCTCACTCAAGGAAGATGAAGAGAGTGATGACAACGTGAGTGTCTACGTTGGCATGGTCGAGTTAAACTGGCCAGTGTCACAGAGGCGTCTAGATCGTCTTCGCACAGGAAAGTGCATGACCCAGAGCTGCAGCAAGTGATTGCTACATACTGAATGGTTGGCCGTCTCAGTCTCCACCCAACCCCAGCAGTACCATCAAGCACAAGGAGAGCTATCTGTAGTCAACGGACTGGTACTGTGGTAGTGTACAATGGTCGCATTGTACTCCAAGTAACCAAAGAAAAGAAATCCTTGGACCTGCTACTGACACTCATCAAGGACTGCACAAATGCAGTCGAAACGCACAGTCTTCGTTTGATGGCCAGGACTCAGCAGGGACCTCAAGCATTCATCAACTCATGTCAGGTGTGCAGGTCCAACAGACCATCACAGCATAAGGAACCACTCCTCCCTACACCCTTACCAGAATGACCCTGCTCATGTCAGGTGTGCAGGTCCAACAGACCATCACAGCATAAGGAACCACTCCTCCCTACACCCTTACCAGAATGACCCTGCTCATGTCAGGTGTGCAGGTCCAACAACCATCACAGCATAAGGAACCACTCCTCCCTACACCCTTACCAGAATGACCCTGCTCATGTCAGGTGTGCAGGTCCAACAACCATCACAGATAAGGAATCACTCTCCTACACCCTTACCAGAATGACCCTGGCAACGCTTGGGAACTGACCTGTGTTCCTTCAAAGGCAGAGATCGTCTAGTCGTTGTGGACTGCTACTCACTGTGGCTCGAGGTGCTACCACTGCATTCGACAACTGCAAGAGTCATCATCAAGAAATTTATGCAGTTGTTTGCCACCCATGGTATACCTGATTGTATATTTACAGAACAACGGACCTCAGTTTCAATGTAATGAATTCAGGCAGTTTTCAACAAAACATGACATTCAGCATCAGACAAGCAGCCCAAGATATCCTCAAGTAAATGGGAGAAACCCAGAGTGCAGTTAAGATAGCCAAGAAACTACTCTAGCAGCAGTCACTTGAGTTGGCTTTGAATTACAGATCAACAACACACTCCAGTACAAAGGTGAGTGTCCAGCAGTTGCTCCCATGGGATGACAACTTCAGACCAAACTACCCAGGCTGCCAGAACAACTAAAGCCTCTGGGAACCAAGGATGCTGAAATTCGCCAAGTTGACCAAGAGTACAACATAAGATAAGATAATGTTGCTTATAGCCCAGCCGACCGCAAAGGGCCACATCAGGGCTGGACCAAGAGTACAAGAATACAAGAAGCAATACAAGCCAAACTATGACAAAAAGCATGGAGCGCAGTTTTTGTTAAAGCTGAATGTGGGAGACCATGTCCTTATGAAGACTGACACACAGAAAACTTGGGATGATTCCGGTACAGTTGTTGCAGCTGATCCAGATAATCGCACTTACCTCAGCAACTCACCTGCTGGTGTTGTTCGTAGAAATCGGAAAGATCTACAGCAGGTACCTCCATCAGTGCTGCATCAAGACGGTCATCTTCCTGAAGCGAAAGAGCAAGAGGACGTCCCATCATCGGCAGCAGACAAACAGACACGGATTCACCATGTGTGATACCTTCCCCAGTCTTCCCAAAGACGCAATGACTTCAGCTTCCCCACCACCATCAAAGCCTTGTCAAAGTGTCACGCATATGTACAGCACCAGGGCTTCCAGTGGTTACACTGCCAGCAAACCACTGCATTACACTCTGACTGTAATAATTGTATGATTATACAATCACTGTTATAATTTCATTTTCTGTTTCACATTAACACTAACAACAGTGTAGGAAAACAGTTAAACATGTTCTTGATTTTGACATTTAATCGGAAAAAAGAGGAGATGAAGAAAAGAAAGGAAATGAAGATTTTATAAAAAGAAAGAAGACTTAATTTAAAAAAACAGGAGAAAAGTGAAGACTTTATTCATCAGTTCAATTTGCTTAAAATGCAACTCAAGCTCTATTAAGAACTTTGCTGTGGTTAATCAGTCATATTCATATTTCTGTGACTTTAAATGTTAAGCTTTAAAGCAATTAACAAAAAAAAAAGAAGAAAAAAAGGGAGATGTTTGGGATCGTACTTCTAATTATGAAACAACTTGTTATTTTATTTGGTTTGCAACTTAAGACAAAAAGCTATGACGTATTTGAGAGTTCAAGGTCGTGGTTACGACGCTCCCTGGAACGTAATAAAACGGAACCGACAGTTCGTTGAGCTTGCGTGTTGTTATTATGAAACAGTAACAATGATGCAAAATTCACGACTGCTATAGTTGAAACCAACAAGATCTTTATTTTCTGCTTTAAAACGATTTTCTATGTTTTATTTACAATGCGGAAAAAATATAGTTCAGCTTCAATATACTTGTGAAAATCTGTCTGTGAATGGTTTATCTTAGTTTCATATTTACTATAAACCTTATTCATATCGGCTTCTCTGGTGAATACTGATTTCATTAAATTATGTGACCTTGATAGAGGACAACGGAATATTTGTAACAAATTTTGCGCATTAAATCATTTAACATATTTTTGTCGGATGGTTGTTGTTATTCGTTAGAGTTCATACAAAAATTTCAAATCTGTAATGCTGAAAATATTGAAAACATAAATCGCAGATTCACGGCGTTTACCATGTGTTAACCCCCTGCACACACGGATGCTTGGAAAGGCCTTATCTATATCTCTGTGCCAAATTTGGTTATATTTGTGTTCTTAGCTGCTGCGAAAACGCGAGTGTTAATGTTTACCATAGTCACACACGCATGCCTGCGCTCGTCCACACACAAACACACACACACACACACACACACACACACACACACACACACACACACACACTCACACACACACACACACACACACACACACACACACACACACACACACATACACGCGCGCGCGGCGCACGCACACGCACACACACACACACACACACACACACACACACACATAAATATATATATATATATATATATATATATATATATATATTATATTATATATATATATATATATATATATATATATATATATTATTTATATTTTTAGTATGATATATATTCACAAATATATTTCCAAGACAAGATTACCGAGCACCGTTCAGCAACTCTACAGAGCAGCTGGTGTGCAATGACTGCCAAGAATATTGGTCAAGGGTTTGTTTAAAAATTCAAATAAATATAATGAAAATAAATATATAATAATATAAAATATATTAAATATATATAAATACTAGTGAGTGTGTGTGGTGTGTGTGTGTGAGTTGTGTGTCTGTGTGTCTGTGTGTACAGATACATACATGCCATTTAATCAATGGCAGCAGTTAAAGACATCCCAAGCTGAATAGGCTGAGGCATGCTGAAAGTTCCAGACAATTGGCCTCATTCATCGTTCCAAGTGTTTAAAAAGAAACAAAAAATAATGAAAAAACAACAACAACAAACAAACCTAAATGTAACAAGTCCATAAAAAGCCCACACGGACAAACAGACTGTGCAGGTCGGGGAGCTGAAGTCAACCTTGGGCCTTGTGTGTCATGTTTACAACCTCATCGCCACATTAAGAGAAAGGTGACCAGAACAAAAAGGAGGCTGTGTCGAGAATAGAGAGGCGAAGGCAGGGGGGAAAAAGCGGTGAAGATGAGAGAGAGAGAGAGAGAGAGAGAGAGAGAGAGAGAGAGAGAGAGAGAGAGAGAGAGAGAGAGAGCAAGTTACTACCACAGAACTTCACAAAGGTTGGAGGGGAACTATTTGCACAAAAATGAATGCCTTGTATCCTTATGTGGAAACTCCACCAGATGCAAATAGTCACAACAACAACAACAACAACAACACAACAACACAACAAAAATGATATATCATTTCCATTCTGTCAGAAGATCATGAAATCAGCTTTTGCTTATGATGCCCAGGTTTCGTTGATCAACATCTACAAAAAATGTTTTTATTGATAATTGTTTCAGAAAATCATATAATGATCATGTACCATAGACGCTGAGGGAAACATCATCATCGTAGCAGAGAAGAAAAAAAAACTGTTAACATATCATACATCATGATGATCATGTGCGTAAAGTGAAGTTTGTTGCGCAGTCTGCTTAACATATCTTCTATGTTTGTT
>CM031621.1:38652339-38657339 GCA_018398815.1 Conus ventricosus
TGATTGTCTGAATACTAGTCTAGGTTATGACTAGGTCTCAACATTGTTAGTAACGATGAAGGCCACACATATACAAACTGTTGCATCTCTGGTGTCAGTTTCTATTCGGTCTTGTTCCTTCATTGCCCTGACATACAGAAGCTTATGAAAAAATAGATGGGAACTGTGTCAGGCGGCATTTAGCATGAAATCCATCGCCTCCCCCATCCCCACCTCCCTTCCTCGCTGTCTCCACCCGTCACCCCCTTCCCAACTTTGACATTTCTCCCCTACAATGGAATCGCCTGCACACTGGAAAGGGCCTCTAAAATATCAGTTCCACCCCCCATTCCCTACTCCACCCCTCCCTCCCCCTTCATCCTACTGCCTTACTTCCTCCTCCGCTCCGCTCCCCTCCCCCTCCAACTCCTTCTTCTCTCCTTTCGTCGACCTTTCTTCCTTTTCCTCTTCTATTTAGCTGTACAGAAAGTTTTGGTTTTTTTAATGCCGATGTCTCTCCGGACCAATCAGAACATGTTACTATTTTGGGGTGCATAGGCATGAAATCAATGACTGAACATAATCAAAATGAAATTCCTTCTTCACCTCTGGACCTTAAAGATCACAGTTGTATTACTTGTATTGGAAGCGAAGTTGATTTTCAAGGAAGAGGCTGACTTGAATCTAGATTCTTTAACCTTCGTCTTTTTTTTCCTCCTATTCTGCTTTGT
This sequence comes from Conus ventricosus, assembly GCA_018398815.1. NCBI lineage: Eukaryota > Metazoa > Mollusca > Gastropoda > Neogastropoda > Conidae > Conus > Conus ventricosus. The sequence continues at coordinate 38,653,050 of CM031621.1, forward strand.
GTATAAATGGTAATGCATATCGAGCGACGTGATTAGCCGAATTATGTAGACTTCTTCGTGACTGGTAGAAAAAAAAAAGTCGGAATGCACTATGGTCGGAAATCTTCCAGGGAGGTAATTTGTGTCAGAGCTCGAGTTCAGCGAGAGTGACCCCTGCCGTTTTCATGGACAGATGCCGCCAGTAGGCATGCCTAAAACAGTATTGTCCCATCAGTCAAGTACACGATTTTGTTAGAGAGGAACATGCCAAAACATGGGTGCCAGGGCACCTGCATAATGCAGGCAGTCAATATTCTATCGTTGTTCTAGGGCACCTGTATAATGCAGGCAGTCGATATACCTATCGTTGTTCTAGGCACCTGTATAATGCAGGCAGTCGATATTCTATCGTTGTCTAGTGCACCTGTGTAATGCAGGCAGTCGATATACCTATCGTTGTTCTAGGGCACCTGATAAATGCAGGCAGTCGATATACCTATCGTTGTTCTAGGGCACCTGTATAATGCAGGCAGTCGATATACCTATCGTTGTTCTAGGGCACCTGTATAATGCAGACAGTAGATGCACCTATCGTTGTTCTAGGTCACCCGTATAATGCAGGCAGTAGATGCACCTATCGTTGTTCTAGGGCACCTGTATAATGCAGGCAGTCGATATACCTATCGTTGTTCTAGGGCACCTGTATAATGCAGGCAGTCGATATACCTATCGTTGTCCTAGGCACCTGTATGATGCAGGCAGTCGATATACCTATTGTTGTTCTAGGGCACCTGTATAATGCAGGCAGTCGATACACCTATCATTGTCCTAAAGGCACCTGTATAATGCAGGCAGTCGATACACCTATCGTTGTTCTAGGCTCCTGTATAATGCAGGCAGTCGATATACCCATTGTTGTTCTAGGGCACCTGCATGATGCAGGCAGTTGATATACTTATCGTTGTCCTCGGCACCTGTATAATGCAGGCAGTCGATACACTATCGTTGTCCTGGGCACCTGTATAATGCAGGCAGTCAATATACCTATCATTGTCCTGGGGCACGAGTATAATGCAGGCAGTCAATATACCTATCGTTGTTCTAGGGCACCTGTATAATGCAGGCAGTCGATATACCTATCGTTGTCCTGGGGCACATGTATAATGCAGGCAGTCGATACACCTATCGTTGTCCTAAAGGCACCTGTATGATGCAGACAGTCGATACACCTATCGTTGTCTTAAAGGCACCTGTATAATGCAGGCAGTCAATATACCTATCGTTGTCCTGGGGCACCTGTATAGTGCAGGCAGTCGATATACCTATCGTTGTCCTAAAGGCACCAGTATAATGCAGGCAGTCGATATACCTATCGTTGTCCTAAAGGCACCTGTATAATGCAGACAGTCGATATACCTATCGTTGTCCTAAAGGCACCTGTATGATGCAGACAGTCGATACACCTATCGTTGTCAAAGGCACCTGTATAATGCAGGCAGTCAATATACCTATCGTTGTCCTGGGGCACCTGTATAGTGCAGGCAGTCGATATACCTATCGTTGTCCTAAAGGCACCAGTATAAATGCAGGCAGTCGATATACCTATCGTTGTCCTAAAGGCACCTGTAATAATGCAGACAGTCGATATACCTATCGTTGTCCTAAAGGCACCAGTATAATGCAGGCAGTCAATATACCTATCGTTGTCCTAAAGGCACCTGTATAATGCAGGCAGTCGATATACCTATCGTTGTCCTAAAGGCACCAGTATAATGCAGGCAGTCAATAATACCTATCGTTGTCCTAAAGGCACCTGTATATGCAGGCAGTCAATAAACTATCGTTGTTCTAGGGCTCCTGTAAGTCAGGCAGCCCGATATACTTATCGTTGTTCTAGGTCACCCGTATAATGCAGGCAGTAGATACACCTATTGTTGTTCTAGGGCACCCGTAATAACGCAGGCAGCAATACACCTATCGTTGTTCTATTAATTCTCGGTCACCTGTATAATGCAGGCAGTCGATACACCTATCGTTGTTCTAGGGCACCTGTATAGTTCAGGCAGTCGATATACCTATCGTTGTTCTAGGTCACCTGTATAATGCAGGCAGTAGATGCACCTATCGTTGTTCTAGGGCGCCTGTGTAATGCAGGCAGTCGATATACCTATCGTTGTTCTAGGGCACCTGTATAATGCAGGCAGTTGATATACCTATCGTTGTCCTAGGGCACCTGTATAATGCAGGCAGTTGATTTACCTAACGTTGTTCTAGGGCATCTGTAAAATTCAAGCAGTCGATATACCGGGCACCTGTATAATGCAGGCAGTCGATATACCGGGCACCTGTATAATGCAGGCAGTCGATACACCTATTCTTGTTCTGGCGTGTGCTCCAAGCCCAAATATTTGGTTCTCTTAATTGATCCATATACTGCGAAAAGATAAGTTTGCCAATGGAAAGACAGGCATTATCCTTCCTGATTTTGGTTTCAGAACAGTTCTGTTCAGCAACTCATGCAGCTCCTGTCTTTGTTTTGTTTTACCGATCCATAACCTCCCTTGTCTTGTCTCTCTTCCCTCCTCCCCCTCTTCCTCCTCCTTCTCCGCCTCCTCCTCCTCCTCCTCCTTCTCCATCCTTTCAAGTCATAGTTCTAATCCTTCCCGTCCATCCAGTTCCCCTACCCCCCCCCCCCCCCCCCACTCCATTCCATTCTCCCTGCCTCTCTCTTCCACATTTCTCCCACATTACCCCATTTTTGCCGCCAGTCTGTTGTTGTCTTGCCGACCGACCGACAGTCTGATGACACAGAGGAAGATGAAAACCTGGGCGTTGAAGCAGTTTGGTGGGCGCTTTGGCTTGTGGATTTTTGTTGTTGTGTCTTTGTTTAGTGTTCATCGCATTTCTGCTGGCCATAGCCTGTGTAAGTGTGTCCGTGCTTCGCACGCACACACGCACGCACGCACGCATTCACACCACACACACACACACACACACACACACACACACACACACACACACACACACACACACACACACACACGTGTGCACGTAAGCAGTCATTCTCTCTCTCTTCTCTCTCTCTCTCTCTCTCTCTCTCTCTCTCTCTCTCTCTCTGACAATTCTTTTTAATCTATCAATGTATTTAGCGAGTATTTTTTAAAACCTGATTTTTTCCTCTTTATTTTACGTTCACTATACTGTTACTAGTATTGATGTCATTGTCAACATCATCGTTATTATAGTTTTTATTGTTATTGTCATGTATCTATTCATTTACGTATTTTTTTTCATTCATTACTTATCTTCTTATTCTGCTTTTGTTTTGAAGTTGTCAACAAAGGGAGAAAAATATGTTTTTCTTCTTTTCCACAAAGCAGGGACACATGTTCACTTTGAAACAGTCTGAATGGGAAACCGAACTGTAGCATAGTTCACTTTTTCTTTCTTAATAAGAATAAATGTGAACGATGGATTAAAAAGTGGATGGTAGACCTGGCGGTGGTGGTGGTGTGGTGGTTGTAATTACGGTGGCGATGATGTTATGTCTGTCTGTCTGACTGATTTGTCTGTCTTTTCTGTTCTCTGTCTCTCCTGTCTCTCCTGTCGTCTCTGTCTCTCTGCTCTCTGTCTCCTGTCGTCTCTTCTCTTCTCTCTCTCTCTCTCTCTCTCTCTCTCTCCTCTCTCTCTCTCTCTCTCTCTCTCTTTTATTTTGTGCGTTTGTTAAGTCCTTTTAGGAATGTGACCGAAATGGAATTGGATTCCCTTTTGGAATAATACTGAATTTATACGATTTACGAAAAAAAAATGCTCTTAGTTATATGACTCGTATTTTGATATAGGTCATTTCAGTACTTGCGATGCTTTTGTATATAGGGTCAATTTCAGTACTTGCGATGCTTGTTTATACATGGTCAATTTCAGTACTTGCGATGCTTGTTGTATATATAGTCAATTTCAGTACTTGTGATGCTTTTGTATATATAGTCAATTTCAGTATTAGGGATGCTTTTGTATGTATGTCAATTTCAGTACTTGGGATGCTTATTGTATATATGGTCAATTTCAGTACTTGCGATGCTTGTTGTATATGCTACATGATAGTCAATTTCAGTACTTGCGATGCTTATCGTATATATGCGGACATTAAATTATGGTCAATTTAGTACTTCGATACTTATTGTATATATGGTGACCAATTTCAGTACTTGCGATGCTTGTTGTATATATGCTGACATGAGTCATGGTCAATTTCAGTACTTGCGATGCTTATCGTATATATGCGGACATTATAATTATGGTCAATTTTAG
>CM031621.1:38659839-38662339 GCA_018398815.1 Conus ventricosus
GAGAGGAGAGAGAGAGAGAGAAGGGAGAAGGAAGTTTGGAGCTGAACACATCTTTTAAAACGAAAAGATCCACAAACACGCATGCAACAAAGTCATTGACGAAGGAATGGACCTGCTCCCCCTCTCCCCCCCCCCGCGACGCTTCATACACACACCACACACACACACACACACACCACACACACCATAATACTAAAAATCCATTTAAATAAAAATTGAAGCACCTAGCTCCCTCCCTCTCCCCACCCACCGCAAGTTACGCTTCAAGACACATCACGTCACCACATATATATATATATATATATATATATATATATATATATATATATATATATATATATATATATATATATATATATATATACAAAAAACTAATAAATTCCAAGGATAAGTACTGAGCACCATTCCAGCAACTTACAGAGCAGCTTGGTGTTGCAATGACTGCAAGAAATATTGAATTATAAACAAAGCTTCCTCTTATGTCTTAGATTGAAGAAATAGGGGGAGATAAGCATTCATATCTGCAGTGGTAGTTAATACTGCCTAACTAACAGTATGTGCTCAAGTGGGTGGATGGGGAAAAATAAAATAAATGCTTCTCAAAATGAACCTTCAGCAAGCATATAATCTCCAATAGGGAGGAAACTCACTAACACATAACTCCTGGTCATATACCGATATTTCGAAACTTGGTTGTTTTTCCTCAGTGACCGCGGAAAGTGGTAATTTGACTCCTCTGCCTTTTCGGTTTTAAGAAGAATGCTATCCCAGAAAAGGCTGGTGTGCAATACCGTAGTATGCTTGTTGAGTTTTCAAAAAAACCAACCAAAGGTGCCACCTGAGAAGCAAAAGAAAATCATAAAAGAGCAAAACAAGCTACATTTTTCTTGTGAAAGTAGAAAATATAAAAAGATAACCTCTTAAGACATTTATATTTTCTACTTTGGTTCTCCGAAACGGAACCAAAGCCGTATCTAAACAAAGTAAAGCATACGTTTGATACCCAGTTATTCTTACCGTTGCAAAACAGCATAGAGCATTTTGTAAGATTTCTTTGGAATACGGCTTTCGTCCATACGGGTTAGTTTTAACCAATACTTGATACATTTTATTGATGTCTGAATATAAAGTGGGTATCTCCTAGATTCACAGTACACAAGTGCACTTGGTGTTTTCATACTCACATTCAACAGACGTTTAATGGCTAGTAGATGAACTCTTTCCATACCTGTATGATCTGCTGTCAGACCCCACATCTCAGATCCATATGTTAAGATAGGCTGAATTTGGCAATCAAAAATGTTAAAGAAAAGTTTGGGATTATTTTCTCCAAGTGACCATAGAAATTTCAAAACACTAAGAACACACCTCTTTGTTTTCAGAGCCATATCCTTCAGTGAGTATGAAAACGTTAAACCTGTAGAAACTATTACTCCGGGGTATTTATATTCATTTACTATTTCTAGCTGGACACCTTTATAGAACCATTTTTCTCGACAAGCGATATGGCCGCCTTTTCTAAATATTACTATTTTAGACTTTTCTTCATTGACAGTTAGTTGGAGTCTGTCAACAGTGCTACTTAATACGCTGGTGCTGAAGACCCACTATGGTGTGGGAAAGAAGAACGACGTCATCAGCAAATAACATGATTAGAATCTGTAGCAAATCAGGTGATAAGCTTATTCCGTGTTTACCATATGTCACAATGTCATTAGCAGGTTCATTAATGAACAGAGAAAAAAGAATAGGGCTGCAGTTGTCCCCCTGTTTTAACCCACGGGGGCACATAAAAGCTTCAGTAAGATCATTATTTGCTCGGACTCTAGCTTTCACAACTTGATACATACTCCTAATAGCTCGATACATTTTTGCCATGAATACCATTTTTTACGAAGAATTAACCACAAATGATTTCGATTTACTAAGTCAAAGGCTTTTTTAAAATCAATAAACGCAGCATAAAGTTTCTTTCCAGAAGACAACTGTTTTGCACCAGACTTATTAAAGTAAATATCTGATCAACTGGCTCTTTCTGAATCCGCCTTGTGATTCGTTTAATATATTATTTCCTTCCACCCATTGTGTCAAGCGTTTATTTATGATATAAGTATACAGTTTGCCGCAAATGTTTAGCAATGAAATACCTCTATAGTTGTCTAGCGAATTAATATCGCCTTTTTTGTGTATCGGGTGTATAACTGATTCGGACCAGATACGTGGGAAAGTCCCAGAATCATACAATTTGTTGAAAAAATTGGTGATGAATGAAATAATTAAAGGAGGGGCGTGTTTATAAACTCGCCAGTAAATCCATCTGGTCCGGCCGCTTTTCCATTCTTTAAAGCTCTGATTGCGTCTTTAACTTAACCTCTGATACTGTTATTTCTGAGTTTAATGTGGTGTTCTCTATAATTCTATTATTAGCAAACCACTGGCTCTCGAAACACACATCTTCACGAACGTATATCTCTGTAATATTTCATCTTGGATAGAATTA
>CM031621.1:38678495-38690995 GCA_018398815.1 Conus ventricosus
CCACTCTTCCTTCACCCTTCGCCTCCAGGCCGGTTCCAGGCGCGCACACCTTCCTGACCCCAACGCGGCAGGTGGCCTGCAGGTGGTGGTGGAGGGACCGGCCCGGCTACGCTGCGGGCTCAGCTCTCCCGCTGTCAGCACACACGGCCTGCCTCCTCCTCCCAGCTGGCCCTCGCCCTCCGACAGACCTCGCCCTCCACCGTCTCCGTCTGCTGCCCGTCAGGACCAGGAGTCGGGGCTGCAGGCGTTGATGGTCGGCCTGGGAACCACCCCGGGTGGCCTGCAGGTTCGGCCCTGGACCAGGGTCGCTACAGCGCTCACGTGAGCCTGGACGTGCACGCGCAGCAGCACGCGACGACCTTGTACGCGGCGGCCCATGGCCCAGAACCACGCCGGCCAGTGGTCCCGTTTCCTGTCGGCGCCGGTCGTCCTGGACAAGACGGGGCCGGTGGTGTCGGAGGTGACCCTGACCTTGAGATATGATGAAGGTCAAGGTCAGGGCCAGGTCACGACGACGGTGTGGCGGAAGGGTCATGGTCGTCGCAGGACGTGGAGAGCAGCGTGGAAGGCTGCTCGTGCCGTTTAGGTCAGAGAGAGAGAGAGAGAGAGAGAGGAGAGAGAGAAGAGAGAGAGAGAGAGAGAGAGAGAGAGAGAGAGAGAGTGTGTGTGTGTGTGTGTGTTGTGTGTGTGTGTGTGTGTGGTGTGTGTTGTGTGCGCGCGCGCGCGACAATCATCACAAACTTGACATTACTGTCGATTTTGACATGAACGTATCACGAGCAGGACATGAGGAAGAAATGGAAACTCACGTCACCACGAGCGTGCAGGGGATCAGTGAGGCTGAGGATGGTGAAGGTGATGACACACAAGCATGGGTCAAGTGACTGGGATGCCACTCTCAGAGACGCTTCCTCTTCGTGAATAAAACCAACTCTGTGGATCAATTTTAAGCGTCTGAGCCTCCCTCCCCACCCCCCAACCCCCTCCCCTCTCCCCCCCCCCCCCCCTCCCAGCACTGAATTCTGGGTAAGAGCAGATCGAGGCCAACATTTCCCGTCATTGAATGTGAAGATTCGAACCAGCAACCTCCCAGCCCCGCGAGTACGCCGGCAACACTAAGCGCTGCTCCATAGTTTGTTTTCTTTTATGTAGCTTATTGTTCGTCGTTGTTGTTGTTCTTACATTATCAGTAAGAAGGGAACGTCATACACATAGTTACAAAAGGCCCGAGTGATGTCCGTGTTCATGTGTCCGTTGTCAGATGGTCAAGAGTGGAGGGTCCCACTGAGCAGTGGACACCAGGCAGCAGTGGGACGACGACGACGAGTGGTCACTGTCGGTGGACGTTGAGTTGACCCTCGGCACGGGTCAGAGGTCACGGTTCTGGTCACGCGTCACAATATCGGCAAGGTCCCCTGCGCACGATCGTGAACCTCACTTCCTGTCATGGTTTGCAGTTCTCCTTCCACCCTCGCTGACTGAGGTAGGCTGCCTACATGACCATTCACAGAGAGAGTAGAGAGAGAGAGAGGAGAGAGAGAGAGAGAAGAGCGAGAGAGAGGAGAAAGAGGAGATCGAGAGAGAAGAGAGATAGAGAGAGAGAAGAGAGAGAGAGATAGAGTGTTTGTGTTTGTGAGCGCAAGCGTGTTGTTATGTGATTTGGCTTACGGAAAGGATTGTCGGGTGTGTCGCCCATAAACGAGTGCATGCTTGTGGTTGTATTTGAATTTAATGACAAAGGAAAGTAAAAAAAAAAGAAAGAAAGAAAGAAAGAAAGAAAGAAAGAAGGAAAAAGGGGGGGGGGAGGAGAAGAAAAAGGAACAGAAAATAGAAAAAAGAAAACGCATCACTGTCAAACGATCATTCCCTTTTCACCCAAGCTTTCTTCTCTCGAGGTCACCTGGGATTCTCTTTCCCATATCCTTCTCTCAGGTCACCTGGATTCCTCTTTCCATTATCCTTATCCTTCAGGTCACCTGGATTTCACTTTCCATTATCCTTGCTCTCGAGGCTCACCCTGGATTTACGTCTTTCCATTATCCTTCTCTCAGGTCACCTGGATTCTCTTTCCATATCCTAATCTCAGGACACCTCAGGATTCACTTCCAATTTATCCTTTTCTCAGTCACCTGTGATTCACCTTTCCCATAAACCTTCTCTCTCAGGTCACCCTGGATTCTCTTTCCATATCCTTCTCTCCAGGTCACCTGGATTCTCATTTCCATTATCCTTCTCTCCAGGTCACCTGATTCTCTTTCCCATTATCCTTTTCGACAGGTCCACCTGGATTCTCTATCCATTAATCCTTCTCCTCTAGGTCACCCTGGGGATTCCTTTCCATTATCCTTCACTCAGGTCACCCTGGATTCCTTCACTTTCCATTAACCTTATTCTCAAGGTCACCTGGAATCTCTTTCTCTTTATCCTTCACTCGTATGTCACCTTGGATACTCTTTCCATTATCCCCTTCTCTCAGGTCCCCTGGATTCCTCTACCATTATCCCCATTTCTCAGGTCACCTTGATTCTCTTTCCATTATCCTATCTCTCAAAGGTCACCTGGATTCTCTTTCCGGTTATCCTTCTGCTCAGTCACCCAGGATCTCTTCCAACTATACGTCCTCGACGTCCGCCGTACGATCATCAGGGTCCACGCCCCCGAGTCCGGTCCGTCAATTCCAAGTACTACCAGTTCTTCTGGCGTGGAGTCCATGACCCTACCCGTGATGCATGACTACTTCCGCTACCAGGTTCAACACGCAAGGTCCCTGACTGAATGGTCTCCCTTGGACGTCTATCAAGACGAACGGGCCGATAGGGGCAGAATGGGGGAAAAGGGCGTGACACGGTGACTCTACCCAGCAGAAGTAGTGGCGGATACTAGGGAGAGATGTGCCTCATAGACTTTGTCTTAGACCGAGATAATGAACGACAGACGAAACCACGGCCTCACAGGTACCACATGTGCACGCACTTAACACACCACACACATGCACACACCACACACGGAACACACACAGCACACACACACACACACACACCTTTGTTTCACACACACGCGCGCAGCGCGCGCGCGCGCGCGCTCGGCGCACGCACTGCAACAGCAGCGCAAACGCACGCACGCAGACGCACGCGTACTCAACGGTCAGCCACGCGCGCGCTCGCGCAAGCTTCACAGAAAACACACACAGACACACGCACGACACACACACATTACACACACACACCCACACACACACACTCGGTCTCTCTCACAACGACACACACGTCTCTGTCGTGTCTCACTTCGTCCTCCCACTCGGTGAGGACGCTCGCAATCGCTGTAGTCGCCAGGTCGTTTTTAATGATAAAAAATTGCACATAATCACAAATTCTTGTTGTTGTAGTTATCATCATAATAATCAATTGTTATCAATTAATAAAATAATATTAAACTTATTAATATAATAAATTATTATTAATATTTAATCGATCATCACATCATCATTATTGTCAACAATATCACTATAATTTCATATAATTATAATGTATAAGTAACGGACGTCACCAACAACAATCATCATCCACATCCACATCAACATCATTCATTAACATCAACATTAATCAATCATCAAAAAATATTATTAAACATAGATAATAAAATACGACCCCTACAACTACTGCCACTACAGAGTATCATTCATTCATTAACAGAACAATCGTGAATAACGTATTGGTGTATCTTAGGAAAGGGCGGGAACACTATCAAAAAAACGACACTGAAACTGTCCCAGGTCTGGGGTCACGTCTTTGACGTCACTCGTGAGTCACCTACTCCGTCTATGCGGTACGGCGGCGTGGCTATTGGCAACGTCCATCAACCACGTGACCACCGCCCCTGACCCACTACCAAGGGTATACGCTGCGGACACTGTGCGACAACCTGTACGTCATCATCATCCGGCGGTGTACGAGAACGAATGTCCCCGCTACGCTACACAGAACCCTGGATCCGTACCTGCAGACGATGGTGAGTGATAATAGCCGAGGAACCTTTCTGCCAACCAGAGACGTTACTGTATTTAGTGTGTGTGATGTGTGGGGGGGGGGGGGGGGGGGGGGGGGGGGAACATAATATGTCTGAACATAAATCTGAAAGATTTTCGCTTCGACCTCTCGCCCTTTAAGACGAATTATTTGATATGCCAGGAAGATGGAGTGGTTTTAATTAAAATAAACCGAATCACTTACAATATTTCAACTATCGCTTTGTTTTTACGTTTTGCCTCCTTTATCAATAGACATCAAGAGTTGTAATGTAACAACAACAACAATTGCCCATCAAGCTACTGTTCTAGGGAATACGCGCTGGTCTTTCTGTCCAACATCTTCGGAGTACGAGCAATCAACGGCATCAAGAGTAAGTCGAGAGGGATGAAAACTATTAATTTGAGGGACGAAAACTATGAAACTGTTGACCATTCCCATAAATACAAACATTGTAAATTTCTTCATGCTTGCATTACAATATTGCAATGAAGTAAACGAAAACGAATCAAAATTAACAAAACTCCGACCTGGGGAAAAGACACAACAAACAACAAACAAACAAGAAAGACAACCTTTAGCACTCGCCATGCCCAAAATATACAAGTATGTCCCGTTTTCATCTAACAAAAAAGACCCCTTTAGCACACCGCCATGCCCAGAATATACTAGTAGTCCATTTCAGTCTAACAAAAAAGTGACAACCTTTAGCACTCCGCCATGCCCAAACTTTACTAGTAGTTCCGATTTCATCTAACAATAAAGAAACCTTTTACACTCGCCATGCCCAGAAAATCTCCAAGTAGTCCGTTTTCAGTCTAACAATAAAGACAAGCCTTTAGGCACACGCCATGCCCAGAAATATCCTAGTATGTCCGTTTTCCAGTCTAACAAAAAAGACAATCCAATAGCACACGCCATGCCCAGAAATATACAGTAGTCCGTCTTCAGTCTAACAAAAGACAAGCCATTAGCACTCGCCATGCCCCAGAAATATACTAGTAGTCCCGTTTTCATTCTAACCAAAAAGACAAGCCTTATAAGCACTCCGCCATGCCAAAATATACTATTTATCCGTTTTCATCTAACAAAAAATGACAACGCCTTAAGCACACGCCATGCCCAGAAATATACTAGTAGAGCCGTTTTCAGTCTAACACAAAAAAGACAAGCCATTAGCCCTCCCATGCCCATAAATATATCTAGTTAAGTCCGTTTTCAGTCTAACAAGAACGACAAAAAAGTCCTTTAGCCCCCGCCATGCCTCAGAAATATACTAGTAGAGTCCGATTTCAGTCTAACAAGAAAGACAAGCCATTAGCACTCGCCATGCCCAGAAATAAACTAGTAGTCCGTTTTCATTCTAACAAGAAGACAACCTTTAGAGCACTCGCCACTGGGCCCAGAAAAATACTAGAGTCCTTTTTCAGTCTAACAAGAAAGACAAGCCTATAGCACCGCCATGCCCAGAAAATAAACAAGTAGCCGTTTTCCAGTCTAACAAAAAATAACAACTATTTAGCACTCGCCATGCCCAGAAATAAACTAGTAGTCCGTTTTTCCAGTCTAACAAGAAAGACAAGCACTATAGCACTCGCCATGCCCAGAAATAAACTAGTAGCCGTTTCATTCTACCAAGAAAGACAAAAAGCCATTAGACACTCGCCATGGCCCAGAAATATACTAGAAGTTCCGTTATCAGTCAACAAGAAAGACAATCCTTTAAGCACTCGCCATCCCAGAAATTAATACTAGTAGATTCCCGTTTTCAGTCTAAAACAAAAAAGACGAAGCCTTTATCACTCGCAAGCCCAGAAATATACTAGTAGTCCCGTTTATCAGTCTAACAAGAACGACACGCCTTTAGCACTCGCCATGCCCATAAATATACTAGTAGTTCCGTTTTCATCTACAAGAAAGACAAGCCTGTATATCCCTCGCCATTTCCCAGAAATATAAGCTAGTAGTCCGATATCAGTCTAACAAGAAAGAACAAAGCCTTTAGCAATCTCGCCATGGCCCAGAAATAAACTAAGTAGTCCGTTTCAGTTCCTAACAAAAAAAGAACAAGAAGCCTTTAGCACTCGCCAGTTCCAGAAATATACTATTAGTCCGTTTTCAAGTCTACACAAAACAAAAAGAACAAGCCTTTAGCACTCGCCATGCCCAGAAAAAATACTAGTAGTCCGTTTTCATCCTAACAAAAAAGACAAGCCTTTAGCACTCGCCATGCCCAGAAATATACTAGTAGTTCCGTTTTCAGTCTAACAAAAAAGACAAGCCTTAAGCACACGCCTGCCCAGAAATATACAATATCCGTTTTCAGTCTAAACAAAAAACAAGCCTTAGCACTCGCCAAGCCCCAGAAATATACTAGTAGACCGTATTTCCAGTCAAACAAAAAAGACAAGCATTAGCACTCGCCATGCCCAGAAAATAAACTAGTAGACCGTTTTTTCAGTCTATACAAAAAGACAAGCCTTTACACTCGGGCGCCATATCCCAGAAATATACAGTAAGTCCGTTTGTCCAAGTCTAACAAAAAGACAAGCCATTAGCACTCGCCATGCCAGAAATATACTAAAAGTCCCGTTTTCAGCTAACACAAAAAGACAATGCCTTTAGCACTCGCCAATCCCAGAAATATACTATTAGTCCGTTTTCCATTCTAACACAAAAGACAAGCCTTAGAGCACTCCGCCATGCCCAGAAATATACTATAGTAGTCCGTTTTTCAGTCAAACAAAAAAAGACAAGCCTTTAGCACTCGCCATGCCCCAGAAAAAACAAGTAGTCGTTTTCAGTCTAACAAAAAAGACAATAAGCCTATTAGCACACGCCATGCCCAAAATAACTAGTAGACCGTTTCAGTCTAACCAAAAGACAATAACCTTTAGCAACATCGCCATGCCCAGAAATAATACTAGTAGTGTCCCGATTTCCAGACTAACAAAAAGACAAGCCTTTAGCACACGCCATGCCCAGTAATATACTATAGACCGATTTCAGTACCTAACAAAAAGACAAGACCATTAGCACTCGTGCCATGCCAGAATAAAACTAGTAGACCGTTATTCAGTCTAACAAAAAAGACAAGCCTTACACACGCCATGCCCAGAACTATACTAGTAGTGTACCGTTTTCAGTCTAACACAAAAGACAAGCTTTAGCACTCGCCATGCCCAGAAATATTCTAGTAGTCTCCGTTTTCAGTCTAACAAAAAAAACAAGCCTTAGGCACTTGCGCCATACCCATAAATATACAAGTAGTCCGTTTAACAGATCTAACAAAAAAAAGACAATCCATAAGCACTGCGCCATGCCCAGAAATATACTAGTAGTCCGTGGGATGAGGTACAAAAAAGACAAGCCTTTACAACTCGCCATGCCCCAGAAATATACTATAGTCCGTTTACAGTCTAAGAAAAAAGACAAGCCTTAGCACTCGCCATGCCCAAAATATACTAGAGTCCGATTTCAGTCTAAGAAGAAAGACAAGCCTTAGCACTCGCCATGCCCAGAAAAATACTAGTATTCCGTTTTCAGTCTAACAAGAAGCCAAAGCCTTTATCACTCGCCATGCCCAGAAATATACCATAGCTCGTTTTCAGTCTAACAAGAAAGAACAAGCTTTAGCACACTCGCCCATGCCGCAGAAATATACCATAGACCGTTTCAGTCTAACAATAAAGGACAAGCCTTTAGCACTCCCATGCCAGAAATATACGCATTAGTCCGTTTTCAGTCTAACAAGAAAGACAAGCCTTCTCACTCCCATGCCCAGAAATATACCAGTAGTCCCGAATTCAGTCCTAACAATAAATACAAGCCTTTAGCACCTACGCCATGCCCAAAATATACCAGTAGTCCGTTTTTCAGTCTAACAAGAAAGACAAGCTTAGGGCACTCGCCTGCCCATGAAATATCACCCAGTAGTACCGTTTTTCAGCAACATAAAAACAAGCCTTTATCACTTCCGCCATGCCGCATAAAATATACTAGTAGTGTCCGTTTTTCAGTCAAACAAAAAATACAAGCCTTTACACTCCGCCCTGCCCAGAAATATACTAGTAGTCCCGATTTCATTCTAAACACAAAAGCAAGACGCCTTTAGCACTTCGCCATTGCCCAGAAATATACAAGTAGTTCGTTTTCAGTCTAACAAAAAACAAGCCTTAGCACTCGCCAGCCCAGAAAATATACTCGATATCCGATTTCAGTCTAACAAAAAAAGACAAGCCCTTTAGCACTCGCCATGCCCAGAAATATAAAATAGTATCCGTTTATCAGACTAACAAAAAAAGGACAAGCCTAAAAGCACTCTGCCATCCCAAAATATACTAGTATGTTCTATTCGTTTTCATACTAACAATGCAAAAAAAGTTTTCCTCAAAAGTTTCTATATTAGAGGAATCTGAATTAAACAAGAAAATGACATTATCACGTCGACACTCACCTTCCTCCACAATAGCTCGAAATAATTTCAGATGAAAACAGCAACCGTCCCTAGCGTAGGTCTAGTTTAAATTTCTAATTAAAGTTCAATAAAACAGGTACGAAAACGGTTTATCCGACAAACAGCAAAGAACAGTATAAGATTTTAAACAATGAAAACTGTCAATGGTCCAACTCATTCCGCGGTGAATGGTGACAAGTGACTGGCTATGGAATTTCTCTTTTTTATTTGTATTATCAAACCTTTCGTAAGCAGTAGATTTATGTTTGCGGCCCGATTTGTCAAAAAGACGCTATATCTACAATATTATAAACGGTCAACAGTTGAGTTGGCCTCGCTGCAATGTGAAATGTTAAAATATGAAGGAGAGGACGCTTTCCACACTTTTTTAGGCCGTTTTGTCGCTTTTTTTTTCTTCTCAAATTTGTGTTGTTGTTTTCCTTGCCAACGAAACTATTTTCATTTCTTTGGGATTTTGGTTGGACTTGGCGCAAGGAACCCATTGTATGGTTCAGAAACTGTTGGATTGATCTTGGAAAAGGGTTGTTTAAACGTTGAAACGACGGTTGGCTTCTTGATTCCACAGATTTTTCTATACAGTGCTTTTATTGTTTTTTAAATTGCGCCCCACACACACCCTCCCCTTCCACTCCCCACCGTAACTCCTCACCGTAACTCCTCACCGTAACTCCGCATCTTTCCTACGAGGCTGTTCATATATCTTTCGCCTCTCTGTCTCTGTCTGTCTGTTTCTCTTTTGGTTTGTTTCCTTCCATCCAAAAATATCCCTTTTTATGAAGAATTGGTAATACATTTTAATGCTTTGTTTAAAATGAATAGTGTAGGTCTTCTATATTTTTTTTCAGCTTTCTTTTTTTATCTATTTTTGCAAATGAATTAATAGACAATCATGGCTTCCTTTAGAGCGACAAAAAAATGTGTAAAACATCTTCCAAATGAGTGTTTGAGTACAAATGTTTTCAACAGCGTCCTCTCTGTCCTTTGTCTCTGTCTCTGCCCTTCTCTGTCTGTCTGTCTGCTTGTCTGTCTTCTTCTTCCTCATAATGCAAAAAAAAAAAAAAGATAAAACGAAGCTAGTTCAACAACAAATACAACAACCATGTCAACTATAACAACCACAACTACAATTATTAGTACTGCTGCTGCTGCCGCCGCCACTGCGTTGCTGCTGCTGCTATGACTGGTACTAGTGCGCTACTAACACCACACTGTTTCTACTACGAGTAGCATTTTCGCACAAAGTCGGTTTTGAGGTAGTCGTCAGTCTTTCTCTTTTTTTTGTTTCGAGCAAATACATTTTCATTTCCAAGTCTCCTTGAGGAACCTCGCCCAAAAGGGGACACTGCACTGCTGCCGATCACTGCAGTGATGCAGTAGTGCATGTCCCGAACCAATATTTGCATGACACCGGCTACTAAGCCCCCTGCCGACTACAGTAATAATCATGGGGCCAGCTTGAGAGAGTCCCCCCCCCCCCCCCCCCCCCCCACCTTCAGAGGGCGCCACCCCCCATCCAGGGACAATGCTCATGATCCTGTCGGGACTGGGCACTCGACACGGATTCCTCACAGAGCTGGAGGTTTGCAAGGGGGATTTAAAAAATTGAGGTCTCATTGAGAGCAGAAAATGAAGGAACACAAATGTTAAGACTTTATTTTCAAAGTGGATCAGTGAGGACTGAAGATGACGGGGACTCAACAGAGATCAGTGATGGGAGAGACTACATGACATCCCTCCGCCTCCTCTTTGGAAATATACCCGGCCCCAAACCAGGCCCGGGGGATTCGTACCCCTATCTTTTGGGTAAAAAAAAATGGGACAATCCCAAACGATCCTTTAAGCAAAAAATTTACCTGGGTTTTGTATTTTGTTTAAGACAATATACACCAACCTTGGGAAAAGCAGTCTGCCCCCAAAACACACAGCAAGATCGAAGGGAAACGAAACCCCCAACTTCACAAACGCAAGTCTGCGGCGGGAATAACCACTGCACCACCGTGCCGGGCATTTTTTTATTTTTGGTTTCTTTCTCCTTTTCCCTACACCCCTCTCACCTGTCTGTCTGTCTGTTCCCCCGCCCCCCTCCTCTCTCTCTTTCCCCTCTCTCTCTTCCTCTCTCACCCCCTCCCCTCTCTCTCTCTCCTCTCCTCTCCACAATCTTTCTGGACCACACCTTTCCACATTTTAAGTTTCTAATCATTCTGAAATTTCCTCCTTTGTTTTATAGTCGTCAAAAAAAGGCTCTTGGTTCTTGATCTTCATTTTCAAAAAATAAACTATCCTCCATCCATGTTATCTAAGTTATCAAAGCATTTAATACGCTAAAAATGATCCTCCCTGTTTTTATGCCAATGCATTATAAACTGTTTTTTTTTGTTTTTAAGCTTCATTGTTTTCCAGAATAATTTTGGTTCATTGATAGCGTTTGTTAACTTTGCAAGTCTAACTTCATCAAATTTCCTCTTTTTATCCCGTTTAAGATCAGTATATTTTGTTCTCTCCTTTACATAGAGTTCTTTCTGCTGTTTCCTGTAGGATCAGTCCTCGCTCTTGGAAACTCTTTAATAAACGTTCTACTAGCGTTCTTTGTTCTTTACATTCCTTATCGAACCACTCGTTGTCTTTTGATTTTTTAGGACTCGTAGTTCTAATGAGACAACTAGCCGCTGTATATAAAGCCATTGTAAATATGTTCAAAGAGTTATCAATATCTTCTTCAATCTTATCACAAGCATGATCAATGTGTTCCTTGAAATGTTTG
This sequence comes from Conus ventricosus, assembly GCA_018398815.1. Lineage (NCBI taxonomy): Eukaryota > Metazoa > Mollusca > Gastropoda > Neogastropoda > Conidae > Conus > Conus ventricosus. The sequence continues at coordinate 38,689,759 of CM031621.1, forward strand.
GAACTTACTTCATGTATAAATGTGTCTTTAAAGTCATCCGACCAAACTATCCTCTGTTCTGTCGGGTCATCTGACTTTTCTGATGATTGTTCTCCATCATGGTTTCCTCCATGTTTCCATGTCAGCTGAACTGGGAGGTGCCAAGAAAAGAAGCAATTATTTACAAACAAATCGCAAAAGGGAAGCAAATCTTCTGACAAAATAAAATAGTCAATGACACTACAGCCTTGTGGTGCTACAAATGTAAATTCACCCTCGTCATCACTATTACACGAACCATTGACTATTTTTAAGTTAAAGAGAAAACACAAATCCAATAGTGATTGCCCAAAATTATTAATTACTGAATCTTTTGAAGAACGACTCTTAGATAAATCGTCATAATAATAATAATCATCATCATCATCAACAAAACCAAAACGTAAAATTATCTATGTTCTCTATTCGTGTCTGCTGACATCCAGTTCTGGCATTAAATCACCACACATCATTATATACACATCTTGTTTTTCAAACTCGTATGACAAAACAACTGGTCTTCCATGGCAAGGATTCCATCTTTCAGGTAACTGTTTAAGCATACGCTGGTGAACTCTCTGGAGGAGCATAGCATGCTATAAACATTACATTTTTATCAATATCTAGTAACTCTTTATCAATTTTTATCATTATGAAATTATTGAAATCTACATTTATCCGTTCAAACATGCTTTTCATATTTGTTTTTAATAAGCACTAAAACACCACCTGAGCATCGTCCATGTACTGACAGTTTTTTGCTGGGGAACTGAATTTCAGAAAGCCCGGAAAAACATTACTCAAGTCAAACTGTGGTCCAATAAACGTCTCAGTCAGACAAACAAAATCAAATTTATTTATGAACTGTAGAAAGGAAACATCATGCATTTTATTGAACAGATTTCTACATTGTAATTACGAAATGTTATTTCCTGTGCCTGTGGTCGCGCGTTGTCCTATTTCTGGCTGTGGCCAGATCTCAGGCTCCTTTGGCTTGAACGGGATGTGTTGTCACTGCCCCTTCTGTGTAAGAATGTTTGCATGTTGCCCTGCACTGTCCCACCTCTACGACTCTCTACGATCAGTGTCACCTCCACGTGCAGCCCGGTTTAAACCCCTGCCTGCCCTGCTCCCACCCCTGCTGGCAACACACTGAGGACTGGCTTCGTTCCGAACAGGCCGCTGATTGGCTGGCTGAATCACATGATCACTAGGGGAA
>CM031621.1:38695995-38704827 GCA_018398815.1 Conus ventricosus
CCTGCATAATTAAATGAGTTCACTGAGCATATTCAAAGCGGCTCTTCTGCAGTGCAGTATCTCCTCTGGCAGGTTGTCTCATGATGACTTAATATTGACTGCTTCTGGTGCGGTGCCAATATCCAGGCTGCAGCAGGACAAACCAGTTTATGGTTCCAGACTGGAAGCAAGGGTGATCTGCATTAGAGTATTGCCGCTGAGGTGGCACAGAAGACAAGACAGGGGGGAACAAACCCTGAAGGCACTTCTTTCTCTAATAAAGCCTGTCCATTGGTGATGGATCGTCTGAAGAATAAACGTCTTGAGCGTGAAGTGTCCTGTTGAAACAAGAAGCGATCCCATGTCGCTTCATAGCAAGTTTCTGTATGATCTTGTGTGTGTGTGTGTGTGTGCGTGTGTGTGTGTGTGTGTGTGTGTGTGTGTGTCTGCGTGCGTGCGTGCGTACGTGCGTGTGAGTGTGTGTGTGTACCTCATTGAAACAAGACATATCTCGTACGTATATGAGATCGGGGTTCCGAACGGGCGAGGACAAAGAGGAAAGGGAATGGAGAGTGAGAAAACAAGGGAAGACGAGAGAGGGGAGGGGGTGCAAGGAGGTGGGAGGGGGTGGGAAGGCAACGGGAGCGAAGGGGGGGGGGGGGGGGTGGGTAGAGTGAGAAATTGGGTTAACGTGACGCATCTACAATGGAGAACTCGGATAGGACACTTTGAGATCTGCCAGTCAGTTACAGCGCTGGGGTGGACAGTTTGACTGGCGCATACTGACGCCTTCTCCACCCCTGCTGTCAACTTGACTTGTGGGCGGAGCTTGTGCAAGGGGGCCCGCACACCTGCAAGGTCTGAACAGAGCGAGCGACAAAGCGACCGTGAACGTCTGTCGTCATGATTGTATAGCTACTGCACCTGTCGAGTTTGGGTTGACCGCCGCTTGACGTCGACGAAGCGACGAAGTCTTGACGTGCACAACGTCGTGGGTGAGTGAGTATTCTTTGGTCATTAGTAGCAAACTGATGTCTGGTTGGTTGGTTGGTTGGTTGGTGGGTTGGTTTTCCTCCAACCTCCATTTTCTTCTTCTTCATCATCATTAGCATTCATCATCATCATCATCGTCTTCTTCTTCTTCTTTTTCAGTGGGGCCTCCAATATCCTGTTTTGTTGCCACTTTCGTTTATTTAAAAAAAAAAAGATGAATCTGACACTTGTCACCAAGAAAAATCTGTGCGTTCAGTTACTAATGGACGTTCGCTTGCCGATTTTGATGTTTTGTCGTTTGACACAAGACGTCTGGGTTTCTATGTAGTGATGTTGGGTGTGTTGACGCTTTTGATACTGTTACGTTTACCACTTTCACCTGAAAACAAACAAACAAACAGTTGAAACAAGGAATAAAAGCTACAGCATTCATGAGATACTGTGTGTGTGTGTGTGTGTGTGTACGCTTGCCAGCACTTTATCTTGTTAATCTCAGGAGAGTGTGATGATATTATAATTTTGAATCTTGTCTTTTCTTTCTTTTTTGTTTGTTTCGTTTTGCTTTGAGGACAATTTGGTTTTCAGAATTAAGTCTGAGTAAGTCATAATTTGTTTTTCCGTCTCTCCTGCTTTTATTCATTCGTATCCAAACAACGTGTCTGCGTACACGATTCGTCATTTCTGTCAACAGTCTCGCGACTGGTACATGAAACACCCGATTGGCTCTTGCCTGAGAAGTTTGTCTGGCCTCGCAAGACCAGTACGTCTTCGAGGCGATCAGTATTCAAGGGAGGAGATTCATGTAGTTGTGTCTGCGCAGAGTTAGCAGTATTCTCCCTTGACAAAGTAAGAACATTCTTCTCAAGAATGGCTAGAATAAAATAACCCTTCACTGTGAAATGTTGTGGGTGCGTTTTGTTTGTTTGTTTGATAATTTATTGACATTGGTGTTAATGTTGATTTTTTTTTTTTAGCTTGTTAGTGCTGCCTTTGACATTATATTCCTTTCATGGGGATAAGAGAAAAGGGACTGCGTAGAGAGAGAGAGAGAGAGAGAGAGAGAGAGAGGAGAGAGAGAGAGAGAGAGAGAGTGTGTGTGTGTGTGTGTGTGTGTGTGTGTGTGTGTTTTGTGTGTGTGTGTGCGTGCGTTTGTCTGTGTGTGTGTGTGTGTGTGTGTGTGTGTGAGAGAGAGAGAGAGAGAGGAGAGAGAGAGAGAGGAGAGGAGAGAGAGAGAGAGAGAGAGGCTTGCATGCTACTTAAACATTTGCTGAACTTAGACACATCGCCTCGCAAAACGTGGAACAAGAAAGATTCCAAACGCATTATCTCTCACATTTTTTAATGGGAGGGAGAGGGATGGATTGAAGGGGAAGAGGAGAGGCTTGTTGTTATTTATTGATCTGATGGCTGCTGTAGCTTTATTTGTGTCTAAGCTTTAACCGGGCTAAATGGATGTTCTAACGTGAACTGCCAGCTTTCTCACAGTGTTGGCAACCTTTAGGAATATTCTTTCCTGACATGTATTATGTACCCCTTCCCTATCTCTGCCTTTCAAATCCTGCACACACACACACACACACACACACACACACACACACACACACACACACACTCTCTCTCTCTCTCTCTCTCTCTCTCTCTCTTTCTCTCTCTCTCTCTCCCCTCCCTCTCTTTCTCACTCACAATGTGTGTGTGTGTGTGTGTGTGTGTGTGTGTGTGTGTGTGTGTGTGTGTGTAAATACCTCCGATTCGTAAGAGACAAAAACATCCAAATTTATGTAGAATTAAAACATGATGCACGCAGATGAGCGACTGTAATAAAATCAATGAATCCAGCTTGTGTATCAGGCAGACTCCTCCCCAGCCCCACATTGATCTCAGCAAGCCACCAGCATCTTTGTGAGGGTTGATAACTACTCCGCAGGTCAAATCAGTCATCCTCCACCTCAAGAAGCTGCTGACGGTGACGATGTCGATGCTGCTGCTGCTACTGCTGCTGGTGGTGACGATGACGGTAGCCAGTGGCCCGGTGGACGCATCCACGGCCAAGGAGAAGAGGTTCAAAGACGATGTGGACGTGCAGGATCCTGACACGGGGGAAGCGCTGGACCTGCACAGCGAGGGCCGGGTGGCCCAGATGGTAGAGCTGGATCTGATTCCTGAGGTGAAGGTGAGTGAGAGAAAGGAGAAAAGAACTCCACGACTCTAGGGGAAAAAGGATGCTGAAATTAGTGTCACGTCTGCTGAAGAAGTCTCTTTATTGTTGTTCTCCACTGAACGAACCATTTCGTTCCTGTAACTAAGCCACGGATTTATGACAACCCACAGTGTTTTTTGTTCTAAACTGAAGTCCGCAAGTCACGTTTTAGTTCGCAAATATACCTGAGTTTGGACGAACAATCAGACTGTTTGTTAAGGTTTGAACGATAAGTTTCTTAACGGTGAGTTTGGACGAACAATCAGATTGTTAAGGTTTGACCGATGGTTTTCTAAAGGATTTCGTTAAGACGAACAATCAGATTGTTAAGGTTTGAACGATAGTTCTTATGGATGAGTTAGGACGAACAACCAGATTGTTTGTTAAGGTTTGAACGATAGTTTCTTATGGATGAGTTAGGACGAACAACCAGATTGTTTGTTTAAGGTTTGAACGATAGTTTCTTATGGATGAGTTAGGACGAACAATCAGATTGTTTGTTAAGGATTGAACGATAGTTTCTTATGGATGAGTTAGGACGAACAACCAGATTGTTTGTTAAGGGTTGAACGATAGTTTCTTATGGATGAGTTAGGACGAACAACCAGATTGTTAAGGGTTGAACGATAGTTTCTTATGGATGAGTTAGGACGAACAACCAGATTGTTAAGGTTTGAACGATAGTTTCTTATGGATGAGTTAGGACGAACAACCAGATTGTTAAGGTTTGAACGATAGTTTCTTCAGGGAGAGGACATACGTGAAATTCTGCTCGTTAGGAAACGATTGAGGTCGGTCGTGACACTTTAACTTACTGGCCGCGGAACTGCTTCGGACAGGCTGTGAAATCGATTTCAGCCATTTCCTTTTCTTTTTCCAAAACTTCGCCAGAGTTCATCGCAGCTTGATAGTCCATGCAAATCCCATCGTTGTTTCGTGAACCGCGGATTTGAATTAAGAGAGAAATCATGGCTTGTCTTTAGTCTGCGATCTTGACAGTGTGACGCGAATAACTTTCGTTCAGCTGGCCTTCATGAACAAAAACAAACAGACAGACAAACAAACAAAAGAAACGAAAAGCACACACACACGCACACACACACACACACACACACACACACACACACACACACGCACACACACACACACACACACACACACACACACACACGCGCGCGCGCGCGCGTGTGCGCGCATGGTTGGACTGATCATGAAAAGTGATGATCACAACAGCAGGCAAATATCAAAACGCACAATCAACACAACGAACGACTTTTTTGCAATCCCATATTTTCACGGGGTCTTCTGCAGCGCGTGGCCTGTGTGGGGGACCGCCTGATCCTGAAGATGACCGACCCCTCCCGGCCCGAGGCTGGAGGGTGGGGCAGGTGGTGGTGGGGGGGCCGGAGTGGGGGTGCAACGCCACGCGGCACAACGGGTTCCGGGCGCAGGCCATCTACGTCAAGCTGGTCAAGGTGACCTTCCCCCTGGACACTGAGGTCGTCCTCCACCACGTGCCGGCCGGGTGGGTGTGTGGCTGGGTGATGGGTGTATGGCTGGGTGGTGGGGTGATGGTGGTGGGTGTGCGGCTGGGTGGTGGGTTGGTGGTGGTGGGTATATGGCTGGGTGGTGGGTTGGTGGTGGTGGGTATATGGCTGGGTGGTGGGGGGTGGTGGTGGGGTGTGTGGTTAGGTTGTGGGTGTATGGCTAGGTGGTGGGTGTGTGGCTGGGCTGTGGGTGTGTGGCTGCGTGGTGGGTGTGTGGCTGGGTGGTGGGTTGGTGGTGGTGGGTGAGAGGCTGACTGGTGGGTGTGTAGAAGGTGGTGGGTGTGTGGCGGGGTGGTGAGAGTGTGACATGGGTGGTAGGTTGGTGGTGTTGGGTGTATGGCTGGGTGCTGGGTGTGTGGCTGCGTCGTGGATGTTGGCTGGGTGGTGGGGGTGGTGGTGGTGGGTGTGTGGCTAAGTGGTGGGTGTGTGGAAGGTGGTGGGTTTGTGGCGTGGGTGGTGTGTGTGTGACTGCGTGGTGGGTTGGTGGTGGTGGGTGCATGGCTGGGTGGTGGATGTGTGGTTGGGTGGTGGGTGTGTGCATGGCTGGGGGTGTGTGCCTGGCTGGGGGGTGCCTGGCTGGATGGTGGGTATGTGACTGGGTGGTGGGTGTGTGGCTGGGTGGTGGGTGCGTGGCTGGATGGTGGTGGGTGAGTGGCTGGGTAGTGGGTGTGTGGCTGGGGCGATGGGTTGTGGCTGGGTTGGTTTGTGGGTGTATGTGTGCGCGCGTGTGTGTGTGTGTGTGTGTGTGTGTGTATGTGTATGTGTGTGTATGTGTGTGTGTGTCTGAATGGGCATACAGAATATAGTCAATTGTCTATATCCCACGTCTACGCATCCACAGCTCACAGAGTAAAGTTTCGTTTATATATATATATATATATATATATATATATATATATATATATATATGTCTACATATCCTCAAAATATAGACCAATGTTCTCTTTGCCCATATTTCTATATTTACGTATCTCTAGCATGTAGAGAAATGTTTCCCATTGTCTCTATGCCTGTGTTTTTGTGTCTTTGTCTGTATCCTAGTCTGTATTCCTGTCTCTCTGTCCCTGTATCTGTGTTATTGAATTAGGTGATGAAGTAAACTTGTTTGATTACCTAAATATGATAAAACTTCATATGACGTAAGCTCGCCTACTTTCAAAACGATGCTTAGAAAATACGTTCAATGAGTAATCGTGATAAATTTTACAGAAAAAGTTTATAAAAGTGAGCAAAGTTCTTCAATTATTTTATGTAGACGAAATGCTCTCACCTCTCCTCTCTCTCTCTCTCTCTCTCTCTCTCTCTCTCTCTCTCTCTCTCTCCCCAAGCTGTGTCTCACTCAACACCGTGCCTTCAATTAACTCGGTCTTTCTTCCACTTCGAAAAACCCAGCCCCTTCGACATGCTGGAAGAAGCCAGGATCCATTCCACTACGATCCCGGGAAAAAGACGACGACGCACGAGTACCCGGATGTTCCCGACGCCTCACTGGGCGACAAGAGAAGAAGCCTCGTGTCCGTCGTGGTGCATCCCTGTCCAACCTGGTCTCCAACATCCTGAACCACATCGACTGGCAGGCCAACGTGTCAGCCAGCATTCCCTTCAGCCTGGGCGGCCAGGAGGAGGGCGAGGGGTAAGAAAGATGGCTCGAGACGGGCGCGAGAGAATAACATCTTAGTTCCGAATCCTGCCTCCCCCTTTTTGACGTTGTTGACAGGCACTATTACGGACAGAATGGGATCTCTTTGTGAGAGCGCGAATCATGAGATTGACACAAGAGAGAGAGAGAGAGAGAGAGAGAGAGGAGAGAGAGAGAGATGGGAAGAGGTGATATTGCTGAAATACTGGGGGAGGGGGGCTCTACACTAGGATATTGCCAACAGGAGAGAGAGAGAGAGAGAGAGAGAGAGAGAGAGAGAGAGAGGAGAGAGAAAGAGAGAGAGAGGTGGTATTGGTGAAAGGGGGGGGGGCTCTCTAGAAGGATATTGCCAACAGGACGGCCTTTGCACAGAATGATTGACAAGCAGTCAGAGGATGTTATGTTTCCTGGAAAAAAATATGGTGCTATTTAGAAACAAACCAAAATCACACACACACACACACACCACACACACATACATCCCCCTTCACCCAAGTCGCTTAACAGATGGATTTTTCTGCCCCGACTGGCTCCTGGCTAGAATTGAATTTGCTAGAGAAGACTGGGACCACACAGTAAAGTTTCATCCACATAATGGATGAGTTTCTGAGAGTGTGGCTCAAATTTTCCAGACCAACACTGCAGGTGTCCGTGTCTTTCGGGCCTGATTCACGTCGGGAGACATTTCAAAGGTAGGCGTTGAGTACAGCCCTGTCAAGCAGTCTCAGACCTGAATGGACGTCCTTAGCATGATATTCATCATCCTTCTCCGTCAAATCAGCACAAAGGATGTCTCAAGTTCTGTGGCCCTTCTTGCTTTGTTATCATCGTGACCTTAGTTTGGATTTCCTCTCTCTGTCTATGCCCTTGGTTTGGTTCTGTGGGGATCACGGACACTGGCCAGGTGATGGGGACTGTCGTCTGAAGGACGTGATGGCGCCCTCCGGAGGGAGAACTGGCTCACCCCTGGCTCCATGACTAATCAATTACTGTCGTCAGTAGGAGGCTTAGCCCGTGGTATGCTGCGTATGTTGGATCCCAACAGGTTTCACTGAACACCACCGACACGACTCGACAGCAGTGCAGTATCTGCTCTGGCGGGTTGCCTCATGACGACTTTACACTGGCATGTCCGCTGGAGCTGTGTCATGATGGCCACAGGCTGTAGCTGTGGCAGGATGGGCACAGGATGTAGCTGTGGCAGGATGGGCACAGGTTGTAGCTGTGGCATGATGGGCACAGGTTGTAACTGTGGTGTGATGGGCACAGGCTGTATAGCTGTGGCATGATGGGCACAGGCTGTAGCTGTGGTATGATGGGCACAGGTTGTAACTGTGGTGTGAGGGCACAGGCTGTAGCTGTGGTATGATGGGCACAGGCTGTAGCTGTGGACACGGACCGACGGGCGTCAAGGGACGCAGTGCCAAAACATGAAGTGGTAGGGACGATGTAGAGGGAACAACTCCATCTTGCTTCATGTCAAAGAGGTAGTGGGTTTATGAACGGAAAGAAAGTGGATTACAGACCAGTCTGGTTTTGTTTTCACCGCTGTGTGGTCTCTGTGTATGGTTGCTTTTGCGTCAGGCCGCGCAAGTATCCGATTTGTGTAAACATTCTCTCGATTGCCTTTTTTTTTTCGGGGGTGGTGGGGGTGGTGGATGGTGGGGGAGGGGGGGGGTAGGTTGGGAGGGATGTTTCAACTTCCTATTTTGCCACTTTTGCTTTACAGGTTCTTTTCTTTATTCCTTTCTCTTACCATTTCAGAAAAGCCTCCATCCTCCTATCCCCCCCCCCTTTTTTTTTTTCCTTTTGTTTTCGTCTTTTCCATTGCCATTTGCTCACCATGCAAATCTGTGTGTTCTGTTGAACCGACAGACATTCCAATGCAAAGTTTGGTAGAGAACACCATTCAAAATGTTAGCATAGGATTATATCCATGGGCAGAGCAGCAAGCAAACTTATGCTTATATCGCGCTCTGAAATATACTTTACACTGACGGTTCACAAGGCACCTGCCAGAGAAATAAAAAAAAAACATCATCAAAATGACTGTCAAGGAGCGTGAAACCTCTCACAAAAGACATTAGACGCTTGGAGGCAAAAAGGGCGTTGTACGTAGTATACAAATAGGTAATAGACCAATTAACCAGGGTACCTTACCCATCGCACACGGCCGAACTGTGTGAAGGGGCGCGAAGTGGTCAGATGACAAACAACACCTAGGAGAGAGTTCGGACCTGCCCAGTGGCGAAAGGGGGAAGAGTTGTAACCACTACGACTCGGGGCCCCAAGTGAGTGCTAAATGCTCGGTCAGCTGGGTTCTGTGTAATCAGTCAGTGAAAAAGCAAGGGGGCCCTTGGATTTTTTCAGATGGTTTGCCGGGGGCACTTGTTGGTTCTATTGCAGCTGGTTGAATGGGGGAGGGTTTTAGACCCTCCTTAAGAAATTAAATGTGTTTTAAATAACCACCCAAGTCG
>CM031621.1:38708327-38713327 GCA_018398815.1 Conus ventricosus
TGGGGGGCGGGGGTGGGGGTGTGCTGGAAGAGAAGGGAAGGGTATAGTGGGGAAGTGAAAGGGAGGACCGGAGGGGGGTGGGGGAGGGGGAGGTAGCATCTTAGCTTCGTGACTGTATCTGACATTCATCGATTAGAGACTGCAGCATCGTTGTGATAGGACGAGGCAGGTAGGTCTGGTTACAACATTCCATTTTGTGCAATATTCTGAAAATTAAATGCTCACACTGTTAAAGGTTGCCCTTTAACGTGGAATTTACATTATTTAAAACTGATGAGAAGACAATTTAGAAAAAAAGGTGGTATGCTAGGTGTGATAATTCTACATGGAAAATGTGTCATGATATAGAACTGATCAAATAAAACCTGACCAATAGGACATAATTATGCTTCTGAAGGCGCTTGGGAATATATGTACCGAGTGAAATGAATTACACAAGCGACCAGACGACATGATTCCCATGTATTAAACTTGTGGCAATTTCAAGCTGACATTCTTACTATAGATATTTCATTTTCTTTACATACTCTCCGCGACCTCGGAACCCTAGTACAAAGCTAAGATAATAAAATGTGATTGTTGCTATTTGCTTAGTTTAAATGTCGTAACGTATTTATGACAAGATTGCATAGTACTTTTTTCCCCGTAAAATGTAGAAAGAGAACGAGAAACCACTTATCTGGTCATGTTAGAGCAAACTGGTAAAAAAGTGGTTTCTCGTTCTCTGTTTTTGTTACTTGTTTTTGCTGAAGAAGACCCAAGAGGTCGAAATGCATTGTGTCTTGTCTTGTACCTTCTTTGTCTATGTCCTTGGCGGTAATTAACTCCTTCTCTTTCTAAATTTTGCTTCGTTTTCCGCCCTCAGTCACTCGGTTTTCGAACTTAACTTTTTTTTCGTAACTTTAATATTTGTACATACTGTCACGGCTGTGCTTGGAATTTTTTCTTTACGTGTGCCGATTAATTTTTTTTTCTGGCTTGTGTTGTTTCGCATGTGATAAAACAAGAGACCAAAATGAAGCTGGTGCGTATTTGAAGTCTATACCAATTATGGTTACCCTTCTTGAAATGTGTTCATCCTAGTCTGTATTTAGAAACATTCAGCTGAGTTGGTTTTGATAACTCTTTATCTTCGTAGACACGAGTAGACACTGTACAAAATAATGTGTATATCTATGACCGACTATATCAGTATGGAAGCGAGGAAGATGAGAGAAAGAATTGAACCGGTAGGGGAGAGGTAGAAGGGTGAGGCCGTGAGATGGGTGATGGGTGGTGGTGGGAGGGATAGTGATGATGAAGAATAAAGACATATTTTTCCTGCTTCGAACAAAAACCTTTCTCATACATAACATAGGCTGTCCCATATCTAAACGTATGTTTGTTTGTCGTTTAGCAAAAGAGCCTTCTATATCATTGCAGTGGTTTTATTCATTGTTTTTTTATTCCTGCACATATCTGTTTTCCCTATCTGGATGTAACAGCCTTTTGAGCTGAAAATCAATGCAAATGGCATACCGTATGTTTTTCTTTGTATGAGTGCATAAGGGTTTGAAAACGAAAGCAAATATGTTTTTTATTTTAGAGGGCCCCGGTTTTGTGTGTTTATGTTTGATGGGGGTTGTTTCATCGTGCTGGGTTTTGTGTGTGTGGTGTTTTGGGGTGTGTGTGGTGTTGTGGGTTTGTGTCGGTTGTGTGTGCTGTGGTCTGTGTCTGTGTTTTTTCCCACGCGTGCGTGCATGGCAAACGCATGGCTGTGTGTGTGTGTGTGTATGTGTTGTGTGGTGTGTGTGTGTTGGGGGTGTGGTGTTGTTTTTTTGGGGTGGGGTGTGTGTGTGTGTGTGCAGGGCTTTGAATGGTGGGCCGATGGTCAACAAACGGAGGTGGGGGTGAGGGTGGGGGTGGCGGGGACGGCTGGCCCCCCTCCCCCCTGAGCCGAGGAGGAAAAAAGAATCCTTTGGCGAGGACTGGACAACATGGTGGCAAAATGGATCAAGCTGTCCTCACAACTTTATATTAACGCTGTAAATTTTTATAAAAGACCCAAAAGGTTTATTACAGGTCTAAAAACTTGAGAACAAGAAATGAGCCTTTTTTTTTTCGGAGGGGAGTATGAATGTGAAAATTGCAGCGTACCAGACTAGTACCGTTTATTTTAAAAAAATCAACCCCAACCAAAAAAACATGAGAGAACAGAAAAGTTAATGTAAAAATAATAATTAAGGTCTTAGTGAGCCCCAATAGAAAGATAGGTTCTAAACATTAAGCGGTAAAAAGAAAAATTTTAGTTTAGTATAAACAACGAAGAACAGAATACCCCTTTAATTTTTCTTCAACTTTTGTTCATGTTAAAATGAATTCGTTTCATTTTAGTAGAGATGTTAAAGAGCGATTAAAAAATCAGAAAATAAAACCCTTTGAATGAATTACAAGAAACTGTTTAAAGAGTCTTTACTTTCGATTATTTTGAATTTCCAAAACAATATGTACTGAAAATTAATTACACGGGAAAGGGTTGGGGAACTATAATTGCTGTGAAAGTTTTAATTTAATAATTTTTGGCTTTGGGGCGTATGTTTTTCTTACATTTTCCCTCTAAATTTCTACTCCCCTTTTCCCCCTCACCAAAAAAGCTGTTTTACTTGATGTCTTTGCCATTTGGGTAACCGTACCATCAGTCACGGGTGGCAAGTCTCAGTTTGGGCACCAAAAGGCCAAAAATTGACATGTCTTTTCCCTGATGCCGAAAGGGCTTTTCTCTTTTTTGACATCGTGGGGGGACCATAATGGTTGCACTAATATCGGGGGCTGAGGAAAGGGTTCTATGCCCGTATCCCCTTTTCTGGCCCGAAGTGTATTTTCTTTTTGACGCCACTGAGGGGCCATAAATAAATATCTCTGTTTAAATTTCCCGGATGAAACAAATGGCTGTTTCTATGCCGAGTGGCCCAGATGTGTGTCTCCGGACCTTTTGGGATGTCTTGTTTAAACCTGGATGGAACCATGTTATTAGTGGGTCCTGTTTTCTTTGATGCCCCATAAGTGGAACGTTATTTAACTAAAAAGGATGTCTGTTTAATCCCATGGGAGTCATGAGTGGTATGTCTTGATGTCATGGGGGCCCCATGTGGTATTTTTTCTGATACCAAGGTGCCCGTATATCTCTGATTTTTGGGTGGACCATAGTGGTATATTTTGATCCTAGGGCACCATATGTGGTATACTTGTACCTTGGGTGCACCATTGGGGATTTATCTAAACCCCAAAAAATGGACCGTTTGAGTATGATCTGATCCCATGGGGACATAATATGGGAAAGTTCTGATTTTGGGACCTTTGGTGGTATGTTCTGATCCCAGGTTGGCCCAAAAGGGTATGTATTTTTGATAAAAAATATGTGGATCTAATGGTATACCTTTGATAAAAAGGGCAGCCTTTTTGTGGTGTCCTTTTGAAAAAAAAGGGGAAAACCTTTTGTGCTATGTCTGTTAAACCCTTGCGTGGAAAAACGTCCCCAGGGGGCTTTGAGGGGGGGCCCCCAAATTGGCCGTCGACGAAACCCCATGTAAGCGAATTGGTTTTCCCCCACTAAAAAGGTTTTTGAAGGACAACAGTTGTGACGCCAATGAAGAATTTCATGTTTGAATTCCTCGCCCTTTTCTTCTTCTTCTTTTTTCTTCTTCTTCTTCTTCTCCTTCCCCTCCCCTCCCCTCCTTCTTCTTCTTCTCTTCTTTTTTTTCTTCTTTTCTTTTTTCTTCTTTTTCTCCTCCCCTCCCCCCCTTCCCCTCCCTTTTTTTCTTCTTCTTCTTCTTCTTTTTCTTTTCTCTTCTTTTTCCTCCTTCTCCTCCTCCCCCTCCTTGTTTTTTTCTTTCGTTCACCTTGTCCGTCTTTTTTATTTTGCCCCGTCAGTGGTGCGTACTCATCATCAGCCCTCTCCGTGCCTCTTAGCTGAGGTTGGAAAGAGTTCCCCATCTGGCTCGTCTGCGGTGCTCGGGGGCTGTGTTGAAGTCAGCCTTTTGCCTTTCAGCTCTCTTTCTATTGTCCTGCGCCAGGTTTTTGGGTCCCCCCCGTTTTCTTTTCCTTGGGGGGTCCAGCGGGGCCTGTTCTGGGAGGAGCGGGTGCTGCGGGAAAACGCCCACCACTCCACGACGCGCCCGGGTGATGTCCTTATTGGGAGACTCCGTTTTAACCTCATTTTTCGTTGGAATGTTCGGCCGAAGATCCGAGGATATCGCAAAATTTGTTCTGGAACATTCCAGCTTTTTCTAATGGCGACGGGCGCTTCCAGCATTGAGCCATACGGGGGGGAGTGGGAATTGCTCTGAAGAGCGAATTTCGTTTTTGGGTGCTGAGGACGGTGGATCTCCGATGGGCTAAGCACTGCGAAAGCTTTGGGTTTGGGTTTGCGATCTGGCGTTGATCCCTGGTTTTCGTGGGCCCCTGTGGTCATCTTGCTGCCCCGGTATACAAATTCCTGAACATCATCAAATGGTTTGCCGTTGGGGGTGAAGGGGGTTTTTGTTTGGGCATTTTTCCTCAGACCTGCGTCTTCCTCCGTTCCCCTTTAGCCCAATGGTGCTGGCTATCTCGTGAGGTTTCTGTCTTTGCTGGGGTCCGATGTTGTGTGCGCATCCCCGGCTCTCGTAGTCAAGTCCCCAAGACAGGGAACGTCCACCCCGGGTTCCCCCTTCTTTCCCTGGGGGCGTTTTGCAAACCAGTCGATGGCCGGGAGAAAAGGGTTGGTGAAGTATGCAGCCCTTTTTTCACTCCGTTGTCCCCCTTGAATGGTTCCCTTAGCTGGTTTTTGTGGATGATGCGACATCAAAGCTCTCATACAGGGATGGAGATGTTGACCATTTTTGGGGGGAAAGCCGTAGTGTCGAGGATTTCCAGAGAGAAGCGTTTTGAAATCGATTGGTTTTCAGTGTTAACAAATACCCCGACCAACATTGCTGTGTCTGTATAACTCTCGTGCTCTGAACAAAATGGACCCCACAGCC
>CM031621.1:38727743-38730243 GCA_018398815.1 Conus ventricosus
TTGTTTTTCTGCTTTTTTTTTCCCCCATTCCGTTTTTTCCCGGAAATCTTCGTTTTTTCCTTCTCTTTCCAATTTGTATTAGTAGCCCAATCAAGGATGGACGCCCACCCAATGAGTTAGTGATATAAATCTTTTTCCCGTGCCACAATTAAAGAAGAAAATTTCATATGGCTTGATAGTGAGCGGGGCCCAAAAAATTTGAGTTGACCTTTAAAACGAATGGGGTCTTGGTGAAAGTGACCATGAGTGAGAGTTTAAAAAGGGCGGGAAAGGTAAGGTGCTGGTCATTGTTTTTAACATGAGTTGCACTCACTAGGAAAAGGGGGGAAAAAGGTATTTTAACCCAGAACCCCGGATCAAACCGTCAGGGGGTGGTCCTCGTTGTGACCGTCTTTACCGGGGAGCGTAGATAGTTGGGGAAAGCTACGGGGGGAAAATTAAAAAGAGGAAAAAATTCTATGTTGAATTGAGAAGCGGTTTTTACAAACCTTATTCGTGTTTCGCCCTTCCCCCCCTTCCCCCTTCACCCTTCACCCGTCACCCTTTACCCTTCCCCCTTTCACCCTTCATTTTTCACCCCGTGGAGGTTGAAGTGGCCTTTGTGGGGAAACAGGGTAGTTCACCCCAGAAAGTACCAACTCCGGGAGAGGGTTGAAGCTCGTCGTTTCTCGAGAGACAGAAGAACTCCGGAAGAAAGTCGGACTCGTTTCCAGGACAGGAGAATTCGGGGGGGCCAAAATTTGTCTCAGGAGACAGGGTTTTGAGAAAGCAGGGAGTTTTTTTGGGGGCGGGCAGGCCTCGTGTAGGGGGAGTTAGTATTCCCCGGGGCCGGTTTTTTGGAAACGGAATGTGAAGGCCATAGCTTTATAAAAGGGGAAAAATAACATTTTCTTCAGTGTAAAGAAGATACAATTAAACATTTTTTCCGGTGTGAGGGGGAATACATGTGTGAAGTTGATTTTTCTCTGGGAGGAGGAAGTTCGTGTGGAAGTTGTTTGTCTCCGAGTGAGGGATAAATGTGTGCGGATTTTTTGTCTCTCAGTTGGAGGATAAGAGGTAAAATTTTTACCGGGGTTGATGTGATTTAGAAAAATTTTTTTTCCCCTGAGGAGGGGGGGGAAAAGGAAAAACATTGGTTGGCCTTTTGGTTGTTTGGAAGATTGCGTGTGGTATGGAGTAAATGCGTCATGAATGCGGTTTTGAAAGGGTGCATGTGACGTGGTGCCCCGACTCCATTTTCACCGGCGTGTGCCGTTTTTTCCCCCGGGAAAAAAAAAGAAAAAGGATTTCTATTGTGCCCCGGGGTTTGAGGAAGAGAAAAAAAAGGATTTCATTTTGTGCCCTCAAGGGTTTGAGGGGGAAAAAAAAAAAATTAGTTGATTATTGATTTGTATAATATTTGCATTGTTTGTTTTTTGCTATTTCTTAGGGTTTTGGGTGGTTGAATTTTTGGTTGCTCTCTCTTTTAAAGGGTTTTTTTTTTTTTTTTTGGTAGGATTTCTTTTTGACCCTTCCCCCCTCGGGCCCGTAGCCCAACCTCCTCTGCTCGAACCGGCAGCAAGGGGGCGGGCGTTGAGGAGCGTTTCCCCCCCTAAGGATTAGAATTTTTGTCCCCTTTCCCGGACGATACCCCCAAACCCTCTTCTGCTTTTAGCAGGGGGACATGGCGTTGGGGAGTCAATGTCTTTCCCTTTCATAAATATCTATTTCTTTGCTTCCTATTGTTTCAGTTTGATTTTTCCCCTTGCCCTCAGAGTGGGGATCAACTTTCCCCGTCACGCTAATAGTGTGGTTGGGGAGGTTGATTACCCGTTCCCCAAATAAACATCTTTACTTTGATCATTTTTTTTTTGGGTGGGGTGCATTTTTCTTTGAGTTTGGGGGTAATTGCATTTTTTGATGATTTTTTAGTTTTTGTATTATTACTGTAGTGTGGTAATTTTGTGCAGTGATTTGTTTTTCCCCTCCAGTTTCACGGGAGACAGTGACCCCAGGGTGCTGTCTGTGGGTTTTTTTGCTTTTCTTTATTTCCCCTTTTCGGGGTTTGGGCCTGTGTTCCTTTTATTTCCCTTTTTACCCCCCTTTTTAAAACCCTTAAAACTTTTTCTAGGTCCTTTCTAGTTTTCTTTTTTAACTTTTATCTTTTAGGTAGGATTTCCCCTAGTTTGGTTTTTTCCCCCCTTTTTAATTGTTTGTAATTCCATTGTTTTGTAAATTTTTTATTCATTTTTTTTATAAGGCGGTACTTTGTTTTTTAAATTAATTTTTAAATTAAGTAAAAAAGAAAAACTGACAAAAGAACATTAAAACTAAAATTTATAAGATTTATTTCCCGAAAAAATTTTGTATTGGTTTATTTTTTCTTTGGGAAAAAATTTTGTATTTAAAATTCATTTTGTTTTGTAAAATTTCCCAAAAATTGATAACCGTTGCAAATTTTTTTGGAAAAATACATTCCTTGGATTTTATCTACCCTGTTTAGTAACGTTTTTTGTTTACA
>CM031621.1:38737743-38740243 GCA_018398815.1 Conus ventricosus
AGAGCATTACATCATGAAACTAAATCCTTACTACGTTTTGAAATGACAGCTCCTCCACACTTTTCCCCCACCGCCGTTCAACTCCACGTGCTCCAAACACAGATCATCAAGTTCAGCACCGAGTGTTCATGTTCTACTAAACGACACAGACCAGTTTACACATGCCACTGCTCAGACTGCGACGATGGAGAGAGAATCGTGTCAACTACTACTACTACTACTACTACTTACTACACAGAGATCCAAGTGATGTGACGTGGTGGGGAGAAGAGAGGAGAGAGAGAGAGAGAGAGAGAGAGAGAGAGAGAGAGAGAGAGAGAGAGAGAGAGAGAGAGAGAGAGAGGGGGGGGAGTGGGGGGTGGGGGAGGGAGAGAGACAGACGGAGAAATACAGTCGTGTTAAATACAATTAGCATCCCCACCCTTGTACTTGGCACGCTGTCCCGACTGAGCGCTGGTGGAAAGGCCGCTGATGTGGACAGGACAGTAGACTCGCGGTCGGCTTGGCAGTTACCTCCCTTTCCTTCCCCCCCCCCCCCCATGGGGTGTGGCCTATGGCTATTTGCCCTTTTTTAGCGCCAAAAACAATGGCCTGTACAACCTCCGAAATAACCTCCCCCCCCCCCCTCCTCCCCCCCCCACGCCCCATCCCCTTTTCGTAAGAGGCAAGACCATTCTCTTCTTTTCGGCTGTGACAATTATAGCTTTCTTTTAATTAAAATGGGAAAAAAAAGAAACTCACCCTTTTTTCCGTTTTTCTTTTATTTGTCCTCGCCAGGCATTAAAAAGTATAAAAGCTCATAAACATACAGACAACAGTTTGTATCCAGACACTGATGCATGCCCATTTTTCTTGTCACAAACTCCAACAATGCTGTCTCTGCTGTTGGGGGGTTAAAGTGTTTGAGGCTGTTGTTGTGTTGTTGTTTGTTGTTGTTGTTGTTGTTGCTGCTGTTGCACGTCATCTTTATGTGTGAAAGCACTGTAGACACAGGCACGTGTTCTCTGTTCATAGATGGACCAAAGGAACAGGCGTGATGTGATGTCTGTATTTGTGAAGATAACGAAGAGACAGTTTGCCGTCCTATTTTTCCTAATCTTATTTTATTTCAATACCAGAATCACAAATTACAAATAAGGACTACAAAACGCATACTTAAAAGTAATAGGACAATAATGATAACAAAACATAATGATCATGGTCATCATCAAAAAGATCATAACCATCATCATCATCATTATAAACATCATCACCATGTTACTGCTCTGATTATCAGCACTACTGTTCCCGCTGCTACTACCACGACTACCACAAAAAACCCTAACACAAAATAAATAATTGTTACCTAAATAAAACCAGACGACAGAAACAAGCAAATGACTAAGCAAGCAGAGAAGACAAAGCAACTCGCCGTCCGCTCTGCTGTCATTTCTTATGAAGATATCAACAAAATTAAAGTGTCTCTCTATCGGCCGAGAAAATTGTAGACGCAGGCCTGCTATGTCTCTACCTGAAAAGACACCAAAGATACATGTCTGTGATATCTCTCTATCTGTACATATACTAAAGACACACATTTGGTATTTCTCTCTCTGTGGAGTGATATCAAAGACAAAACCTCGTTTCTTCACTATTTGTCCAGATGGCAAAGACTTAGGCCTGGTATCTCGCCATCTGCGGAGATACCAAATACAGAGACATGTGATCCTCCGCGTGTAAATACCAAAGACACTGACCTGTTAATTCTCTATCCGTAGGTACCAAAGACCCCGGCCCTGCTATCTCTCTATCTGTAGAGACACAAAAGACACGGGCTTTATGTCTCAGGGTGTAGAGACACGAAAGACGCAGGGCCATCATCCTTTTTGTCCGTAGACATACCAGAGATCCAGTTCTGCTATCTCTCTATCTGCAGAAATATCACAGACATAGCCCTGCTATCTTTCTGTCTACAGAGATTTCTAAAAACAAGATTTGTTATCTTTCAAACAACAGAGATACAGAAAACACAGAGCTATTACGTCTGTGTGTGTAGACACACGAGTGACACACGTCTGTCGTGTTTCTATGTGCAGAGGTACCAAAGATACAAACCTGTTAGATCTCTATCTGCAGACATACCGTATGTACAGACCTCATATGTATTTATCTGTGGAGACACCAAAGACACAGACCCTTTATCTTTCGTCAGTAGAGACACCGAAGACACAGACTTTTTATTTTCAGTCAGTAGAGATACCAAAGACAGACTTTTTATCTTTCAGTCAGTAGAGATACCGAAGACACAGATCTGTTTTCTTTCAGTCAGTAGAGACACCGAAGACACAGACTTTTTATCTTTCGTCAGTAGAGATAACGAAGACACAAACTTTTTATCTTTCAGTCAGTAGAGATACCGAAGACACAGACTTTTTATCTTTCAGTCAGTAGAGATACCGAAGACACAGGCCTGTTATCTTTCAGTCAGTAGAGATGCCGAAGACACAGACTTTTTATCTTT
>CM031621.1:38745243-38747743 GCA_018398815.1 Conus ventricosus
ACACACGAAGGGACACTGATATGTAGTCACGCTCACAGCTGTTACAACCTGCGATAATATTTGTTAATAAGCCAGCAAACCAACACACGAACCACAAATCGACCTACAGGAATGAAGCATTCCGTCAGACAGAGTGCCCTCCACTCTTCCCCGAATGAAAGAAAAGAAAACAAAGCGAAATAAAGATAAACTTCAAAGAAAAAGGACTGTTCTGCCGAACGAAACATACAAACAAATTTCCACATCCATGTTGCGCCCTGTTTGAGGAGCTGAACGATTGTGCATTCTTCGTTGTCATTGTCTTGAATGGTGTTTGTCTTGCATGAAGAAGACCAAGGAGGTCGAAACGCGTTGTGTGTTTTTTTTTTGTCTTGTGGTTTGTTTGTCTCGTTCGGCAGTTTCGTAGTTTTTTCTTTTCAAAGTGAGATGACTGCAGGCAGAAACTGAAACACATTTGGAAAGGAATTTAAAGTAAATCCGCCAGTTAACATGGGCAGACAAATTATAAGACAAAACACGACGCGTTTCCACCTTTTGTGGAAAGGAATTTAAAGTAAACCCGCCAGTTAACATGGGCAGACAAATTATAAGACAAAACACGACGCGTTTCCACCTTTTGTGGAAAGGAATTTAAAGTAAACCCGCCAGTTAACATGGGCAGACAAATTATAAGACAAAACACGACGCGTTTTCCACCTTTGTGGAAAGGAATTTAAAGTAAACCCGCCAGTTAACATGGGCAGACAAATTATAAGACAAAACACGACGCGTTTCCACCTTTTGTGGAAAGGAATTTAAAGTAAAACCGCCAGTTTAACATGGCAGACAAATTATAAGACAAAACACGACGCGTTTCCACCTTTTGTGGAAAGGAATTTAAAGTAAACCCGCCAGTTAACATGGGCAGACAAATTATAAGACAAAACACGACGCGTTTCCACCTTTTGGGTTTTCTTTTGGCAAGCCATAACAACATTCAGGACCAATGACAGATTTTCATTCACGATTGTTTTCTAAATTTCCGCCTAGGCACCTCACTTTGAAACTAAAATAAAGATTTTTTAATGGAGGGAGAAATGACGTTGAGCAGGAAAGGGGATGGGGGGGGGGGGGGGGGAGGGGGAGGGGATAGTGGGTAGGGGCTATGGTTTGGCTGGGAACCATCCGGACTAAGTTCAAATGTCTGCCGCCAAGCGACCAGTTAGTTTACCACCTTGTCTGTTGAGCTGTACTGGATAGAGCGTGGTAGACACGTGGATTTGAAGGGCAAGTAACAGCATGTTTACTTCAAAGGTGCTAAGTTGCTGCTTCATCTGAGTGAGCTGCGTGGCGTATACAGTGTCACACAAATCAACCTGTTAAACGTGACGAATCATTCTACCAACCTCCCCCCCCCCCTCCCACCCCAGCATAAGGATGCTAGACGTTGTCCTTTAGTATGTTTTGACTTCAAAAGTACGCAGGTCATGGGACACCTATTTTATTTATTATTCTTATTCTCTATTGCCCTCCCTTCCTTCCTCCCCACCCCCACCCCGCCACCCCTTTTCTTTCCTTTTTTTTTTTTTAGTTTCAAAACGAAATGACTGGGGCGGAAAATGAATGACAGTTTAGAAAAAGAGGGGTTAGTTAACGTCAAGGACATAGACAAACAATGTACAGGACAAAAACGCCATGCATTTCGACCTCTTGGGTCTTTCAAAACCCAGAGGTCGAAGTGCATTGTGTTTTGTCCTGTACTCTGTCTGTGTCCTTCGCGGTAACTAAACCTCTCTCTTTCTAAATTTTTTCTCTTTTTTTGTTTAATTTATAAAAAGCGACACATGTCTTCTTCAATGACCGCAAAAAAGAATATAAGATTTTTTGTTTTCGTTTTCTGTCGTCTGTCTGTCTGTTCTCTCTCTCTCTCTTCCTCTCTCTCTCTCTCCTCACTCTCTCTCTCTCTCTCCACCCCCCACCCCCCCTCCTCTCTCTCTCTTCAATTTTATTATTAAGCTGTTTTTTTTCTTTCTTTTCTTTCTTTCTTTCTTTCTTTCTTCTTCTCTCTCACTTGTCTCTCTGTCTCTGTATGTCTGCCTGTTTGTCTGTCTCTGTCTGTCTGTCTGTCTGTCTGTCTGTCTGTCTCTCTCTCTCTCTCTCTCTCTCTCTCTCTCTCTCTCTCTCAGTCATTTTTTGTCTTTCTTTATTTTTATTCGAAAAAAAACAACGATCATAACACTAGTATATTACAATAGATTAGGCTGATTTTAAAAAAAAAAACCAAATGAACAGATAAGTACCTAAATGTGTCCTTGATCTTTCTCCCTGTTGTGTCAACAGATTTGTTGAATGTGAATGTTTTGGCGTGGTCAGGGGTTTTTCTTCTTCTGCAATAAGTAGTTGTTGGACACTTGTCTGGGTCTTTAGATGCTCCAGTGACTAAGCTAATTTTAATATTGAATGTCTACATTTGCCTAGGTGGATGCCGCAGTTTCTTACAGACCAACCTACCCGTCAGTAG
>CM031621.1:38752743-38757743 GCA_018398815.1 Conus ventricosus
TGAAGTGACACGGCAGCAGTGCAGTGTCTACTCCGGTGAGCTGTCTCACGGCGGCTTGACATTGACTGTTCCTCTGTATTACCAGTGCCAGGGCATAAGCTACAAGCCACGGTGTAGCTGTGGACTAGACTGGGAGCCGGAATGAGCGGTGAGGGAGGTAATGCTACTGGAGCAGAACAGAAGGGGACAAAGCTAAGACAAAACAAAACAAAACAATCGACAACAATGGAAAAAAAAGTCCCCCAAAATTAATCCAGCATCTCCAAAATCCTCCTGACAACTGACCTTAAGAGTGTTTCTTAGGCGTAAAGGTCAGATTCGTTCTCCACGTAGACAGTGACCTTGCCCTTGGCTCTGAAGGCCACTTCCTGGGAGACCAGCTCCAGAAGCGGGGTGGGGTTGACGTCAGCAGCAAACATCTCCCTCTCCAGGGCTTTCTTGGGGTTGGGGTAGTAGCGAGCTGTGACGGTGGGCGCTGCGGACATACAAACGTGAAAGATGGGACAGCAGGTAATTATATGGTCAGGGTCCGACTCCCACTTGCACCCAACGTACAGGAAACGCTGTCATTTTGGTTGTTCACCTGAACGTGTCGTTCTGGCGGTAAGAGTGTAATGTTAGATAGACTTCTGCGTCACCAACCTCTCCTGAGATTGTTCCTCATCGTCGTCTGCCTTAACATGTTATTGTAGTGACACCAACAACATGTAACCCAACTTAGGGTGTCTTTAAAAACAAAAAAAAAGTTTAAAACAACTAAAACAGTATCCGGGTAAAGTGTGTCTTTATCTGTTCACCAACCATTATGATCACTTTATTTTAGCAGTTGCAGTCAAAATCATTACCACTTTGATATTTCAACCACAATTATTAATTTTATTTGTAATCATAATCATCACTTTCATTGACAACCACTGTCAGCATTTTAATTTAGCAGCCACAGTCACTGGCAACACGTTATTGATTTGGCAACACAGTCATCATTCTGATTTGGCAAACACAGTCATCATTCTGATTTAGTAAACACAGTCATCATTCTGACTTAACAAACACAGTATCATTTTGATTTGGCAAACACAGTCATCATTTTGATTCTGCAACCATAGTCAACACTTTGATTTCGCAACCAAAATTATCATTGAATTAGCAGCCACATTCATTGTTTTGATTTTACCCTCTCAGCCATCACTTTGATTTGGCCATTACAACACACACACAGTGTAACGATAGAGGGACATGCTCCTGTCAGTGCCAGCAAGACTCTAAACAGAGTGTTATTGGAGAGGATGAAGAAGCATTGACCCAAAGTTCGAGACCAGCAGGCGGGCTGCCGGCGAACAGTCCTGTGCCGACCAGATCGCCAGCTCAGGATCATCATCGACAGTCCTTGGAGTGGAACTGCCCTTTACATCAATTTATCGACTATGAAAAGGCCTTTGACAGTGTAGATACAGAGACACTATGGACGCTACTGAGACACTATGGAATACGAGAAGATCATCTCTTTTATCCGGTGCACCTTCAGGATATGAACTGCAGGGTGGCTCATGCAGGCCAGTTGTCAGAGGTTTGAGGTGAAGACAGGAGTCCCAGCAGGGATGTCTGTTGTCACCTTTCCTCTTCCTCCTGGTCATCGACTGGATCATGAAGACCACAACAACAGGCGGGAACAATGGGATACAATGGACACTCTGGACGCAGCTAGATGACCTTGACTTTGCTGACGACCTGGCACTCTCTCCCACAGTCACACACAGATGCAGGACAAGACCACCCGCCTTGAGACAGCATCAGCAGGAAAGGGCTCAAGATAAACAAAACAAGACCGAGCTGATGAAGATCAACACCACAGGCAGCAGCCCAGTCACAGTCGGAGGTGAGCCCATCAGGGAAGTAGATTCCTTTGTCTACTTGGGAAGCGTAGTTGACAAGCAGGGGGGGCACCGACCGAGACATCATGGCCAGGATAGGCAAGGCGCGAGCAGCATTCATCATGCTAAAGAACATCTGAGCCTCAGGAGAGATCAGAAGGACGAAAAAATTGCGTATCTTCCATTCAAACATGAAGTCGGTTCTGCTGTACAGCTGTGAACTTGGAGAATGACCAAGGCAATACAGCAAAAAATTCAGACCTTCATCAACACCCGTTTGAGATGCATCTTCAAAACCCAGATGGCCAAGAAGATCAACAATGAAGATCTAAGGAAGCAAGCAGGACAGGAACCATGGCCAAGCAGATTCTGCGGAGGAACTGGGGCTGGAAATGGACACACTCTCGGGAAGCCAGCATCCAGCACTAACACCCCAAGCCCTGACAGGGAACCCGCAGGGAAAAGGAAGAGAGGCAGACCTCGCAGCAGCTGGAGGCGAGACACTGGGCAGAGATAAAGAGGCAGGGGGCCAACTGGACAGCATTCAGCGAGCAGCCCAGAACCGAGGGGCGATGGCTGAGTGTTGTCGATGCCTAGCTCACCCTTTAGCTATGCCTAAGTAAGTAAGTAATACACACCACACACACACACACACAAACACACACACACACCAAAAGACAGGACCTACCAAAGAGGGAGTACAGAGGGGTGATCTCCACACACACCTGACCCCAGGGGGCACCGCAGGCCAGGGCCCCGGACAGTGGAGGTACGGGTTGCAGGTTTAAGAAGGGCCGGCGGTCAGAAAGTCCAGACAGGGGCGGCGCCCCACCCGACGTAGTAAAGACCAGGCGAGAAAAGTCCTGACCTTGGGTGGTCAAACACCGCGCCTGAGGGACGGAGTGGGGACAGTGGGAAAAGGGGATGAGGATCATTTTGTGTGTGTGTGGTGTGGTTTTGTGTGTGGTGTGGTGTAAGAGAGAGAGAGTAGAAAGAGAGAGAGAGAGTGTGTGTGGGGGGTGGGGAGGGGGTGGGGTGGGGGTGGGGTGGTGGGGTGCGTGTAAGTGTGTGTGTGTGTGTTGTGTGTGTGTGGTGTAAGAGAGAGAGAGAAGAGAGAGAAGAGAGAGAGAGAGAGAGAGAGAGAAGAGTGTGTTGTGTGGTGGGTGCGGGTGTATGTGTGGGTGGGCATATGTGTGTGTGGTGTGGTGTGTGGTGTGGTGGGTGTTGTGTGTGTGGAGAGAAAAGAGAGAGAGTGTGTGTATGGTGTGTGTGGGGTTAGTGCTGAAGAGAGAGAGAGAGAGAGAGAGAGAAGGGGAAAAGAGAGAGAGAAGAGAGAGAGAGACAGACAGAGAGAGAGAAAGAGCAAGGAGAGGAAGAGAGAGAGAGAGAGAGAGAGAGAGAGAGAGAGAGAGAGAGACAGACAGACAGACAGACAGACAGACAGACAGACAGAGACAGAGACAGAGAGAGACAGAGAGAGCAAGCGACGGCGAGATAAAGAGAGAGAAAGAGAGACAGTGCTTGTGTGCGCGTGAGAGAGAGAAGGTCTGTGTGTGTGTGTGTGTGTGTGTGTGTGTGTGTGTGTGTGTGTGTGTGTGTGTGTGTGTGTGACACACAGACAGAGCGACAGACAGACAGAGAGTGACACTAAAAGAGTGTATGTGTATGTGTGTTTGCCTGTACGTGAGAGAGAGTGTGTTGTGAGAGAGAGAGAGTGTGGTGTGTGTTGTGTGTGCGCGCGCGCTCGCGCGTGCGCGCGCTCACACGTGCTCCCCAAATCCAGTCCCTCACCCACGCCAGGCCACCCCCCGCAGAGGTCCAGCAGACGGGCGTTGACCAGATGGTGCACTCCAGCTTGTCCAGCCGCCCGTGGCCCCGCAGCCTCCAACAGCAGCTTCTGGAGGTCCTGGGCGGCCTCCTGCCTGGCCTGCCGGCTGTTGCTTTCAGAACTCCTCCTGACCCTCCACCTGCAGTGGCTGAACACAGCAGGAAGGATTCAGCAATGATGAGGCAGAGCAACCTCCTTTAGCCTTGTCTACTAATATAAAACGTGTTCTGTCTGTCTGTCTGTCTGTGATGAGGCAGAGCAACCTCCTTTACCCTTGTCTACTAATATAAAACGTGTTCTGTCCGTGTGTCTGTGATGAGGCAGAGCAACCTCCTTTACCCTTGTCTACTATAAAAATCGGGTTTCTCCTCGCTCTGTCTCTGTCTCTCTCTCCCCCCTCTCTGTCTGGCCCTCCCTCCCCCCTCTCTCTCTCTCTTCTCTCTCATCCTCCCTCTCTCTCCCTCTTCTCTCTCGCTCCCTCTCTCCCTCTCTCTCTGGCCTGACTCTGCTTCTCTTCTCCCCTTCTCTCTCTCTCCCTCTCTCTCTCTCTCCTTTCTCTCTCTTTCTCTCCCCCCTCTCTCTCTCCATCTCTGTCTCCCTCTCTCTCTTCCTCTCTCTCCCCCTCTCTCTTCTCTCCCCCCTCTCCCCTTCTCTCCCCCTCTCTCTCCTATTCCTTTCCTTCCGTCTCTCCTCTCCCTTTCGCTCTTCCCCATCCTTCCCCTCTCCCTCTCTCTCCCCTCTCTTCCCCTTCTCTCCCTCTCTCCCCTTCCTTCTCTCTCTCTCTGAGTCTCTTTCCCTCTCCCTCCCTCTCCCCCTTCTCTCTCTCTCCCCTCTCCTCTCTCTGTCTCTGTCTGTCTATCTGTCTCTCTCTCTCTCTCTCTCTCTGTCTCTCTGTCTGTCTCTGTCTATCTGTCTCTCTCTCTCTCTCTCTCTCTCTCTCTCTCTCTCTGTGACGTCAACGTAAATTATGACGTCAACTTAAAATGACATAGGTAACTACATGACGAAAATAATCATTTTAGAGAAGAGAAGAGAGCAAGAACTAACGGCCGAGGCTTTGGTATCCAGTCTAATTTATTTTGTTTTAATCATCGTTTCTCCGTAGTGTTACTATGTGGAGAGGCTGACTTTCAAGTCAGTAGTGCATCGATGTTCACTGTGTATGTGGGATGCTTTTTGATGACGGTACCAGCGGAATATGTAGCAGAAAATTATTTGTTATAAAAATGTTGTGAAGGCTGTGTCGCCGAGAGTGACTTAAAAACTCCTGTAAGATTATTTATGTGCTCTAATTGTACCAC
>CM031621.1:38760243-38762743 GCA_018398815.1 Conus ventricosus
TATGTGTGTGTGTGTGTGTGTGTGTGAGAGAGAGAGAGAGAGAGAGAGAGAGAGAGAGAGAGAGAGAGAGAGAAAAGAGAGAGGGGCAGAGACAGACACAGACCGACAGAGCGAGCGAGAGACAGAGACAGACAGACGGACGGGAATCAAAGTACAACATACCCTCAATCATGTCTCTCTGCAGGCGTTTCACGTGTTGGCAGTAGCCCGTCTCCCCCTCCTCCCACACCGTCACGTACTCTCGTCGTGACCTTCCACCAATGGTCGAAGGTCGATGTAGATGCCGTCGCTATGGCAACCCAGCCCCACGGCTCGCATCTGCAGCCTGACCAAGGGAGGGCACTCTCTCAGGATGCTGTGGAAAGAAAAAGAAAAGAAAAAACAATTGAAGTGGAGACTGGGTTGTGGAGGGGGTTGGGGATGGGTTGTATTATGCAATGATCAGTGAACCGTCTTTGTCTGTTTACCCAAACCTTTGTCTACGATGTCAAGCTGAAGACTTTGTACAAAACGTGTATGAATCAGAATATATATCGCAAATCACCAAACGTCATGCAAATCACCAAACGTCATGCAAATCACCAAATGTCATGCAAATCACCAAATGTCATGCAAATCACCAAACGTCATGCAAATCACCAAACGTCATGCAAATCACCAAATGTCATGCAAATCACCAAATGTCAATGTCGAAACTCAGAAACTCAGCTCTTCTCTCCTTCTGTCTGTCTGTCTGTCTCTCTCTCTCTATGATCCCTCTCTGTCTGTCTGTCTGTCTGTCTGTCTGTCTGTCTCACACACACACACAACACACACACACACACACACACACACACAACACTTCTTTTAACGTCTTAGCTGCAGAGTATGCATAGTTGTATTAGATTGATGTTTTCCTCTGTGTGACTGTAACACCTTGACTGAAGATGTTTGCTTTTATAAAATTAAAAAAAAAAAAAAAACGATAAGTGGCGTGAGCTGCAAAGAGACTGGGCCGAGGTGTGGGGCAGTCAGTGTCCAGATACATATAATACACTGATACAGATGCTCATGATGTGTTTTACCAACAGACTATAACATTCTTCTTTTAACTTCAGCCTTCTCTCTCTGAAAGACCTGTTAGCTGGTGTTTGGTTCGAAATGGAAAACACATATCTCCCCCCCCCCCCCCTCATCCGCCTCTACACTTTAAACACACACACACACACACACACACAGAGAGAGCTAGTAACGAATAACTACGTGGGCTGCCGTAATTGAGTTGAACCTGTTTAAAAAAAGAAGATTGTTCCAGACTATGCCGTCTGCGACGAAGAAATATTGTTCTGCAGGGTGGAATACGGAATTCCACCCCCTGTCCAAAACCCATATCGGGGTGTCTCAGTGAAACAGTTTCCAGTTCGCCGTCAGACGTTCTTAGTTTAAACCCCACCATGTACCAGCACTCAGCGTAAACATTGCCGTTTTCAACCACCTTGATTAAAAGTGTTGTCGTTCTGGTGGTATCAGGGAAGAACTGGACGGTTCCTCTTTCCGCAAGGTTTCTGAATGGTTCTCCTCGTCTGCCACATCATCTGTACTTGGTGAATGAAACCGTCTGCGACTCCTCCCTAGGTCCCCCCCCCTACCCCTCCCCCCCTCCCCTCCTGCTCAAATCCAATTGAACTTGAACTTCTAAAAAGGAAAATACTCTCGAACAATTGAAAATAATTCTCTAAAGATGCTTCACTTTATTGTGGTTCCCTCAACTTATCTTAACATATTTCAAGAATCACATACTCCTTGATCGCAGATTCGGAATTTTACAAGAATTCCGTTTTTTTTACTCTGAAGTGTCCAAAGCTTTGGCTCCCACTCTTCCAGCTCCGCAATATACGGTCTTAATTGTTGGCCTGGCTCTAAAACAAAACGCTTCTCTTACCTGGTGGCCAGAGCCAGGAGTCGTCAGAAGACAGGGCGCCCGCGGGACGCAGCTCCATGGCCTGACCGCCCGGAAACGCCACAGCTCTTGGGGGTGACGGAGGTCGATGTTCCGCCTCACGTTCTCTGAACGCGTCCGTAGACAGAGCCCCGGATGACCTGACGTCATCGTGCAGAATGGTAGACAGAGTTTATTTTGGGGGCCAGTAATTACTTCAGTTGGCTAGAGTACCAAAGTCGTGTTCAGATGGCTTCCGTGTTCAAATCCCGGGTTTACGAGATACAGACTAGAATCTTCGCTGCTCGTCTTTATATAACTATTTTTGGAACAAAACTGGCAGAAGATAACACGTGTCTTTCCATGGCAAATAGAGTTTCCTTTTCTCAGTTTATTGGTCAGAAAACAGAGATTCAAATATTTGTTTTGACGATAAAAAAGACCGACTTATTTTGAAATGTATGATTTCTCTTCGAGTTAACATCAAACCCATTTTGAAATAAAGGCAGAGTCAATAAGCACTGCAAATGCTCGTTTCCCTAAAATAGAAAAAAAATCGAAAACTGCCTATACTTCACATAC
>CM031621.1:38770243-38775243 GCA_018398815.1 Conus ventricosus
TTTCATTTTCTGATGTCACAGTGGCTTGGTATACAATGTTGTTGTGAAGGCATTTTTTTGCTCAGGGGCACTGCTCTTTTTGATGCAATTGCAAGATTTCCTTGCTTCACCCTTCTTTGCTGTGTTGGTTTTCATTTTATTAAATGCGTCAATTAAATTTTGAGGTTGGGCATGCATGAATACGATAGTTTGACGGTGTTTTTGTTGAATATTTTATTAATTTGTGTTGTTTGGGAACGAGGTTGTTAAAATTTTAAAGAATTCTTTTCCTATGTTTGTTTTGAGTTTTCCGTCGTATGGTGGGTTGTACCAGTTGATTTTTCTTTTCCTGTTTTTCTTATTTCTATTTGTGTTATTGTCTGGATTGTATTGTAGTTTGTAGTTGTACCCACTTTTTTGCAGTGCTTCTTGATATTCTACTGCTGCATTGTTGAATACTCTTTCATTGCATGACAGGTTTGATGGTCTCTGATTTATGCCATTGGGTATGGCTTTTAATACAGACGGTGGGTGGTTGCTTTTGATGTTTACATAGATAGGTGTGTCATTGGGCTTCTTGTATGGTTTATATATGTAGTTGATGAGATCAAGTGTCATGTCAAGGTAGTTTACTACCTTTTTGTTTGCTTCAATGGTGATTTTAAGTTGTGGTTTTGGAAGATTTTACATAATTCTTTTTTCTTATTTTCAATGGTTCTTGGGTTGTTGGTTAGTGCAGCAAGGCCGTCGTCTCTGTACAATCCAACTTGTTTTCCGAGTTGTTTCTTGATGTTGGATAGCATAAATAGTCCGACCAGTTCGCATGTTTCTGCACCGTCATGTGATCCCATGGTTACACAAATGTTGAGTTTCTGTTCGTTTTCTTGATCCAAGTTTCATTTTGCTGTACAGTAGCGTTTTCTTGGTGTGGATATGATTTCCATTTCTGACCCTGTTATGTCTGTATGGTTACTAGCAAATTTCAGAGCTTTGGTGAGCAGTTCCTCATCTATGGATGTGTAAATTTACACATCCATAGATGAGAACTGCTCACCAAAGCTCTGAAATTTGCTAGTAACCATACAGACATAACAGGGTCAGAAATGGAAATCATATTCCACACCAAGAAAACGCTACTGTACAGCAAAAATGAAACCTGGATCAAGAAAACGAACAGAAACTCAACATTTGATGTAACCATGGGATCATATGACGGTGCAGAAACATGCGAACTGGTCGGACTATTTATGCTATCCAACATCAAGAAACAAAAAAACTCGGGAAAACAAGTTGGATTATACAGAGACGACGGCCTTGCTGCACTAACCAACAACCCAAGAACCATTGAAAATAAGAAAAAGAATTATGTAAAATCTTCCAAAACCACAACGTAAAAATCACCATTGAAGCAAACAAAAAGGTAGTAAACTACCTAGACATAACACTTGATCTCATCAACTACATATATAAACCATACAAGAAGCCCAATGACACACCTATCTATGTAAACATCAAAAGCAACCACCTACCATCTGTATTAAAAGCCATACCCAATGGCATAAATCAGAGACTATCAAACCTGTCATGCAATGAAAGAGTATTCAACAATGCAGCAGTACAATATCAAGAAGCACTGCAAAAAAGTGGGTACAACTACAAACTACAATACAATCCAGACAATAACACAAATAGAAATAAGAAAAACAGGAAAAGAAAAATCACATGGTACAACCCACCATACGACGGAAAACTCAAAACAAACATAGGAAAAGAATTCTTTAAAATTTTAACAACCTCGTTCCCAAAACAACACAAATATAAAATATTCAACAAAAACACCGTCAAACTATCGTATTCATGCATGCCCAACCTCAAAAATTTAATTGACGCATTTAATAAAATGAAAACCAACACAGCAAAGAAGGGTGAAGCAAGGAAATCTTGCAATTGCATCAAAAAAGAGCAGTGCCCCCTGAGCAATAAATGCCTTCACAACAACATTGTATACCAATCCACTGTGACATCAGAAAATGAAAAAGAAACATACATAGGGATCACTGAAAACCACTTCAAAACCAGATATGCAAACCACAAACAGTCATTTAATAAAGAAAAATATAAAAACCAAACAGAACTGAGCAAATATATCTGGAAATTGAAGACGCAAAAACAAGCTACAATATATCCTGGAAAATCATAAAAAGAGCATCACCATACAGCAATGTTTCAAAAAGGTGCAGCCTATGTTTAACTGAAAAATGGTTAATACTATGCAAACCACACTTAGCAACTTTAAACACCAAAACAGAAATAGTAAACAACTGCAGGCATAAATGGAAATCGTTGTTAGTGAATACACCCAAAACAAAAACCTGAAAGCCCCCAAAAAACACGTGCAGCCAACCCGCACGTGCAAACAACCGCAAACGGGAGCCCACACGCTATATAACATCGGCGGTGGGCAAACCAAAAACCATCCTGATGACAGCGCAACGCGCTCGAAACAAATTTGTAGATTCTATTTTAAAAAACCAATTTTAACAAATGTTGCTCCCTAAGGGGTCCAGCACTATCAAAATCATTTTGGGTATTTTAACCACACTAATCTATATATATATATATATATATATATATATATATATATATATATATATATATATATATATATATTCTCCAGCGAGTAGTATGGTAAACAGCTATGTACACATTTTCATGAAAACTCAAAACCATGTTAAGTAATCTATCAATCTTAAAAGGAAAAAGAAGTACTATTCCGCCGAACAAAAGGGACAATAAAAAAATTACAAGACAAAAAGAACGATGCGTTTTAACCTATTTGATCATCTTCAGGCAAGATAAACAACATTCAGGACAATGAAAATGGAGAACGAGCAATCTCTTATCTTCTCAAATTGGACGCAAAAACGAAACGATGAAATCCTTCGATATTCTCAAGGCTGATACAACTAGCTCTGGCAGAAGGCACTGGGCATTCTTTTGAATTTTCCGCCTGCCATTTTACATCAAAGATAGAAAGCTAATGGAGACCATCTCAGTGCAAATTGAACGCATCAAAAACAGAGGGTAAGTCCATATGGACAAATAAACACCGCAGGCGGACAGTCGCTTTGGATAATGTGTACATTTTCACCATCCAGTTATCAGCTTACAACAACAACAAAATGGCGTACTGGAAAAAGGTAAAGAGAAAAAGGTGTCAAGAGTTGATAGCACACAGATCAGTGAATGGATTATGCAGGCAGAAAGACAGTGGACGACAATTAAGAAATAAAAAGGCGGAGCAACAAAAAGTGAGAGAACAGAGGAAATAATTAGCACGCAATTTCCATTGACGGGCAGGGATACCCTTCACACTAGAAGGGCACTCTGGCAGACGATTTTGTTTTTAATATCTTTCTGTTATTGCTGTTATTATCATTGTTGTTATTGTTGTTTTCGCTGTTGTTGTTGCTGCTGCTGTTGTTGTTGTTGTTGTTGTTGTTGTGGTTGTTGTGGTGGTTGATGATGACGATGACGATGACGATGATGATGATGATGATGATGAAAAAACTCAATGTGAGTTAGGACAGTGTGCTGTGCTTGCAAAGACTTTCACAGAATATTTAGCGTTCTAGACATATTTCTTCTCCGTTTCCTTTCTCCAAGTGACGTTGCTCATGCGCTGACAGGAACGCCGCCAGGGTCTGTCACTCTGGACTCAAGAACTTACGTGTTCATGTGGGTTCTGTCCCCTCTGTGCAGCGGTCTGCTCACGGGGCCACACTTGAGGGTAGGGTCACTCGTCTGTTGCTGTGTCCCCCAGGTGTCCCCCACAGACAGACGAGGGGCGCTTGGACATTTCGGGGACAAGTCGCTGACATCTGTCGACACAAAGCGGATTGTCTGTGAAGGGATGGGAGACTGATGGCTTCGACCCTTACCCAACAACGCTTTGATGTTCTGCATGTGTGTAGCCCACCCGACTAAACAAGGATTTCTCAAGGCCGTCATCACTCAGGCAGAAGTCCTGTTCCAGAAAACTAATGTAGCTAACAAGTGCGTACATAATACGTACATGAACTTCACAGCATCATAATTAACCTATCGATATTTTGTAGGCTGATCTTTTGCCATAGAAAGAGCGACAGGACTGATGTTCACCATAATTTTCTACCCCCAGACGTTTGTCTTAATTTTCTACCCCCAGCAAATTTCAGAATAATCATTGAGAAACATCTGAATGCAACAACATCAACAACAAAAACTGAAAACGCAATATGGGAAAATGTACTACAAAATGGACAGAGTGCTGTTTCTTATAGACAGTGTGTACTTTTTTTTCTGTCCCGTCCTCCATGACACTTCAATGACGTCATTTCTACGCCGCACATTCTGTTTACACGTTTCTCAGCCCCATGCTGGGTTGTTCCGGCGCAGTCTCAGAATCGGCATTCGACCTGGAACTAGTCAACACTGAGTCGTCATCAAGTAATCCAACACAAGACACTGCTCTGATGCCGAGTCACTTCGGTGGTGTTCAGTGGTGCCTGTTCTGATCGAACATATGCAGGACACCCCGAACGCAGCGCCATGCTGACAACAATAACTGCCCAGCTACAGAGCCACCGAGAGCGAACTACCACCCCTCTTCTGGAGAATGCCACTGCGTCCATACAACGACAGTTCCCATGAACTTTGGGATTCCGACGATTCCGATATGAACTGACCACGGGCACACACGTCGAGAGGAAATCGAAACTGAGGATACCATGAGAGCAGGGCATGAAGGGCCACAGAATATGAAACTTTTGTATTGTGATCGATGAGGATGAAGATGATGCTGTGGGGGTCCATTTTGTTCAGAGGCACGAGAGGTATTACAGACACAGCAGTGTTGGTCAGGGTATTTGTGTAACACTGAGATACGCATCCACCGACTGGATCAAAATCAAAAACGAACAAGATGAACGAGAAGAAAAAGACGAAGAAGAAGAAGAAGGAGGAGGAGGAGGAGAAGAAGA
>CM031621.1:38782743-38797743 GCA_018398815.1 Conus ventricosus
CCCCCACACCCCCCACCTCGGACCATTCTCCTGTTCCCGCATCCTTCCCAGATCAACCTAGCCCTTCCATTTAAAAAAAAATCACTCCCCTCCTCCTATATTCTCGAAGCATCCCAAACGTCAAAACACGTCCCTCAAAGCACATTGTATCTGAATTTGCGGCAGGGAGGGAGGTGGGGTGGGGTGGGGTGGAGAGAGATGACAGGGGTGATTTTCGACCTGAACCAGCATCACTTCTTACTCTGTTCCAAAGCGACTCCCCCCTAGTGAAGACTCTGGGGCAAGATGCAGAAACAAACCTTACAGAGTGGCTATAGGCATGTGACCATCTATTCCTCACTTGACACAGGGCGGGTGAGTGTTGAGGGCAGGTGAGTGTTG
Organism: Conus ventricosus; assembly: GCA_018398815.1. Lineage (NCBI taxonomy): Eukaryota > Metazoa > Mollusca > Gastropoda > Neogastropoda > Conidae > Conus > Conus ventricosus. The sequence continues at coordinate 38,783,125 of CM031621.1, forward strand.
AGGGCAGGTGAGTGTTGAGGGCAGGTGAGTGTTGAGGGCGGGTGCCCTCAGGCGAGTGTTGACGGCAGGTGCCTGTCTTCACTCCAAGAGGCGATTCTGGACCATGCCCCAAGCTCACTCAAACGGGCGGGATGGGGGGGGGGGTGGGGGTGGGGAGGGCAGGGGGGGGGGGGAGGGGTTAGAACTTGTACAAGAATAGTTCTGACTCAGGTTTAGAATCACCTCCCCCTACCCCAAAATTCATGTGTGTTCTGTCGTTCTGGTCACTTTGAGAACATTGTAGGAATGGGGCGATTTGGGAACAAAGGGGCGATACTGGAACACAGGAGGCAATTTGGGAACAAAAGAGACAGTCTGGGAACAAAGGAGGCAATTTGGGAACAAAGGAGGCGATCTGGGAGCAAAGGAGCGATCTGGGAACAAAGGAGGCGATTTGGGAACAATGGAGGCTATTTGGGAACAAAGGAGCGATTTGGGAGCAAAGGAGGCGATTTGGGAACAGAGGAGGTAATTTGGGAACAAAGGAGCGATTGAGGAGCAACGGAGCGATCTGGGAACAAAGGAGGCGATTGGGAACAAAGGAGCGATCTGGGAACAAAGGAGCGATCGAGGAGCAACGAGCGATCTGGGAACAAAGGAGGCGATTTGGGAACAAAGGAGGCGATTTGGGAACAAAGGAGACGATCTGGGAACAAAGGAGCGATCGAGGAGCAACGGAGCGATCTGGGAACAAAGGAGGCGATTTGGGAACAAAGGAGGCGATTTGGGAACAAAGGAGACGATCTGGGAACAAAGGAGGCGATTTGGGAACAAGGAGGCGATTTGGGAACAAAGGAGCGATTTGGGAGCAAAGGATGCGATTTGGGAACAGAGGAGGTAATTTGGGAACAAAGGAGCGATCGAGGAGCAACAGAGCGATCTGGGAACAAAGGAGGCGATTTGGGAACAAGGAGACGATCTGGGAACAAAAGGAGCGATTTGGAAACAAAGGAGAGGTCGATCTGGATTTACTCCCCTGGGGGATGAGTTTGAATACATGCCCTTTCTCACCCTTCTGAAAGAGATTTCAGGTGTCAAGTGAGTATGGCGCAATACACCACCAGATCACGTGGTTCCACAGATTCAGAACAAGCCGCAGTCTTACACGTTGCGGAAGGGAGGTAACTTCGAGTTCAATGTATGCCGCCATGATGAGATGGACAAGGATTGCCGGAAGGCTGTAGTAGGTCTGTTCATCGTTGCAGAGGCAGTCAGAAGAATTTCTGAAGGGGTGGGGGGGGGGGGGGGGGAGATTACAGTATCTCTATCTTGTTTGTGTGTGACTGAGGAGTGGCAATGTTCAGTGATTCCTGCTTTTTTTTTCCTGAAACTTCACGTGCATGGATGTGTGTTTAAAACGCTAACCTTTTCAAAGCTTACAACCTCATAGCATTATGCCCGTGGGGCTGTTGCCCAGGGCACGGTATAATGACTCGGCGGTGCTCAACCCGTCCTTCCACCGCTTTGACCTTACCTGAACTGAATCAACAACCGTTTACTGCTGTACGGACAGAGATGGTTTTGAAGTCGTAAAAATCCTACTGTGCGGAAGATTCGAACCCACGACCTTGGGCTTCACAGCCGTATACTCCCACCATTAGACCGCAGGCACCACACCTGGTCCCTACCTGTCTGGTACGAACACAAATAAACTCCACAGGAAAAGGCGCAGCACAAAAGTGTGGTTGTTCGTTTAATTTTCGTTTGCAGATCTTCCATTTCTCCCAATTCTTTTAGCTGATTCGTTTGAAAAAAAAAAAAAACAGCAAAAAAACCCCAACAAAACAAACAAACAAAAAAGCACAAAAAGCAACAAAAAAACAAAACAAACAAACAAACAAACCCCCTTACTGACTCCTTCCAGTAACAAACCTTACACTGCAACGAAAATTCAAGAACAACCACACTTTCGTGCTGCCCCATCTTTCCCCACCCTTAACTGCGTGGAAGATCGACGTAGGATTATGAACGGGACAAAGTTATGATGAAGATAAGAATCATTAATATTGATGTCCATCAAAAGCGTCGTGTACGATCGTTAAGATTCACAATGTGTGACAAGCTTGAAGACTGGCCCCTTAAGTCATGGGTTGCTATGTGGAAGTATTCTAAGCTACTGTCCATACATACTGCATCTTGAAATGCTGTTTGAAAAGTGTAGAAAATGTAGCCGTCTTCAAGTTTCAGGTCTTTAAGCTCAAAGATAGTCGAAACGGAGCCATATATATTCATATGACGAAAGCCAGCCCTCGAAAGAAATATATTCTACAAAATTTTTGTTTTTTTTTGCGCAGTCCCTCATTCATTTTAACGAGGTTCACGCTGATGTAATACGCGGAAACACCGAGTCGTGCCCATGTCAATGTCCCCACTACGCACAGACTGACCACACACACTGACACCACAGACAACTGACCACACAAATGATCACACACTGACCACACACACTGACCACACACACTGACCACACACACACAAGGCTGACCACACAGACTGACCACAGACTGACCACACACACTAACCACATACACTGACCACACACACAGACTGACCACACAGACTGATCACACACACACAGACTGACCACACAGTCTGATCACACAGACGACCACACACACATACTGACCACAGACTGACCACACAGACTGACCACACACACTGACCACAGGTGCAGGCCAAAGGCGTCCGCCGTGAAGTCTGCACGACCGGCATGGACGTGGGCGTTGACCGTGACGGCGCTGTTCACACACCGTGACACCCGGGACTGCTCGACCTCAGCTTCACCTCCGGGCGAACTCTGCATAAGTAGAACAGCGTGCGTGCACACACACACACACACACACACACACTATGCATTGAAAACAATCTCTCTCTCTCTCTCTCTTCTCTCTCTCTCATCTCTCTCCTCTCTCTCTCTCTTCCTCCTCCTCTCCTCTCTCTCTCTCTCTCTCTCTCTCTCTCTCTCTCCTTTATCCTTCTCTGTTTTTCTGTGTCACACAAAATAAGGTGTCATAGGCGTGTTAGAGAGCGGATGGGAAGAGAGAGAGAGAGAGAGAGAGAGAGAGAGAGAGAGAGAGAGAGAGAAGACAGACAGAAGACAGACAGACAGACAGGCAGACAGACAGAGAACAGAGAGAGACAGATGAGAGACAGACAGACTGAGAGACAAGAGACATAGAGAGACAGACAGACAGACACACAGATAAAAGATAGACAGAGACAGGGTCAGAAAGACAGACAGAAAAATAAAAGAGAAGGATGGGGCAGAAGAGAATCTTTTTGTGCAGGAGGGAAAGGGGAAGTACACAGAGCAGGATAAAAGTGGGAAAGAGAGAAGGGGATCGGGGAGAGGAAGAGAGAAAGGGAGCGAGAGAGAGAGGAGAAGAGAGGGAAAGAGAGAAAGGGAGGGAGTGCGAGGGAGAGGGAGAGAAAGAGGGACAGGGAGAAGGGGAGAGGGAGAAAAAGAGGGAGAGGGGAGAGTGGGAGAGAGGAGAGAAGAGGGGAGGGGGAGAGGAGCGAGAGAGAGAGGGGCGAGGGGGAGGGAAAGGGCAGTGTGGGGGGAAGAAAGGGGGAGGGAAAGAGAGAGGGAGCGAAAGAGAGGGAAAGGGAGATAATGAGTGAAAGAGAAGACAGTGGGGGGGGGGGAGTGAGAGAGATGGGGGACGAGAGGAGAGACAGACAGACAGGAAGACACACAAACAGACAGATATACAGACAGATGGACATATAGACATATGGAGAGAGAGAGAGAGAGAGAGAGAGAGAGAGAGAGAGAGAGAGAGAGAGAGAGAGAGAAGAAGAGAGAGAGAGAGAGAGAGAAAGAGACAGAGAGAGGTGGAGGAACAACAGACAGACAGACAGGCAGACAGATAAATAAGAGAAGAGAAGAACGGGGAGGAGGCTTGGCAAGCTAAAGTCTTTGTCTTTTTTTTTTTTTTATTCTTTCAACCTGCGACAGAAATTACATAACAGAACACTCCAGATTGAAGTACACTTCCCACCGAAGCGGAACTTAGCTTACTCACGTCACTTCCGTCGGAGGAGACAACTCAATATCCACATCCCGGTAGTGCCAAGACAGAGCGGAGGTGAAAAACAGCTGCAAACGAGACAGTCTCATCGATCAAAACTGCAGCAACAACAACAGCAAAGACAACGACAATGATGATGTAAAAGTTGATAACTAATCATAACAATAATGATAGTCATCATCGTCGTCTTTATCGTCATCGTTATCAACATTAACATCATAAAAAATAGTATAATCAGTGGGAACAAAGATAGATGGTAATAACGTGGCATTAAGCAATAACAGTTACAATAATGGAAGAAGAAAAAACAGAACGAGCTAAACACACAGATTAACAAAAAGCTGGAGTAAAGAAGATTAAAGAAAAAAAAGGAAAGAAATCATTTTGGTAAAAAAAAAAAACAGCTGAGAGTATGATACAGTCCATTAATTGATCAATTAAAACACAAAAACAGACGAATGTGCAATTCCTGGAAAAAGAAGATCTGAAAGTACTTACAACATCGAAATAACTGAGATGAAAAAGTGGGAACGAGACCTTTGAGACATTTGAAAGAAAAGCGCATTTACCGAGAAAAACAACATAAATCTGAAATCAAAAGCTTAAAACAAAAAATAAGTCACACACACACACACACACACACACACACACAACACACACACCACACACGCACACGCACGCACGCACGCACAACGCACGACGCACGCACGCGCGCGCGCAGAGCCGTGCACATTGTTTAAGATTAAAATAGGGGAAATTCCACTGAAATAAAACAGAAATTATAAGAGTAAGGTAAGAGTAAAACACTCTCAAAGTCTAAAAAAAAAAACCCTCCTACATCGTTGCTTTACTTTCAGACTGACATGAGTCCTCGCGTTAGGTTCATAGTAATTATTCTTCAAGAAGGCGTTTTTCATTCAAGATAGGTCACACAATACCTCCTAAGTAAAGGTTAAGAGACAAGACTTGAACCACAGGTCGGGGATCTGCTGTCCTCCTTGGTAAACTACGCCCCAACCACTACCAGACCACACGCCACCACCACTCCACTACAACGCACGATGTGTTTTACCTGCTGGTACACGCTGAAGTCCACGTAGGTTCGGTACGGACTGCGAAGGTTCCGCTCCGGGGCGTCCACAGACCAGTCACGTGATGTGACGTCACTTCCGAGGTTGGTCACGGGGTCAAACTGTTGCGCTGTGAAGAGGATCATTACCGTGACACGTTGGCTTTGTGACATCCATGAACGAAATCACACACGCTTTAGGTTTGACCAAAGAGTGAGTTATTGCGTAAGACATAGACAGAGCAGCTTGAAGGAAAAACAGCACTCCACTATACGACGAAACACTGCTACCAATCAGCATCATCATCACCACTACCACCATCACCGACATCACCAACATCACCACCGCCACCATCACCACCATCAGCCACACAACGACTCACAGGCCGTGACGAAGCCCGAGGCGTTGAAGGCTGTGGCCAGGGAGCTCCTGCCGGCACTGTAGGCGGACACGGTGGCCAAGCTGACGGCGCTGTAGGACACCACCAGGTAGACGGGCGGCAGAGGGGGGTCTCCCCCGCGGGGGCGGACCACAGGCACGCGCAACAGTTCCACGGGGGCGGAGGAGGGCGGTGGTGGAGCGGTCAGGGTGACGTTGTAGGTCACCCCTATCTCCTTCTCAAAGTGGAGCGTGGCGTCTGCCTCCAAGTTGGCCTGCACGTCGTACTGATAGACCCCACCCCCACCCCCAACCCCGTGCAGGATCCATATGAGTCAGTACACAACAATGCATGGATGTTTCTTGTGTATGTGCATTGTCACAGAGACAAAATTGGAAGGACACACTTAAGAAAAAGATGTCAGTCCTTTGTTAGAAACTTCCTCTTTTCCTTCATTCTCTTTGACTCGTTTTTTTTTTCTTTTTCTGTTTAACCGCTTAATCCTTTGTCACCGTGGTTTCTTTCACCTGCGTGGAGAGCAGAGGGAATTTTGGTGTATTGTCTCATGCGAAAGATAAACATTTAGACCACCATAGGGGGGAGAGAATTTTTTTTTTTACAAAAAGATTCAAACCAAGGACCTGGAAATCTCTCGCTTTCTAAGCGGATGTGATTACCACTTGGCCCCCTTTCCACACTATGTCTGTGTACCCTTTTTCTTTCTCTCGATGATCAGGTACTATTTTTGATAAACATTGTAATGCAACGTCCTAAGCTCAGAAACACTAAAAATGGTTACCTTACATATTGTAATAACTGCAAACACCATTGTGCGACAGCTTTTGTGGTAGTAGTTTTTACCTGGTTGACGTATTTGACAATGTGTGGCTCCCCGTTAATATTCTTAATCTCCAGATCACTGAAACATAAAAGGACGAAAACAAACCACTAAACATTGCTGCCATTTCATGTTGTCCTTCTCAAGATCACTTAGACACAAAGGGAGGGAAATGGACAATGTAACATGGATATCCAGTAATGTTTATCTCCGGAGCATTGAAACTTAAAGGAAGGAAAACGAACCATGTTACATGGCTCCCTGTTAATGTTCTTTATCTCTGCATGACTGAAACAGACAGGGAGGGGGTGGGGGGGAGTTGAACATTGTAACACTATCTTTATCTTCAGATCACTGAAACACAAAAGAATTACAATGAACAATGTAACAAGGCTTCCCATTAATGTTCATTACCTTCGAATCATTGACACAAAGCGAGGAAAATGAACATTGTAACACTATCTTTATCTCCAGATCACCGAAATACAAAAGATTTACAATGAACAATGTAACAAAGCTTCCTTTTAATGTTCATTATCTTCAAATCATTGACACAAAGCGAGGAAAATGAACATTGTAACATTATCGTTATCTCCAGATCACTGAAATACAAACGAATTGCAATGAACAATGTAACAAGGCTTCCTATTAATGTTCATTATCCTCATATCACTGGGAGAAAAATGACAAATGTCACACGGTTTCCTGTTTAAGGTTTATCTTTGGGCCACGATCCATCTTCCACCAAGTGTTGTGAAAACCGGCTTTTGTGTTTGTTGTTAAATCTGGAGTGACTAACAAACCTCTGTTGTTAAATCTGGAGTGACTAACAAACCTCTGTTGTTAAATCTGGAGTGACTTGCAAACCTCTGTATTTGTTGTTAAATCTGGAGTGACTAACAAACCTCTGTATTTGTTGTTAAATCTGGAGTGACAAACAAACATCTGTACTTGTTAAATCTGGAGTGACTTACAAAGCTCTGTATTTGTTGTTAAATCTGGAGTGACAAACAAAGCTCTGTATTTGTTGCTAAATCTGGAATGACAAACCTCTGTATTTGTTGTTAAATCTGGAGTGACAAACAAACATCTGTACTTGTTAGATCTGGAGTGACAAACAAACTTCTGTATTTGTTTTTAAATCTGGAGTGACCAACAAACCTCCAGCTGCCAGTGAAAAGATAACTCTGCTGGAGGAAATCGGTTCAAACACTTGCCGTTTACAACCATATGATTGGAGAGGATCGATCAAACCCTCTTGCAAAAGGATCGTAAGCGATGTCGTCAACAAGAATCATTATCAATAATACGCAAAAACAAACTAACAAAGAAAGAAACAAACAAAAACAAAAACCGTGTAAACTGACATCATACACCATCTTGCACCAAATTTGTCCAGAGAATGATTGGTCGTTCTTCATTTTCTTTGTCCTGAGTGCTGTTTATCTTTGCCTGAAGAAAACCTAAGAGGTCGAAACGCGTCGTCTTTTGTCTTGTGATTCGTTTGTTCATTGTTTGGCAGATGTATTACTTCAACGTTTTAAGATTCGTTGTAACTGCACCAGATTGGCCTTACTCAGTCAGAAATTGATTTCAAACTGACTTTCACCATTTTTTTTAACATCAAAATATATGTAAGCGCGACAAAAGAGAACGAAATGAGGAGAAATGTATGAAATCAAAGTTCATCTGAAACTTCGAACACACAATGAGCACTCTCGATCTTTGGTCGGAGTATTAGATAGGCTAGGTTCATTCAAAAATGGGCTCTTGCTCACGTCACGGGAGATGAAGATGACCCTGACCCTGTGACGGTGCCCAACAGATCACCGCGTTTCCCGCCCTGGGGATCATTTTGAATGAAATCTGTGCACGCGTTTTTTATTTTTATTTTTTTAATTTTTTTTTCAGCGGAACGCATTAGCTGCACCACAATAGTGTGTAATTCGCGTGTCTACACGCCTGCAAGGACTCAGGGTGTAAGGTTTTAGCCACTGGTTCCACGTCTTGCATGACTTTTTTTCCCAAACCGACCAGTTCCATCGGACAATTGGTCGTCTGAGGCCACCCACAGTAGAAAACCCTGCATGACCGCTGAGTCACTTTGGAAGCTCTCTCTCTCCCTCTCTCTCTCTCTCTCTCTCTCTCTCTCTCCCTCCCTCCCCTTCTCTCTCTCTCTCTCTCTCTCTCTCTCTCTCTCTCTCTCTCTCTCTCTCTCTCTCGCTCGCTCGATCGCTCGCTCGCTCTTCATTCTTTATCAGTAGCAAATGCACAACAGTTCACACCACTCTGTGTCAATGATTTCTACAAAAGGAGCGAACTTGATCAAGCACATTATGCCTCCTGATCGTCTGCCTTTCTAAGAAAGCTTCACCGCTGATATTTCATAAGCTTTAAACCCTTTGAAAACACTGGATTCATTTTTTTCCATAAAGTTCTCTCGCAAGCAAGAAAAGGCTAAATCTAGGAGCAGAAGAAACAAAATCGTGATATGTAAGTTTGGACAAAAGCCACCCACGGAATCACAAAGCTGCCAAACAAACAAAAAATACAAAGAGAGACACGGCGCATTTTGACTTGTTGGATCTTGTTCAGGCACGACAGATAACGTTCAAAATAAAGGAAACGGAGGACGAACGAACAGTCACATTTATGTCTCAGTCACTTATATGTCCAAGATTGAACAGAGGAATGACTGTATGGTCGTCCTAATAATCGTAATAAGAAATAACCTTTAGATCATTATTTGTACCACACTTTAGTGTGAAAATGTATCACACCACACACACACACACACACACACACACCACACACACACACACACACACACACCTCTGTCTAATATCACGAATGGCGAAAAGACGTTAAACTGAAGAAAACACATACGAGAAAAGCGAAAAGCACCCCTTGACGCTCAATCTATGAGAATTTTTAATAGCTGTTTTATTATGCTAATCAAAACTAAGTCTGATCATTTAATTTCTGTGCCTCGCACTAAGTCAGAAGACGCGGTTTCAGTTGAAGTGAACATAAGAAATACTTATTTTCTTCAAGGAATGGACCATCAGTAGATTGATACATACGTGACTGTTCAAGCAATACTCACAAGGTGTAGGTCAGTTCGCTGTCCCCATTCAGGTTGTCGAGGTAGAGAACGAAGTCATCCTTCACCTCCTCTGCCTTCTGACCCCGGGTCAAGGACAAATTCTTCTGACCCCAACTCTTATGCAAGGCCAAGTTCATGAACTCAAGGTCGCTCTCAGAAGTTCTGTTACTTTTTACACATAACAAAGACATAATTAGTTTTCTAATGGTATTATATGTGCAGAAAAAAGGTCAAGAATTTCATTCTATGGAGAAAAAGCAAATAAAAGATATCAAGGGTAGCATGGTTTGAAATGAGCCCGAAATAACTAAAAGAAGAATGTATTCAAATTTCTGAGGGCAGACTGATTCAGCACGTGACCAGACGGTGACAATTAAATGATGGCCTTCAATTTGTTTACAAAGAATGCGCGACTGCTGCCCAGACGTTTTTCCCATTGTCATTTGTTTTGTATGACATTATTCTGGGCTTTCTTTACTCTAAACATTTATTTTCTGCCTCCTCTCACATTCTGTGACTCTCTCTCTCACACACACACACACGCGCGCACAGACACACATGCGCGCGCGTACTCATAGAATTGTATATCTATCTAAAACCTACGTCATTTTGATGATGTTTTTTTTTTATTTGTCTGCCAGGTGCCTTGTGAACCGTCAGTGTAAAGTATATTTCAGAGCGCGATATAAGCTATAAGTTTGCTTGCTGCTCTGCCGATGGATATAACCCTATGCTAACATTTTGAATGGTGTTCACTACCAAACTTTGCATTAGAATGTCCATCGGTCAACAGAACACACAGATTTGCATGGTGAGCAAATGGCAATGGAAAAGACGAAAACAAAAGGAAAAAAAAAAGGGGGGGGGGGGATAGGAGGATGGAGGCCTTTCTGAAATGGTAAGAGAAAGGAATAAAGAAAAGAACCTGTAAAGCAAAAGTGGCAAAATAGGAAGTTGAAACATCCCTCCCAACCTACCCCCCCCCCCCTCCACCACCACCACCACCCCCACCACCCCCGAAAAAAAAAGAAGAAAAAAAGGCAATCGAGAGAATGTTTACACAAATCGGATACTCGCGCGGCCTGACGCAAAAGCAAACATCCATAGAGACCACACAGCGGTGAAAACAAAACCAGACTGGTCTGTAATCCACTTTCTTTCCGTTCATAACCCACTACCTCTTTGACATGAAGCAAGATGGAGTTCTTCACCTCTATCATCGTCCCTACCACTTCATGTTTTGGCACTGCGTCCCTTGACGCCCGTCGGTCCCGTGTCCACAGCTACAGCCTGTGCCCATCCTGCCACAGCTACAGCCTGTGCCCATCCTGCCACAGCTACAGCCTGTGCCCATCATACCACAGCTACAACCTGTGCCCATCATACCACAGCTACAACCTGTGCCCATCATACCACAGCTACAGCCTGTGCCCATCCTGCCACAGCTACAACCTGTGCCCATCATACCACAGCTACAACCTGTGCCCATCATACCATAGCTACAACCTGTGCCCATCATACCACAGCTACAACCTGTCCCCATCCTGCCACAGCTACAACCTGTGCCCATCCTGCCACAGCTACAACCTGTGCCCATCCTGCCACAGCTACAACCTGTGCCCATCATACCACAGCTACAACCTGTGCCCATCCATGCCACAGCTACAACCTGTGCCCATCCTACCACAGCTACAGCCTGTGCCCATCATACCACAGCTACAACCTGTGCCCATCATACCACAGCTACAACCTGTGCCCATCCTGCCACAGCTACAACCTGTGCCCATCATACCACAGCTACAGCCTGTGCCCATCATACCACAGCTACAACCTGTGCCCATCATACCACAGCTACAGCCTGTGCCCATCATACCACAGCTACAACCTGTGCCCATCCTGCCACAGCTACAACCTGTGCCCATCCTGCCACAGCTACAGTCTGTGCCCATCATACCACAGCTACAGCCTGTGCCCATCATACCACAGCTACAACCTGTGCCCATCCTGCCACAGCTACAACCTGTGCCCATCATGCCACAGCTACAACCTGTGCCCATCATACCACAGCTACAACCTGTGCCCATCTGCCACAGCTACAGCCTGTGCCCATCATACCACAGCTACAACCTGTGCCCATCATACCACAGCTACAACCTGTGCCCATCCTGCCACAGCTACAGCCTGTGCCCATTCTGCCACAGCTACAGCCTGTACCCATCCTGCCACAGCTACAACCTGTGCCCATCCTGCCACAGCTACAGCCTGTGCCCATCCTGCCACAGCTACAACCTGTGCCCATCATACCACAGTACAACCTGTGCCCATCATCCACAGCTACACCTGTGCCCATCCTGCCACAGCTACAACCTGTGCCCATCATACCACAGGTACAGCCTGTGCCCGTCCTGCTACAGCCCAGCGGACCAGCCAGTGTAAAGCCGTCCATGAGCAACAGCAGAGCAGATACTGCACTGCTGTCGAGTCGTGTCGTGGTGTTCAGTGTAATCCTGTTGCGATCCAACATAACGCAGCATACCACCCACTAAGCCTCCTACTGACGACACAATAATTATTGATTAGTCATGGAGCCAGCGTGAGCCAGTTTCCCTCCGGAGGGCGCCATCTCGTCCTCAGACGACGGTCCCCATCACCTGGCCAGTGTCCGTGATCCCCACAGAACCAAACAAGGGCATAGACAGAGAGACGAAATCCAAACTAAGGTCACGATGATAACAAAGCAAGAAGGGCCACAGAATTTGAGACATCCTTTGTGCTGATGTGACGGAGAAGGATGATGAATATCATGCTAAGGACGTCCATTCAGGTCTGAGACTGCTTGACAGGGCTGTACTCAACGCCTACCTTTGAAATGTCTCCCGACGTGAATCAGGCCCGAAAGACACGGACACCTGCAGTGTTGGTCTGGAAATTTGAGCCACACTCTCAGAGACTCATCCATTATGTGGATGAAACTTTACTGTGTGGTCCCAGTCTTCTCTAGCAAATTCAATTTCTAGGTAGGAGCCAGTCGGGGCAGAAAAATCGATCTGTTTAGCGATCTTGGGTGAGAGGGGATGTGTGTGTGTGTGTGTGTGTGTGTGTGTGTGTGTGTGTGTGTGTGTGTGTGTGTGTGTGGTGCGTGTGTGTGTGTGTGGTTTTGTTTTGTTTCTAAAATAGCACCATACTTTTTTTTCAGATAACATAACATCCTCTGACTGCTTGTCAATCATTCTGTGCAAAGGCCGTCCTGTTGGCAATATCCTTCTAGAGAGCCCCTCACCCTTTCACCAATACCACCTCTCTCTCTCTCTCTCTCTCTCTCTCTCTCTCTCCTCTCTCTCTCTCTCTCTTCTCTCTCTCTCCTCTCTCCTCTCTCTCTCCCTGTTGGCAATATCCTAGTGTAGAGCCCCCCTCTCCAGTATTTCAGCATATACCTCTCTCTCTCTCTCTCTCTCTCTCTCTTCTCCCTCTCTCTCTCTCTCTCTCCCTCTCTCTCTTCTTCTGTCAATCTCATTGATTCGCGCTCTCACAAAGAGAACCCATTCTGTCCGTAATAGCGCCTGTCAACAACGTCAAAAAGGGGGGAGGCAGAATTCTGACTAAGATGTTATTCTCTCGCCCGGTCTCGAACCATCTTTCTTACCCCTCGCCCTCGTCCTGGCCGCCCAGGCTGAAGGAATGCTGGCTGACACGTTGGCCTGCAGTCGATGTGGTTCAGGATGTTGGAGACCAGGTTGGACAGGGACGCACCACGACGGACACGAGGCTTCTCTTCTTGTCGCCCAGTGAGGCGTCGGGAACATCCGGGTACTCGTGCGTCGTCGTCTTTTTGCCGGGATCGTAGTGGAAATGGATCCTGGCTTCTTCCAGCATGTCGAAGGGGCTGGGTTTTTCGAAATGGAAGAAAGACTGAGGTAATTGAAGGCACGGTGTTGAGTGAGATACAGCTTGGAGAGAGAGAGAGAGAGAGAGAGAGAGAGAGAGAGAGAGAGAGAGAGAGAGGAGAGAGAGAGAGAGAGAGAGAGCATTTCGTCTACATAAAACAATTGAAGAACTTTACTCACTTTTATCAACTTTTCTGTAAAATTTATAACGATTACTCTATGAACGTACTTTCCATGCATCGTTTTGAAAGTAGGCGAGCTTACGTTATAGGATGTTAAGTTTTGTTATATTTGGGTAATCAAACAAGTTGACTTCATCACCTAATTCAATCATACAGGCACAGGGACAGAGACAGGAATATAGACTAGGATACAGACAAAGACACAAAAACACAGGCGTAGAGACAATGGGGAACATTTCTCTCCATGCTAGAGACACGTAAATATAGGGATATGGACAAAGGGAACATCGGTCTATATTCTGGGGATATATAGGCATAGACAAGCATATAAGCGAAACTTTACTCTGTGACCTGGGGATGCGTAGACGTGGAATACAGACAATTGAAATATTATTTCATTTGCTTGGGATACGTGATTGTAGGATGTAGGCAAAAGATATTTCTTGATCTAAACCATCTGTTTGAAATACAGAAACACAAAAATATAGACAAACTGGGTAATCTGCTCGGCCACGTATACGTAGGGATATGGACATAGGTGAGCATTATTCTGTCTGTTTTGACCACATAGACGCAGGAAGATAGACGAGGGAAACGCGAGTCTGTCTGCTTAGGGCACATAAAAACAGGGATATGAACGGGAATGGGAGTGTCCCTGCTTGGGACACGTAGACATAGTGATATAGACAAGGGGAAACGTTAGTCTGTCTGCTTTAGACACGTAGACATGCGGGTATAGAAAAGGCAGCATGAGTCTATCTGCTCGAGACACATAAATATCCAAAAGATACTCTCTCTCTCTCTCTCTCTCTCTCTCTCTCTCTTTTATATATATATATATATATATATATATATATATATATATATATATATATATATATATATATACATGTACATAGCCTATGTACATAAATGCATTCATATATGCATACTATATCTGTCTGCTACACATAGCCACAAACTCACCCAGCCACAAACCCATTCAGCCACACACACACACACACACACACACACACACACACCACACACACATACATACACACACACACAATTAAACACACACAATTAAACACACACACACACACACACA
>CM031621.1:38802743-38805243 GCA_018398815.1 Conus ventricosus
CCCTCTCTCGTCTTCCCTTGTTTTCTCGCTCTCCATTCCCTTTCCTCTTTGTCTCTTTGTCCTCGCCCGTTCGGAACCCGGATCTCATATACGTACGAGACATGTCTTGTTTCAATGAGGTACACACACACACACACACACACACACACGCGCGCGCGCGCGCGCAACACACACACACACACACACACACACACACACACACACACACACACTATCATACAGAAACTCGCTATGAACCGACATGGGATCGCTTCTTGTTTCAACTGGACACTTCACGCTCAAGACGTTATTCTTCAGACGAACCATCACCAATGGACAGGCTTTATTAGAGAAAGAAGTGCCTTCAGGGTTTGTTCCCCCCTGTCTTGTCTTCTGTGCCACCTCAGCGGCAATACTCTAATGCAGATCACCCTTGCTTCCAGTCTGGAACCATAAACTGGTTTGTCCTGCTGCAGCCTGGATTATTGGCACCGCACAAGAAGCAGTCAATATTAAGTCATCATGAGACAACCTGCCAGAGAAGAGCCGAAGAGCCGCTTTGACGATGTTCAGTGAACTAATATAATTATGCAGAACACCACCTACAGAGTGACCTTCTAATGGCAACACTTGCCCAGTCGAGGAGCCAGCGTAAGTGGGCCTTCCTCCGCGGAGGGCGTCACCATGTCTGTCCCGCGACAGTGCCCATTCATTTGCCGATCTGACGACCAAGGGCATAGACAGTGCCCATTCATTTGCCGGTCTGACGACCAAGGGCATAGACATGGAGAGCGAATCAAATTGAGGTTGCCCGGAAGAACAGGGCATAAGGAGACGTAAAAAATGGGGACCTTCTTTCTTCTGGTCTATGAGGAGGAGGAGGAGGTGAAGATGACCTGATGGAGTACCATGGGGAGGAGGTGAAGATGACCTGATGGAGTACCATGGGGAGGAGGTGAAGATGACCTGATGGAGTACCATGGGGAGGAGGTGAAGATGACCTAATGGAGTACCATTCTAGTCAGAGATTACGGTGCCCAAGTAGCACTCTACGTTTACTTTCAAAAGACATCCCAGCATAAAGGCCCGGGGGATACAAACACCCACAGCGTTGGTCAGAAAATTTCAACAAGTCTCAAAGACGCTTGCTTTACGTGAGTGAAATTGCCCAGTGAAACAGGCGGACACAACCTTCAAGCTGACTTCGGAACACATCGGTAGCAGTAATGTGATCGGTTTGCGAAAAAAAAAAAGAAAAAAGAAGAAAAAAAAAGAAAATTAACAAAAGTAAAAAATTTTTTTTTTTAAAGTCCCAGGAAAAGAAGAGGGTTTGAGTGTGAACAGATTTCAAACACCACTTACTTCCTTTGAATGTTGACGTGATCAATGGCGGCTTTTGCAATTAACAGGTGAAACAAATCCCATCCTGAAGGCGAAACGACAGCAAGTAGGACTGAAGCGGTGAGAGGAAGATTTACAACCACCAAGATCAAAGGGTACAGACACGACTTCAGGCAACCCGACAGGTAACCGAGAGAACTGGAAGTGGAGGGGGGGGGGGGGTGAATGAAAGGAAAAAAAACACACAAGTACACCACCCGAACAGAGAATTCTGAAAGCTAGACCAAAGGAGAAAGCTTAAAGAGATCAACAGAGCAAACACACGGAGCTGTAGCAACTCAACGCCTTTCTCTACGTGGTTCTTGAACACTCTTATCGAACGCTATGGTGCATGTACGATCACTAACATCGTGCAGTTTGAAGCCCACTTGAGAAAAGACCCCTCCATTTAAAGTAGATCTGTAATATGACTCAAGGGGTAGCGATACGAGAAGGGGGTAGGGAAGGGGAAGGGGGCGTTGAAGATAGGACGGGTGGAGGAGGAGAGGGGGGGTTGTGCGTTAGAGGGAGAATGGGGAGGGTTGGTGGGGGTGAGTGGGTGGGAACAGTGTGTATTCTTGTTTACCGGGTTAAAGTACAATCACCATAATGTTACGCGTCGTGGGGGCGGAAGGGGGGTGGGGTTGGGGGGATCATTGACAGGCTGGGAAGGAGGGAAGGATGGGGTAGAGGAGGGAAGGGGGGAGGAAAGGGGGGAGGGAGGGAGGAAGCAGGGAAGGATGGGGTAGAGGAGGGAAGGGGGGAGGAAAGGGGGGAGGGGGGAAAGCAGGGAAGGATGGGGTAGAGGAGGGAAGGGGGGAGGAAAGGGGGGAGGGAGGAAAGCAGGGAAGGATGGGGTAGAGGAGGGAAGGGGGTAGGAAAGGGGGGAGGGGGAAAGCAGGGAAGGATGGGGTAGAGGAGGGAAGGGGGGAGGAAAGGGGGGAGGGAGGAAAGCAGGGAAGGATGGGGTAGCGACGGTTGTGTAGAACGGATTATGTATTCACAAAATAAAGGGTTCTCGCTGACAAAAAGTGTGATTGATGGTAAGGGGGGAGGCGGAGGTGGGGGAGGTAGTAATGTTCAACTCTATCCCCTCCTCAAATGAACAACACAATCTATCTTTGAGGACGCTCAGAAAAAA
>CM031621.1:38807743-38865243 GCA_018398815.1 Conus ventricosus
AACTGAGCATCACTGCAGTGACTCGGCAGCAGTGCAGTGTCTCCTTTGGCGAGGTTCCTCAAGGAGACTTGGAAAATGAAAATGTATTTGCTCGGAAACAAAACAAGAGAAAGACTGACGACTACCTCTAACTCGACTTTGTGCGAAAATGCTACTCGTAGTAGAAACAGTGCTGGTGTTAGTAGCAGCACTAGTACCAGTCATAGCAGCAGCAGCAACAGCAGTGGCGGCGGCAGCAGCAGCAGTACTAATAATTGTAGTTGTGGTTGTTATAGTTGACATGGTTGTTGTATTTGTTGTTGAACTAGCTTCGTTTTATCTTCTTTTTTTTTCGCATTATGAGAGAAGAAGAAGACAGACAAGCAGACAGACAGACAGAGAAGGGCAGAGACAGAGACAAAGACAGAGAGGACGCTGTTGAAACATTCGTACTCAAACACTCACTTGTGGAAGATGTTTACACATTTTATTGTCCGCTCTAAAGGAAGCCATAGATTGTCTATTAATTTATTTGCATAAATAGATTAAAAAATAGAAAGCTAAAATAAATATAGACGACCTACACAATTAATTAAGTAAAGCATTGAAATGTACTACTAATTCTTCATAAAAAGGGATCTTTTTGGATAGAAGGAAACAAACAAAATGAGAAACAGACAGACAGAGACAGAGAGGCGAAAGATATATGATCAGCCTCAGTAGGAAAGATGCGGAGTTACGGTGAGGAGATACGGAGAGGGAGTGGACGGGGAGGGTGTGTGTGGGGCGCAATTAAAAGCACTAAAGGCACAGTATATGAATATCTGTGAAATCAAGAAGCCAACCGTCGTTTCAATCGTTATACAACTTTCCAAGATCAAAACAACAGTCTCTGAAACCATATCAATGGGTTCCTTACGCAAGTCCAACCAAAATCCAAAAGAAAATGAAAAATAGCTTTCGTTTGCCAAGAAAACAACAATAAAAATCTGAGGAGAAAAAAAAAAGCGACAACACGGCCTTAAACAGTGTGAAAAACGACTTCTCCTTCATATTTTAACATTTCACATTGCAGCGAGGCCAACTCATCTGTTGTCCGAATTATGATATTATAGAAATACCGTCTTTTTGACAAATCGCGCTGCAACAAAATCTACTGCTTACGAAAGATTTTGATAATTACAAAAAAAAGAGAAATTCCATAGCCAGTCACATGTCACCATTCACCGCGGAAGGAGTTATGAAGAACCTACGGACCATTGACAGTTTACATTGTTAAAATTATATACTGTTCTTGCTTTTTGTGGATAAAAACCGTTTTCGAACCAGATTTATTGAACTTTAATTAGAAAATTAAACTAGACCTACGCTAGGAGGTTGCAGTTTAATTGAAATTATTACGAGCCTATTGTGGAGGAAGGAGAAGTTACGAGTGATAATTTCATTCCTTGTTTAATTCAGAATCCTCTAATAAGAAACTTTTGAGGAAACTCTTATTTTCTTGTTAGTATGAAAACGGACTACTAGTATATTTCTGGGCATGGCGAGTGCTAAAGGCTTGTCTTTCTTGTTAGACTGAAAACGGACTACTAGTATATTTCTGGGCATGGCGAGTGCTAAAGGCTTGTCTTTCTTGTTAGACTGAAAACGGACTACTAGTATATTTCTGGGCATGGCGAGTGCTAAAGGCTTGTCTTTCTTGTTAGACTGAAAACGGACTACTAGTATATTTCTGGGCATGGCGAGTGCTAAAGGCTTGTCTTTCTTGTTAGACTGAAAACGGACTACTAGTATATTTCTGGGCATGGCGAGTGCTAAAGGCTTGTCTTTCTTGTTAGACTGAAAACGGACTACTAGTATATTTCTGGGCATGGCGAGTGCTAAAGGCTTGTCTTTCTTGTTAGACTGAAAACGGACTACTAGTATATTTCTGGGCATGGCGAGTGCTAAAGGCTTGTCTTTCTTGTTAGACTGAAAACGGACTACTAGTATATTTCTGGGCATGGCGAGTGCTAAAGGCTTGTCTTTCTTGTTAGACTGAAAACGGACTACTAGTATATTTCTGGGCATGGCGAGTGCTAAAGGCTTGTCTTTCTTGTTAGACTGAAAACGGACTACTAGTATATTTCTGGGCATGGCGAGTGCTAAAGGCTTGTCTTTCTTGTTTGTTTGTTTGTTTGTTTTGTCTTTTTTCCCCCAGGTCGATTTTTGTTAATTTTGATTCGTTTACGTTTACGTCCATGCAGAATGTAATGCAAGCAAGAGAATTACACTGTTTGTATTTAAGGGAATGTCAACAGTTTCATAGTTTTCGTCCCTCAAATTAATAGTTTTCATCCCTCTCGACATACTCTTAGATGCCGATGATTGCTCGTACTCCGAAGATGTAGACAGAAAGACCAGCGCGTATTCCCTAGAACAGTAGCTTGATGGCATTTGTTGTTGTTGTTTACAACTCATGACATCTATAGATAAATGAGGCAGAAACGTAAAACAAAAGCGAAGTTGAAATAATGTAACTGATTCGGTTTCTTTTAATTAAAAACCCACTCCATCTTCGATGGCAATCAAATAAACATCGTCTTAAAGGGCGAGAGGTCGAAGCCGAAAATCGTTCAGAATTATGTTCAGCCATAATATGTGCCCCCCCCCCCCCCCCCCCCACCACACACACACACACTAAATACAGTAACGTCCTCTGGTTGGCAGAAGGTTCCCTCGGCATTCTCACTCTCCACGTTTGCAGTTACGGCTCCAGGGTATCAGTGTAGGTAGCGGACATTCCGTTCTCGTACACCGCCTGGATGATGACGTACAGCGTTGTCGATGTGTCCGCAGCGTACCCTTGGTAGTGGGTCAGGGCGGTGGTCACGTGGTTGATGACGTTGCCAT
The DNA here is from genome assembly GCA_018398815.1 of Conus ventricosus. NCBI lineage: Eukaryota > Metazoa > Mollusca > Gastropoda > Neogastropoda > Conidae > Conus > Conus ventricosus. Next base: position 38,810,615 of record CM031621.1, read on the forward strand.
AGCCCGCCGCCGTACCCGCATAGACGGAGTAGGTGACGTCACGAGTGACGTCAAAGACGTGACCCCAGTCCAGGGACAGTTCACTGTCGTTTAATGATAGTGTCGCCGCCTTTCCTAAGAACACCAATACGTTATACGAATGTAATGTAAAGAAGAATGTTACTAGTAGTGGCAGTAGTAGTAGTGGTCGTAATATCATATCAATGTAATAATAATAATGATGATGATAATGATGATGATAATGATGATGATGATGATGATGATGATGATGATGATGATGACGACGATACTACTACTAATAATAATGAAATAATAGTGATAATGATGACAATAATGATGATAAAAATAATAATAATAATAATAATAATAATAATAATAATAATAATAATAATAATAATGATAACAATGATAATAATGATGATTACAACAACAACAAGAATATGATGATTATGTGCAATATTATATATTAAAAACGAGCGAGCGAGAGAGAGAGAGAGAGAGAGAGAGAGAGAGAGAGAGAGTGTGTGTGTTGTGTGTGTGTGTGTGTGTGTGTGTGTGTGTGTGTGTGGGGCGTGTGTGTGTGTGTGTGTGTCTGCGCGCGCGCGCGCGCGCGTGCGTGCGTGCGTGCGTGCGTGCGTGCGTGCGTGCGTGCGTGCGTGCGTGCGTGCGTGCGTGCGTGTGTGTGTGTGTGCGTGCGTGCGTGCGTGCGTGCGCGCGCGCGCGCGCGCGTGTGTGTGTGTGTGTGTGTGTGTGTGTGTGTGTGTGTGTGTGTGTGTGTTGTGTGTGTGTGTGTTGTAAGTGCGTGCACATGTGTACCTGTGAGTCGTGGTTTCGTGTCGTCCAATCTCACGGTCAAAGACAAAGTCTCTGACGTCCATCTCTCCCATTCACCGCCACTACTTCAGCTGTGACGTCACCGTTCACGCCCTTTTCCCCCATTCTGCACCAAACGGCCGTCGTCTTGTAGACGTCCAAGGGAGACCATTCAGTCAGGGCCTTGGTGTTGAACAGGAAGCGGAAGTAGTACTGCATCACGGTAGGGTCCTGGACTCCACGCCAGAAGAACTGTAGACTGGAATTGCCGGACCGGACTCGGGGCGTGGACCGATCGTACGGCGACGTGAGGACGTAGTTGGAAAGAGAATCCAGGGTGACCTGAGAGAAGGATAATGGAAAGAGAATCCAGGGTGACCTGAAGAAGGATAATGGAAAGAGAATCCAGGTGACCTGAGAAAAGGATAATGGAAAGAGAATCCAGGTGACCTGAGAGAAGGATAATGGAAAGAGAATCCAAGGTGACCTGAGAGAAGGATAATGGAAAGAGAATCCAGGTGACCTGAGAGAAGGATAATGGAAAGAGAAATCCAGATTGACCTGAGAGAAGGATAATGGAAAGAGAATCCAGGTGACCTGTGAAAAGGATAATGGAAAGAGAATCCAGGTGACCTGAGAGAAGGATAATGGAAAGAGAATCCAGGGTGACCTGAGAGAAGGATAATGGAAAGAGAATCCAGGTGACCTGAGAAAAGGATAATGGAAAGAGAATCCAGGTGACCTGAGAGAAGGATAATGGAAAGAGAATCCAAGGTGACCTGAGAGAAGGATAATGGAAAGAGAATCCAGGTGACCTGAGAGAAGGATAATGGAAAGAGAATCCAGGGTGACCTGAGAGAAGGATAATGGAAAGAGAATCCAGGTGACCTGAGAAAAGGATAATGGAAAGAGAATCCAGGGTGACCTGAGAGAAGGATAATGGAAAGAGAATCCAGGTGACCTGAGAGAAGGATAATGGAAAGAGAATCCAGGGTGACCTGAGAGAAGGATAATGGAAAGAGAATCCAGGTGACCTGAGAAAAGGATAATGGAAAGAGAATCCAGGTGACCTGAGAGAAGGATAATGGAAAGAGAATCCAAGGTGACCTGAGAGAAGAAGCTGGGTGAAAAGGGATTGATCGTTTGACATTGATGCGTTTCTTTTTCTATTTTCTTTCCTTTTTCTTCTCCACCCCCCCCCCCCTTTTTTTCCTTTCTTTCTTTCTTTCTTTCTTTCTTTCTTTTCTTTTTCTTTTTACTTTCCTTTGTCATTAAATTCAAATACAACCACAAGCAGCACTCGTTTCTGTGCGCACACCGACCCATCCTTTCCGTGAGCCCAATACACATACACACACGCTTGCGCTCACAAACACACTCTCTCTCTCTCTCTCTCTCTCTCTCTCTCGTGACTGGTCACTGTAGCAGCCTACCTCAGTCAGCGAGGGAGGAAGGAGAAGAACCATGACAGGAAGTGAGGTCACGATCGTGCGCAGACCTGCCGTATTGTGACACGTGACAGACACCGTGACCTCTGACCCGTGCCGAGGGTCACTCAACGTCCACTGACAGTGACCACTCGTCGTCGTCGTCCCACTGCTGCCCGGTGTCCACTGCTCAATGGACCCCTCCACCTCTTGACCATCTGACAACGGACACATGAACACGGACATCACTCGGCGCTTTTGAAAGTATGTGTATGACGTTCCCTTCTTACTGATAATGTAAGAACAACAACAACGACGAACAATAAGCTATATAAAAGAAAACAAACTATGGAGCAGCGCTTAGTGTTGCCGGCGAACTCGCGGGGCTGGGAGGTTGCTGGTTCGAATCTTCACATTCAATGACGGGAAATTTTTGGCCCTCGATCTGCTCCTACCCAGAATTCAGTGCTGGGAGAGGGGTGGTGAGGAGGAGGGGGGAGATGGGGGGGGGGGGGGTGGGGAGGGAGGCTCAGACGCTTAAAATTGATCCACAGAGTTGAGTTTTATTCACGAAGAGGAAGCGTCTCTGAGAGTGGCATCCCAGTCACTTGACCCATGCTTGTGTGTCATCACCTTCCCATCCTCAGCCTCACTGATCCCCTGCACGCTCGTGGTGACGTGAGTTTCCATTTCTTCCCTCATGTCCTGCTCTGTCATACGTTCATGTCAAAATCGACAGTAATGTCAAGTTTGTGATGATTGTCGCGCGCGCGCACACACACACACACACACAACACACACAGTATCACACACACACACACACCACACAACACACTCTCTCTCTCTCTCTCTCTCTCTCTCTCTCTCTCTCTCTTCTCTCTCTCTCTCTCTCTCTCTCTGACCTAAACGGCACGAGCAGCCTTCCACGCTGCTCTCCACGTCCTGCACTGACCACGACCCTTCCGCCCACACCGTCGTCGTGACCTGGCCCTGACCTTGACCTTCATCATACTTCAAGGTAGGGTCACCTCCGACACCACCGGCCCCGTCTTGTCCAGGACGACCGGCGACGACAGGAAACGGGACCACTGGCCGGCGTGGTTCTGGGCCAGGGCCGCCGCGTACAAGGTCGTCGCGTGCTGCTGCGCGTGCACGTCCAGGCTCACGTGACCGCTGTAGCCGACCCTGGTCCAGGGCCGAACCTGCAGGCCACCCGGGGTGGTTCCCAGGCCGACCATCAAAGCCTGCAGCCCCGACTCCTGGTCCCTGACGTGGCAGCAGACGGAGACGGTGGAGGGCGAGGTCTGTCGGAGGGTGAGGGCCGGCTGGGAGGAGGAGGCAGGCCGTGTGTGCTGGCAGCGAGAGAACTGAGCCCGCAACGTGGCCCGAACCGGTCCCTCCACCACCACCTGCAGGCCCAGCTGCCCGCTGTAGGGGCTCAGGAAGGTGTGCCGCGCCCTGGACACCCCGGCCTGGGAGGGCGAAGGGTGAAAGGACAGCGGCATTCGGAGGTCCGCCGCGCGGAGGTGACCCGCCAGAGTGGCGTCCGCTCCCGAGGTTGCCGCCGTGACCTCCACCTGGATCACCTCCCCTGTCTCCATGGCGACCAGCGCCCAGTCGGCCCTGTAGCTGTCTTCCAGGTGGAAGGGGGTGGAGGAGGGGGTCAGGGTCACGTTCTCTGCCGCCTGAAACTGGGTGCAGGTGACGCCCTCTGGCGGCGTGAAGTCGACCAAGATGGCGGCGGATTCTACCACCTGGCTTTCCAACCCGGCTGCGTCTGTTGCCTTCACTGCCACCTGGTAGCTGTTGACATAGTATATGGAGAGAGAGAGAGAGAGAGGAGAGAGAAGAGGAGAGAGAGAGAGAGAGAGAGAGAGAGGCGGTTGAGAAAGAGGGACAGAAGGAAAAGGCCATAGGGAGGAAATTGTGGTTTATGGGGACGAGAAGTGGGAACCCCTAGGATACAAAAGGAACAGATGAAGTACTTTTATATGATGATCAAATACAAGTATCAAAGCTAAAGTGCAACAAGCACCTACAGCACTAAGTTAGCATTCTATCTCACCGTTGAACAAGGCTAGGTGTCACTTTCTTGCGGAATAAACGCAGAAACATAACAACGAATATAAATTATTGTGTGAATGAAACATCAGTCACTTAAACCATAATGAAAAATAGACCAAAAGACATCAGAAGAAATTATTTAACTGTCTTTCTCACTTGTTTGATAAGACTAGGTGACAGTTTCTTGAAGAAGATAACCAATGAAACAAATATAAAATATAACAAACAAGTATGAAAAATTTGGTGAACAAAATATTAGTCACTCAACGTGGGATAAAAACCAGACAAAAGACACAAAAAAAATTAAGACGTAAACTATGATGAGGCGCTGTCTGCTACCACACTGAGCACCTGCTCTGACAGTTCAAGTTGGTATGAACAAAATTTGAAGAAAAAAAGAAAGAAACTAACGAAGAGCAGGGACTTCGAGTCATCCAGAAGTCTTCACAACTGTCCCCCAATTAGAAAACGTAGTACCGTTTCCGGGTAATAGAGGGGATGAACGGACACTCACCTGTGTCCATGCGTTAAGGTCAGGTTGGTCAGACGAACTCGAGTCTGTCTCCCCACATCCAGGAAGGTGTCTGGCACTGAGCTGTTCCTTACATCCACCACAGCCACCTGGTAGGACCTCACACCACACTGCCCGTCCTCGAACCCGTGCCAGGAAGCGGAAACGGCGGAAGCTGAGGACTGCGCATGCCTGTTGCTGTGGTGACCGGAAGCGAGACCACCCCAGGCACGGGTGGAGTGACGTCCACCAGAAAGCCGTCGGACACCGCCGTCGCGTGCAGGCCGGCCCCGTTCCAGGCTCTCACTGTGACGTAATAGCGCGTGCCAGGCTCCAGGGGCCCCGTGGGGAAGGTCCAAGAGGTGTTGAGGCCAGCGTCAATCAGGGCATGATGACTGGAAGCTGGGTAAAGGGGGGAAGGAGTCGTCATCATTATTATCATTGTCGTCGTCTTGTCGTCCTCGTCAAGATCATCATCATCATCACATCATCTCATCATCATGTCCATCTCTACTGCTCTATTCACCAATGCTATCATCATCACCATCATCAACACCATTATTATCATCAATTACTGTCATTATTGTCGTCGCTAATCATTATCATCATCATCATCATCATGATATTCATCATCATCATCATTGCCATCAATAGCATCATCTTCTTCTGCTTTATCAATATCATCATCACTGTCATCACCCTCGTCATTATTACAAAGGCTATGGTAACAGTATGCAGCCAACTGTCTCCACTATCACAATCACTTCCAGTCGCATATTGTTGATCATACATATATGTGTATGCTACATAAGCTGGCTGTAAACTGATTTTAGATTATTCTTCTCCAAGTGCATGTATGGAAGGAAAAACAACAACCTCAAATTATCCTACACTGGTGGGAATGGATAAAACACAACTGATTTTGTGAATATTTGCTGAAAATTGCTTTCACATCAGAAATCATTACACTGCCTGGAATTACATGTGTTTTTCTTGCATGTCTTGGAAGAAATAAAAAAACCGATGCCAAAATCTACATGCACGGTAATCGGTTACTTTAATGCCATGCATTTTAACAGAAGATGGAGTGATAGGTTTTCTTCAGTAAAAAAAAATTATAGGACACAGTGTAAACAAGTGAAAGAAAGAAAAAAGATGGGTGATGGTTTGTCGAGAAAAGAGAGAAAGAGAGAAAGGAGAGAAGTGAAAGAAGAAGAGAAGAAGAGGGAGGAGGAGCGAGAGAGAGAGGAGAGAGAGAGAGAGAGACAGAGAGAGAGGAGCAGAAGAAGAGGAGAGGACGAAGAAAAGAAAAGAGAGAGAGGAGGGAGAGAGAGAGAGAGAGAGAGAGAGAGAGAGAGAGAGAGAGAGAAGAGTTACAGAGAGAGAGATTCAGACAGACAGACAAACAGACAGACAAACAGACAGACATACAGACAGAGTATGAACATGGCAACAGCTGCATTCCGAGCCCACACCTTTAGGAGACGTTCCCACCCATATCTGGTACCTCACCACCAGACTCTGACTATCTCCAAAGACGCCCTTCCAGCACGCTGTGACCTCCGACCTCTCTGTCGTGACGTAATCCACGTCATGGGAGCACGTGTCGTCCGAGTCTAGCACCGCCCGGCCTCGCTTCACTCGGGGAGGGCTGGGATCGTGGGTGACCGGGGAGGACGTAAAGGTCACGTGACGGTCACGCGACGTCCAAACGCGCACGTGCAGCACGTAGAGGTGTCCTGCGATCAGAGTCCTGTTCCCAGGCAGGCAGTGCAGCGCCGTCATGTGAGCACGCCCCACGTCATACCAGACAGGCTCCGTCCGCGTGTTGATGACCCCCTCTCCGGCGGACATGTTGGCGAGGCTGAAGCTGTACTCGAACCTTGACACGTTGAGCAGAGGCTGAGGCTGGGCCGTGGACCAGTGGCCTTCCAAGCATTTGGAGGAGGTGAGGTACGTCTGCTTCGTGTCTGGAATAAAGACGTGTAGAGGAGGGGCTGAGGAGTTCTGTGCTTCCAGCGAAGCTCCCATCATGGGAAGGACTTGGAGTCCGGACAGCGTCACCTCCGTGGAGTTGAGTTCAAGGCAAGGTTCCGCACTGCCTCTACAGACCTGCCCCTCCGCCGCGCACGTGCATTCCAGAGTGCAGTAGGAGGCATCGCAGGAATGACGTATGAGCTCCAGAGTGCCTGAGGTTCCGCTGGCGCTGTCCTGAAGGCAGTCAAAGGCTGACCTGACCAGAGGACTGCGGAGGTGAAGCGTGTTCTCCGCCAGGACGGCCAGGTGCAGAACGTCCCCAATCCGGAGCTGCTCTGTGATCTGGAGTCTGTAGCGCTGAATTGGTGCTGTGCTGTTGTGAGGCACGCTCACTCTCCCCCTGACAACTCCTCCCCGTTGTACTCCGTCCCCGCGATCACCTCGTAGCCTGTGATGTTAGATTCGGCATCGCTGAATCCTTTCCATTGTACGTCAATAACCGTCAGCATACCACCCCTTTGGACTGAGCCGTTTCCCGTGTCCAAGTCAACGGTGACTGGAAAGTTCCTGTGACAGGGGGGGTGGAGTCAATGAGGATGACGTCAGAAGTGGCGATGACGCAGAGATGGGCGGCGTTGCAGGCGGACACGGACGCCCAGTGTTTGTCGCCGTCAGTGAGGAGAGACGTTTGGTCCAGCGTCAGTGTCAGCTGCAGAATATATGCATCAGAGGCGACCAGTGGGTGAATATGTATCAGAGGCGACCAGTGGGTGAATATGCATCAGAGGCGACCAGTGGGTGAATATGTATCAGAGGCGACCAGTGGGTGAATATGTATCAGAGGCGACCAGTGGGTGAATATGTATCAGAGGCGACCAGTGGGTGAATATGTATCAGAGGCGACCAGTGGGTGAATATGTATCAGAGGCGACCAGTGGGTGAATATGTATCAGAGGCGACCAGTGGGTGAATATGCATCAGAGGCGACCAGTGGGTGAATATGTATCAGAGGCGACCAGTGGGTGAATATGTATCAGAGGCGACCAGTGGGTGAATATGCATCAGAAGCGACCAGTGGGTGAATATGCATCAGAGGCGACCAGTGGGTGAATATGCATCAGAGGCGACAGTGGGTGAATATGCATTCAGAGGCGACCAGTGGGTGAATATGCATCAGAGGCGACGAGTTATAACTGAACAAAGTCAAGAACAGGGGAAAGCAAGGGCAGATGGCCAATTCTTCTGCCTTTATGACATGATTTTGCAACGACCTATTTGAAAAGAGCAGAGGATTAGAGCATTTAGTTAGATATGAAACCTCTAGCTTTGTTGGTTGTCGTCTACACGTTTATGTCCTGTTAGTGACAGTGCTCCTACACCGCTCATTACAGCCCCCGGACATACAGCCACACACAGAGGTGTGTTTCCTATAGCCATAGTGCCCTCCTTTGACAGAATACGGGGCTCACTGATCTTTCTCTCAGAGTCATTGGCTCAGTTTGGCGTAAGGAGAATGAATTTCACCTTCTTGTTGAAAACACCAGAAGCTCACGCTCTTAGAAAGAGACATTACAGTTCTGGTCCACTCTTGATGTCGAATACAGAGTAACCACTATGAATCCACTCGTGTTATTCAATAGAAATATGCAGCATATGGTTCACCCATTGTGTCAAACACAGACATCCCACTTGTGGCCAATGTACGGTATCAAACAGGAACATACCAGCTAAAGTGCGTCCTATGTATCCAACAGAGAAATGCCACTAATGGTCTACCTGTGGTGTCACACAGAGACACATAATTTAAAATGTACCCATTGTATCAAACAGAAATACGACTTACGGACCATCCACAGTATTAGAGCCAAGCCACATCCGGTTCCCCATGGTGTCAAATGGACATTACACATGTATAACTTGTTAGTGGATAAATTATGTGCTCTCTCTCTCTCTCTCTCTCTCTCTCTCTCTCTCTCTTCTCTCTCTCTCTCTCTCTCTCTCACACACACACACACACACACACACACACACACACACACACACACACACACACACACATACACACCACACACAATCGATTATTTTTATTTTAACCCTTCCCCCTTTCTTCCTCATTGTAACAAACTATTGTTACCTCGCATTTTCTACTCATTTGGTTTGTTCACACTCTTTACTCTGCAAAGCACTGTTCTAAAATGATCCAAACTGTCGAAAGCCACATCTAAGTTAAAGAAGATTGTTCAAATCCACAACCATAAGTTATAAACTATCCTTTTCATTCAACGGCGAAGAGTTGTAATAACCAGTTTTCAGTTTCATTTGACGTATAAGTAAATCATGTACAAACAAAAGACCACTACGAATACAAGATAGTATAAATACGGCATGCAGAGAAAGCAAAAGAAAAAAAAAAAAACAGAAAAGAAAAGAAAACAATACCATACAAGTAAAACATATACAGAAAAAAAAACAGATTAATGCAGTACCTGAGTCTCCGGCCCTAGGATAATGGGGTCCACCAACAGACGTCCACTCAGCTGGCTGCGCACGTACACTGTGTGACTGACCACAGAGCTCTCCGGGTCACTGAACAGCCAGGTCACGTGCAGAACAGAGCGATCCCATTGGCTGCTCACCGGACTTCCGTCACGCAACGACAGGAACTGCGGCCTGGACAGCACTTCCGGTGGTGTTGAATCCACTTGGACAGAAGACAAAAATAATGCGTACAATAGTTAAGAACATGTCTTTTGACACAAACGTAAGACATCTGTCTTCAGTTACTTCCTTATAGACATCAAACTTGGTGTTCTTTACCGTATGTAGTATGTGTGCACTTTGTTAGCAGCTTTACATTTTGTCTATACAGGCAGTGTCCGCAAGAGTATCAGTCTGCGTAAGCAGAAGGAAACAAAGAAAGAAAGTATGGCAAGTTTTTACCTGAAATGTTCATGTAAAGAAAAACAGCTTTCTTTCACGGTGATACAAAAGACAACACAAATCTGATAACTTTGCCCTTAAAACTAGGCAAATCTGAACGAAAGTTGCAAGTTGAAAGAAAACGAAAAATGTACCAAACTCAAAATAACGCATTCAATGTATTAAGAACATAATAAAAATGATATCTGACAGTGAGAACTAAAAACTCACAGCGTCCTAGGGTCTAAGTGTCTGTAGATTAATGTATTTTCATACCTGTGGATGCCTCGTGTGAATGCTCTTGGTCAGATGGATGAATGGATGAATTTGTCGAAGTCCGTGAACGTGAAAGTATTTTCTGGCTCAGCAAGCGCAAATATCCACCTCACAAGTTTATGATTTTTTTCCCTTTCGTCCTTTTCATGACCAAAACAGTGAACAAAGCAGACAAAAACTGCAGAACACTGCTGATGCATGGTCATCTCATTTCTGGCTTAAGTCCTCACCAACAAAAGAAATATCATTATCAGCGAAAGCATTCACCCACAGAATAATCCCACTTCTGGCCAAAGTACCCGTACGCAAAACAAAGTCAATTTCCGACCAAACCACTATCTGACAAGATACATTTTATTTCTGTTCAAACCCTCACTAATTCAAATCTATCTTATTTCTACCTAATCCATTCACAGACAAGATAAATCTCATTTCTGTATGAAAAGGTTACAGAAAAGATCAGTCACATTTCCAGCTAGAGTTCCATGTAATAAAACATGGCATTTCTCGCTGAAGTATTTACAAGACTAGACAATTATCATTTCCAGTCTCAGCTCCTAGTTCCTCTTCCAGATCACACATGCAATGAATTTATGTCTAAGTAAGTCGTCTGTCCTCAATGAGCGTGGTGGTGACCTTCTTAGAGGGCGCTTGCTCACGCTGGTTCTAAAACTAAGCAAGTGCTGTTGTCATTAAAGGGCTTACTAGCTGGTGTCCTGCTTCTGTTGGATCAGAACAAGCACCACTGAAGACCAATAAGTAATTAAGTAGCAGCAGTGTCTTGTGATAGCCTCTCTGAAGACGATCTGACGCTGACGGACCCCCAAAGAACTCTCGGTACAGAGACTGCGACAAGACCTGGGTGTAGCTATGTATGGAGGAGCCGAAATGAGAGGCGTGTGTGGGTTCCTTACGCTCACAGCTGACTGTAAGCTAAAAGCAATGCACACTCTCTTGAGCACGTAGCTTGCTCACTCATTATGCGTGGCATGCTTTGTCCGTCACAGAGCCAGTCCCGGCTAATGCACGTCCGTTGCACACTTCCAACACACAGGAGGATGCTGTTTACCTACCGGCATGCAGCCTCTCTCTCTCTCTCTCTCTCTCTCTCTCTCTCTCTCTCTCTCTCTCTCTCTCTCTCTCTCTCTCTCTCTCTCTCTCAGTGACCAGGGGTAGTGCGGACAGAGGGTTTGACCTGGTTCTCACTGAACACGGGTAAAGCAGAAGATACTGTGGTGTGCATTGTGAATGCAGGTGAAGTAGAAGATACAAGGGTATGTTTTCATTCATCAGGTAGGGGAGAGTGCTTTACTGTTTCATTGCTGAAGTCCTATTTTCTTTTTAAATGTCCTTTCTTTGTGCTGGATTCCATGCTAAGTGCATCAATTAAAATGCACGCATAAGTGATTAATTTCAAAAATGCCAAAATAAACGCAGACATTCTATATTCGGGACTGCAGTAGGGGTATGGTGCTGCTTCTAGTGTAAGGGGCCCACAGAAGTGGGAATGATGCCACTCCGCAGGTAAGGAAGACGAGTCATTCAAAAGAAAAGCATTGCAATGCTCACCGACAAAGCTGTCGGACACGCTGCTAGTCTCCAATCCGCAGGGTTGACGGCGGTGACGGTGACGTAAGGGCGTGGCTGAAGGTAGAGTAAGGCGGACGTCATGTGCGCGGCACGAGACAGGAGAGGTGCGTGCTGGCGATGACGTCACAGGTGCGCGGCGCCAGTCCCACGCAGCAGGTGAAGTGCTGGATTCCAGTCTGGGGGTCGGAGAACCCTGTCCACTGAACGGGCAGCGAGGAACTGGCAGAAGACACAGTGAAACCTGTTACTAAAGTCCCCTCATAAACACTTCCTCTATATTGAGTTTTCTATTCACTGATTGCCTTGTATGTCTTTGATAGCCAGAGAATAGAGACATCATGTAGACATCATGATGACGGAAGCCAACATCTGGCAGAATTATTGTTTTGATATCATTGGAAAATAACTGTAAAATAGACAGCTAGTGGTCTTTCCATCATTATCAACGTCATGACCTAGTCTGCAGAGAACAAGAACACAGCACGGATGCTTCAACTGCACTGTATCAGCACACATTCAACATTACCATAACATACTGTAATACAGTTGAACCTTGGTGAAAAGACCTCTGTATGACAACACTCTTCTCACAGTGACCAGAAAAGTCAACGTTGAACTATCACTGGCAACTCTCATACTGAATTTTTATCTCCATACTGCGCCTCCATGGTTCTGACGAGCCACCGACCGAACAGAGGTCTGTGACAAATTTCTACTGAAAAGATTTGAAATTTTATTACAGATGGATCTCTTAACCATCAATTTTTTTCCATAAGAAAACATGTTTTCACAAACCCCCGCTTGATTGGAATTTACATCAGCGTGTGTTCTTTTCAACTTAAGGACAGACATACCAACAGAGATGATGAATTAAATACAGGGTCGGGTACGCCACACCATTGGTGTCGATTTCCCTACATCATTGAGAGAAACAATCATGGCCAGGGGCTCACTTGTGTCCCAGAAATTTCTCGTGGCGGCCATACAGCCCCACGGTCACATGGCCGGAAGTAGGGGGCGAGTCGTCGAAGGCGAGACTGCTGGATGACGTCACACGGCACAGCCCGGCGCGGTTGCAGGCCTGTAGTGTGGCGTAGTACTGGGTTCCCTGCTCCAGTGCTTGTTTCCACGTGTAGGCTGTGGAACAACCACACAGTAATGGGATATTTTCGCTTGTGAAAAAAGAGATTATTCACAGACACACACACACACACACACACACACACACACCACACACACACACACACACACACACACCTTGAAAGTTACTTTAGTAAGTACACGTTAAAATATAGAACGAACACGCATATATATGGTGCATATTTGCAGAGAGAGAGAAGAGAGAGAGAGAGAGAGAGAGAGAGAGAGATTAGGATTTAAGTTTTATTTGTTCGTTGAGGCAATAAAGCCCTGAAGCAGAGAGAGAGAGAGAGAGAGAGAGAGAGAGAGAGAGAGAGAGAGAGAGAGAGAGAGAGAGAGAGAGAAAGAGAGACAGAGACAGAGACAGAGACAGACAGACAGACAGAGACAGGGAGATAAAGACAGAGACAGAGAGAATGACATTTTGCATATAACTGGTCTACATGTAGCCCCCTTTTGTGGTAAATAAACAAAAGTCTAGGAAAATAAGAGAAAGAGAGAGAGAGGCGGAGAACAGACAGACAGACAGACAGACAGAAAGAGACGGACGACAGACAGACAGACGGAGAGACAGGGTTTCTTTTCCCCAAAGCTTTTGTTCGGGTAGCATGCTAGCATTTTGCTTCGAAGCAGGTACGCCCATTAACCGAACAACAATCAAAGCTTTTGCGCATATGGTGTTGTTGTCTGTTGTTGTTGTTGTTGTCGTTGTTAACAGAAATGAACTGACAACTAAGAAAGTTCATTTTACCGGTCTGTCGGCCGACGTAGACAAAGGGGACGACGTCCGTCTGTCCGGCACTGGACCCGAGGCCCACCTTGTAGTAGTCCACGCCTGAGTGGGGGTCAGTGAACCCTGACCACCTCACGCTGTACACCCCCACGTGTGTGCTGTAGCCACCCAGGATCTGTGCAGGGATGGAGCATAACCATGATGACCAGAAACGACATCTAGAGGAGAATGGCACCTAGGGACACTCGGAGAGATTATACAGAATGGCATTTAAGGACACCCGAAGAGACTGTACAGAAATGGCACTTCGGGACACTCGGGAGACCGTACAGAATGGCACTTCGGGACACTCGGGAGACCGTACAGAATGGCACTTCGGGGTACCGGAAAACCGTACAGAATGGCACTTCGGGGTACTCGGAAAACCGTACAGAATGGCACTTCGGGGTACTCGGAAAACCGTACAGAATGGCACTTCGGGGTACTCGGAAAACCGTACAGAATGGCACTTCGGGGTACTCGGTAAACCGTACAGAATGGCACTTCGGGACACTCTGGAGACCTACAGAATGGCACTTAAGGATACTTGGGACAACAGACAGAATGGCACTTAGAGAAACTCCGAAGAGCGTACAGAATGGCACGTAGGGGCACTCCAGAGAGCGTACACAATGGACTTAGGGACACTCGGGAGACAATACAGAATGGCGCTTAGGAACACTCGGCAGACAATACAGGATGGCACTTAGGGATAGTAGGAAGAGCGTACAGAATGGCGCTTAGAAACACTCGGCAGACAATACAGAATAGCACTTAGGAACACTCGGCAGACAATACAGAATGGCATTAGAAACACTCGGCAGACAATACAGAATGGCGCTTAGGGATAGTCGGGAGAGCGTACAGAATGGCGCTTAGGAACACTCGGCAGACAATACAGAATGGCGCTTAGGAACACTCGGCATACAATACAGAATGGCGCTTAGGGATAGTCGGGAGAGCGTACAGAATGGCGCTTAGGAACACTCGGCAAACAATACAGAATGGCGCTTAGGAACACTCAGCAGACAATACAGAATGGCGCTTAGGGATAGTCGGAGAGCGTACAGAATGGCGCTTAGGAACACTCGGCAAGCAATACAGAATGGCGCTTAGGAACACTCGGCAAACAATACAGAATGGCGCTTTGGGATAGTCGGGAGAGCGTACAGAATGGCGCTTAGAAACACTCGGCAAGCAATACAGAATGGCGCTTAGGAACACTCGGCAAGCAATACAGAATGGCGCTTAGGGATAGTCGGGAGAGCGTACAGAATGGCGCTTAGGAACACTCGGCAGACAATACAGAATGGCGCTTAGGAACACTCAGCAGACAATACAGAATGGCGCTTAGGAACACTCAGCAGACAATACAGAATGGCGCTTAGGGATAGTCGGAGAGCGTACAGAATGGCGCTTAGAAACACTCGGCAAACAATACAGAATGGCGCTTAGGAACACTCAGCAGACAATACAGAATGCGCTTTGGGATAGTCGGGAGAGCGTACAGAATGGCGCTTAGGAACACTCGGCAAGCAATACAGAATGGCGCTTAGGAACACTCGGCAAACAATACAGAATGGCGCTTAGGAACACTCGGCAAACAATACAGAATGGCGCTTAGGGATAGTCGGAGAGCGTACAGAATGGCGCTTAGGAACACTCGGCAAACAATACAGAATGGCGCTTAGGAACACTCGGCAAACAATACAGAATGGCGCTTAGGGATAGTCGGGAGAGCGTACAGAATGGCGCTTAGGAACACTCGGCAAACAATACAGAATGGCGCTTGGGGATAGTCGGAGAGCGTACAGAATGGCATTTAGGGACACAGCGAAGAGGGTAGAAAATGACACTTAAGGATACTCCGGAGAGCATGCAGAATGGCATTTAGGGACACTCCGGAGAGTGTGCAGAATGCCACTTAAGGATACTCGGGAGAGCATACAGAATGGCACTTAGAGACACTCTGATGAGCGTACAGAATGACACTCAGGGACAGTCTGGAGAGCGTATAGAATGGCACTCAGGGATTATCCAGAGAGCGTACAGAAAAGCACTTAGGGACACTCAGGAGAGCGTACAGTATGACACTTAGGGACACTCAGGAGAGCGTACAGTATGACACTTAGGGACACTCAGGAGAGCGTACAGTATGACACTTTGGGACACTCAGGAGAGCGTACATAATGGCACTTGGGGACACTGTTAAGCGTACAGAATGACACTTAGGGACACTCTGGAGAGCGTACAGAATGGCACAAAGGGGCTATCCAGAGAGCGTACAGAATGGCACTTAGGGACACGCTGGAGAGCGTACAGTATGGCACTTAGGGACACTCTGGAGAGCGTACAAAATGGCACTTAGGGACTATCCAGAGTGGCACTTACGGATACTCAGGAGAACGTACAGAATGGCACTTAGGGACACTGTTAAGCATACAGAATGGCACTTAGGGACACTCTGGAGAGCGTACAAAACGGCACTTAGGGACTATCCAGAGTGGCACTTACGGATACTCAGGAGAACGTACAGAATGGCACTTAGGAATATTCGGGAGACAGTACAGAATGGCACTTAGGGATACTTGGGAGACCGTACAGAATGGCACTAAGAGATACTCAGTAGAACGTACAGAATGGCACTAAGAGATACTCAATAGAACGTACAGAATGGCACTGAGGGATACTGAGGAGAACGTACAGAACGGCACTGAGGGATGCTGAGGAGAACGTACAGAATGGCACTGAGGATGCTGAGGAGAACGTACAGAATGGCACTGAGGGATGCTGAGGAGAACGTACAGAATGGCACTGAGGGATACTGAGGAGAACGTACAGAATGGCACTGAGGCATGCTGAGGAGAACGTACAGAATGGCACTGAGAGATGCTGAGGAGAACGTACAGAATGGCACTGAGGGATGCTGAGGAGAACGTACAGAATGGCACTGAGGGATACTGAGGAGAACGTACAGAATGGCACTGAGGGATACTGAGGAGAACGTACAGAATGGCACTGAGGGATGCTGAGGAGAACGTACAGATTGGCACTGAGAGATGCTGAGGAGAACGTACAGAATGGCACTGAGGGATGCTGAGGAGAACGTACAGAATGGCACTGAGGGATACTGAGGAGAACGTACAGAATGCACTGAGGGATACTGAGGAGAACGTACAGAATGTCACTGAGGGATACTGAGGAGAACGTACAGAATGGCACTGAGGGATACTGAGGAGAACGTACAGAATGGCACTGAGGGATACTGAGGAGAACGTACAGAATGGCACTGAGGGATGCTGAGGAGAACGTACAGAATGGCACTGAGGGATACTGAGGAGAACGTACAGAATGGCACTGAGAGATGCTGAGGAGAACGTACAGAATGGCACTGAGGGATGCTGAGGAGAACGTACAGAATGGCACTGAGGGATACTGAGGAGAACGTACAGAATGGCACTGAGGGATACTGAGGAGAACGTACAGAATGGCACTGAGGGACGCTGAGGAGAACGTACAGAATGGCACTGAGGGATGCTGAGAAGAACGTACAGAATGGCACTGAGGGATACTGAGGAGAACGTACAGAATGGCACTGAGGGATACTGAGGAGAACGTACAGAATGGCACTGAGGGATACTGAGGAGAACGTACAGAATGGCACAGAGGGATGCTGAGGAGAACGTACAGAATGGCACTGAGGGATACTGAGGAGAACGTACAGAATGGCACTGAGGGATACTGAGGAGAACGTACAGAATGGCACTGAGGGATGCTGAGGAGAACGTACAGAATGGCACTGAGGGATGCTGAGGAGAACGTACAGAATGGCACTGAGGGATACTGAGGAGAACGTACAGAATGGCACTGAGGGATGCTGAGGAGAACGTACAGAATGGCACTGAGGTATATTTGGGACAGCGTACAGAATGGCACTGAGGGATGCTGAGGAGAACGTACAGAATGGCACTGAGGGATACTGAGGAGAACGTACAGAATGGCACTGAGGGATACTGAGGAGAACGTACAGAATGGCACTGAGGGATGCTGAGGAGAACGTACAGAATGGCACTGAGGGATATTTGGGACAGCGTACAGAATGGCACTGAGTGATGCTGAGGAGAACGTACAGAATGGCACTGAGGGATGCTGAGAGAACGTACAGAATGGCACAGAGGGATGCTGAGGAGAACGTACAGAATGGCACTGAGGGATACTGAGGAGAACGTACAGAATGGCACTGAGGGATGCTGAGAGAACGTACAGAATGGCACTGAGGGATACTGAGGAGAACGTACAGAATGGCACTGAGGGATACTGAGGAGAACGTACAGAATGGCACTGAGGGATGCTGAGGAGAACGTACAGAATGGCACTGAGGGATGCTGAGGAGAACGTACAGAATGGCACTGAGGATATTTGGGACAGCGTACAGAATGACACTTTCAGATACTCGGGAGAGCGTACAGGATGGATCTTAGGGATACTTGGGAGACCTACAGAATGGCACTTAAGGATACCCGGTAGAGCGTACAGAGCAGCGACAGGGAGAGAGATCAGAAGGACATCCAGGAAAGTGTACATTAAAGGCTCCTGAGAGAGCAAAAAGAGGGGCACAAGGGATTGCGCACTTAAGGTAATTGGGAGAGCACACAGAAAGGCTCTAGGGAGAGTGCAGGCATCAGTCATGGTTAAATTGATCTTCAACCCACACTCTAATCCGGATCCGCACCACAAATTCGCACCGGAAATTGAACTGATTCTTCCTTAGGACACAGCTAATCTTTTTACCAGGATTGGTGTGAACCGATTCATTCTTTTTTTTTTCTTTCTTTTTCTTTGTTTGTTTTTTTGCATCAGCTTGCTTGATGGATCCTGCTGGACTTGCTCTTGAATCTGGATCAGCGCCAAGGATTCAGGCCGAAATTTGATGGGTTTGCTCCAAGTTACTTTCTATTTTTCCACGAAGTCTCAGCCAGCATCGATGTGACAGTTTCTTTTTTCTTTATTTTTTAGTGTCTATTCCTGCTGACAGACCAACACACAAAGAAAAAAAAATCCACCAACCTGGATGAAAGCCGCAGCACCTTCTATGGCGGAGGTGATCAACATGTATGTAGCACTTCATTACAAATTTGCTCGAAGCACTTTAAAGGACAAACCCAAAGGAAAAAAACAAACGCGCTTTTTAAACGCACCCCCCCCCCCCCAACCCCCCAACCCCAAGCCTTGGGTTTCTACATGCTTTCTGCACTGTCAGCTCGTGGTCTACGAGCAAGCTTGGAGATTCATCTTTAAAGGGGAGTTTCCTATGTTCGGTGTGCGTTTCATCTGCATGTGTGCTACGTGAATGGGCAGCTGTGCGATTAGTATTAGTCTGGAGTTCTGCTTAGTTAAGCGTTTCACCATTGAAGCAGATATTGATTATTCTTGCTCATTATTTGCCACTGATTGTCTTCCTGTTTTATGTAAGATCTCCTAGGAGAATTTTAACCTAACCTGAACCTTACCAGTAATTCTGTCAATGTTGGTGACCATTATGTTCATTCATCTTATGCATGCAAGGGGATGCAGAAGAATGATGCCATTGTGCTGTAAAGCTTCCTTTGGATTCGACGCTCTTTATTTTATAACACACACGCAATTAAAAGTACATAAAACCAAAGCATATTATATGTAACTATGTTACAAAAAAAAAAATCAGATCTCTAAAATCCTTCATATATATTGTGGCACTGAAAGGAGAAAAAGCTACTCTATTTCCAATATCTAAGCAAGTTATTTTGGATAGAATTTTTTTTTAAAGGAAAAAACAAGTAAACTCACAATTTTGAAAATTTGATGTAAGAGAACAGATGAGGATACTTACGGCAGTGTCGGTGTCATTATGCCACAGGCGTCCCAGTGACGGCGGAGAACTGTCAACAACAAATGGAGCAGAGGACTTGACAGTCGTCAGACCTGCCTTGTTGGTGACCTGCAGGGAAAGTCAAAAGTATGGTATGGAAGTTCACTCTTGTCAAAAGAACACAATAGCTACTATTTTCTTTTTTCTTCTTTTTTAAACAATCCATGGAATAGAAGTAATTATTGTTTGACGTAAAAAAATGTTTGTGTCTGTGAAGGAAACGGTAACTGTGACTTCAAAACAATCATCACTGCTTTTGGCACAGTTAAAGATCTATAAGCGAGCAAAAACGAAATTCAGTTTCAGTTTCAATTTCATTAAGGAGACGTCACTGCATGCGGACTAGTCCATATACACTACACTACATCCGCTAAGTTTCGAGACCACACCGCACATGATTTAAAGCTAATGGATAAATGACTTTAATGACTAAGAGGAGATGATCTAAGAAGAGAACAAACAAAAAGTTAATCAACAATGCCATAAAGCACACGCGGACCACAGAATTGTGTGTATTATAATAATTGTAATGGTTGGTAACAAAGATGGTGAAGATGTTGCTCTAGAGTTCCATTCTAGTCTGAGATTATACGAGAGGGCTGCATATACTCTGTCATCATACATCCCAGACGTCAGTCCTTCCCGAATGTACATAGCACACACCTCGTGTTGATTAGGACATTTGGACAGCATCCCCAGAGACTCTGCCCTATAGCAGACGACACTCAAACATGTGGATGCAGCCTTTCCATGTCACCTCCTAGCACAGGCAACAGCACTGGATAGCCACCAGTTGGGATCGAAAACTAGCACAAAATGTCTCTGATAAAATGTAAACAAGCGACCTTCCAGTCGAAGCTTATCACAGTACCAATGGCTAGATCACGTGGTCAACTCTCCATCCCCCCCCCCCCCTCCCCCGCTCCTCTCTCCCTCCGACTTGAGTCCTTCTACCCTCCCCTTTATCCTCGTCTTCAACCTGTTTGTTACACTCTTTTGTATGGAAAAACGTGAAGGAGGTAGGCGCAGAGACAGGCAGAGAAAGAGCTGGTCAGAACGGATAGAATGGACCAACCTCAGGCGGCCGGACCTTCTGTAAGAAGCAGAGGACAGGCCACGATGGAGAAGATTGACAGAGTCGTCCCTCGTGTCCCCCCCCCCCCCTCCCCTACGACCACTAGGTCGTGGGAATGAGATGAGATGAATTGAATGGGACCGGTGACAGGTAAAACTAACGACTGCTTGTCGTAGTACATATCATCAGCTTTTCACGTGTCTAGTCATTCACTCTCACCTTCAGCAGCACAACGTAGTGGTGTCCATCCACGAGACCAGAGGTATTGGTCAACACGGCGCTGGTTCCTTGACAGCTCTGAAAGTCTGTCACAGTGTCCCCGCCTCCTGGCTGAGCCACGCCCACCTGAAACATGTTGACCGTTAGGAAAACAGCAGGTTTGTTTGTATCAGTGCTGTGCCTTCGTTCTCTGACACAAGATTTTGTTTGTTTGTTTTATCATTTTTACACACACACACACACACACACACACACACACACACACACACACACACACACACACACACACACGCACACACGCACACACACACACCTTTCCACACTCACCCCTACCACAATCCATCTGAAGAAGACAACAAACCACCACGGACCTTATTGGTTTAAAACTTTCCCCCCCCCCCCCCCCCCCCCGCCTTTTCCATTCAACCTTACTCGCTGAAGAATGCACCGATAGCGAAATGGCCCTTTGTTCAAGTGACTGTGCCTGTATGAAATGTGTAATAATTTACGAAGGGTTGTCAAGGTAGCATTATTTACATGTGCCCGTGTGCATGTATGGTAAGAAGTCATTAAACAAAGCAAAACCAACAATTGTCACTCAGGTAGTGTCGGTGATATATGAGTAAAGAAAATTAACTGACATTATGTATTTGGATTGACTAGTATCATTTGTCATCAATATTAGGATTGCAGTTCATTGTATCAAGACCTGTTACCTGAAAAAAAATTCTACAATGAATTACGTCCTCTCATCCCACACCATCTCAGCAAAACAACCAGACATAAAAAGCCACCAGAGTTGACCTGTCTTCAAAGTCACAATGCTGACAGTCTCTGCCACCTAATACAGGTAGCATATTTTACCGGCAGCGCTGTCGACCTGCTTCAAATTTATCTAAAAAAGTAGCAACGACCTTAAGCAGCAGCGGCATACACGCACGACTTTCATGTCATATCACTTCCAAAGCAAAGATTTTCAATTCTTAGACTTCAGCAAAATTCACACAGGACTTCGGTTAATGTGAAAACAACTAGTATGCATATCTGTTTTCTCCATAGTTAACCACATCAATGCGTTCTGTTATGCTCTCGTAAGTTTGAAGTCGTAAAATTTCGTTAATTCCGGAAATTATATTAAACGATTGATACTTCATGTTGACATTTATAAAACTGTAAAATCGCCTACTTTGCTGTTATATTGTTTTCTATGATTATTTCCCCTATCATTTGTGTCTAAAATCATTGCAATGTGGAGAATGATACCATACCGGCTTCGGAGAGCCACAACCATATGCATATTTACAATCTTTAACATTCATTCACAGCACTTATCTGTTCATTCATTTATTTGTTTATCCATCTGTTTATTGATTTTTGTTGGATTGCTTACGTTATCATTTTATTCATTTACATATTCGTCATTTATCTATTTATTTTACTGACTCGAGTATGGTTTTGAGGGGAAGAAAGGGGATGTGGGAAGGGAGGGGGAAGGAGGAATAAGTAGACGATGCTCAGAATTCTGTAAGGCAGGTAATCCGTGTCAGAACGTGCATTCAGCGAGAGTGACTCCGCCATTTATATGGTACAGATGCCGCTGACGGGCACTCTCAAAGCAGTTTTTGCCACGATCAGCTAGCTTCATGGTCAATCAGCTAGCTTCATGGTTCAATCAGCTAGCTTCATAGTTCAATCAGCTAGCTTCATGGTTCAATCAGCTAGCTTCATGGTTCAATCAGCTAGCTTCATGGTTCAATCAGCTAGCTTCATAGTTCAATCAGCTAGCTTCATGGTTCAATCAGCTAGCTCATGGTTCAATCAGCTAGATTCATGGTTCAATCAGCTAGCTTCATAGTTCAATCAGCTAGCTTCATAGTTCAATCAACTAGCTTCATGATTCAATCAGCTAGCTTCATAGTTCAATCAGCTAGCTTCATAGTTCAATCAGCTAGCTTCATAGTTCAATCAGCTAGCTTCATAGTTCAATCAGCTGGCTTCATAGTTCAATCAACTAGCTTCATGGTTCAATCAGCTAGCTTCATAGTTCAATCAACTAGCTTCATGGTTCAATCAGCTAGCTTCATAGTTCAATCAGCTGGCTTCATAGTTCAATCAACTAGCTTCATGGTTCAATCAGCTAGCTTCATAGTTCAATCAGAGAGAGACAATGGCAACAATAGGTGTGAAACAGTGCGCCCGTAATGGAGACAGTCGACATCCCGATCGTAATCCTGAAGTTCGCTTCAAATAAACTATTTCACTCTCAAGATCTATTTGCTTAACCCATTAAATGAGAGCAAGGTAAACCTATCTGCAATGAAAAGACAGGCGTCATCTTCTTTTGATTTTCCACCGGTAAAAAAAATCAGAAATTACCAGTCTTCAATAGAGTCTGTTTATAAATATTCTTTAATTAATCATTCTAGATTTAATTGATGACGATGGTCATCTTGTTAGCGTGTTTGTGTGTGTGTCTTGTTCTCGGTCTCTTTCATCCCATTCATACTCCCTGTGTCTTGTTCTCTGCCTCTTTCATCCCATTCATACTCCCTGTGTCTTGTTCTCTGTCTCTTTCATCCCATTCATACTCCCTGTATCTTGTTCTCTGTCTCTTTCATCCCATTCATACTCCCTGTCGTTTTCATTCCATCACAGACAGAGGATGCCTTACTTCTACGCTGTGCACGCCACTCTCCTTGTCCTCCACGTTCTCCCAGTTGACAGGCAACTCATGTCCAGCCACGAAAATTTCGGCACTTATCGCCCCTGCGGCCACGTAACCAACGACAGGGGGCGTGCTATCGATGACCACCTGATTGGACCACACCTCCGTCACGTGACCCACGCGATCTTGAGCTGTGATACGAACAAATTTGTTCAACTATGAAATAGATCAATAGTTCAGATATCTTGAACTCTGCATAGCGTTACAGGTTTTGCGTTCAGTAATATGTGAACCATAGTTGGAACTATCCCACAGAATACAGAAATGAACAAATAAAGAAGCAACAAATCATTGCATTTTGAAAGAGAACAAGAAAAGAAGACAGGGCAGGGCGATACTAAGGTTAGAGAAGGAGCAGGGGTGGTGGGGGAGGGGGGGGGGGGGGGCTGAAGACTGATGGTCGGATTGGGGCTCAAAGCTTGTCAGGGATTTCCATCATATCTCTCTGAAATTTCCCATAAGACCTACACATCATGTTGCAATCCTCTGAATCAAATTCTCCAATTACGGGTGAGAAATCCAGCTCCTGATTTACCTCTGACAGTGGCAATGCACGTGATACCCGATCCGAAGCTCAGGTGTCTGAAAGTCCACGATGTTCGCTGTCCCACTGGCACAAAGGGAGCTAGGTCTTCCGCTCCAGGGTAGGTCCCTGAGTAACAGAACCGTGATATTTCACTTGCAGAGTTGAGGCAGAAAATGTGACAATTTCTTCAAATCATGTTTTACATTGTTGGGGGTTTCGTTTAGGAGTAAGTACATGTTTTGTACACACAAGTGTGGAAAAAAGAATGACGGTGACTTTGAATCTGGTGAACTGGGTTTTATAAATGACATTTCTAGGGAGACAGTCAGTTCTGAAGCCGTGAAAACGTCCCTTTTAAAAATGAAAATCACTAGCACTGATTGCATAGTTAACAATAAATCAGATTTTAGCACAGATACAAACATTAAATGTTTATTCCAGGAGCAAGCATCTTAAATCTGACCTTCAAGAGTATGCAAAAGAAGACATGAAAATAAATGACAAGATTCTCACCTAACGCGACAGAATAGTTGAGCATAATGTTGTCTTGAAGAAGGGGAATGTCCATTTCCACGTCAGCAAATCCTGACCACGTGACCAGCACGTGACTGTCACCCGCCAGATAGCCCTTGTTGGCACTGCTAATGGCAACGGAACCCCCGACCGGGGCATTGTCATCGATGACGACTCCGTCTCCGCAGAACTGTTGTTGAACTGCCTGTGAACCAACTGCTGCTGGTCCGCCATCGTCGTCCACAAAGGCAGCGCACACGTAGTAGATGTTGCCGCTCTGCAGTTTCGACAGATGACGTGGAAAGGTCACGTGACCGCCGGCCGTTTTCGACGTCACGCACTCCTTGTCCCCCGCGCAGTCGCCCGAGCTCGGAACGCGCGGACTGGTGACGAGGAACCACGTGACACTGAGGTTCAGGCTGTGGGTCAGCACGGCGGACAGCAGCACGTCACTGGGGGCGAAATCAAGGTCAAGGTCGTAGAGGTCATGGAGCCGGCTGCCCAGCTGCTGGCTGGCCATCCAGGGGTCAAGGTCAGTCTGGCGGAAAGTGCTGTGAGAGAGTTCGATGACGTGGATGGGTTCGTGGACGGGGGTGGTGGGGGATCGGTGGAGTTTGAGGCAGCCTGGGTGAGGGGACCTGACAGGGTACAGGAGAGACAGGCACACGTAAAGGGTCCCTCGGCCTCTTCCTCTCACAGCGGTCTGCTGCTGGACCTGTGGTGTGAGTGAACAAGACAGGCAATAGTCTGGACATGTGGACTCTAGTTCAGTTGGGAACTGAAAAAGAAACCCTTTAAGTAAAAAACAAATAGTTGGCTTTATTACAGAATATGTGTTTCAAATTTGTTTGGAACAACAAAAATGATAAAATTAAAAGAAAATACTCGGCACATGATATACAGAAGGGAGGGATAGGTATACCCGACCTGAAAATGTACACCAGCTCCTTGAAAATCGCCTGGATAAGGAAAGCGTACATGTACAATAGTAAGTGGAAAATAATATTACATTCATTATGTCCCGAAGTGAGTAATCTTGAGGCATATGGTCCTGATAGATTTACTGAAAACAGTATCATTAACAAATTTTGGAAAGGAGTTTTTCAAGCATATCAAAGGTTCTGCAAACAGTAGAGTTATACGAAAGTACAGATTTAGCCACTGAACCTATTTTTTGTAATGAGAAATTCAAAGTGGGAGAAAAATCATTCTTTTAAAAGAAATGGATGCAGAAAAATGTATTTTTAGTTTAAACATTTACTCAACGAGGATGGTAATTTTGTAAGCCACAATGAATTGTCAGAAAAAATGGGAATTCAGGTCAATTTTCTAAATTATGTAAGCTGTGTGCGTTCGATCAAAGCTTACGCAAAGAAAAGAAGACTGACATTGGAGAGTAACATTGGTAATGTTAAAACTTTAGCACTTCAAAAAATTTGTAGTGTTACTAAGGGAACACGTACTTATTACGATATTATGGTAGAAGCTAATGAAGTTTTTAACATAAGCGCCTTTGTCAAGTGGGAACAACGTCTTGATATACCTATTGACTGGATAGAGGTACTGAAAAGGATTAAGAAAATCAAAGAAACAAAACTGAAGTGGTTCCAAATTAGAATATGCCACAGAATTTTGGTAACAAATAGTGTGCTGAAAAGTATGCAGATTGTTGATAGCGACAAATGTAATTTCTGTAATAGAGAAAAAGACCCAATTAACCATTACTTGTGGGAATGTGAGTTTACACACGCTTTCTGGAAAGACCTTGAAAGAGCTCTACAAGTTAATTGTTCACACTGTGAAAGATTATCCCTTAATGTGGAGATTATATTATTTGGCACGGATGAGAAAACAAAAACCGATAATATGCTAGACCGGATAATTTTAATAGGAAAATATTTCATCTATAAATGTGGAATTAACAAAACCAAACCCAATGTAAACATGTTTTTGAAGGAGCTGAATTAATAGATATAAAATGGAGAAATATATGTCCTTGATGGAGATGAATCATGCTACCTACCAAGAAAAATGGTCACCATATATTAAACTACTAGAGGACTAATGGTCATATTATGTACTATATATATACATGTGCATGTATGTATGTGTGAATGTTGAATGTATGTTCAAAATAAGCGCTGTATACTTTTTTGTTTGTTTACTATTTAAAGTCATCCGTGACTTGGAGCCTCGAGAAAATAATCGTAAATTAAAGTGTGTCTGTACAATTTAATTTCTTCGAATGCCATACTTCGATGGAGTCGATGGTTTAAGTAATACATTTTATAACCCTGTATTATGTTTGTGTACATTGCTCGGTACGTGTGCCCATTTAAAAGATAAAAATTCTAGATTAGGGGAAAAAAACCCTACGGTAGCGAGATAGTCGTTACTGTATAATTATTTGAATAGTTGGCATTAGATTCCTAATTCAAATGACATGCAGATTTTTTTTTTTTGGGGTGGGGGGGGGGGGGGGGGGGGCGATTTTTGTTTGTTTTTGTTTGATGTGATCTTTGTAACTGTTTGAAATGAAATAAAAGAGCTCTTTTCAAAAAAAAAAAAAAAAAAAAAAAAAAAAAAAAAAAAAAAAAAAAAAACCCCAAAAAACAAATAGTTGACTTCCATATTAAGATCTACGTGGCTCAGCTAGTTCCTGACGTGAGCACGGTCGGCCCACGGGTATAAAAGCAATAAGTAAATATCCAAGATCTCTCTCTCTCTCTCTCTCTCTCTCTCTCTCTCTCTCTCTCTCTCTCTCTCAGCCCTGATGTGGCCCTTTGCGGTCGGCTGGGCTATAAGCAGCATTATCTTATCTTATCTCTCTCTCTCTCTCTCTCTCTCTCTCTCTCTCTCTCTCTCTCTCTCTCTCTCTCTCTCTCTCTCTCTCTCATTTTTCCATGGACTAGAGAGGGGGTAGGGAGTTGGGGCAAAGGAGGAATTGTATGGCTTAATAATGATTGAAACTCTCTCTCTCTCTCTCTCTCTCTTCTTTCTCTCTCTCTCTCTCTCTCTCTCTCTCTCTCTCTCTCTCTCTCTCTCTCTCTCTCTCTCTCTCTCTCTCTCTCTCTCCCCTGTAAAAAGAAAATGTTGATAATATTTCAAATGTTGCTCTTCATCGTGTTTGTATTTAATCCAGATGCGTCAAACAGACTTGGTCAAAACCAAGATCAGACCGTAATGTTCCTCTCAGTGAAGGATATGTATACACAATTATATAATTACTGCTGGTGACCCTTAAACCCTAGTTAAAACCTTTGATTAATTTTGATACAAGCTGGATCTGCCAGTCCTTCATTAAACTGTTTGTGAAACGAAGCAGTGTCATGTGAGTCTGTGGTAGTCTTTTGCTACAGATAGCTCCTAGAATAACGACTTCATCCTCCTCTAAAAGAGAGAGACTTTTTCTGATGACGAAGTGTGGCTGCCTGTATAGCGAGGAGATAAACAGAAGCCATACACGGGATCTTCTCCATCCAATAAAATACGTACAAGGACCAAGCCTTCGATTGAAAGGGGGTGCGTATTCCGGAAGAACTCCTCTCCCCCCTGCCCCCCCCCCCCCCCCCCCCCCCCACCCCCCCCCCTCCCCATCCCAAGTTTAATCCAAAAATGCAAACAAATCATACATTGTTGGTTACATAAAGTCACAAAGCCAACTCCCCAAATAAATCAAATAAAAACTGGATAAATAAATAGACAAATGAACAAATAAATCAATAAAATTAATAATTAAATGAATATGCATAGAGATAACTAAATAAGTAGATGCATAAACAAGCAAATAAATAATGAATAAACAAATATATCAATACATAGATAAAGATAACGACTATACCTGGATATTTGAACAATTTGGAGATTCGTGAACCGCCCAGTCTGCCAGAGGAACTGATCCTGATCTGTCAGCGCTGATGGTCCACATGTACAGGCATGTCTTCAGACTCACAGAGTCTGGCACTACAGAGGCCTGAACGTCGATGGTCATTTGGTGCTGGTCCATGTCCACAATCGTCCCTTGCTGAAACTGGACTGTCACGTAGCCATTGCCGTAAGCAGAGGGTTCTGACGTCACAGGTGGTAGACAGGCGTCATCAAAACATGGCGAAATCGACGATACGTAGGTGTGGTCTGGAAGAAAGTTGCTGTCCAGGTTCTCGGAATAAACGCTCAGTTTCTGTGCAGCTGCTGACACCTTTTGTGAGTGTAATGAGCATTTCTGGAATAAGTATTCTCCCGTTGTGTTGGTCTCTCCAGGCACGTGGTATCTATGATCTCTGTCTTGAAGTATTTGACATACGAGGGACTTTGTCCCGTTGTTTCCCACACGAAGGTGAACTGACTGTTGGGCAAATGAACGACAGGAGAGTCTTTCTGACAATGCTGGATTTGCAGACTGGTGTTGGCAGCTGCAGGATGTGGAAGTACGGCAGTGATGGTGGGTGTGTCAGCGACCAGCTGATAGCCTGTGAACGTGGTCTGAAGCAAGGTGGCGTTCTGGAAGACCACGTGCGGGACAAAGGGGGACAACTCGATGAACAGGAAATCACCAGCATGTAGCTGTGTTATGGAGTTCTCACTCACACTGAATGACATTGACGACTGTACAATCGTTCCTCTTCCTATGACGTGATTTTCATGGCAACCTTTCCCCGTGAAGACCTTGATCAAGTTGTCAGGGTCGGTCTTTGGCACAATGACGAAACCATTGAGGAGAAGACGGATGTTCCACCTGATGACGTCGCTTTCACCACCGAAAACAGTTTCGTGTTGACAGGAAGTGACGTTAAATTAAAGCAGACCGGACTCGGGTTCTTTGCAGAGTGGAACTGCAGGACGTCATCTTTGTCAGCTTTGGTTCCCATACCGACTTCCACTTCTATCTTCTCTTCGTGATAAAACCCCTTCCATGCCACACACACTTCCTCTGACTTCAGAATGGCGTCTACGTCGTCTGAATATCGATCTTCAACTGAGGCGGTCTTCAAGCTTTCCGTGGTCAAATGTGGGCGGTGATGTTGTAGACGTGGACGATGACCCAAGTGGTGAAGACGCCCCTGAGCTTCCTTGGACTGAAGTGGACTTCGTCGTGAAGACCTGTGTTGTTGACGGTTCAGTCGCCGTGGCAACCTCAGGAACCGCCATTCTCAGGACATCCAAAACGACGCGTGGCTTGGAGGAGAATGGGAAGGCAGACGGACAGATGACGTGTTGACGGTGGTGACGTAACCTGCGGCGTTGATGACGTGTAGCTGAAAGAAAAAGGAGCGGCCGTAGTCTGTGTCGTAGGCGTGCAGGTCTCTGACTGGGTAGGAAGCGCATTCAGCCACGCCATGGGCCTGGCACGTGCTCCTCGTGGAATCGGTCACTGTGTGGAATGGAGTGACAAAGCTATCGTCATGACCTGGAAGACAACAAGAACAACACTGTGTATGCGAGTTGTTAAACCCTGAAACTACTGCAGAAATGCAGAATCACATTACAAGGTGTCTATTTTCTACCTTGAAATAGATCCCATAATCGATCGTTTGGTAGCATAAATTAAAAATGGATAGAGTCTAGTCGACTTAATGTTCCTCCCTGAGCAAAACAAAAGTGTAGATAAGAATTGTGATCAGAACTGCCAAAACGGTGTTTACGTCTATGTAAAGTAATGTATCATGATTAAATATAAATATGTGCATGGGTATTGATATATCTATGTCTAATATAAAGCTTATTTTACAAGTGTGTTTAATAAAGCTGTAATTTGCATCTTCGATTACTCAGAAATGCCCTCCATTTCTGCTTTTTTTATGCTTTAAAAAAAAAGTTTTTAAAATTTAAAGAAGATTCGATTCCTGTTGTGATAGATCTGTTGATGACTACTCAACGAGGACTGCAGTACCAGCCCAGTATGCCTTTGAAAAATTATTTGAAGGAGCCGGGGTGGAAGGGGGGGGGGGGGGCGACAGGGTTCTTTATTGAGATGTTTCATTGTGTATATCTGACTGTGACTAACCTATGCGAAACGAAACGTTTAAATCAACGTTGTGAGGTTGTTCAGGGTCGACGAAGACACCTTTTGGCCACGTCACCAGCAACAGTCCCTCTTTTATTTCAGCCACCAGTGGCTGTGTGACCTCTGGCGCTGTGACGTCAATGAGGACAGGACCCAAGGTCAGGGTGCTGCTCAAGCCGGCCTTGCTGGTGACCCGCAGGAACAGGAAGAACGGGTCACCCTGACCCGGGCCCCACGTGCCGCACGTGGTAGGAGGAATGCCCCTCGGTGGAAGTGAACGGCAGAAAGTCCGGTGATGAGGCGGTGGTCACGTCTCTCCCTATGCCGATGTCGAACTCTTCGATCTGACTCTCCTCGTCGTGACCTTGCCACGTGACCTTGACGTAATCTGAAGGTAGCCCCATGACAGAGTCTGCAGACATCTTCGTCAACGTCTGACAGAACTGCTCCGACACGTCCAGTTCTTAAAACGTGCATGGAGGACAACGGAAGATGCTCAACGTCCAGACCTGGGGCAGACCCAGAGCAGAGGGCCCTGACAACCAGTCGTGTTGGACAAGAGCCACTCTCGTCAGGTTCTCGTTCACCAGCCAAGTCTGAGGCGGAAGTTGCGTACAGCCGAGCGTCCGCCCGCCACGAGCGTGAGTGATGGTAACGTTGCGCAGCGCGGGAGGTGTGGTGTCATACACTACCCCGTCTGAACAGGCCACTTGGGAGGGCTCCAGGGCTCCGTTGTAGGCCAGCACGCTGAAGAAATAGCGACCTGAAAACAAAAACCACCACATTTCTACACCCCTGGAAAACAGTATACTGTCATACTTTCTGTCTTTCTTTTTTTCTCTATCTTCCTCTTCTTCTTTTTTTTTTTTAAGAACATCTCAGCCTAACGTTGACAACAGCATGGCGTTTATGTTGCGAAGTATGAATAATTGAACGTCCACCGGTCCATAATGTTGGATTCCAATAGCCTGTCTCTGTCTTTTTTATTGCCGTGTTTGAAGACCTGACATGATTTCGCTACTAGCTTTTTAGCACGTTGTTCTTATCATTTCCCGTTTTGAGTATATCATTATTATTATTATTATTATTATTATTATTATTATTATTGCTATTATTACTATTATTATTATTGTTGTTGTTGTTGTTGTCATCATTATGATGATGATGATGATGATGATGATGATGATCATCATCATCATCATCATCATCATCATCATCATCATCATCATCATCATCATCATCAAGAACGTAACAGTTATCATCTTAATATAGTTACCTTAAAGGTCATTAATGTTTTTTTTTGGGTTTTTGATCTTCAGCAAAAGCCGTCTGGGGAAAGGACATTCATTAAACAATATTTAAAAAAGAAAGCAACGAGAACACAACAAAAATTAAAAAAAGATCTATCATTCGACCTTCTGCAGGAAAGATGAAGGACGCCTTGCTGCCCTGCTTGACCTCTGTGGCATTGACGGCTTCATCCACGTCCCGAGCCGTGACACAGCGCTCCGCCATCACCACCCGGTGCAGCAAGATGCCGCTCTCCTTGTCCTGGAAACCCGTGCCAGTGCACGTGCACCACGGGGCTGCTGGTGAAGTCCATCTCGGCCCGCCCTTCTGCTTCCTCTGGGTCTGCAGTCAGCCCTCCCACACGTGCCCGCGGAGGCGGCGACTCGTCCAGCAGGATCTTCAGGCTGGACGTGGTGGACAGGCTGGCCCAGTTGGTGACGGTGACGGTGATGTAGTAGTGGCGGTGGTGGTCGCCCTGGTGAGTGTGGTGGTGCACCAGGTTGGTGAAGGTGACCAGGTAGAGGTCCGTCTCACACAGGCCCACTGAGGGACAGTAACAGTCGGCTTGACACTGCAGGAAGTCTGTGGACAAAAACAACAGGCATTACTGATATTTTCACACGTTCCCTGACATCAGAGTCGTGTGGATCGTGTTTCGGTTTTGTTAAGTCTCCAACATAGACACATTGATTGAGTAGTTTGTATACAAGCTTGACGACATTAATGAAGGATAGACATACCCTGACCAATAATACATATTGAAATGTGTACCGGTACACACTCCTGAAGAAAAAAAACACACCTAAAAGCATCAAAACACTGGGCATAGCAGACAGAAGCTCTAGTTTTCTATCTCTTTCTGTGCAGAAAAAAATTGATATTTTTGTTCCATGCAGCAAAATTGTTTTTAAATTTTGGATTTGTGCAATTTGGTGCTCAGTTGACACTAAAAAAGTGACAAATTTGGCAAACGTGACTTCAGTCGCACATGTCCAAACATGAAACTTACCAAACTCAGATCCAGTGTGCTTTGATTGACATGTTTTGTCCTTTGTGACATTAAAAGAATTTTGACAGAAGGCAGCGATTTTGGAATAAACGGAAGGTCGGTCTGGGTTCCTTTCCTGGTAGGGGGAGTTTGGGCACTTCAATCACCTGTTGGGGCGTGATTTGGGATGTGGAGTGATTACAGTACCTTACACCTTGGACTTGCGTTGAGTCCCTCTCTGACATAAGGCTTATAACTAGCTGCTCACGAATAGGCAGTAACACTATGGATGTATTCACTGTCGGCTCATACAAGTTGTTAGGTTCAAAGTTAGCCATAGACGCCATTTAAATCCCGCCCAGGACGTTTTTAACGAATGTTTGGCTATTTCATTCCCTCGGATTACCGTATTGTCCAGTCGTTGCACGCCCACTGCCCCGCGTCCTACGTCATCACTCAGTGGCTGAGTGGACAGTGTCCAGTGTATCGTGCTCAGTCCGCTGTGGGGATCAGCTGTCCTTAGCACCAAGGTCATCTTTGAAAGGTCAGTGTTGTTGTGCACGTACAGTCCGTCTCTGTTCCACCGACCGAGCAAGCCTCGAACGTTGACGTCAGGACCCGTGTGGTCGATGCTGACACGTACACTGTCCTCCTGCGGAAAAGGGACAGGCACTGAGTGTCTTTTTAAGGTTTTGACGCCAAATCAAGTGGAAGAACAAAACCAATACTCTTGGGATTACAGTTTGTGTGTGATATCGCTACATTTGAATAGGAAAATAGACCATGTGCAAAACAAAGAAACAAACAGAAATAAGAAGAAGAAAAAAGAATATTGGCCAGTGTCATTAACACTTTAACAGGCATATGCGAAAGCACACCCATTTCTGACTTGAAAGGAAGGAATGACAAATTTTACCAACCACATATCCACAACCACAGCACTCTTTGTTCTAATTAAAGAAAAGAACGGGTTTTCTTTCTTATCATCTGAAACTAGGATGAGTGAAGGAACAGGTGGACAATAGCAATACTTCTGTGGCAATCACCTGTGTGCTTCTCCAATGACTATCCATGCGTCACGGGTGACACATGGAAAAGGCATAATGGGCAGCGGACGTCCTCTTGCTCTGGCTTCCCCACCAAAAACTGTTCTCAGCAGGAGACTTAGTAGGAGGTGTCTTGCGTATGCTGGATCAGGCACACGTACCACTCAACACCACCGAGGTGACTCACCAACGGTGCTGTGTCCGCTCTGGTGAGTTCCCGTATGGTGACCTGGCACTGGTTTTCTCTTGTGAATTGCCGTGACTGATGTGAGTACTGAATGGTTGTAGGTATGGCTATGCATGAGGTAGTGTGGA
Source organism: Conus ventricosus (assembly GCA_018398815.1). Lineage (NCBI taxonomy): Eukaryota > Metazoa > Mollusca > Gastropoda > Neogastropoda > Conidae > Conus > Conus ventricosus. The sequence continues at coordinate 38,844,713 of CM031621.1, forward strand.
AGCAACACACTGAAAGTGAAAAATTTGACAGCAAAATAAAACCAGCAAAAGCAAACAGATGGATAAAGGTCACCTTCGAGTTGCTCATGACATCAGACGCTCTAATCCACACGTCGTAGGTTTCTCCATCATGCAAGGACCGCTTGAGACAGGTAGTCTGGGCGTGCAGGTTTTTGACCTCTGTAAAGCTTGACCTTGGGCCTGGTTCAGACTCCATGCAATCTGAAAGCAAACTTTCGTTTTATGCCATCCTTTTTCTGTTACACTATGCAATTCTGAGTGCCGTATTCACTTCAGCGTTATATGGTGATATTTTCTTCCTTCATATAATGTGAAAGCTTTGGTTTACTTGGTGTTATCATGAAAGTGGATCAGTCTTGAAAGTATTATCTCAGTCCATGTATTCAGAAAGTTTAGTTATTGGTGTAAATCTTAAAGAATTTGTTCTACTTAACGTAGCTTGAAGTAGTTTTGTCTTTATTTGATCCAAAATGTGTTTTCAGTTCGTGTAATCTGAGAGAACTGCTCGCTTCATGCAATCTGAAAGTAACTTTTACAGCGTGCAGGCTGCGCGTAGTTTTTATTTTGATATGGCTTGAAAGCAGTTTCCACTTCATGCAGTCTAAAGTGGATTCCCCTTCATGGAACCTGAAAATAGTTTTCATTTAATGAAATCGAAATGCTTTTCACTTCAAGTAATCGACAAGTTGATTTCATTTAATGAGATCTCAAATTATTTTTCACTCCATGTCATCTGAAAGTTGTTTTCTTTTAATCTGAAAGTACTGTTCACTTGATATAATCTGAAAGTTGTTTTCACTTAACGAAATCTGAAAGCTCTTTTCACTTCATGTAATCTCAGACAATTTTTAATTTCATGAGATCTGAAAGCCCCCTTTAGATATATACTCTGAAAAAAGTTTAAATCAATATAGCTGAAAATAACTGTCATTTTAATACGATTTGAAAAAAAAAATCGATTGTCTAAAGTTTCATCTACCTGTAAAGCTCCATCAATAAGCATGCTGAATGGCCAATAATGAACTCAAGAATGAGGAAATCGTCAGAGGTCTTCAACATCTCAAGAAAATCTAGTCAAACAAGAACTTTTCACTGAAGACCAAGCTGATTTCATGACTCAAATTTACTGTCAACCTCATTGTCGGAGCCGGAATAGCTCAGTTGGTAGAGCGCCAGACTCGTGATCCTGGGTTTACGGGTTCGAATCTCTGCCGGGCCGTTTCAATACAGGGGATTTTTTCCTCGGAGTTAACATTGGTTCTGACTCCATTTTCCCATACAGTCCTTCGAATAAGACTATAAACCGAGGTTCCGTGTGTGAACGCATGCATAACATCTTGCACACATGTAAAATCTCATCACCAACTTTCGGAAGAGAAAGCCAGTTTGGCCGTTGGTATGGCTGACACGTTACACATAGCATGCACCCTGCGTGAGAAATGGAATGAATGAAGGAAGTAAGGAAACTGAGTGAACGATATTGACTGGATGACACGGGAAACAACTGAATGAAGCGCCAGCTGGCAGCTCTTCAGTCGGCACTACCCAGGTAGGCAGCCCGTTGTGTAAATGAGTGTGGATTGTAAAGCGCTTAGAGCTTGGTCTCTAGCCGAGGATAGGCGCTATATAAGTATTCATTATTATTATTATTATTATTATTATTATTATTATTATTATATTGTACAGCTGAGGAATATGGAGCATTAAAGCTGCCCAAGAGAAAAGGCTTGATGGTTTTGATTAAGTTTGCCTTAATAAGATCCTGGACATCAAAATAAAGCAAGATCATCCTCAACAAGAAAGTCAGAAAGCGCTCAAATTAAACTCTAGCACCTTTCATTATATGCAAAAGACGCTTAAGTTAGGCAATGTAGTTCGTCTTCTACCACTTTCACATCTGGCAAATTCAGAACTAGTACCCTTGTACACCCATAGGAAGAAGACTAAGAGGACGGCTGAAGCTGAACTGGAAACAAAGCACTCAGCATGACCTCTATGTCACGCACAGGAGATGGAGCTACATAAGAATGCTGGCTGCTGACAATCGCCCCGAAAGTGATTACCGTTTCGTTCATTGGACAACATAGGACTTCTAAGTCGGTCTGAAAGTAGCTCTCACCGTAGGTCATCTGGAAGTGGTGTTTCCTGCAAGTTATCAAACTGAGGGTGCTTTTTACGTGATCAAGTTTGAATGTGATTTCCATTCCAAGCAGTCCGGCAGTAATTTCCACTTTATGTCACCATGAAAGCAGTTTCCACTTCATGCGACCCTGAAAGCAGTTTTGCCTTCCTTCAGGTTGAAAGCATGTTCACGTCGTGCAATCCTAAAGGTAATCTCCACTTCATGTGATCCTCAAAGTAGTTTTCCCTTCATCCAGTTTGAGAGTACTTTCACTTCATGCAGCCTAAAAGATATTTCTACTTCATGCAATCAGAAAATCTAATTTTTCTCAAGTAAACCGAAAATTGTTTTCACATTGTGTAATTCATATAGAAGATTTCATGTCATGCGATCCTAAAAGTAGTCATCACATCACCTGGTCCTGAAATTTTCAGTTCACATTATCCTTAAAGAACTTCTTATTTCATGCGATCCTGAAAGTAGTCTTCACAATATGTGATCCTGAAAGTGGTCTTCACAATATGTGATCCTCAAAGTAGTCTTCACAATATGTGATCCTCAAAGTAGTGCTCAAATATGTCTCCCCTTCACTGACCCTGAAAATACATTTCGATTTAAGCCATCCTGAAAATAGTCTTCACTTCATGTGATCCTGAAAGTAGTCTTCACTTCATGTGATCCTGAAAGTAGGCTTCACTTCATGTGATCCTGAAAGTAGCCTTCACTTCATGTGATCCTGAAAATAGTCTTCACTTCATGTGATCCTGAAAGTAGTCTTCACTTCATGTGATCCTGAAAGTAGCCTTCACTTCATGTGATCCTGAAAGTAGCCTTCACTTCATGTGATCCTGAAAGCAGTCTTCACTTCATGTGATCCTGAAAGTAGCCTTCACTTCATGTGATCCTGAAAGTAGTCGTCACTTCATGTCATCCTGAAAGAAGGGTTCACTTTATTTCATCCTGAAAGTCATCTCCACCTAATGTAACCATGGAAGTAGCCTCACATTCATTTGATCAAGAAAGTCGTTCTCAGTTCACTTGATCCTGAAAGCAGTCGTAACTTCATGTGATCGGGACAATGGTTTTCACTTCATACAGACAAAATTGTAGTGTTTGCTTCATTTAGGCTTAGCCTGGAAATTGTTTCTCACTTCATCTAGTTGAAAGTGGTAGTTTCTTCTTCACGCAGTACCAAAGTTCTTGGCCTTTAGGGATTTGAAAGTTATTTCAACTATATACAATGCGAAAGTATTTTGAAGATTGAACAAATAGAGGGCTGACTGCCAGAACCCAGCACCTCCCATATATATTTTTTTATAAGAGATACTGGGTTCTGGCAATCAACCCTATGATGATCCTAATACCCCAACGTCCTAAGATCAAAGGACAACGATGATGACGACGATAATGATGATGATGATAATGATGGTTTTTACTAGATAATATCTCATTTGCTTTTCACAGGATCTACTGTCTCACCTCAAACTTGGTGATGCCTGCCACGTTGTCAGTACCGGAGATGGGTAAAGTGCCAGAGATCTGGTCATAGTGCCCGTGAATATCCAGGCTGGCATCAGAGTTCACTTTCTTCAAGAGGTTGTTGCGGACCATGTCTGTGTTGTAGAATCGTCCTGGCCACTTGACACACAGCTCCTTGGTCACGTCCGTCTGCCATTTATAGTTAGACCTGCACACAGTATGACAGTGTCAGTGACAGTGATTGTCAGACCTGCACACAGTATGACAGTGTCAGTGACAGTGATTGTTAGACCTGCACACAGTATGACAGTATCAGTGACAGTGATTGTTAGACCTGCACACAGTATGACAGTATCAGTGACAGTGATTGTCAGACCTGCACACAGTATGACAGTGTCAGTGACAGTGATTGTTAGACCTGCACACAGTGTGACAGTGTCATCATTAGGTTTTATAACTGGCACAAACATGACACTAACACCTGTCACTGGTTGTTAGACCATGACACATTTTCTTGTCATTGACATCCAGAGCTGTGCACATCACGGCACAGTCACATTCCCCTGTAGTCATCACTCCACTTGCCAGTTGCAAATCGGATTATCTATACCATTCAATTCTCTCCCGACCCACCTCTTCCCTTATACCTCCTCCTCCTCCTCCCACTCCTCAATACCATCCGCTCTTCCTATCGTCAAACAGACCCAGTTGCAGCCTGATCTGTCCAAAGACCTGTTCGGAACCACTTGGGCAGATCAATTCCTTGAGACAAACTGGGCAGTAAGCTCCCCAACTCACCGCGGCTCTGCGTGCACCACTGTCAGACTGGTGGCCGGGCGGAACTCTACGGACGAAGAGTTGTCCAGCAGAACCAGACGTCTGGCGTACGCCACGTTCTGCACCTTGTCGTGCACCTCCAGGAGAAGACCGTACATACGCGCCTTCTCCTCCTCCCCCTTCTTCGCTTGTGGCAGGGTCAGGCTGACCTCGTAGGGCCCTCCGGGGGACCAGGGCGTTGAGTTCCATTCTTGGGTCAGTGTGGTTATGGCTGTTGGCTGGATGGACAGGGGACAGCAGGTTTCACGTTTGGGGGAAGGTTTGAGATAGGATGAGCTTGGGAATGGTCGATGACGTGTTTATGGTAGTGCAGTCAACAGGGTGTTAAACACTGAACAATTAATGCACCTGTCATTATGTTTGTCTTTTGTTTGTTACTGCTGAAGAAAAAAGAATCTTCAACCACTAACACTGCTACGATTTTACTGCTACTGTTAATACTGCAGTTCCTGCTACCACTGATCCGTCGAGCATCATCTTCATGACTATGATAAAAAATATCATCCTCATCATCATTATCATCAGCAGCAGCAGCTGCTGCAGCTGCTGCTTCTACTCCTGCTACCACTACATCATCATCATCATCATCATCATCATCATCAGTCGTCGTCGTCGTCGTCGTCGTCGTCGTCGTCGCCGCCGTCGTCGTCATCGTCGACATCATCATCATCATCATCATCATCATCATCATCACCATCATCATCATCATCATCATCATCATCATCATCATCAAAATCATCATCATCATCATGATCATCATCTCCGTCGTAATAAGGCTGTTGTCTTGAATATAAGTGCATTACCGACATCCTCAGTTTTGAATTCTGTTACAGTTAACCAGTTAAAGTAACTGCAATTGAGAAAACAAATCTTGCAAAGCATGTCGTACCCTCGAGTGCACAATATTTGTACTCCCATTCTCGTCTCAAAGTGAGCTCTCTCTCTCTCTCTCTCCCCTCTCTCTCTCTCTCTGTATCCGGGCGCCTCTCTTTCTTCCCCCTTCTGTTTTATTGTGTCCCTGTTTCCCTCTTTCTCACTCCCTGTCTCTCTTTGTCTCTCTGTCTTTGTCTGTCTGTCTCCCCAATCTCTCTCTCTCTCTCTCTCTCTCTCCTCTCTCTCTCTCTCTCTCTCTCTCTCTCTTCCGATCCTCTGCCTTTTCCTACCCCCTCTCTCTCTCTCTCTCTCTCTCTCTCTCTCTCTCTCTCTCTCTCTCTCTCTCTCTCTCACCAGCACTGTCAAAGAGTTCTGTCCGGCGTGTACTTCATGAAGTTCCAGGCGGAACCGGTCGAGTCCTGACGCCAACCCACTGTTGCCCTGTGGCCCGGGGTCCGTCCACCCGTTGATGTACACCTGCACAGGCCAAGGTACACAGCACAGAGTTCGCATTACAGATCGCCACTTCAAATCTCGTTAAGCCTAAAATAAAGTGCGTCATTTTCGCTCTATATCCTAATGTGTTGTCTTCCTGGTGATGTAGGTAGAGTGTTAGACAGGTCGTGTCTCTCCGTCTCTCCTAAAAGGTCTGTCCCCAACGGCTGTGTCCTCTAGGTGTGTACGATAATTTCCCTAACACACATATAGGAACAAGCTTCTCTCTTTTTATGTATGAAGTGCCTACTATTTATCCACATCTCAGAACAGTGTCAATGGAGTGCTTAAGATATCAAATATATTGTAATTTATGTCTTCGCCCGATAACTAGAGAAACAAACTCAACTATGTCGATGATATCAAGATGCTCGTCGATTTTTCTTCGTGTAAATCTCTATAGAGTGGAATAATCAAAATTGAATTGGGGGGAACTTGTGGGGGATGTAAAACTAACGGGCTGGAGATTGCGTTAAAGAACATTACAAGATTTTACAAAGAAAATAACAATGCTCAACAATAACAAAAACAACGACACCAACAACAACAGCAGCAACAAAAACAGCAACAACAACAACAACAACAGCAACAACGGCAAAACCTTGATGTGGCGTGAGCGTGTCACACGAGTAGACAACGTCATCGGCTGATCACTGGCACAGCGCCCTCCACCACCAGTACTTGTACAATGCGCCGGCTTCGTCTGGTCCATGGTGAAGCAGATGGTTCTGGACTTGTACGACTCTGGGAAGGTCTCCGTGCCCTTGGAATTCCCATGGTAGTCCTTCAGTTTGTAGTAGCCTCCGGCTGCAGCTTTCATTTCGGCGCAAACCCTGTCAACACGTATAATGGCGCAGACAAAATGTCAACAACATGTAATTCGGCGCAAACGTCGTCAGTGAGGTCTAACAATAACGACACCGTCAACAGCTTTTCATGGCACAGTCGCTGTTACCAACGTGTTGTATGACAAAGAAACTTCAACAACCTGTAATACCAAGTCAATGTTAGCAACACGTATAATGGCACAGACAATGTCGACAACATATTAATCGGCGCAGACGTTTCGTCAGTGATGTCTAAAGATAACGACACGTGGACAGTTTATAATGGCACAGGCACTGTCAACACTATGCAATATGGCAAAGAAAGTTCAACAACCTGTGATGGCGAGACAGTGTTAACAACTTGGATTATGGCGCTGATTGTGTTAGAAATGTCTGACGACACAGACACCGTCAACAGAGTGTAACGGCACTGTCACTGTCAGGAGGATGTAACATAGTGGACGTTGTCAACGACGTGATGACACAGACACTGTTAACATCGTGTAGCATAGCGCAGACACTGTAAACCACGTGTTATCATGGCGCAGACACTGTAAACCACGTGTTATCATGGCGCAGACACTGTAAACCACGTGTTATCATGGCGCAGACACTGTAAACCACGTGTAGCGACACGGACAATGTCAACGACTCGTAATGGCGTACACATTGTACACAACATGCAATGGCCAAGACGCTGTCAACAATATTATAATGTCGCAGACATTGTCAGTTAATTGGAATGGCAGACACTTTTAACAGCTTGTGGTCACATGCACACACACACACACACACACACACACACACACACACACACACACACACACACACACACACACACACAGAGTCAACAACGTGTAATGGTGCAGACATTCAACAACGTGTAATGGTGCAGACATTCAACAACATGTAATGGTGCAGATATTCAACAACGTGTAATGGTGCAGACATTCAACAACATGTAATGGTGCAGACATTCAACAACGTGTAATGGTGCAGACATTCACCAACATGTAATGGCGCAGACATTCAACAACGTGTAATGGTGCAGACATTCACCAACATGTAATGGTACAGACTTTCAACAACATGTAATGGTGCAGACATTCAACAACGTGTAATGGTCCAGACATTCAACAACATGTAATGGCGCAGTCACTGTCAACAACGTGTAATGGTGCAGACATTCAACAACATGTAATGGTGCAGACATTCAACAACGTCTAATGGTGCAAACATCCAACAACATGTAATGGTGCAGACATTCAACAATGTGTAATGGTGCAGACATTCAACAATGTGTAATGGTGCAGACATTCAACAATGTCTATTGGTGCAGACATTCAACAATGTGTAATGGTGTAGACACTGTCAACAAGGGGTAATGCGACGCAGATATTAGAGTTAAATGGCGCCGGTTTTGTTAACACTCTCAATGCCTGTAACAGTGCGGACACTATTAACCATTTGTCATGGCACTGACACGGTTAACAATATATGATGACGCTGATACTGTCAACAATGCTTGATATGGTGAAAACGCTGTCAGCGATATGCAATACGCAATGGTGCAGATTCTATTAATAAGCAATGGTGCAGATACTATCAACAACTTGTGGTGCTGCAGATACTGTCGACAATAGCTCAGATGCTGTCAACAATAAATTAAGGGCACAGACACTATCGCCATCCGTAATGGCACGGACACTTTAGCAGCCTGTGATGGCACAGACACTCTCAGCAACATAGAATGGTGCAGATTGTCACCAGCGTGTTATGGAGAACGTTCACAGTATGTGGTGGCTGGGACATTTTTACAAAACAACATGTAATGGTACAGCCACTGTCAACAATACGTAGTGACACGGACACTGTGAGCAATGTGCAATGGCGTCAACACTGTCATTTATCAATGTTTTGTTTTCCCCCTGTCTGTCTGTCTGTCTCTCTTCTTCTCTCTGTCTCTCTCCTCTCTCTCTCTCTCTCTCTCTCTCTCTCTCTCTCTCTCTCCAGTACTGACCGGTCTCCGTCGTGAGATTGACCTTGGACTGAGGCAAGGTCAGAGAGGCCTCACAGACGTGTTGGTCACTGCCAGTGACAGGGTTGGTGGCGCTCACACTCTGCTTGCACAGGGGAGGCGACCGCAAGTCTTGCGCCACGACTGTGGAGGGTGAGCCTGCCAAGAGAGAGTACACTGGGTATTACCCCCCGTTTCGCCCATATCTGTTTAGCCATTCGTGTTTCGCCCATTCATGTTTCGCCCATTCTGTTTAGCCATTCGTGTTTCGTTCATACATGTTTCGCCTTTCATGTTTCGCCCATTCATGTTTCGCCCATTTCTGTTTAGTCATTCGCGTTTCGTTCATTCATGTTTCGCCTTTCATGTTCGCCCATCATGTTTGCCCATTATGTACCATTCGCATTTCGTCGTTCAGTTTCGCCCATTTCTGTTTAGAGCCATTCGTGTTCGTTCATCATGTTCGCCTTTCATGTTTCGCCTTTCATGTTTCGCCCATTTATGTTCAGCCATTCGTGTTTCGTTCATTCATGTTTCGCCTTTCATGTTTCGCCCATTCATGTTTCGCCTTACATGTTTTGCCCATCCACGTTTTACCCATTCTTCTTTCACCTATTCGTGTTTCGTCCATTTATGTTTCACCTGTTCATGTTTCGCCCATTCATGTTTCGCTCAGTCATGTTCGTCCAGTTGGTGTGGTATCGAGAGTGTTCCCTTCCAGAGCAAAAAGAAAGGCTGCTGTATTGCACTTTGGGTTTGTATTGTGATGGTTTGTAATGTGATTTACTGTGTCACATAGTTTATTAGTACGATATGTGTTGTTCGAGTTGTGACGTAATGCATTGTTTCTTGTGTTGCGTCGTATTGCATGTGTTGTAGAGTGCTACCTACATTGCGTTGTCATACTATATGAAACTGCATTGCATGGTACTGTAATTGAACTGCGTTGCACATATACGTTGTATTGGTTTCTGTTGCATTTCATCGTTGTGTGGTGTAGTGTAGTGTAGTGTAGTGTAGTCCACAGACTTAGATAAAGAAGACTTATCGCGAAGACTGGCGAGTTGAAGTATTCGTCCGGACCATGTTGAAACACCCTGCTACAGGGTTTGCAAACAAAATAAATGCGAGAGTGGAGTGTGTGTGTGTCCTCTTCCCCCCCCCCCCCTCTCTTTCTCGTTTTCCTCTTCTCTCTTCTCTCTTCCTCTCTCCTTCCCCCCGCGCTCCTCCCTCTCCCTCTCTCTTCCCCTCTCTCTCCCTCCCTCCCCACTCCCTCCTCTCTTCTCTTCCTGCTCTACCCTTCTGCTCTTTCACCCCCCCGTCTCTCTCAATCTCTCTCTCTCTCTCTCTCTCCCCCTCCCTCCGCGCTCCCCTTTTTCCCTCTCTCTTATCTCTCTTCTCCTCCCTCCCTCCTCTCTTCTCATTCTCTCCCTCTCCTCTCTTCCTCATCTCCCTCCCTGCCACTCCCTCCCTCTCTCCTCCTCTCTCTCTTCTCTTTCTCCCTCCGCACTCTCTCTCGTCTCTCATCTCCCTCTCTCTCAGTCCCTCTTCTCTCCTTTCCTCCCACTTCTCTCTTTCTCTCTCTCCCTGCCTCTCTTGCTCTCCTCCCTCTCTCTCTCATGTCTCTCCTCTCTCTCTTCACTCCTCCACTCTCCTCTCATACTCTACTCCCTCTCTCTCTTTCTCCTCCCTCCCTCCTCTTCTCCTTCCCCCTCTCCTCCTCTCTCTCTCTCTCCTCTCTCCTCCTCCCCCCTTTTTCCTCTTCCTCTCTCTCTTCCTTCTCTTTCCTCTCTCTCTCCTCCCTCCCTCCCTTTTCCCCTCTCTCTCTCTTCTCTTCTCTCTCTCTCCCCCTTCTCTCCTTCCTCCTCTTTCCTCTCTTCTCTCTCTCTCTCCTCCCCTCCCTCCCTCTCTTTCCTCTCTCTCTCTCCCCCCCCCTCTCTCTTTCGTCCTCCCCCTCTCTCCCTCTCCTCTCTTCGGGCTCTCTTCCCCTTTTCCCTCTCTCGCTTCTCTTCTCTCCTTCGGCTCTCCTCTCTCTTCTCCTTCTCCTCTCCTTTCCCCCCCCCCCCCCCTCTCTCTCTCTCTCCCCCCCCCACCTTCTCCTCTCTCTCTCATCCTTCTCTCTCTTCATTCACCTCTCTTCCTCCTCTCTCTCTCTCTCCCCATCCTCTCTCTCCTCTTCTCCCTTCCCACTCCTCTCCTCCCCCTCTCCTCTCTCTCTCTCCCCTCCCCCTCTCTCTCTCTCTCCTCCCCCCACCTTCCTCTCTCTCTCTCTCCCCCCTCCCTCCCCTCTCTCTCCCTCCCTCTCTCTCCCCCCTCTCTCTCCTCCTTCCCTCTCCTCTCTCTCTCTCTCTCCCTCCCTCTCTTCTCTCTCCCCCCTCCCTCCCTTCTCCACCTCCCCCCCTCTCTCTCTCTCTCCCCTCTCCCTCCCCCACTCCCCTCTCTCTCTCCCCCTCTCCTCTCTTCCTCCCTCTCTCTCCTCTCTTCCTCCAACTCCCCTCTCCTCTCTCAAACTCCTCCTCTTCCTCTCTCTTCTCTCTTTCCCTCCTTTCCTCCCTCCCTCTCTCTCTCCTCTCTCCCTTTTCTCCTCCCCTCTCTCTCCCCTCCCCTTCTCCTTTTCATCCTCCCCTCTTCCCCCTCTTCTTTTCCCCCCTCTCTCCCCTCTTCTCCTCTCCCTCTCCCTCTCTCCCTCCCTCCCTCCTCTCTCTCTCTCTCCCCCTCTCCCCTCCCTTCCCCCCCTCTCTCTCTCTCTCCCCTCTCTCTCCTCTCTTCCCCCCCCCTCCCCCTCTCTCTCTTCCCTCCTCTCTTTTTCTTTTCCCCCCTTCTCCCCCTTTTTTTCCTCCCTCCCCCCCCCCTTTTTTCTCCCTCCTCCTTTCCCTCCCCCCTTCCCCTCTCTCCTTTTTCCCTTTTCCCCTCTTCCCCCTCCCCCCTTTTTCCCTTTTTTTTTCCTTCCCTCCTTTAAAAAATTTTTCCTTTCTCCCCCCTTCCTCTTTCTTCTTCGTACCGGGCCCGGGGAAACCGTTTAGTTAAGTAAGGGGGCCCCCCTTCCTCCCCTCTTCCCCTCCCATTTTTTTTTTTAAAAGCCCGTGTTTTTTAAAAATAAACAACGGTTTTCCAGGGGGATTTTGGGTTGTAAGGGGAAAAAGGTTTAGGGTTTTAAAACCCCCTTTTAAAAGGGGGAAAATTTATTTATTTAAAAATAAAATTTAAAATTTTTTTTTTTTTGGGGGAAAGAAGGACTTTTCCCTTTCAGCTTTTTGGGGAAAAAAAGGGGTTTTTCCCGTCTGACCCTTTAAAAAAACGGTCATGGGGATTGTTGATGAAAAAGAAAGGCGGGGGAAAAAAAAAATTAAAAAAAAAATTTTCAATATTTGGTTTTAAAAAACTTTTTTTTATGAAAACAAAAATTTTTTTTTTTTTTTCCCCCATTTAATTTTGTTCCAAAAAATTTTTTTTTTTTTAAAGGGGGCACCTTTTTTAAAAAAGAAAAAACAGTTTACAAAGGAAAAAAAAAAAATAAAAAAATAAAATGATAATAATAAATTTATCTTTTCTGAACAGTTAAAGTGACACGGCATTGTTTACCTAAATCCGGTTCGCAGGCTGAGAGAGGCTGGGTGTGTAATGGCGGAATTCCCGTCGAGGTCGGCTTCGCGCTCGCCGCAATAGGATACAGCGTGAGCGCTCCAGTTTATTATAGCTCCGTGAGTGTAGTCGAGAACTGAGTCCAAGTTCCTGGTAGTTTGTATTTTGGGGATTGTGGTCGACGTGATCACTTGCAGGCTATGGGGAAAAAAGGAGGATTTTAGTCCTGTGCCTGCACGTACCTGTTAAAAAAAACCGTGAGTGTGTACGTGTGCTGAGCGGTGAACAAGAAGAGCTCAGGGAAGATTTATTACCTGTAGTGAGTAGTTGGAAGAGTAGAGAGAGAGAGAGAGCGCTTCAGGAAACATCGAGGCCTGGACGGACCATACCATAGTTGTGTTTTCAAAGACACAGGCGGTGTCTTGTGAGACTGTACACTGAAGGCAAACGGCTGGCCATGGGAAGAATCGTTGGATAAGCCATGATGAAAAAAATGAAAAGTGAAAAAGGAAGATAATATATATAAATCTATATATTATAATATAATACTATTAAATATTATATATATATATGATATAATATTTTTTTTTTTTTTTTTAATGAAGAACAGTATGATGATTAATGTCTTTTTTCTGTCTTTCAGAAACTTTTCCAGGATAGAGCTGGTTTGCCCCACAGTCTGTACGTTGGCAAGGACACAGGTACAGTTTTGTGGTTTTGTTTTGTAAGTCGACGAGAGGTCGCAGAGACTGGGAACCAGGAAAGAATTGTCATAGGTCTGTGAGTATCAGGAAACTGCTTATGAAAACAGTTTACCTTTTTATGTGTTACACTAAGGGTGCACATTTTAAAAGAAAACAGTACAGGATAAAATAATGATAATGATTACTATGATAATAATGATGATAATAAAAATAGTACTGATGATAATATTAGGATAATAAAAAAAATAAAACAAACAGTAGTAATCCGATAATGATGAAGATGATGAATGATAGATGATGATATAATAATTATATATAGTATAGTAGTAAAGTATATAGATAAGTAGTAGTAGTAGTAAGTATAGTAAGTATAGTAATGCGCCGAGAAGGTATCCTTGAGTCTTAGGTTTCAGAAATCCAAAAATATGCCAAGGAGTGCAAAAAAAAAAAAATGTAAGAGTCAGAGCGCCGCTGCCTCGTTGAGTTCTTTTGTAGGTCAGTGCGCTTCTCTATAGCCTCCGTGAGGTCACGTCGAGGCCACCGGCATCTGCAAGTGCCCGGAGGCCATTAACCTGTCACTGGATGGGTGTTTTGTACCCTCCGGAGCGAGACATTTATTCCTGCTGGGCTCCGCTGCCATTGTCAGAGGCAGGGGACTCCACAAACGGTGTCTTACGTGTGTTGGATCGGGGGACAGGCGTCATCACACCGAACACCACCGAAGTTATTCGGCGGTAGTGCAGTGTCTTCTTTGCCGAAAAGCAGACTGGATATTGGTGTCTCCATGAAGATGGTTGATAGTGAACCTGTAACAGGGCGAGTCTGTGCGTCTGTTGAGAATGGCGGAGCGAGGGAGACATGCTGGTAAGTAAGGAAGCTGTGCAATACATGTCCCAATATGTCCTGTTTGTGCAGGCCGGAGGACGTTAAGCAGAACCACCCAGGAAGCTGTGAAGATGAAAGGGGGAAAAACATGTGAACGGCAGTGAAGGTCAACGTTTTGTTTTAGTCTCCCTGGACACTGCAGAGAAGCCTGTGTTGACCCGTGGCTAGGGGTTGTGTTGACCCGTGGCTAGGGGTTGTGTTGACCCGTGGCTAGGGGTTGTGTTGACCCGTGGCTAGGGGTTGTGTTGACCCGTGGCTAGGGGTTGTGTTGACCCGTGGCTAGGGGTTGTGTTGACCCGTGGCTAGGGGTTGTGTTGACCCGTGGCTAGGGGTTGTGTTGACCCGTGGCTAGGGGGTTGTGTTGACCCGTGGCTAGGGGTTGTTTACAGCGATCTTACTTGCAGCATGACTGGGCTAAGCATTGTGGATGCTAACCTTCACCTGTTTGGATCTGACTGGTACACACCTATCTATCACAGCTTTCATTACGTAAGAAGTCTGCCAGTGATTGATAAGAATGTTGTTGTGAGTAGCAGTTATTGACAAAAATAAGCAGAGCGGGGCATGAGAGAGAGAGAGTGAGAGAGAGAGAGAGAGAGAGTGAAGAGGAGAGAGAGAGGAGAGAGGAGGAGAGAGGAAGAGAGAGAGAGATTTTATTTATTATTATTGAGTCGGATTTTCATATTTGGGTTTGGATTCAGATGTGTCAGATTTCACGTGACGTTGGTTTAGGAAATGATGTACGCAGAGATCTTTTTAAAGCCCTCGAATAAAACAGAAATTGCAAACACCTCCAGAAATTGTTCTTGAATGTCCCGAGCGTATTTGACTGGATGCGAAGCGTCTGGTTTTTGACACCCTTTTTTCGTTCTTTCACGCAAAATTTTCCGGGACATCACTGAAAAGATATGGAGACAGAGGATCCACTAAGTTTCCTGTATTTTGATTGGCTTGTATAACGTCGATTCTTGAAGATTCTAGAATTTACCACGTTTGTCAATTGGCTGAGCCGCACCATATTCCCTGAAGTTTTAATTTCATGATCAAGAAATAGTTAGGGTTTGGGTGTTTTTTTTTTAAATGAATGAGACTGAAGGTGAACATACCGTGAATGGAAAAAAAATGTTTAAGTAGAACACGATTCTGTTTGGAGACCGTTGTGAAGGACATCGAAAGATTGAACTATGATTAATCTGCTGGAATGAAAGATTTCAACCTCATTACCAGAATCCCCCTTTTCTCTGTCTGGGTGGAGATTAGGATCAAACTCTTACTGATAGTTCATTCAGTAATCGTCAAACGCCGCCGCAGTTTCAAGAAACATGATTCTTCGTTTTAAGAGAGAGAGAGAGAGAGAGAGAGAGAGAGAGAGAGAGAGAGAGGGAGAGAGAGAGGAGAAGGTTCCAGCTTTAGTTTCATCAAGGACGTGTTTACTGTGTGCGGACCAGTCCACATTACGCTACGCTATATCCACTGTTTCGAGACACACTACGTATGATTTAAAGGTGATGGAAGAAAAAAACATTAATCACTAAGAGAGAGAATTTACGAAGAGGGTCTCGTGGCTGTGACTTCGATGTCTGACCTACGCACTAGCCCAATGCGCTGGTCCGACCTTGGGTCTACCTAACATTGGCTGTGCCACTGAAATGAAGAAGAAAAGACGAGACAGGAGGAAGAAAAGAGCGTGGAGGGAGAGTGGTTGAAAACGATGAGGGAGAGGTGTACAGATAGTTACATACATACATACATACAGAGAGAGAAGAGAGAGAGAGAGAGAGAGATGAGAGAGAAGAGAGAGAACATAATATAGACAGAGACATACAGACAGACAGAGAGTGAGATGGCGGACAGGAGAAGAGAACGAAGAGAGAGATAAACAGGCAGATAGAGATAAAGAGTATGAATGAGAGAGAGAGAGAGAGAGAGAGAGAAGAGAGAGAGAGAGAGAGAGAGAGAGAGAGAGAGGGAGAGAAAGAGACAGAGAGGGGGGGGGGGGAGGGGGAGGCGGAAGTGAGGGAGGGACGGAGGAAGGGAGACAGACAGAGAGACAAACAGACTGTCAGATACAGAGAGAAAGAGACAGACAGACAGAGACAGAGAA
The DNA here is from genome assembly GCA_018398815.1 of Conus ventricosus. Taxonomy (NCBI): domain Eukaryota; kingdom Metazoa; phylum Mollusca; class Gastropoda; order Neogastropoda; family Conidae; genus Conus; species Conus ventricosus. Next base: position 38,860,659 of record CM031621.1, read on the forward strand.
AAGAGAAAGGCAGAGACAGAAGGCGACAGCGAAAGAGAGACAGACGAACCAAGCAACAAACGACCATAAAATTCGCAAAGAGAGAGAAGAAAGAGAAACCAGGACTTCTAAAACGTTTTTTTCTTCACTGACCAACAACGGGTCTCTTGACCACGGAGATGTGGGCGCCAACGATGCCGATCTTGGTCTGGGACACGTGAGGTGAATCATTGGCCCCAAACGGCTGGTTGAAGTCGGCCTTCAGGACGAAGAACAGGTGGACAGGCTGAGTGTTGATGAACTCGTCTCTCTGGCTGCTGCAATCCGTCTTGGGCCAGAGTGAGTGGAGTTGGTAACCTGACCTTGACTGTCGGTCACGGCGACCCGGCAGGTGTTCAGATCTGGCTTGTTGCTCACTGTGCAATTTAGAGAAGAAGAAGAAAAAAAGAAAAAAAAAGAGAGAGGAGGAGAAGGATGGGAGGAGGAGGAGGAGGAGGAGGAGACGAAGAAGAAGAAGAAGAAACAGAAGAAGAAGAAGAAAAACAACAACAACAACAAGGACAACAGGAAAGGAGTAGGAGAAGCAGGAGGAGGTGGAGGAGGAGGGGGAAGAGAAAAATAAGAGGAAAAGGCAAGAACAACAAGAACAAGAACAAGTACAAGAACAAGAACAAAAAGACGAAGAAGAAGAAGAAGAAGAAGAAGAAGAAGAAGAAAGAAGAAGAAGAAGAAGAAGAAGAAAGAAAAGAAGAACACGTATAAGAAAAAAAAAAAAGAAACAGCAGAAGAAGATAGTTGCAGGGATGGATGAACAGAGTTAGGGTTTGAAAGACAGACGGTTGGAAAAAATGAGAGACACAAACTTATAGGAGGACGGCGTGAGGAGGATGGGAGAGGGAGAGAAGGAGAAACAGACAGGCAGACGGTCAATCAGTCAGTGAGACAGACTCACAGACAGTAAAAGATTGAAAGAGACAGATAGACAGACTGACTGACTGACTGACAGACAGACAGATAGACAGACGGCAGACAGACAAAGACAAAGAGACACAAAACCAGAGAGAGATGGAGAGAGACAGAGACTGACAGACCGACAAAAAAGACAAAAAGACAGATAGACAATAGACAGAAATATGTAATCTGGCTCACATTCAAATTTTGTTGAACTGTGCAAGAGAGAAAAAGAAAATGGAACATTATTCACTTAATACTTCCACATCTAAAGAAAGAGAAAACACATGTTTTTTCTCTTTTTTTTTATATTACTTGCAAGCAGGATTTTGACATTTCTATACTTTCTGCATTGCTCTTTCACAAGTATTTTTCTCATTGGCAAGAGCCCGCCCGTGTGTGTGGTGTGTGTGTGTGTGTGTGTGTGTGTGTGTGTGTGTGTGTGTGTGTGTGTGTGTGTGTGTGTGTGTGTGTGTGTGTGTGCGCGCGCGCGCCCCTTGCTTTTTGTGTTTGTGTGTGTGTGTGTGTGTGTGTGTGTGTGTGTAGTGTGTGTGGTGCCGCGCGCCCCTTGTTGTTGTGTGTGTGTGTGTGTGTGTGTGTGTGTGTGTGTGTGTGTGTGGTGTGTGTGTGTGGCGCGCGCGCGCGCGCGCGCTCGTGCGAACACACGTGCAGTCGTGCTCAAATCAGTTCGTTTACTACAATCAATCGTAGTTCTTACATTTGCAACGTTTCATGTAGTACCCATCTGCATGTCTGACGGAATACCGGGAGAACCCGGTCTGCACACACACTTCGATGCCAGCTTGGAGGCGCAGTCTCCTGGCCAGCAGTGGTGCGGGTGCCACGAGCAGACGCCTGGGAACAAAAGTGACATTGAAAGAGCAACAGCAGATGCACATGTATTCTACAGATCGACAGACGCCAAGAGCATGCATCCTATCCAAGAGGTCATGGTTGAATCACAGACAAAGACAGGACGTTACTAAACAGGGCCAGACTAGGTGCTAACGATCTGAAAATGAATTCACTTTCTTGTTTACCGTTTCCACTCCAAGTTTAAAAAAAGAAAGATTTAATGCAGTTCAAAAGTAGTGTAACCAGCCACATATTCGTCAGCCAACAGATAGATGTCTCTCTCAAAGACTGTGTCGCTGACTGTCGTAGATTGTTTGCTTTGTAACAGAGATCATGTTGGTGTTTCTGTCAGCATTGCTTGACATCAAGGCAGCGTTTGATGCACTAAACCACTCGCTTTTTCAAAAGTCACATTTGGCAGAAAGACCTCATTCTTAACTAGTTTGAATTGCATGGCAGGGGTATTGATCAGACTGCTATCACGCGTGGTGCTCCATCAACTCCATTCCCCTTTTAACATGGTGTGCTCCAGAGGTCACCACTGGAGGCTCTGTGTTTTTGAACAGTGTACTTGTAGTCTTTATCTGACATTCTTTCTGCCCACACTCAAACAGATAATTCAAACGTGTTTCAGTGATGCACTGGGATAGATGGTAGTCCATACGGCAAACTTGTCTCCAGTCTAAAACCAGTTGACATCAGCTCGGGAAAAAGATGGACAGTGTCGTGTTCTGTTTCAATTATTAAATGAACAAGGAATTACCATAAAATAGACAGACAGACAGAAAGATAGATAGATAGATAGATGGATAGATAGATAGATAGATAGATAGATAGCCAGATAGATAGATAGATAGATAGATAGATAGATAGATAGATAGATAGATAGATAGCCAGATAGCCAGATAGATAGATGGATGGATGGATAGATAGATAGATAGATAGATAGATAGATAGATAGATAGATAGATAGATAGATAGATGTGTGTGTGCGCACGTTCACATGCACACTTACACATGTACGCAGATTCCATCAAACTCCTGAATCATCTCTAAACTTTCAATAAGATCCGGTTCAGAAAGCTTGTTTGTGTGTATATTATATAGATTAACAGTGTACTCGTAGTCTTTATCTCACATTCTTTCTGTTATCTATCTATCTATCTATCTATCTATCTATCTATCTATCTATCTATCTATCTATCTATATGGTGTGTGTGTGTGTGTGTGTGTGTGTGTGTGTGTGTGTGTGTGTGTGTGTGTTATTCTGTGTGTGTGTGTGTGTGTGTGTGTGTGTGTGTGTGTGTGTGTGTGTGTGTGTTATTCTGTGTGTGTGTGTGTGTGTGTGTGTGGTGTGTGTGTGTTATTCTGTGTGTGTGTGTGTGTGTGTGTGTGTGTGTGTTATTCTGTGTGTGTGTGTGTGTGTGTGTGTGTGTGTGTGTGTGTGTGTGCGAGTGGGTGGGTGGGTGGATGGGTGGGTGTGATACGTGATGTGATTTGTTGTTTTTATGGACACTCTTAATTTCTTTTGGGAGATAATAAAGTGTTCTTGACTTGACTTTGCTTGACTTGATAAAGACAGCCACACACACAGAGAGAGAGAGAGAGAGAGAGAGAGAGAGAGAGAGAGAGAGAGAGAGAGAGAGAGAGAGAGAGGGAGAGAGAGAGAGAGACAGAGGCAGAGAGAGAACACACACAAAATGTATGGAAACCAACATGAACAAGCCAGGGTGGCTATGTGCTTGAGGAGACACACCGCTTTGGAGTTGCAAACTGAGAAGAAGTCACGGCAAAATACAAAAAACAAACAAACAAACAAAAACCCAAAGAAAACGGGAATGTAAGAAGTAACACTATACTACGCTTGCAGTGATAAGTGACATGTTTGATTCATCGAGTTTGGTTCGAGTCGTTCCCTTACCCTTGACATAGATGGTGACCGAACACTTTCCGTTGTTGCGGGTGTGGGTGAGACGGTAGGTTCCCTCGGGAAGCAGTCCACGCCGGGCTTCAGGTAAGTGCCTGGACTCCATTTCAAGCCAGCATCCAGACTTGTGGGACAAAAGAACCACCCGTGATCATGTGTCTTTTGTTGTCTTTTTTATTGGGCAAAATTGGCTTTAAAAAAAAAATTACACACACGGACGCGCGCGTGCAAGCGCGCGCGCGCGCGCGCAAATACACACACACACACCACACACGCGCACGCACGAGCAAACACACACACACACACACACACACACACACACACACACACACACACACACACACACACACACACACACAACATGCTCGTAATGCCATGCAGCTCGTGTGGCGTTGTGACTGAAAGCAGCCGTGCGGTTACTGTGGCAGTGACAGGGTTCATGTTTTCCTATTTCTGCATGCACTGTTGAACTAACGTTAACTGTGGACTGAATGTGATAAAGAGACACGAAACTGACGTCTGTCCATTTCACCATGGCTGTCAACGAGCATGTGCGCTCTCTCTCTCTCTCTCTCTCTCTCTCTCTCTCTCTCTCTCTCTCTCTCTCTCTCTTCTCTCTCTCTCTCTCTCTCTCTCACACACACACACACACACACTGCACACACACACACACACACACACATACACACACACACACACACACACACACACACACACACACACACACACACACACACACACACACAACTTCTTATCCAACATACAGAGCACCGAAAGTATAAATTCCATATACATTGTCTCCTCCAGTCAAAGCATGAAGGGGCATATCAAATGTGTCAACACCGTACCCACAAATACCTCTTCTACACCGCC
>CM031621.1:38870243-38875243 GCA_018398815.1 Conus ventricosus
TTAGCGTTGAAACTGTACGCCTGTTGGTTCACATTTAAACAAAAAAGAAACCCAAATCACATTTCAACAAAGCTGAGGTCCACTGGTATCGTGCCAAGATCTTACCACAAAGCAAGCACGCGTTGTTTAATATATATATAAATATATATATATATAATATATAAATATATATATATATATAAATATATTAATATGCTGCAAAAAAAGCAAATGAATATGGGATATCCTTGTTGTGTTTTTAGGACTCCTGATGCAGAAATATAACTATTGTTAAATTTTTGGAAAACCAAGCTTTTGGAGTATATAGTGCTTCCCGCCACCGTAACAAGGTACACCTTTTTGCCCTTTGACAAATTCTTATCAGTTCAGATACACCTTTTTAGACTCATACATGGATATCAATAGATACCTATTTTTATATAAATTCTGCGTAGAATTTGTGCAATACTAGCTTAAAAAAACAATGACAACAATTGGCGATTCAAGATTACGTCATAAAGTATTGAAGCTTTGTTTTGATTTAGATTCTCGTGAAAAGACCAGCTTATATTCAACATTCGTTGTAATGTGTACTTGTCAGTCCTGTGGGGTAAACCATCACGCTTTGGGAAAACCATTTCCCATCGATTTTAAAGAAAGTCGGTATTCTGGATGGCAGGAATATAATTTTCATGTTAAGGAGAAGTAGGAGATTTGCCGAAAGAAGACTTTTTTTACCAGTACTTGTCGATTAAATGCATGTATTGTTTTAAAAATCTAGAAGGGGGTTTCAATAATCATCAACATAACAAAATTCAGACTCAGTGTTTGGGAAAGTGTTTGCACGATGGTTTTAGCATGACATGCAAAACTGGATCCGCACCAGGTCACGATGGCCTGATCGTAGAATGCATGGCGTTTTTCCAGGATGCACATAAACAAAAATGAAAACGAAAATCGTTAAAGGAATTACCTAGAGAGGGAAAACGTCGTACAACTCAGAAATAAGGCATTATCAATGACTTCACAAAGGTAAGGGATCTTCCAAGAGAAAAGCAATCACTGCAGACCGATGACACTCCCCAACACAGACGTAACTTTCAGCAAGTCATAAGTATTAAGACTGAATCAATATATAGGCAAATTATCGACCTAAGACCAATAGGTGTTTGAAGGGACGAAATATATATAAACATGATTCAAAACTGTAGTTGATGTTATAAACTATCTAAATGTAACGAAAAAGTGCGGATATTATTAGCACTAGATTATCATAAGGCATTGACCCTATTTCAAGGGCAATTTAGGTTACAGAACGTTTGACAGTTTGGTCTAGAACCAGCTCAAAAGATGGACAATTTTGATCACCCTGGAACAGAGTCAGCAGCAAAGAATCCTGGAGACTGGATCTGGGAATCATTCCCTGTACACTGTGGAACCAGGCTGGGCTTTCCTTCTCATCTCTGCTTTCGTTCTAGCTGTTGAAGTTATCGCAATAAACATTCGAAACTAGTAAATAAAACAGTTAAAAGAGAATAAAAATAATTTTTTAAACAGCAAGATGATAAGATAAAAGCACGTGACAAATACTAACATTTTCGATATTTTTCCGGTCTGAAGTTAAACACACACACCGCCACAGAACACGCACGCACACACACGCGCACGCACACACACACAGCGCACGCAGGCACACACACACACCCCACACACACACACACACACACACACACACACACACACCCACACACACACACACACACACACACGCACCCACACACACACACGCACACACACACACACACCCACACACACACACACACACACACATACACACACACACACACAACCAAAACACCCACACACACACACACACACACCACACACACCCACAAAACATACACACACAACACCCCACACACACGCGCGCGCGCGCGCGCGCGAATATGCCCACTTAGATACACATATGTTTACACTTACACGGTATCCCCCTACATTCATCAATCTTTCACGCACACACACACACACACACACACACACACACACAACACAAACACACACACACCCCACACACACACGCACGCACACACACACACACACACCCCACACACACCACACACACACACACACACACACACACAAGCACACACACACACACACACACACACACAAAACACACACACACAACACACACACACACACACACACACACACATAACACACATACACACGCGCGCGCGCGCACGCAAATAATGCCCACTTAAATACACAATGTTTACACTTACACGGGTATCCCCAACATTCATCAATCTTACACACACACACACACACACACACGCACACACACACACACACACAACACACACACACACACACACACACCCACACACACACACACACACACACACACACACCACACGGGACAAAAACCCACACACACACCCACACACACCACACACACACACACACACACCACACATCACAAAAGCAATGAGATTAGGGATACAGAGGCGGGAAAAACAATCTGCCATTTCACGTTGACAGAAAGAATGCTTTTTTTTAATTAAAGGTATAACTTTGAAAAATAACCAAGCTAAAAATAAGCGTAGAAGAAAACTGGCCTAAAAGAACTGAAGCACCTATAAGAATTAACTGAAGCAAGGAGCGGGAGAGACTTATGAACCATGGGGCAAAACAGTTATAAAAATAAATGCTTTAGTTGAGTCAGTTTATATTTTTAAAAGCAGTCTTTGGTCTGCCTAAGAATGTTTTGACCACAATCAACAGAACTCGCTATACATTTTAAAAGAAATGGCAACATTTGCATGTAAAAATAGAGGGTTTCCCAATTATAAAAAAAAGGCATTTGAAAGATTAAAAGGAATACAATGGAAGCCGAAATTAGCCAAGGAGGAGTCGAGTGTGTCTTTCTGATGCAGTTTCTATTTACAATCGATTGATAACAAAAAATAAACTGGAACTAAGTTCCCAAAATGGGCACCTTAAAAAGTAGTAATTTAAAATGGGTGCCCTTTACGAACTGACACGAAAAATACTAACATCACGCTGTCAAACCATTGTCCATTGGCGAGAAGTTCTGTAAAAACGCATTAAGACCACAAAACGTTGCTAAAACAAACTGATGTATCACGACAAAACTTTCATAAACAGCTACCTTCGAATAATGCACTGATTAAATATAAAGGCCATTAACTCATTCTTTCTTTCTTTCTTGGAAACGAGCAGGAATTGAACGAATCAAGGACAATAATCAAAGAAAAAAACATAGACGCGAAGCAGCAAGATGTATTTGCACACACACACACACACACACACACACCCACACACACACACAACACCCACACACCACAACACACACACACACACACACACACATACACTCATTTTCAACCACTATTTATTGATGGAAAAGTAATACACGAAGTACAATCACACAAAACTCTTGGAGTCATTGTCGACAAAGATTTGTCTTGGACAGAGCACATTACAGCCTTGGGAAAGCGTTTGTCTAGAATAAATTTTCAATTAAGTAAAATAAAAAACTTTCTTGATGCTCATTCTGTAAACTATTCTTTAGTGCCCATGTTTTACCCATTGTTGATTATGCTTCAACTTTATGGGACAGCTGCAGTGAGACAAATTTGAAATTGATTCATCGCATGTATAAAAGAGCTATAAAGTTGGTGTTGTTAAAATCAAATTCTCTAACCACTGAAGACTATAGAAAACTGAATATACTCACTTTCCGTAATAGACTTTTTTTCAATAAGGCAGTCTTGATGCACAAGACTTTAAACGGAGATGCTCCTAAAAAGATAATGAACACATTCATAATAAATAATTTCAGACACAATCACTTACTTATGCTTCCAAGACCTAGAAATAACCTATTTAAATCAAGTTTCCTTTATTCTGGTGGAACGTTATGGAATGGTCTTTCACCAAATTTTAAAAGTATGACAAACCTTAAAACATTCAAAAGAAATCTTAAAGTTTATCTCAAAGAAAACAGAAATAATGACTTATAATTGTTTTCCCAACTTTGCTGTAATGGCTGTTCCTTGGCATGTCTTTTACAATTGTCAATAATTATTGTATTTGATGCATATGTACTGATAATGTTTAAACAGAATTTTGTATGCGTGTATATGCTACTTTGTATACGTACATACGCAGAATTGCTAAATGCGCAAAATTAATTGTTTGAAGTTTAGTGATTTAATTTTTTTTTTTCCCTTCCTTATCCATTGCATTGTTTGTATTCCCTTTCCCCCTCCCATCCCACTTCTTCTATTATAATTATTAGCATTGTTAAGATGGCTTGATGAAAAAAAGTGATTTAGTTCGCTTATTCAATGTTTCCATCTATAAATAAAATTTTTGAATTGAATTGAATTGAACACACACACACACACACACACACACACACACACACACACACACACACACACATACGAATATGCCCACTTAAACACACATATGTTTACACTTCCACGGGTATCCCCCCCCCCCCCCCCTACATTCATCAATCTGAAATCTGTCCATGATTCAGCAGCTGTGTTTTCTAACAACTTACTGAACATTCAAGATAAAATGAATAACACAAGCTCCTTCAACCTACTCTCATACAAACATGCACCTAAATAAGTCTATCCAAACGCAATTAATGATAAACACAGAACACTAAACCCTCTCTTCGGCCCATTTCTAACATAATCCTTGTGAAGTATTTGAGACATGTAACGTCGACATGATTTCTATTCTGCATGTGCGACGTGTGTCTGGCAATGGAGAAATCCCCGGGCTAAATTCAACACTGTTTACTACAGTGTTTTCAACAAAGTTGATAACATTCACATTTCATAATATGATGGCTGTTGTTCTTTTGATTGATTTGTTTTTCAAACTTCAATTCGGCAGGTTGATTTTTTTTTAAACTTTAATTCGAGTGCGGGTGCGCGTGCTCGAACACACACACACACACACACACACACACACAC
>CM031621.1:38882743-38915243 GCA_018398815.1 Conus ventricosus
CAGTAACAACACATCACACAAAAATGATGGGGAAAATTACTCGCTTATACCACTGCTGTCACCAACAGGCGAATTGCTCATTCGTTGTAATTACTTTCAGTACTTTGAGAGTGTAGATTTGTCATGTTTCCTGAATTTCGCCCAAGTGAAGGGCTAACAAACGTCTGATCATCTCTCCCTCTCTTTCTCTCTCTCTCTCTCTCTCTCAAAACTTAACACACTGGACTGGTTTTCCCCAAAGATCTCCCTTCCGCCGCCGCCACCCCCCCCCCCCCCCCCACCCCCCGCCCCTCCGCTCTGACTGCCCCCACCACCACCACCACCACCACCACCCCGTCCCCAACTCCTTTCCTCCCTTCATCTCAGTCCCCTCCGTTCCAGTTCTAAGTTGTACTGTATGTATGTCCCCCAAACCACCTCCACCCTCCCCATTTACTTTTCCCTCCAGCAAACCCCCCATCCTCGGCATCCCCCACCCCCACCCCCACCCCCTCGCCCAACCCTTCTCTTCATCGCCCACCCTCTTTCCAACGTCTTTCTTTCACCCATCCCCGATCCCCCCGCACCCCTTGCCGGCGCCCCCCCCCCCCCCCCCCCCACCTTCCCTCCCACCCCCCCACCCCCGACCTTCCTCTTCAATGGTGGGTGTGTCGAAGGCGAGCGTTTCCCCGCCTATTTTGTCTGGCAAGTGCGCTCCGCCTCTCTGGGCAAACATGGCGACGAACCTGAAAAGTTGGTGGCGGTGTTTTCCCGTTGCAGTCTGGTCACCTGTCAGCGTGACAAACAGGTTGCTGTCGGGGCTGTTCTCGTGTCCTTCTCGATGCAGCCAGACAAGGACGGTGCTCATCTGGCTGACTTCCTCTCCTCCCTCTTCTCCCGTTCATCTTTAGTCTGCTGGCGTGGCGCTTCCTTAGCTCGCAGTCTCTGGTGAGTGTGTCATCATCTGTGAATGGATGATAGTTGGATATAGGGATGAGCGGGGTGGGTAATGGGATGGGGACGGGGTGGGGAGGGGATGAGTGGGGAAGGTGGTAGGGATAAGTGAGGAGCAGTAGAGATGGGGGATGCAGAGAAAACCAGAAGTGGGAAGTTCAGGAAACGATGGATTCACTACGCTCATTCCAAGTGTAGAACCGTGTGTGTGTGTGTGTGTGTGTGTGTGTGTGTGTGTGTGTGTGTGTGTGTGTGTGTGTGTGTGTGTGTGTGCGCGCGTGTATGTGTATGTGTATGTGTGTGTGCGTGCGTGTGTGCGTGCATGCGCACGTGTGTGCGTGCGTGCGCGCGCATGTGTGTGTGCGCGCATGTGTGTGTGTGTGTGTGTGTGTGTGTGTGTGTGTGTGTGTGTGTGTGTGTGTGTGTGTTCGTATTGTGTGTGTGTGTGTGTGTGTGTGTGTGTGTGTGGTGTGTGTGTGTGTGTGTGTGCGTGCGTGTGTGTGTGCGCGCGCGCGCGCGCGCGCGTGTGTGTGTGTGTGTGTGTGTGTGTGTGTGTGTGTGTGTGTGTGTGTGTGTGTGTGTGTGATAGAGAGAGAGCGCGCACGATGATGATGATGATGATGATGATGATGATGATGTGTGTGTGTGTGTGTGTGTGTGTGTGTGTGTGTGTGTGTGTGTGTGTGTGTGTGTGTGTGTGTGTGCGCGCGTGAGTTTGGGTGGTTGTTTTGCTTTGTTTTTCATGTGTGTTTCCGTATGTCTTTGATATGTGTTCTATTTGTGTGTGTGTGTGTGTTTGTGTGTGTGTGTGTGTGTGTGTGTGTGTGTGTGTGTGTGTGTGTGTGTGTGTGTTGGGGGGCGGGGCAGCCAGAGAGAGAGAGGAGAGAGAGAGAGAGAGAGAGAGAGGAGAGAGAGAGAGAGAGAGAGAGAGAGAGAGACAAAGGGACTCACCAGCAGAGTTTGACTGCCAGAGAAAACGTCCGAAATTTCACATAAAGAAAAAAAAATTTAACATGAAATACGAATGAAGTTTAACACCTTGTTTTTCAAAATATCTTTGAAATTTCTCTCCACAGAGCACGTCATCACAATGTGGGTAGTACAGGTGGCGCTGGTGGCGTGGCTGCTGGCGCCCTCTGGTGCCTACTTCTTTGAGTCTGGATACAGCCATCACTACACGTACTCGGCTGAAAATACGCTCTTCGACCAACACAACGTCACCACCGTTCTGAAGGTAATTGAACACAGCTTTTTTTCTACCTAAACTCACTTCGATCAACACAACGTCACTAACGTTTTCAAGGTAACTGAACACGGCTTTTTACATAAACTCTCTTCGACCAACACAACGCCACTAACGTTCTCTTAAGGTATTTGACACAGCTTTCTGCTTAAACTATCTTCGATCAGCACAACGTCACTAACGTTCTCAAGGTATTTGAACACAGCTTTTTTTAAAACTTAAATTCTCCCTTTGACCAACAGGTCACCCGCGTTTCCAAGGCAACTGAACACAGCTTTTCGCTTTTGTAAACCTTTTCTTTGGCCAACACAACATTACCACCATTCTTAAGACGACTGAAGACAACTTTAAGCATTTAACTAGTCAACGTAGATTTAACACCTGTAAAACCGGATTTTGGGTAATATAATGATCATCTTCTTACTTTCGAATTTTCAACTCGCATGCGTAAACCAGCGCGTTCATTGTGCGTTTATTTTGGTCTGCAGCCTTGTTTTAGCGAAACCTCTCTAAATGAGTCAGTGCGGCCAATGTTTACAGTGTAAATTACAGTCACCCAAAATGATTCTCAAAACGAAAAATGTGATGTGAGGAAGCTCACGCGTCGCTTTTACCTGACGATTTTGTTTTAAAAAGATCCGGTGATGTAGACGGCGTGGCTAATTTCTTCTGTGTCGGAACCATTCTGAGAAATGGATACTTTAGTGGTGGTATGTATATTCACATACTTATATGCCATTGTGCTCACGCGTCATTGATTGGACTTTGACGGTTTATCCACTTAAAGCTGCGTTTGAAAAGTTCAGTAGTTGTGTCGCTCAGTGTAAATGAAAGTCAGAAAATAGATATTAATTCAGTGAAATTTATGTTGTTGTTTTTTAAACGATGTAATTATCTCAGGTTTACTCAGTTAAGTTACTAAAAAGCAAATGAACGCCATCTGGTTTGCATGCAATGCGGATTAATTTCACTGAGACCAAAAGGAACCACGAAGTAATGTTCAACATACTGTGAGTGTATTTAGCGTGCTGACAAGTAGCCCACGAATACATTTGGCTGGAGAGTGCAACACAGAATTCAGGCCTAAGAAGACCACTGTCGACGTTATCACCTTGTCATCATCGTTGTTATCGTCTTCGTCGTCATTATCATTACTTCGCCATTGTCAGTGTCGTCATAGCTATTAGTATACCAATCATCAATGCTGTGAAGATGATCGTTGCAGGTGTCACCACCATCATCATCATCATCATCATCATCATCGTCGTCGTCGTCGTCGTCCTCGTCGTCGTCATCATTATCATCGTTATAGTTGTCGTCGTCTTCGTCTTCATCAAAGCAAGAAACAGAATAGAATCGAACCACGCATTGAACTGTTTAAACAAATAAACAAACAAGCTTTAAATGATATGACGTCATGTCTGACGTCATGGTTTCTCCTTTCCTGTCACCAGTTTCACGTCATGACCTTGAACCGGACAGAGGAGGGCCACAGACTTCAGTCTCTGCACGTGGACAGTCTGGTGCAGTATGTCAAGGACGGCGTGCGTAAGTTCCTGCTAGCACGTGCACACACACATGCGCGTGAAGTAAAGGACGCGTGTTTTCGAATTTCCTTTTTAGTTCTGTTGCATTGCGCACGACTCTACCAGGGCTGACATCCTGAAAACAAGAAAAATGTGTTTACAGTCTTGCAAAGAAAAATCACACACGCAAATACTGGCGCGCGCGCGCACGCACGCACACACACACACACACACACACACACACACAACACACACACACACACACACACACACGCCGCCGCACGCACGCACGCACGCACACACGCACGCACGCACGCACGCACGCACGCACGCACAACACACACACACACACACACACACACACACGTGCGCACGGGCCCACGCACTCGCGCGCAAACACATTCACAAACGCGCAGAAATGCACACACAAATGCATACACACGAGCTTGTATGCTCTTGTAGACACACACATATATGCATATTTTTAACTGAGCTGACATTTTTGTCCTGCGGATACTCGCACCTAGTGAGTGTAGGGGGAGAGGGGGGAGGGAGGGGGGGGGCGTGCACGCGCGCGCACGTATACGTGTGTGTGTGTGTGTGTGTGTGTGTGTGTGTGTGTGTGTGTGGTGTGTGTGTGTGTGGTGTGTGTGTGAAGGGCGTGGGGAATGCGGCAGTTGGGGGGATGAAAGGGAAAGGGAACTGTATGTGGAGGTTGAAATACGACCAAGGGTCCAAAAAGAAAAGAGAATCCTGCAAAAAAAAAAGGATTGAACTATCATATATCTGTACTTGTCTACAAATGTCTATCAGCTTCAAATCCAGAAAGTAATTATCTTTGCCAGTTTGAAAGTTTCTGGTCTATGTGCAATCTTGTCAACTCATTCCGTGTGTGTACCTTTGATTTGGGAATTATTGTATAAAAAGACAACAATGGAACACAAAAATGTACGACAACCAAACATAGGAAGGGTATAAAGAGGCGCATGCTAAATTTTGAGAGTTCAATATTCATGAACGGAAACGAAATGGATTTGTTAAACTTGAAACAGGTCTACATTCGATGGGTATAAATATTACAGACGTGCTATATTTTGAGAGTTCAGTTTTCATGAATTCGAACGAAATGTGTTTGATAAATTTGAAACAGGTGTGCTTGAGTAGAAATATTAGATTCGACTGGCAGATGTTTATTATGCATACACTTGTCCATCAACAGAATTATTTTATGCTGATCAAATTCAAAGGTACTTTCTGGAAAATTTCTGTTTCGTTGCCCCTTTTCTTACTGGTTTAACAGCTACTTCTATGCTAAACCAATATTAGAATACCTAGCAAAGATCTGTTCCAGTTTTTCTAGAGATCATGTATCAAGTGTCTCCGTTTAAAAACAAAAAAAAATATTCTTTACATTGGAATTACAATTTTCGAAGTTGTCAGAGAAGTTTTGAGAGAGTCAACACAAAACACGAAGGAAAAGAAAAGTATAACGCATGTGTGTGTGTGTGTGTGTGTGTGTGTGTGTGTGTGTGGTGTGTGTGTGTGTGTGTGTTGTTGTTGTTGTTGTTGTTGTCTTCAATTTAACGTCTTTCCACATTAAGTGATATTAGACGAAGGGAAAGGATTTGGAGAGGGGAAGCATGATGAGGAGGTGGGTGGGTCATCTTGCAATCATATACAAAAAACAAAAAACAAAAAACAAAAAAAAAACATCTTTACAATCTTTGCAATTAAAAAAAAAAAAAAAAAAAAAAAAAGGTATGGGAAAGCCAACTTTAAAAAACTATTTTGAATCATAACACAAACTATAACAAATGTCCCATAGGACTGCGTAGTAAACACTTCGCAAAATCAAACAACAAACTAAAATTCTCAAGAATACTGTCAAGAGAACTTTCAGAAATAGCCGGTAAAATAGGTCTCAATCTCTGGCATTCCAGAAGAATGTGTTGGTTTGAAATTTGTTCACCGCACAGACATTTAACATTCTTGCTGAATTTTGTTTTGAAGGCATTAAGCTTTATCCTATAAGAGAGCGAAGTAATGTGTCTAAATTGGAAACTGTTGCTATAATTCACAGCTATTTTGTTTGTTAAACTAACCGAATTCAGTAAGAGACCAGAGAATTTCTCCTTCCTATGGAGAGATTTTGAAACTTTGTTCCACGATGCTTGCTCTAGTAAATGACACCCTTCTGTAACGGATAATGGGATGTTTATTTCTATTGATTCCCTGTCTTGCCTTGCACCTTTTTTTGCGGCTCTATCAGCACAATCGTTTGAATATAATCCAACGTGTGAAGGAACCCAGCAAAAGGTGATATTGGTTCCCTTTAAACTTAAAATGTTAATCATTTGATTGATTTCTTTGATCATTTTGGATTTTTTCTTGTAATCAAATGAACGTAAAGCATACAGTACGGACTGAGAATCGACGCAGAATAAAATTTGAAAATTAATGTTCGTGCGTGTGTGCGTGCGTGTGTGTGTGTGTTGGTGCGTACCTGCGCGCGCGCGCGTGCGTTGTGTGTGTGGTGTGTGTGTGTGTGTGTGTGTGTGTTGTGTGTGTGTGTTCCAGTTCTGAACAACCCTTTGCAATGGAATCTCAGTAAAACGTGAGTAGCCAAACACTATCTATTGAAGGAATTGTCGGTGTTCCTTCTATTAATCTCTAACGTGGTGCGTCGTTATATTCGGTTTTCTTTCTTCGTGTGCACCCTCATCAAAGTGGTCATAAGGTAAAACGTGATGTCACCGTCCTTAACTTCCCCTGGGGAGTCCTAATTGTTTTGTATCTTGCCTGAAGGAGACCTAAGAGGTCGAAACGCGTCGTGTTTTGTCTTGTGATTCATTTGTCCACGTTTCTTTTTTTTCTTTTTTCTTTTTTTTTGGCGGTTCGCTAACATTTGTTTAAGATTTCCCCTAGGGACCAACATTTTTGGGCGTCGCCCATGTGTCTTCCTGCCTTACCTGTTCGTCTACCAGAAAGGAAAAGGTACCCCCCTCCCTCACCTCACCTCACCCCACCCCCACCCTCTTTTTTTTTCTTACAGCAGAGTCAGCTAGGATGGTGCAGTCAAGGCTGAAGCGTAAGACAAGGCCATCCACACTCGATTACATTTAATTCATGAATCCCAGCTTCAGAGTCAGTGCTCTTACTGACCATGGCACTAAACCTGCCCCGTCTGTCCGCTTGATATATTTAGATATATATGTCACTATCTATTCATCTGTTTCCATGTGTCTGCTGGGATTCCCGTCTGTCTTCCTCCTCTCTCCCCCTCATCCCCCCCCCCCCCCTGCCCCCACCTCCGCAACCCTCAACCCCTCTACTGTCTGTCTGTCTGTCTGTCTGTCTGTTTCTCTCTCTATTTCTCTCTCACTCTGGCTCTGTCTCTTACTGTCTTTCTGTCTGTCTGTCTGTCTCTGTCTCTCTGTCTGTCTGTCTGTCTGTCTGTCTCTCTCTCTCTCTCTCTCTCTCTCTCTCTCTCTCTCTCTCTCCTCTCTCTCTCTCTCTCTCTCTCTCTCTCTCCTCCTCCAGCCTTCACCCTCCACCTTTTCTCTCTCTGACTCTATCTCTTTATGTCTCTGTCTCTGTCTCTCTCTCTCTCTCTCTCTCTCTCTCCTTCTCTCTCTCTCTCTCTCTCTCTTCTTTGTCCTGTCTGCATGTCTTTATGTCTGTCTGTCTGTTTGTCTGCCTCTCTCTCTCTCTCTCTCTCTCTCCTTCTCTCTCTCTCTCCTCTCTCTCCTCTCTCTCTCTCTCTTTCTCTCTCTCTGCGCCTTCGTGCATGCTGTATTACTTTGTTATGCAAGGTTTTGTGTTTTTATTTTGTTTTTAGTTTTTTTTCTTTTACTTACACAACCAGACAAATCAAAGTAGTTACATTTTGCTCTCTCCTTCTCTCTCTCATCTCTCTCTCTCGTCTCCTCCCTCTCTCTGTCTTTTGTTAGTTGTGCGCGTTTATGTACGTGTGATATGTGGTGTGTGTGTGTGTGTGTGTGTGTGTGTGTGTGTGTGTGTGTGGTGGTGCGTGCGTGCGTGCGTGCTGCGTGCGTGCGTGCGTGCGTGTGTGCATGCGTGCGTGCGTGCGTGTGCGTGTGTGCGTGCGTGCGTGCGTGCAGGCGCGCGTGCAGGCGCGCGCGTGTACTAAACAAGAATGTTCCAAACCTTGCTCAGATCAAATCAAAAGTTCACTCGCCTACAGTCCATGGAGCAATCCTCCCCTCCCCGCTCAACCCCTCCCCCCTCCCCCCCATCCCCCTCTCCCTGTTTATGCTTTACGTGCCTTCTTGACCATTGCCGGACTACCTTCCATTCCTCCTCCACCCCCCCCCCCACCTCCCCCATCCATCCCTTCAAAGAAAAAAGTGTGCAACTTCGATCAACCCCACCCATTCCCCCACCCCTCCCCTCCCCACCCCTCTCCTTTCTGTTATCTGGTTCATAATATATCTTTAAAAAGTGTATGTAATAAATCGCTGTGTAGTTCTGTCGATGCCAACCTGTCAAAGGTTATATTTTCAGTCTGCGAAGGCCTGTTCGAGTGTTGGACTGAAATATTTTCTCAGTATATATTCGAAAGTATGGTAGAAAGAAGTGCATAAAATAACGTGAAAGTAAATTTCTCAATTAAACGGGGGATCTTTTTTTCACTTTTTTAAGAATAGTTCTTAGTGAGTTCGCCCAAAAGCAGGACAAATAAGTTACAGACAAAACACGACGCGTTTCGACCTCTTAGGTCTTCTTCAGACAAGAGAAAAACGTTTAGGACCATGGAAAAAGATACGTGATCGCTCGTTCTTCGCTTTCATTGTCCTGAACGTCGCTTATCTCGCCTGAAGAAGACCTGAGAGGTCGAAACGCGTCGTGTTTTTCTTGTAACTTGTCTGTCCTTGTTTTTGGGGCGGACTCACTAAGAATTCTTCTTGAAATTTGTTTAAATTTTCGCTTGCAACACCTCACTTTGAAAGTAACTCTCTCTTCTCTTTATTGTAAATTATTCACGCATATTCTTGTTGATGACGTGATTGTTACTTCCCCTGTCTTTCTACCATTTTTATCTTTTTTTTTTTCATTTTTCTTCTTCCGTTGTCTTTTTGATGTTCTCTTCGGAAATCCCAGTTATGTGGGTGGTGAAATGTTTAATATAACGTGAATGTTTTGTAGCCGCCGATGTATAATCAATGTTATATTTGAGCACAGTATGAGGCTTGGGCTCGTTGTGGCTCATTTGTCCTAATAACTGTTGAAGGCATTCTGTTCATTTGTTTCTTGAATAAATGCTATTCAACGAAACTAACTCTCTTTTCATTGCGCGACTGGTTTCTGTGTTGACGTTGTGTGAGTGAGAGTCTGACAGTCTTGGGGGGGGGGGGGGGGGGGATTTGAACAGATTTCTCTTCCTGAGCGAGGCCAATGGACGTGTCCGCTTGGTCCACTGTCATCCTGAGGACCACGAGGAACTGCTGGTCATCAAGAAAGCCATGGTCAGCGTCTTCTCCGTGCACGTGCAGGTCAGTAAGGCTGCGAGTGCCCTTCAGTTCAGTGGTTATTTCAACATCTGTTCATCATTAGTTCAGTGGTTATTTTAACGTCTGTTCATCATCAGTTCAGTGGTTATTTTAACGTCTGTTTATCATCAGTTCAGGGGGCTATTTTAACATCGGTTCATCATCAGTTCAGTGGTTATTTCAACATCTGCTCATCATTAGTTCAGTGGTTATTTCAACATCTGTTCATCATCAGTTCAGTGGTTATTTCAACATCTGTTTATCATCAGTTCAGTAGTTATTTCAACGTCTGATTATCATCAGTTCAGTGGTGGTTATTTTAACGTCTGTTTATCATAGTTCATTGGTTTACTTTAAACGTCTGTCCGTCTTCAGTTCATGGTGGTTATTTAACGTCTGTTTATCATAGTTCAGTGGTTATTTTAACGTCTGTTCATCATCCGTTTAAGGGTGGTTATTTTAACGTCTGTTTATTCATAGTTCAGTGGTTATTTTAACCACTGTTTATCATCATTTCAGTGGTTATTTTAACGTCTGTTTATCATTGTTCAGAAGTTATCTTAGCGTATGTTCATCATCAGTTCAATGGTTGTTATTTTAACGTCTGTTCATCAACAGTTCAATGATTATTTTAACGTCTGTTCATCATCAGTTCAATGATTATTTTAACGTCTGTTTATCATCAGTTCAGTGGTTATTTTAACGTCTGTTCAGCATCAGTTCAGTGGTTATTTTAATGTCTGTTCAGCATCAGTTCAGTGGTTATTTTAACGTCTGTTCAGCATCAGTTCAGTGTTATTTTAACCCATTTAAGCCTAGCGTCCCCATATGGGGACGGCAACAATTTTTAGCTTTAAATTACTTCCAAGGACAAACAGCTGTGAAATACTTGATTCACAGTTAAAGGGAACTTACTTGCACTGACAAAATTAACGCGAGAGTTATTTTTCCTTGCAACTTTAGCATGAGGGCTGCCATTTGCATTGAGGATTGAACTTCTTGAACAACAACATGGACCGGTTTAAAAGGTAAGACGCTCTTTTTTTGTTTTATAAACCTTTTGATATAACATTATGAACAAATGTTGGTGCAAAGTGTCTAATTTAAAAATGTGTGTCAGCGTTTTTCCCCAATTAAATGTTGTTTTTGATTTATTCATTGTTAAAGGTTGCGTCCCCATATGGGGACGCTAGGACTGAATGGGTACAGGTTTTACACATAACTGTTTCAGCATGTTTCTTTGGATTTTTTTTCCAGACAATTCACAGTAAACCAAGTCGTGGACATGCTGGATGATGACACTTCATTTCGAACAGCTGATATATTTATAGAGCCACCTCCTGTTGACCCCTTGACAGATGAGGACAGTGAGAAGAGGATGGGGAGGGTGGTATTCATAACCTGAATGCCGACAGCTAGCTGTGTCAGCATCAGCTACAATTGTTTACCCTGACGGTAAGACAGAGAGTGGGAGATGAAGCAAGTCTAGAGGAAAGTACAGTAAGTTCATAATGTTTTGATAAAAAAAAATGTAAGGGGGTGGAGGGGTGGGGTGGGGGGTGGGGGTGGGGGTTGCCTAATGGAGAGGGGGTTATAGCCTCAACATTTCCTGATTCAGTTTGTCTGTTCTATAGTATATTTGTGTGTGTGTGTGTGTGTGTGTGTGTGTGTGTGTGTGTGTGTGTGTGTGTGTGACATTGTGCATATTTGTGTGTGTTCTGTTGGTTGTGCATGTGTGTATACATGTGTGTGCACGTTTGCATGTGTGCGTGTTTCAATCTGATTGCATTCCTTTGTTTTTGAATTTACACAAAGATGTATATTATGTTTGTGTGTGTGTGTGTGTGCGTGTGTGTGTGGGTGTGTTGTGTGTGTGTGTGTGTGTGTGTGTGTGTGTGTGTGTGTGTGATTCCAGGTGGCTGATGAAGAGGGATCTTCCAGTGATCCTCATCAGATGGAGAACCTGTTCCCTCTTACTTCCACTGCCCTGAACGACCTAGCCGGTTGAGAAAGAGGTTACCACCCAAAGCCAGTGGTAAGACATCAGCGAAGCGCAAGCGACCAGCCAAGACACCACCAGGTAACAGAGACTGGCGGAAGGTTGACCTGAGTACGAGACAAAAAAGCAAATTCCCCTGGATTTCTCCACCTGCGAATACATCCAAGCTGCCCCAAGATCCTGTTGAAATGTTTGAACTGTTTTATGATGATGATGTCATTGAACTCATTCGGAATCAAAGTGAAGCTACGCAGCATTCAAAGGAAACCATTCTTTTGCAGTGTCCAAGGATGAAATCGTACATTTTTGGCAATTCTTTTGATTTCAGGATACTCAACTGTTCCTAGAAGGCGCATGTATTGGTCCCATGATCCTGATGTTCGAAACGCGGCAATTGCAGGGTCAATGACCAGAGATCGCTTTGATGAGATCATAAAGTACTGCCATGTTCGGGACAACACTAACTTGGATACAGATGACAAAATGAGTAAACTGAGGCCACTCCTTGCTATGATCAATGAAAGATGCCTGACCTATTTTCTGAAAGAACAAAACTCAGCATAGATGAAAGTATTGATTCCTACTTTGGTCGCCATGGTGCGAAACAATTTATCAGAGGAAAAACCCATCCGCTTCGGGTTCAAAATGTGGGTACTGACCACTTCGCCTCGGTACTGGTCCAGTTTGAACCCTACCAGGGTGCAAAAGGACGACAAGGCAACAGCTGAGTACCCTGGTCTTGGGATGGGCGGTTCCGTTGTGGTCGATTTGATTGCTGAGCTCACAAACGACCAGCAGGCAGAAGACCAGCATACGGAAAACCGAACCAAAAGATGCTTCCATCTCACATTTGACAATTTATTCACATCCCTCAAACTAGTGGACTGCTTGTCCAAAAGGGAATTGGCTGTACGGGTACAATAAGGTCCAACCGGATTGAGGATTGCCCAGTTGTCTCTGTTGCAGCAATGCAAAAGAAAAGAGGGGCACATACGACTTCAGAACTGACAACAACAGTGGCGCCATTGTTGTTCGTTGGAACGACAACAATGTTGTCAATGTGGTTTCAAACAAAGTTGGTGTGTATCCAGTACAGATTGCCAGTAGGTGGTCCCGGTCTGAACACAAGCGAGTCCAGATTCCTCAACCCAGCCGTCATTCCCATTACAATAAGACGATGGGAGGGGTGGACAGGATGGACCAAAACGTTTGACAAATACAGAGTGGCCATCCGATCAAAGAAATGGTGGTGGGCAATCTTTTGCTACTGCCTTGACATGAGTGTCCAGCAAAGCTGGCCACTTGTACGGGCAACTCCGGCTGCAAAAGACTCTCCCTTGGACTTGCTTGGGTTCCGTCGTGCCATTGCAATGGCATACGTCATGAAATCCCAGAAGCCAAATCCAGGACGGCCTCTAGGTCGCACCCCTCGCACTGACAAGAGAGTTCCAAATGCCGTACGATTTGATGGCAAAAACCATCTCATTCAAAGCGCACAACTCAGCGTCGCTGCGCGGCGTGTGGGAAAAAAGCACGGCAGATGTGCTCAAAATGCAATGTTGGGCTGCATGACAAGTGCTTCATGCACTATCACACGAAGTAAAAAAGAAGGAAATGGCCATACAGACTCTGTAATCCACTCCACTGGTCACTGTTAGAATGAAAATCGCTGGTACATGTGAAGCATGGTTTTCTGTAAGTGCTGAAGGTAATGCAACCTTCTTTCTCTGTTTTATTTTTTCCCATTATTCTTTTGACAGGATATATTCTTCAAATGTGTACTTTAACCTTACCATGTCATGCAAAGATGCTATAAACAAGTATTGAAGACAATAAAACTTATATTTGAGATGTTATTCATTCTTATGACATATTGTGTTGTTCATGTAAACCTGTACCCTTTCGATCCTACGTCCCCATATGGGGACGCATACATTTGAGCGACTAAAACAACAACCAAACACCAAAACTATGCTTATAGTTATGTCAATGTGTTTATATGATAATTGCAAGACAAAAAACCTAAAATAGGAGTAAAAAAAAATTAAGGCATAAATGGGTTAATGTCTGTTCAGCATCAGTTCAGTGGTTGTTATTTTAACGTCTGTTAATCATCAGTTCAGTTGTTATAGTAACGTCTGTTCATTATGATGAAGAACATTAGACGATATTAAAAGGCAACAGAGATGACTGAGAATGTCAGCCCTGCTATTTCTGGTTATTTTCGCTCACCTTTCTCCTTCACATGTTAGAATCTGGACATTTCATTAAGAATACTTCTAAAAATACTTTTTTTTTAAAAATCACAGCAATCTGCCCAACTCTTGACCGGGCAACAACGTGCATGATGTCCGTAATACATGTGTCGTATAAGATTTGGTCAAGGCTTTCAAAATGTGCAGTATTCCCTTCCTTCCAATCTTTATGTTCCTGCTAAAACTGGGCAGTCTAGTAGTATGTAATGGACAGACATTTTTCTATCCCATATTTTTATTACCTCATAGCAGGTTACGAGGAAGCGGGCATGTTTGCTGGAAGAAGATGGGCTTTTTGTTCGTGAGAGTTATCCTTCCGAAGGCGTTCGTACCAGTCAGAGGACTTGTACTATTTTAGGAGGAGAGCACGGCGAAACCCAAAAAGGTTGAACATAATTAGAAAACATTTCTGCTTTGAGCTTTAGCCTTTAAAGACGAAGTGTATCTTGTTTGAATATAGACGAAGTAGATTTACAAGCAGAGAAGTCGAAGTAGACACCAGACTTTTTAACTTCTTATTAGGGATTGTTTGTTTGTATGCTGGTTTGTCGGACTACTTGTTTGATTCTCTCTCTCTCTCTCTCTCTCTCTCTCTCTCTCTCTCTCTCTCTCTCTCTCTCCTCTCTCTCTCTCTCTTTGTTGTTGGTTTTTTTGTTGTTATATTATTTTGTTGTTGTTGTTTTGTTATTATTATTCTTATTCTTTGTTTTATTTTCATTTATTCTTCTATTTTCATTTGATGTTCCTCTATGATTACATGACCCCTTTGCTTGCTTCTTTGATTTCTTACATGAATTGATTTCACTGCATGTTGTAGTCCCTACGCAGGGCGAGGACTGGATGTAAAAAGCACGTCAGGGCTTATCTATTATCCTCGTAAATAAAGAATTTTGTCTTGTCTTGTCTAGTCTTGTCTCTCTTAGATTGTCAGGCACTTTTTAACCCGTTGTCTTGAGAAGGTGAAATCGGACCTGTAATTCTGATTGATGTGGTGTTTATTTTCAAGTATACCTCATTCTGCCCTGTATCTTTCCTTATGTATTATCACTATGAGAAATAGCTTGAATAAAGATGCCCTCCTTTAAAAAAAGAAGAAAGAAAAGGATAAAAAGGATAGGGTAGGATAGATTAGGCTTATAACGAGGTGGACACATAGCTTATAACATATTGAGCCAGGCAAAGACTTAACTGACGGAAGAAGGGGGGGGGGGGGGGGGACCCCGAAGATGTACAGAAGGGGCTGAGGGAGGGGAGGGGTAGAAGGTGTGTGAGTGTGTGTGTGTTGGGGGGGGGGTCACCACCTCAAAACAAGCACATATTGACTTGTTCTGTTTCCCATGCAGATTTAAGAAGACAAAGAAGACTGGGCTTACTCCACGAACGAAGAAGATCATCTTGGTGAGCTCTCTCTCTCCCTCTCCCTCTCCTCTCCCCCCCCCCCTCTCTCTCCTCTCTCTCTCTCTCTCTCTCTCTCTCTCTCATTCAAGGACATAGTGAAGAGAATAAGCTCTGCCTAAAATCTGAGGTTCTCTCTGTCTCTCCCTCTCTCTCTCTGTCTGTCTCTCTGCCTCTCTGTCTCTGTCTCTGTCTGCCTGTCTGTCTGTCTGTCTGTTCTGTCTGTCTGTCTTCTCTTCTCTCCTCTCTCTCTCTCTCTCTCTTTTCTCTCAAGGGCATAGTGAAGAATAAGCTATGCCTAAAATCTCAGTCTCTCTCTCTCTCTCTCTCTCTCTCTCTCTCTCTCTGAGCAAAAAGTTTTGACTAGGGACTACTGTCCTTGTTTTGATAACTAGCGTTCTTTTCACGATTGCCTCCTTCTATCAGTTTATTTATGTTATTTTTGTACCCACCCCATGTTGATCAGAAAAAAGTGAATGCTAATTCCTTACACTAATGTTTCAACTGGTCTTTGTTTGTTTGTTATTCTTTTCCTCTCTTTTTTTATTACCGTGTTTGTTATTGCTTTCATTATCTTCGTTGTTTAATCGTGTTATGGTCGTATTTTGTTTTTAGTAGAATAACAAAGATTGTAGGAACAGGTACTGCTTAAATGCCTGAGTGACACAGGCTTTGAATCTCTCTCTCTCTCTCTCTCTCTCTCTCTCTCTCTCTCTCTCTCTCTCTCTCTCTCTCCTCTCTCTCTCTCTCTCTCTCATGAATGTTTGTTTCTCCGTTTGTAAAGTAACAGCGCTGGCAAAACATTCCTGTTGCCAGGGACTGTGAGGATGACCACATCAGCCCTTAATTGCACGTCCTTCTCATGTAGGAGAGAAACCCAGCGATCCTTTTTTCTAGCGACTGGACTACAACGCTACCAGAAACTGAGCATCACAGTTGGTGACAAAAAGCTGATTATCAGAGATACACGTTGTAGCTGTAACACCTACATGGGACACATTCTTTTGGCTGCTGGTGGTTTTCGTTCTTTTTTTTTTTTTTCATGATGAGAAATTCCAATTGTTCGTCTAAATGTACTAACGTGAGGAATATCCTGCTTAAAATTTCCTAGTCTTCGGTCGGTGTTTATCAGTGTGACTCCTAAAACGGTAGAGGCGAGCGAAAGGAAAGGCTGAGGGAGGAATGTGTGTGTGTGTGTGTGGTGTGTGTGTGTGTGTGTGTGTGTGTGTGTGTGTGTGTGTGTGTGTGTGTGCGTGCGTGCGTGCGTGCGTGCGCGCGCGCTGGGCGTAGTGAATAGATAAAGAGGACAGATTAGGAGGGCTAGATCTCTATCACGTGTTGTTGTTTTTTTGTTGTTGTTGTTTTTTAAGAAGCAGTCGGTTTTATCACAAATCATAATCATTTCTGTAGGGTTTTCTTTATTCATACAGTCTCTTTGGGTTTTTTTTTCTTCAAAATTCGATTTGAAGTTCTTCTTCACGATACCTTTTCAAACGTTTTCGTTGCAACTATGAAAGCAGACAGAACGGGAGTAAAGAAGACCCAGAAGTGATGGGGTGGGGTGGGGTTGTTCTGATGTTCAGGCTCCCTGGCTCACAACTACACGGCACGGCGCACCAGGACAGGGCTGCAGCTGCAGAGAAGTCACCACAGTGCCAGTGAGGTCTTCAGGAACCACGACAAGGTGAGACCACTGGAGAAAGGGCGAGGAGGGGGTGGGGGTGGGCTCAATGCACACGTGACATGTCACGTGACCACAAGGTCAGACCACTGGAGGGGAAGTTCAGTGTACACGTGACATGAGATTCGACTGCAATGTCAGACCACCTGAGGGAGATTCAATGTGATGCATGAATTGTCACGTGACTGTGACGCCAGACCACCGGAGGGAAGGTCAATGCACACGTGACATGTCATGTGACCACAAGGTTAGAATGGACACGTGACATGTCACGTGACCACAAGGTCAGAATGCATACTTGACATGTAACGTGACCACAAGGTCAGAGCACTGGAGGGGAAGGTTCGATGTGCACGTGCCATGTCATGTAACCACAAGGTTCAGACCACTGCAGGGAGGTTCAATGTGCACGTGACATGTCATGTGACCACAAGGTCAGACCACTGCAGGGAGGTTCAATGTGCACGTGACATATCATGTGACCACAAGGTCAGACCACTGCAGGGAGGTTCAGTCGCCTGCTAGCTTGCGTCCACTGTAGACGTGACCTGCCACGTGACATAGAGGCGGATCATTTGGTTGACAAAGAGGAACGGGTGATTTGTTTCTGCCTAGAAATGACCAACAGTGGCTGAAAAGCTGTCCGGCCTAAGGAATAACGCGCGCGCGCGCGCGTGAGTGTGTGTGTGTGGTGTGTGTGTGTGTGGTCGTCGGTTTAATGTCCTTCCACTACAGTGATTCAGACAGTTTTATGTGTGGGTGAATGAAGTATGTAAGTGCTTGAGTGTATTAATACGTTAATGATAGAATATGACACCCCCTCCCCCCTCCCCTTTATCCCTCTTCCATTTAAATAAAACAAATGTAACTGAGTAGAGAAGATCTAAAGATAAAGGCCAACTGAACTACTTAACAAACATTTGCAAACTGACTCAAGAACACAAGAACTGTTTAAAATACTTGGTAAAGGTAAGGAAGTCGATCCATCAGTGTAACCATCAATACCCGAATTTGTAAAGAGTTCTCTTGCTCTTGGGCATTGGATTAGTAAATGACTGATACTTAAAGTTTCCCTACACATAGTCTAGTGGTTAGGACCTCGCGTTGTGTGTGTGTGTGTGTGTGTGATGTGTGTGTTGTGGTGTGTGTGTTGTGTGTTGTGTCTGTGTGTGTTGTGTGTGTGTGTGTGTGTGTGTGGGTGTGGTCTTGCCTGTCTGTGTGTGTGTGTTACGTTTAGTGATCTTCAGTTTTCTTTCACGCGGTTTCAATCTGACAGTGATAGTAGTAGCAAGCTACAAGGGTTAGCACTATCCACACGGCATGGTCGTGTTCGCCTTAAAGAATATCAATAATGTAGTTACCATGTCAGTCGTTGGTTTTGTGGCGTCTCTTTTCAGGATGTAACCTTGTTCAAGGTATGACCTTTTAGCAGGATGTAACCTTGTTCAAGGTATGACCTTTTAGCAGGATGTGACCTTTTTTTTTCAGGGTTGCCCTTTTCTCACGTGTGTTTTTCTGGCTTCAGATTAAAGGCCATGTTATGTTGGGCCCTATAACTTTTTTTTTAATATTCAAGATCTGTGGGGGTTTTCGGTTTTCAGACGCTGCACTACGACCACCAAGGGACGCTGACACACCGCCCTGGCTACAGACCGCATCCTGCTTAGGGACAGGAGCCCTAAGCATAAACCGTATGGCTTACCTCCCCTGATGGACTGAGTTGTGTGGTGTTGTGGTGTGGTGT
This sequence comes from Conus ventricosus, assembly GCA_018398815.1. NCBI lineage: Eukaryota > Metazoa > Mollusca > Gastropoda > Neogastropoda > Conidae > Conus > Conus ventricosus. Next base: position 38,901,030 of record CM031621.1, read on the forward strand.
GGTGTGTGTGTGTGTGTGTGGTTTTGTGTGTGTGTGGTGTGTGTGGTGTGTGGTTGAGAGAGAGAGAGAGAGAGAGAGAGAGAGAGAAGAGAGAGAGAGAGAGTGAGAAGAGAGAGACAGACAGACAGACGACAGACAGAAAAAATCACACGGAGTGAAAGACACAGACAGACAGACAGAGAGGGAGAAGCAGGCAGACAGAGATTGAAAGAGAGACAGAAATACAGAGAGTAACCGGTCCTGTATGTTCCATTCCAGAACAACATTACCGGGAGAGAAACCTCACGTCGTTGTGTCTTCAGGAGGTACGTCATTAATAATGATACCATTCGATATGTTCTCTTCTTGTTCTTACGTCATAAAGATACTGTGACATCGTACGACTTCTCTCTCTCTTCTCTCTCTCTCCTCCTCCTCTCTCTCTCCTCTCTCTCTCTCTCTCCTCTCTCTCTCTATCTACTATCTTGTTTGTGTGTGTGTGTTGTGTTCGTCTGTGTCTGTTGTTGTGTCTGTTGTGGTGTGTGTGTGTGTGGTGTGTGCGGTCGTGCGTGCGGCGTGCGTGCGTGCGTGTGTGTGTGTGTGTGTGTGTGTGTGTGTGTGTGTGTGTGTGTGTGTATGTAGTGTGCGTGTGTGGTTGTGGTGTGGTGGGTGGTGGTGTGGTGGTGAGTGAGGAAGCTGGGGGGGAGGGGGGGGGGCTGGTGGGACGGGTACAAGGCCGATAATGCAGTCTTCCTTTCGTTTTATTTTCGCGTTTCAACCTCGACTTTTTCTCCGTGTTCTATTTGCCTACGTTTAAAAATTGAGTCGAAAAATGTCCTTTAACCTTCATGTTGAGCTGAGAGTTCACTCACATAAAAACGATAAAACTAATAGTAATGGACTGGAAACTGCTGATTAGCATTAACATAATAACAGCAGCAACAACAACACACCCCCCCCCCCCCCCCCACCCCCCCCCCCCCCCCCCCATCCCCATCACTGAAATTGTAGAGGACATCAGTAGAACCATCTCGTTCTCTTGCTGGCTACGATATAGGGAATATTGTTTTGTGCAGTTATACGTCTGTCGTTTGTCACATCTGAACAAGATATTTATGTGGAACATCCACTTGCCTGTTTGGCAGTGTTTATTAGTTGTCCATTACTTTGCAATTTGTTGTGTCTGTTTGTTTATATTTTGCTTCGTTTTGCACTAACGGTGTGGTATGTTTCATTCATTCGTTGACCCAAACTGTGCTCTCCATACAGACTTCCCTGACATCGAAGCACGTGCTACAGTCAAGGTCACCTTGGACAGAAAACTGTGAGTGACAGTAATGGCACATACTCTTCTTTGTAACTGCCAGAAAAAGTTTCCACCTTTCTGTGTCATGCTACCTTCTCAGTAAACGCCATGCCTAGTAGTCAGAACAGACTCTTCCTAAACAAGTACGGAGTAGGCAGTGTCTCCTCTAGTGGGTAGGCTGAAGGAGGCCTGGTATACGATTGCTCTGCGTGGACTACCGGCACTGGGGGTTGACACAGGAAGATGAATGTGGGTATGCGTAGTGAGTGGCTGAAACGGTGGGTGTGGCATTAACCGAGGGGTACAGAACGTGAAATATACACACACAAAAATGAATTCATGAATAAATAGTAAACAACCGGCTTCCAAAGAATGACGAGGCCCATCATGCGAGCAAACGAACTTCAAATCCACCGTGAAAACAGCTTTGTATCACACAAAAAGGGGTTTACCTCGTAATAAACCAACTACTTAACGCGATGAAACGTTTTTACTTGATAATTAGCTGTTTTCATGCAATTGTTAATGGGCATTTATTGTTCAGAGGTATGTTCACGCGATGGTAAGCTGGTGTCTTCGGGAAAATATCAATTTTGCTTTCCATGGAAAACGATACTATTCTCCGGATGTTGACATTTTTCACGGGGAAATACTGTTTCATGCGGAATAACTGGACTGCACAAGGACATATTTCTTTCCCTCGGAATCATGTGTAGTTTTACGGAAAGTTTACTTCTATGGAGGATTCTGTTTTCACGAGGAAATAACTGTTTTAAATACATAACCTTTTTCTGGGGAGGATTACATCTCTTATCAAGAGAGTAGCTATTCCCAGGGAAAATGCTCTATTATAACATATTCCTACACCCTCCCTATATATGACTTGCTTTCTTGTGGAACATATTTTGTTTCTCTGTGCAAAGTTCCCTCGGTCCGCTTCTCCCAAATCCCCTCGTTCCGCATAACCCCCCTCCCTCCCCGGTCTATTCTGCAATCTTACCCCCCCCCCCCCCACTTATCCCCACGCCAATATCCCAGTAAACATCGCCTCTCCCTCCCACCTGACGCTCTCTCTTCCGCGCCCATTTTGCAGGTGTGGTGATCGAGATGTTTCAAGGTGCATAATGTCATGAATTCTGTCCGCATTACTTGTAGCTGGACGTCCACGTTCGGCACAGTTTCCCCAAAGGAAAGATCGCTGTGGACGAGCGGGTCCGTATGCGCTTCACCATGTCTGCCACGCGATGTAATACAACCACAGCAACAATAATGATAGTAGTAATGAAAACAATAATAACAATAAGAAGAATGATAATGATAGTAATGATAGTGGTGATAATCATAATCATACTCATAATAGTAATAACGATAATGATTATAAATATCATAGGAATCACAATGACGATGAAGATGACGATGACGACGATGATGAAAATAATGATGGTGGTGATGGTGATAATGATGATGATGATGATGATGATGATGATGATGATGATGATGATGATGATGATGACAGTAATAGTGGTAACAATAAAAAGAGCAATAATTATGCGAACGTGTTCTTTCTTTGATCTAGGGCCAACTCGTACACTCGCTAATCTGACTGTCTCGAGCGGTAATTGAACTTAAGGATCCTAGAATTTAAAACAGAAGCAATACTTTATCCATCAGACCACCCACCCACCCCTCCTGGCCTCACCACCCCCAATGTCTGTGTGTGAATGAGAGAGATCGAGAGACAGACCGATGGCATGAGAGAGAGACAGACCGACAGATTGACTGACTGACATTAATTTATTGTCAGATTAACCCGTGGTTGTACTGACAGACAGACAGACAGATAGCATAACCGAGAGAGGGACAGACGAACAGCATGACAGAGAGAGAAGAGAGAGAGAGAGAGAGAGAGAGAGAGAGAGAGAGAGAGAGGAGGAGAGAGAGAGAGAGAGAGATTGACAGATATCAACACAGATAAGACAGACAGACGGACAGATATAGAAAGGGAACTTCCGCATCACTGCTTCAATGTTTGGTCTTGATCTTACAACCTGTCTGATATAAATGACGATCAACAACACAACAACAACAACAACAAAAAAGTCAGTTTTTGAAGACAAAACAAATCAAGAATCAATGGACACCAACACTGTCCTTTCCTTTCTGAGTCCCCCGGATGATGACAACCGAGGAAAAAAAAGTAGACCAACAATCCATCGACAACAGGCAATAACAACATTGTCTCTTTTCTTCCAGACCTCATCGGCTGACCACACATGATGTCTTCCACAACCTGACGACACAGACACTGGAGACGAAACTGGTAACCGGCGTGAATGAGTTAATGATAATGATAGTGAATATGACAATGATCATGATGATGATGATGACAATGATCAGATAACAATAATGATGGCGATGATTTGAAAACCAGCGGCGATCCTTATGATGATGGTATAATAAGAAATAGCAATAAATTTAAGAACGACGATGATAGTAAGTATAATCGTTCTGATGATGGTTACGATGGTGGTGATGTAATGATGACGGTAGTAGTGTGAAGATGATGCAATTATAATCTTTGTAACACAAAATTCCAGTTCTATGATACTGTGTCAAGATAAATCGAGAAAATGTATCAGCCATCGTGGAACCGTGGATAGCGTCGCGGATTCCCGGCTTGGATGTCGAGGTTCGATTCCATAATCGTCATTTATTTGCGGGATTCTTCTGCTCCGAACGGCTAATACCCAGAGCCGAGTTTGCCGTGATCTCAGCTGGAAAGGACTGGAACTACACAGTCGAGTTCCATCCATGTAATGGATGTGTCTCTGACTAAACACTGCAGATGTCAGCATCTCTCGGGCCTGGTTGACGCCGGGATATATTATCAGAGTAACTGTAGAAAACACCCCTGTAATGCAGTCTCAGACCGAGATGGAAATTCCTTTTGTTTTTCTTCCTTTACTCTTTTTTCTTTCCTTCTCTTCTCCATTCTTTCTTGCCACCGTTCTTCTATCGTTCCGTTTCTAATTTCTTTTCTTCTCTCCTTCATGTCATCATTTCTTCTTCCTCGTTCCTTCTTTTTTTCTTATGCCTTTTCTTCCTGCACGTCTTCGTGTGGTGTTTTATTCATTCGTATTTTCTTTCTTTCGTTGTTCTTTTTTTTCCCCCAGAAACCAGAACCGAGTCATGGACTGTCGAAGTCCAGCAGAACATCAGCAGAGTGTTCCAGTGTCTGCGGCAGTTCCCAGAGAAAGGTAGGCATGACGTGGAGTGAATGGCGAATGGAATAACGCGGCCTCAGACGGAGCCATGACCAAAGGGCTTCAGCACAGCTAAGGATACACGTTTCCGCACATGCAAGATGCTCACCTTCTTAGATACGCTTGTGTTTCGCTTGTATTGCTGGTACTTCTACTGCACAAGTTTATCATATAGGTTGTCAATTCACAGCTGTCATCGTTGTGGAAGTTTTAACTCAAGCTGCTGAGTGTTGTAGAACCTAAATTACATTTGCTTTCACACACAGACACAGACACAACACACACACAGACACAGACTCAGACACACACACACACACCCACCACCACACCACACACGCCGCCGCGCAGATTACGCACTGTAGTAATTTACGAGTCTCCACTATCAACACTACAGGCAGCATGAAGATCTTATAACGTAGGTGGCCTGACCATCCAAACTGTAATGGCTCTGCATGCGTAGCATGTTTGAATGCAGGGGAGCGTAGGGAACGGCCTTGAGAGCACAAGGAAGGATATGATTCAAAGAAGTATGTTCTTCTGTTACAATATCTTTTGCTGACATCGAAAACGGATGCCTCTGCATCAACGATTTAGAGGAGCTACGCCATCGTCTTCCAGCACGAAAGATTACGTTCGTTCGTTCAAAGTCCTGGCGCCACGGTCCATCCCAAGCAAAGACACGTCATGCCAAAAAGTCCAGCGCCGTGTCCTCATTGACGTGGTGGCGCGACTAGGAGACGTGACGTCACAGGAGCTGTTGATGACGCACGTGCTGACCAAAGAGCCGGCGGTGAACGAGGAGCTGCGCCGAGTGTTCATCCACTGTGTGGCCATGGAGAAGCCCACTGAGGTCAGAGACAAGCGTGTTGAGGCAGATGAGCGTTCACTTGTGGGTAGAGGGAAGAGTTGGGGGAAAGGGCCGGGTGGGAAGACTTTTCTTTGAATGGATGGCCGGGTGGGTGGTGGGGGGTGGGGAAAATGGGAATGTACAGACGAAGTAGCACGAGCGCGCGCACGCGCCACACATGCACTGCACAAACACACACAACACACACACACACACACACACACACACGAACAAAAATGACAATAATTTCAGATAGGACTGGGTTAATTATATGAGCGGGATAAAGGGACCCAAAATGATGGGGGAAGGGTTTCTTTTTTTAGAGAGGCAACGGCAAAAATTCATCTTAAAAAGTGTTTATAATAACTCCGCCAAAACATCGTGGACAAACGTATCACAAGACAAAACACGACGCGTTTCGACCTCTTAGGTCTTCTTTAGGCAAAATAAAAACACTCAGGACAACGAAAATGAAGAACCGGAATCAACGTTCAACGCCCATCTTGCGCCGAATTTGACAAACATAATGCTCGCTCGTTCTTCATTTTCGTTGTCCTGACAATTGTTTATCTTGCCTGAAGAAGACCTAGCAGGTAGTCACGCGTCGTGTTTGTTTGTCTTGTGATTTGTTTGTCCTTGTTGTTTGGCGGAGTTATTATTGACACTTTTTAAGATTTGTTTTAGATTTCCGCCTGCAGTGCTTCACTGTACAACTAACTGCCAGTTTTTGCCAGCCGAGGGAGCGGGCGCAAGGGGGGACGTCCAGAAACCCGGATCCCATGATCCTGGAATTGCGGCTTCGAACCTCCCCCCTGGGGGGGGGGGGGGGGGGGGCGGAATAGCTCAGTTGGTAGAGCGCCGGACTCGTAATCCAAGTGCTACGAAAATGAAGAACGAGCAATCACTTATCTTCGTCAAATTCGACGCAAGATGGGCTTTCTTATTTGATTTTTCTTTTCTTTTTATATTTGACTCGCAACTCATCCAAAAGATTGATCATTCTTTCTTTTTTCTTTCCAGGCGTTTATTCAGTCCGTGGAGAAGCTGTGTTTCGGCCCGCAAGGAGAGCATCAGGGCAGACGGAGCATAACGAGGACGCAGAGCCGGGCCTGTCTGGCCGTGGGCAGCCTGGCCAGGAACTCTCAGCGCAGTGGTCAGCACAGCACGGCGGACCGCCTGGTGGACAGGCTGGAGACCTGGCTTGACCAACACGCTGCTGGTGTGTGTGTGTGGTGTGTGTGTGTGTGTGTGTGTGTGTGTGTGTGTGTGTGTGTGTGTCGTGTTCTGTGTGTGTGTGTGTGTGTGTGTGTGTGTGTGTGTGTGTGTTTTGTGGTCTAAAAGATAGTGACGATTGTTGTGTGTGTGTGTGTGTGTGTGTGTGTGTGTGTGTGTGTTGTGTGTGTGTGTGTACGCGCTCAAGGTTACTCAATAACAAAGGGTGGATCAATCAAAGTTTTTTTTTTTTTTTTTTTTTAAATAATTTTCATGCAGATACATGACATTCACTTTTTTTGAATTGATCGCTTTCTTCTCGTCTCGTTGATTTAATTGTGCACTGGTCTTTGAAATGTTGTTTTCAGCGAACTTTCAGATTTAATATGGGCTGTGAGCAATTGCCAGGACTTTCATCGATAAGTCAATTAATCATTATAACACTAAGGATCATTCCTTCAGTCAGTCAGTCAGTCGGCCAGTGATTAACTGAGTTTTCAGTAATATTCGTTCAATCTATCAATCAGCCACTCACTGACAGACTGATTTTTTTCAGTGACATTCATTCAATCAATCAATCAGCTGTCAATCATCGTCAATTATTGATTATTTCATCGCTTGATTTGATTCGGTCAGTCAGTTGAAAAATCATTATAAATCAATCATTCATATTCTGATTCTTTATTCAGTTCATTGATTCTTTCAATGATTCAATCACTTATTCAGTGAGTTGAACGATTGATCACCCAGTCAATTGATCACACCAATCAGTCAGTCAGCTGGCCAGTCTGTATCCTAACCTACCGACCAACCAATAAACCATGCATACTGAAGCAGCTATCTTACTAACCAAAAAGGCGAACAAGCCAAGAAATCACCCCTACCCCCACCCCATACCCACCCACCCTGCAAATCAACTAATATCAATTGATGTATTACAAACTTAATAATCAGCACCTCTCCCCCTCCCTACCCCCACTTCCCACTTCATACCCCCCCCCTCTCACTCCCTACTCCCTTCCGATCTCCTACCAAACCCTTCCCCCACTCCATCCCCCTTTCCTCCACTCCAGGCAATCCGCACGTGAGCAAGCGCGACACGTGGCTGGAGGAGACGGAGCACGAGGCGCATCACATGAGCAAGGCCGTCCTGCTGCACGCTCTGGGCAATGCCGCTCTATCCAGGTCACGCCGATCGCTCGTGCAACACGCCGCGCCCAACAGGGGTCATCCGCTGTGGAGACGGGCGGCTCTGGACGCCATGAGACATTACAACTGCGTGGAGGTAAGGGGAGAGAATCAACTAGTTGTTGGTTTAAAAAAAATCATTTTCATCAGAACAGGGAAGGTTATAAACTAGTTTGTTTTTTATCATTTTCCAGTGAGAACAGGGGAGGAGAAGAAACTAGTTGGCTTTTATCCTGTTCTGTCAGAAACGGAGAGAGAACAAACGTTGTTTTGTCATTTTTCAGTCAGAACAGGGGAGAGAATCAACAACTATTTGTTTTTATCATTTGCAGTCAAAACTGTGAAAGAATACACTAGTTTGTTTTCATCATTTTCAGTTAGAACAAGTGAGAGAAAAAGCTCATTTGTTTTTATCATTTTCAGTCAGAATAGGGGGGAGAATCAACTTTTTTTTCATTTTTCAGTCAGAACAGGTAGAGCCGTTGTAACCTGCCTTTCATATTGTTCGTCACGGATTTCGGGAGCATTTTCTTTGTTTTGGGACAGGGGATGGGGGGGGGGGGGGGGGCTTGGGGGGGGCCTTTCTTGAGAGATTTTATCATACAACTCCAAAGCAGTTTTCGCTGCACACGTAAATGGAAGTTTAATCATTTGTTATCTGCATTACAGATAATGGCTTGAATGTTTAGTTTTTGTCTGGTGCCTAAGGAGCTTTTCACTGAACAAAATCACGGCAGATGAAAGTGCTAATCAGAGGAAACTGTGCAAGTGACATGTCCATGCTTGGAACGTGAACATTGTCCATCCGTCCATGTTCTGCAGACGGCCAAAACCATGTTGGCTGCCATGATGCATGATGACAAACACACGGTCCGTCAGACGGCGCTCAATGTTTACGTCACTCACCCCAGACGTCACGAGGCATCACGTGACTATGAGAACATCATGATGAGGTAAGCAAACAAACCATTCGTAAGCGCTGAGTAAAATCTCTCTCTCTCTTTTCTCTCTCTCTCTCTCTCTCTCTCTCTCTCTCTCTCCTCTCTCTCTCTGTCTCTCTCCTCGTCAAGATTGTAAAATGTGACATTTGGAATATATTGATCTTTTTCACCTGCTCCCCGCGCTCCCTTTCATTCCTTACCCTCCGCCACCTCCTTGACTCCCTTCCCCAGCCACAACATTCTCATTTCCATTTTTACCTCAATGTGTTGAGGCCAAAGGCCGATGTTCATTACAATTCTGAGAAACGAGTTTTCTCTCTCTCTCTCTCTCTCTCTCTCTCTCTCTCTCTCTCTCTCTCTCTCTCTCTCTCTCTCATGACCACTCGTGAGCTTGGTCTTAGTAGAAAGAAAGATGTAGAAGGGAGACGATTGTTATCACTCCACCCTAACCCACTGTTCGTCTCTGTCCTGTTCGTCTGTGCGATGAACTAACCGCTTCAGAGTCAGAAAATTGTTCAGTTCGCCTGACTGCCCTCTCCACTAGCCACGTCTTCCGGCCTCTTCTTGACCTGCTTAACGACTTAGTCTGGCTTTGACCAGCTCTGGGGAAAGGCTCAGTGATAGTAAGGAAAGACCCACTGACCACAGGAAAGTCCTGTTGACAGCGGGAAAGACTGTAACCTGGGATTCTCTTCAGAGTGCAGTAAGACCTCATGGCGAAAGATTGGTCGTGTTTGGAGTTGTACTGTCTTCACCTGTCAGCGGAACAGCATCGAGTGAGGCTGCAGGATACACACGGCAATTGCATGAGGGTGGCGTTTTTGCAGTCATAAAATATAGACTGGTACACCCATGGGAACGCCCCCGTGGAGGTTTTGTCGTGTCTCATCCAGTGACCATTACACTATGGCATCTGCCAGGGAGCAGTTATGTCCCCCTGACGTCTTAATGGAATGCCCTGTGCGTGCCTGCACCCTACGTGAAACACGGCACAGGCATCCAAGGGTGGTGCAGGATTGCTCCCAGCTGGTTTGTCCGGTCCGGCAGTTAAAGACAGCACTTCTCTGGGTCCCACCTGCACCTTCGGGTGCAACTTTATCCTGTTCAGTTCGCCTAACTTCTCTCTCGGCTAGCCATGCGCGCCAGCCTCTTCTTGTCCTGTGGTCAGTTAGGCCGGCTTCTTGACTTTGTCCGCAGACAAACCACCGTGCGTATGCCTCAGATTCGATAGTTTGACGCTGTGAGCTATGAGGCGCATTAAACAGACAACCTCCCGTGAACTGGAGGCAGACATAGGTCCATTAAGCCAACAGGAGACGGTGAATACGTTCGATGTAAGCAATGGAACTCGAAAAAGCAGAAGACGAAGATACTCACCTTGTCTTCACTACAGCTTAGGTAGACAGCAAGCTTACTTATACCTACTGTTTGAAATAAATCCCAGTATACAGCATTAACGTTACAGCGAAGCTAAACACCAATGACTTAACAGGAGCCAAACTAGGAGATATCAATGGGAGACCGGTAGCTCTTTTGTTCCATCGTTGATTTTAAAACAGCATTATTCACCTGCTGCTGTTTGTCTGTGTGCTAGTCTGTCAGCAAGAATAGATAAAAACTGCTCAGCGTGGCTCACAATCGAACCCCTGAAATTCTGGTGGTGGCCTGTGGTACGAATCCACATTACAAAGTGAACCAAGAGGCCGTGAGTCAAGATGGCTAGGTAAGATGGGTGAAAACGTTGACATTTCTTTGTACATGGGAAGGAACTCTTTTAGTCTTTGCCTACTGTCAGTTCCCCTGACACAAAAATTAATTTCGCGAAGCAGTGGCCAGCCCTTCATCCGTGTGCTTGGAGTTTCTGTTTATTTAGCATCCACAAGAATGCGAAAGAAAGAAAAACACTTCGGATGTGTTGTCTCTACAAGAAATCAAAGAGTGACTCGTATAAAGCTCGTGCATCGAAGTTCTGAATTCCAGAAAGACTGGCACCCGAGGTATTAAATACGACATGCGTGTAAAACAAATTTAAACGGAAAGATCTCTGAAACTTTTCTTTTAATTTTTGAAATATCGAGACTCAGCAGCTTCTGAGTGACTTATTTGAAAAGTACCGAGAATACGGATCCGGAGATGTCACAAACATACGAACATACATACACGCTCGTACATACAACACATTTTGCCTCGGATGATGAGGATGTTAAAGATGATAAGCCTGAGGACTCGCTAGAATCCTTGAAATATTGAGACTACCAAGTCTTGACTGACTGATTTGAATGGTACCGGAAGTACGGATCCAAATATGTTACACACGTACACACATATTTTGCCCCATGCGATGATGATGATGATGACGATGATGATGATGATAACGGTGATGACGATGACCTGAAAGATCCCAGAAACTCTCATGGACACCTAAAATATTGAAACTAATTAAATTTGAATCGACTGATTTAAAAAGTATCGAAAACTTGGATCCAGTTTGTTGCACCCCCCCCCCCCCCCCCACACACACACACACACATTTCATTTTACTCCGAAGGATGATAGATCATCATGTTACGATGATGACAGTGGGACCGTAACGGGGCACCCCAGTACCATGGCCTTTCTCTTTTTCTTCCTTTCCCAAAAACAAACAAACAAACAAAAACAAGAGAAACAAATGACTATATTGCAGCGACTTTTAAATTCTCGGAGAGTACGTCTACAGTTTGACAACAAATTACAAGGATTACAATGCTTTCCAGACAGACAATTACAAGCTTGAAGTCAAGGCAAAAAGCAACAAAAAATCAAGCATTTCTCAAAACATATGCAGCATAACAGACCTGTAGGTTCCATCTTTAGGTTCTGTGTCACAGAGCAATGTTTCCTTGTGGGACATGGCTTCCATGGAGACGCAAAAAAAAAAAAAAAAAAACAAAAACGTATTTCGAGTTGGTTTCAGTTGCGTATGTTAAACGGGGGAAGAAAAACACTCGCGACAAGCATTCAAAGTCAATCGTCGATGAAATCAGACTATCGGGTTTGGGGTCCCTTTAACTCATTTCGATTTTCTCCTCTCCCATGGCTCAGGTCAAGTGGTTAGGCTTGAAAAACACGATCAATTAACATCGAAGCTTTTACCAAGCTTACGGAGCTGAAGCGGGGCTGTGCAGGTTACTTCCCCTGTTGGATTTCCAAGTGAGGCGAAGTCACGTGGTTGCCAACATGACCGTTCGTTGGCTGATGATGTGAAATCCAAGACACGCATGGGCCCATGTGACACGGGAGTCACAAAATATTTGTGGCCACCGTGCAGTATTTCTCCTGTGATTCTCGTCTTATACACTTTTGGTTCAAAAATAAGAAGAGAGAGAGAGAGATGCGGATGCGGATAATTTATTCAAAAAGACTCCAATCTCACCATGGTCTCACCAGACACATGTACATCGAAAACACTGTATTGTCCGGAATTGTTAACTTGATGTGAAAATGCCGGATTAGTACCCACGATAAAGATCTTTATCCGAAACGTTTTTGTTGTTTGTTGTTGTTGTTGTTGTTGTTTTTTTTTGATAGTTTTAAAGTGAGGGAACGCTAGGCGGACATTGAAAAACTTCTAAAATTAATTTAAGTACCCCGGTCAACGCGCACCTTGCGCCGACACAAGATCAGCGATTGCTCGTTCTTCGTTTTCATTGTCCTAATGCCGTAATTCTCGTTTTCATTGTCCTAATGGCCTAATTCTTTTTCATTGCTCATGCCTAATGTCTTGTCCTAAGCCGTATTTCTTTTTCCCTTGTCCTATGGCCGAATTCATCGTTTTCATTGTCCTATGGCCAATCCTGTTAATTCTTCCTGTTTCTTCTGCCTAAATGCTAGGTAATTCTACGTTCATTGTTAATGGCCGTAATTCTTGTTCATTCATCTATGGTCCGTAAAATTCCTTCGTTGTATATTCCTAATACGTTAAATTCCCTTTCATGAACTCATTACCCGCCGTGCCGATCACCGTTCTGGACAATTGCCCGTTCAATGCTGTTCCCAAATGGACTAAGGAGCTAGGTTCCAGGTTCTGCCAGCTTGGCCGTATTTTGAATCGTTCAGCTTGTTCCTGAGTAATCGTCAGTAATTCCACGTTCGATGGTGCCTTGGCCGTTAATCCGTTTTCGATTGTACATAATAGGCAACACCGCACATCACGTACACACTCACAGTACCAAATACACAGTGGCGTAATCCTCGTCATTGTCTAATGCGCGGTACGCAGTTGCACCATCACGCAGCAGTTCAAGCACTACATCGCACACAATTCCCAGCTTACAGACCAATGCACCAAATCACAACGTTTCATCTCTAATCTGTCTCTCTATCTCATCTTTCATTGTCCTCAATCGCCTATTCCTCGTTTTCTTGTCCTTTCTGCGGTCTTTCATCGTTTTCATCTGTCCTAATGGCCGTAACTTCCTCGTTTTCATTTCTACATGCCGTCATTCTCGTCTCATTGTCCTAATGCGTTTCATCTGTCTGTTCTTGTCTCATGTGCCGTAATTCCTGTCTTTCATTGTCCTATGCCGTATTCTCGTTTTCTGTCTTGTCCTAATGTCCGTACATGTCTTCTTTTCATTTCCCTATCCTCTTCCTCGTTTTCATCTCCTAATGCCTCATTCATCTTTCATCTCTCCTGATTGTTCTCTTTCTCTTCCTGAAGAGATTAGTGTGAACTGCGTCGGTTGTAATTTTTAAAACATCTCATTGTCGTGTCCTTCTATTGTCAATTTCATAATCTAGTTTTTTTTTTTTTTTTCGTTTCCAGTGAGTAACTACGACTACCCGCCCAGGCCCGACAAGCGAGTGGTGGAAAAGTTGGCTCCGGATTACAAAAGTGGCATTGCCCTAAGAGGCTGGCACAAGGGCCGGGTCCCCAAAAAGCGGTATGAAATTCGGCCTGTACTTTAGGAATGCATACATGCTTGTCCGAGATCGAGTAAGGGCACGGTGCGGGGGGTGCGCGCTTCTGTTGATCGTTCTGAGGACAACACACACCACACACGACACTACTTTACATCCCTAATCTATTCACTCTCGACATAACTACTCTCGTTGTCAAGCAAAGCATGCGCGGTTGCAGTCGCAGCGCGTAGCGCGAGCCGGGGGGCGCATGGGCACACAACCACAGGGGGGCACACAGCAACAACAAAAAACACCCCCACCCACACTCTCTTCTCTCTCTTTCTGTCTCTGTCTTGTTCTCTCTTCTCTCTCTTGTCTGTCTTTTCTCAGTCTTGTCTCTTTTGTCGGTCTCTCTCTTGTCCCTCTCTGTTCTCTCTGTCTCTCTTGTCTCTGTCTCTCTCTCACTTCTCTCTCTCTCTCTCTCTGTCTGTCTGTCTGTCTGTCTGTCTCCTTGTCTCTGTCTCTGTCTCTGTCTGTCTCTCTGTCTCTTCGTCTTTCTGTCTCTGCCTCTGTCTCTGTCTGTCTGTCTGTCTG
>CM031621.1:38917743-38922743 GCA_018398815.1 Conus ventricosus
TTTGTTTTTACAGATTTCAGAATGTGAAATACTCCAGTCTCTCCCTTTCTGCTCACTCTTTTGCCCTACCCCATATACAAGGCAAAGCAGTTAAATATTTGTGTCACCTCTTGACGCGAAGGAAGAGAATAGAATTAAAGCTATATAGATACAAACATGAAATTATTAACGAGCGTGGCATAAAATGAAAACCAAATCATATTTCAGCAAAATGCGCAGAGACGTGGATATGAAACGGTTTCTTTTGTATTTACTTCTTTAGTCTGGTGCAACTGAACAAATTTGATGTAAACAGAAGATGATCTTTCAGCATATCTTTTACATACACTGTGATATTATATTAAAAAAAATATTGAATGCCCCTGGTGTTATTGAAATAAAGGAAACAACTCGGAAATAAATGATCGATTTCAGAAACAACATTACCGATGAGATCTGTTTCACAATTTTGATAGGACAGGTCATGAAAACATGGCCTTTCTCTCTCTCTTTTTTTTATGTGTAAATCTTTGCCCACAGATTCGAACCTTTGTCCACGGCGGTAAAGGGATTGCCCAAGAAGACAGAACAAGCGTTGCAGACTACCGTGGCCCTTAGCGAGGCAGCGGATGGTGTGCGTGGTCTCCCTTTGATCAGCAAAGTACAGCAACTGGCCGCACGTGCTCAGAGTTTGATGGAGGATGTGCACAGTGAAGCCACCGACATGTTTGCTGTGGGTCTGGGGGAAATGTGTGTGTGTGTGTGTGTGTGTGTGTGTGTGTGTGTGTGTGTGGCGAGCATGTGCGCACGTGTGTGTGTGTGTGTGTGTGTGTGTGTGTGTGTGTGTGTGTGTGTGTGCGCTTGCGTGTTTGTGTATGTGTCCGTGCGTATATATTTGTGTGTATATGTCTCTGTGTGTGTGTGATCAAATGTATGTGGGCACCCGCATCGGGCCTTGGAATAATAGGGAGAAGGAATAAGAAAAAGAGGAGGAATGAGTAGGAGGTGGGTAGAAACCAGGAGGTGGGGGTCCAGAACTCCTGCAGTTCCCATCCACCCCCCACTCCCACTCCCACCGCCAAGACAAACAACAGAAACCCTTTATTGTCGAGGACAGTAAGTCTGTTCAGGGAGCGACAACTGTGTGGTGACCTGTCAGGCCAGGCCTGTGGCTCAAAATGCGGTTGCTTCCCTTGCCTTGAGCGTTTCTTCTTCTCTTTGCTTGAGATCGGTTTGCGACTCTGGCACCCCTTTCTATGAAGAATGCCCCCCCCCCCCTCCCCGTCTTCCTCCCATACCTTCACTTTCCACCCTCTCGCTACAGTCTTCTTTCCCGCCTTCTTTCTCTCACGCCTCCGTCATCCTGTAGCGTCTTATTTTGAAGGTGTGGGTGATTAATAGGCGAGAGAGGCGATATATCATCAGGATTGCTCCGGATTGACCAGTCTATGAGATAAGAGTTAACATTTGTGTGTGCGTTAGTACATGGCATTGCATCTCTATTGTATTACATAGTGTTGTGGTTCATTCCATTGAATGGTGTCGTGCTGTGTTGTGTTGTTGTTTGTTGTCCGTCGAGACGACGAAGACCATCTAGTCATCCTGGGATCGGGGGTGAGTGCGTAGATGGCTGGTCAGACCGATCTGCGCCCGGAAAGACCTATCACAGTATGGACAGGGGATGGGGGTAGCAGCTGGAGATCTGTTGACACTGGTCTTCCTGATCATCCTGCACTGCTCAGCTGCAGCAATTCTGTTGCTTTCACAGGTCTCTGAACCTTTGCGGACAGCTGATCGCCACCCGTCTCTGTCCTGGGCAGTCTGCTCCCATGTTGTGTGGCCGATGTTGAAGGCCTTCAGGATGGATTTTAGGCTGTCTTTGAAACGCTTCCTCTGGCCTCCATGAGAGCGTTTGCCCTGGTTGTGTTTGTTATTATTGTGTTAAAATGTCTTGGTTTGTAAGCTTATTGCGTGAAATTGGTGTCATATTGTGTGTTTACTGTGTTGTACTGTACGGTGTTGTGTCGTGTTGCGTTTTAGATTATTGTGTTGCGCTGTGTCCTATCGTATCGTATCGTATTGGATTGCTTTATTTTATTGTCGCGTGGTATTGCTATGTACTGTGGTTGTATTCTAATATTTTGTGATTTATTGTTTTACATAGTATTTTACTGAATTGTATTGCCTTTTTCCCGACTTGCCCTTTTAAGACGCTTCATATATACATATCAGTCGAAATAGGTTCAGGGAAACGGGAATGGAAGAGGGGAGGGGGGGGGGGGGGTATTCAAGACCGCTTTATGATCTCTTCCCACCTCTTCCTCCTTCCCCTCCCCATTAATCCTTAGTATTTCTTAAAATTTGCCTTTTTTGTCTTGGGTGCGCTTTCCAGGCGCTTTATAGATCCTCTCCCCCTCCCGCTCCCTCCTCCATCCCCCACCCCACACGAAAAAATAGGGGGGGGGGGAGGGGGGGGGGGGGGAGTCAGAGGGGGTTAGGGAAGGGAGAACGGAACGAAAGAGGTAGGATGTATTCAGTAATTCCTAGAGCCACCTTCTCCCGTCCCCATATTCCGCTCCCTTCTCCCCCACCCCGCCGTTCCCCACACCAGTTTCTGATCCGCCCCTGCTTCACCGTTTCAGAACATTAAAGACGCGGCAGTGGTGGCCTTGCCCTTCGCGGAGAAGGAGATCCGTGGAGCCCTCAACACCGTGCTGGACCAGCTGGGCGACGTCAGCCAGCACCCCCGGCAGGTCTTCTCCGCCATCGAACGCTCCAAAATGGGGTCAGTGAGTGCGAGAAGGGAGATAATTATGTCTATCAGTCTGTGGACGCCGCTATTATAGCGGATGGGTGAAAAAAATGAGGATGGTACTGGAGTAAATAGCTTTTTCTTTTTTCTTTCCTTCTCCCTTTGGGCCTTATCCTTCAGGAAATGTTGCACACACTTCACGAAACAGTATTCCAAGTCAAAATTGTGCTACAAACGCAGCCTTTCGTGTGTTCCCCTCTGGCTTTAGCTGTTTGAAAAACACATTCTGAATTTAATTCGCGGATGAAGTCATTTTACGAAGCGCTGCGATCTGGCAAAATGCATTTCTTGCATTTCGCGATGTGATCCAATGAGCGACGTTGCTGGGAGTCACGTGACTGTGCAGACGACAAGTGGATAGACTGGTTTCAAATTTCAATATTATTAGGCAAAAAAATTGCTTCAGACCTGTTTATTCCATTGCAACTGAAAAGGAGGGCTGCAAGGTTGAAAAACTGGGGGAAAAAAAGGATGCCAGAAACTAACCAGGGCGATTTCAGTTTTGTCCAGCAGTGTGCAGTACGGTGCAAACGAGCAGCAGTTTGCCGTAGGTGACATTCCTAATATGCCGGGTAAGCAGATTCAAAATGCTCGCAGTTCCATCGTGTGTACAGTTGGTTGTTTGCAGTTAAAATGGAGTGGCGTTGAAACAGAAAGAAACTTAATGGGAGATCAGGTTCTTCACATGTTTTTTTTCATCTCTGTATCTATTTTTGTCTCTTTCTTTGCCTGTCTGTCTATCAGTCTGACGGTCTGTTTGCCTGTCTCTCTGTCTGTCTGCTTGCCTGTCTCTCTGTTTGTCTGCTTGCCTGTCTCCCTGTCTGTCTGCTTGCCTGTCTCTCTGTTTGTCCGCCTCTCACTCTCTTTCTCTCTCTATTTATCTAGCTATCTATCTGTCTATATCTATCTATCTGTGTGTGTGTGTGTGTGTGTGTGTGTGTGTGTGGTGTGTGTGCAAAGGGCTACGGTACTCACCGAAGTGTCCCCATGGGTTGCCGTAGTCGCTTTAAACACGAATAACCACCTCCACCTCCTGAAGTTCTGGCTGACAACGTCTCTTTACTGCCACTCTCCTCAACCGCCTTTTTTCTTTCTTTCTTTCTTAACTGTCGTCAACAGCATTTCTCAGCCTTTTTCAGACCATTCAGCTGAATTAGTTCTGAAAACTCATTCACAATTTTAGTTGTCTAATCGCAAGTAGGCTATTGGCGGGCAAGCTTTGTTGTTGGTTATCAGGCGGCTTGGCCGTGAAAATCGTACGTACCGTCCAAAGTGGCATCAGCTGCCAGTTTTGCAATGCCTATTTGCCCATGAATTTGTTTATTTTTTTCTCTTTTTTGGGGGGCTTGTTTTGTTTGTTTGTTTGGTTTTCGTTTGTGTGTGTGTGTGTGTGTGTGTGTGAGTGTGTGTGTGGTGTGTGTGTGTGTTGTGTGTTTGTGTGTTGTGTGTGTGTGTCTGTGTGTGTGTGTGTGTGTATGCCTTTGATAACGTTTTCGTGTCACGGGCTTTTTTTATCCTGGGAGAAAGAAACCAAGGGGAAACGCCTCGTGGTCTCAACGAAGAATTGCTTAATAGCCATGAGACGTCAGAAGTTTACCTGTCAAGTCATTTAATGCTTTTGCTGTCTGTTTCTTTACAAGGATATAATTCGAGGGGGGGGGGGGGGGGGGGGGGGGCTTGGGAAGGGTAGGGGAAGGGGGAGGATTATCTGACCAGTTCAGAAAGTGACAGCATTTTTTTTTCCTGAATAAGTCGAACAATCCCAAAATGACTCTGTGTGGCCGATGTGGTTATAGTCTGATGATAAAAACTATAAAGGAATCGACGAATTCTGTAAGCTTTCTCCCGACTGGTCCTTGTTGAAGTGGGAGTTCACACGTTGCAGTGTCTTTGTAGGCTGGCTTGGCGTTTCAGCAACGCCTAGATATCAATATACTAACACTATATCTCTTCCTTAATTTTCAGGTATTGTTAACCTTCAGGAGTGTTGGTCAGTCGAATCCGTACACGCGCGTGTTGTTCGAAAGAATCCTTAGCCATTCCCGCCGTCTTTGGTGTGGTTTCAGATCACTGTTTTAGCTGTACGACATCCGTTAGTGACCAATCTGGAGTGATATTCTTGAGGGTTCACGTCATATGGCTATGGATTATGGAAATAGAATTAATTCACGTGCCTGATGACTGTGTCTTTTGTTGACATTACCTAACA
>CM031621.1:38927743-38935243 GCA_018398815.1 Conus ventricosus
CTGGGTGAACGCGGAGGTCAAGCATTTGCCAAATCTCGTCGGATAGACCCTCACCCCAAATCCTTACATCCAACTACAACCCCAGCACACTATGATCTCGTGGTTGAGCAGACGTGGTGCTGCGCATAATGACTTGTCCGCACGTACTGCCGCCACATTCATGAAACGGAAACTTTTCTTTCTTTCCTCCTTTCTATCTTTTTTTCTTTCTTTCCTTCTTTCTTTCTTTCCTTTCTTTTCTTTCTTTCTTTCTTTCTTTCCTCCTATCTTTCTTTCTTTCTTTCCTTCTTCCTTCTTTCTTTCATTTCTTTTTTCTTTCTTTCCTTCTTTCTTTCTTCGATCTTTCTATCTTTCTTTCCTTCTTTTTTCTTTCTATCTTTCTTTCCTTCTTTCTTTCTTTCTTTCTTTCTTTCTCGGCACAACTCCGAATTCCTCATTGATTAGCTTTTCACGTTTGTGACTGTTTTGTAATCTACGATCACGAAGAGCCAAAAATTGTCTTCGGGGATAATGTCCAAACACATCAGCGTGCGTAGCTTTTATTTTCAAGTTGCCCGTTCCACCGGCGCACGATAGCTTTCTCCCTTCGGAAGCGATGGATTTCACGTGCTTGCGAAAAATGCATGCGCTCACAGCACGGGACTTTGACTGAAAGACTCGTTCGAAGGAGCACCAGGGGATGTGAGTTTGCGACAGAGGTTAAAATTAACTCCAAAGTGAAACAACGACCTAGCTCTATCGAATGGGAATCGAAACCATGACCCTGGAAAGAGAGGGTCTGACACCTTACCCAGCAGACTAAGTCAGGCGTCTGAACTGAAACTGATTCTGGAAATAAAGCTTTAATTCTGTAAGGCTTTCTGAGGTTCCCGGTTCAAAGGTCCAGCGGTAAGAGAAGATAATCTCTTGACAGAAAGAAGCTCAACGAATGATTCAGAATGCTTCTCTCCGCGAATAGATTATCTTTCCTTGTGGAGCTGAATGCGGATAAAGCTGTAGGTTCTATTGTGGCCCTTTCCTCCAAACACATTTAAGCGCAGGCTGCTTGTGTACAGCGTTGCACGTGATGTCCGTGTCTTCCCTTGCAGATCATCAGCCCAGTGGCCGGACTGGCCAAACCTGCAGGGGTTGACTCTGTGTCCATCCAGCCAGCCACCTCTGGCTTCACCGACTATGAGGTCATCCTGTCCAACATCCGTCTGACCGTCGCTCTGAACGACACGGGCACCTTTGTGGATGCTGGACAGGTGGTGTGTAGTGCTTTTACTGCTCGCTGTGCTTGGGATATGGTATCAGGTGTACTACGGTAATGACAGTTTTCAGAGGAGCATCTCATTACTCCCCGGCTCGTTACTCTCCCCGGCTCGTTACTCCCCGGCACGTTACTCCCCCGGCTCGCCTAAACCTAACCCTACCCTATCCCTAACCGTAACCCTATCCCTAACCCTAACCCTATCCTAACCCTATCCCTAACCCTAACCCTATCCCTAACCCTAACCCTATCCCTAACCCTAACCCTAACCCTAACCATCCCTAACCCTAACCCTATCCCTAACCTACGCTAACCCTATCCCTAACCCTAACCTATCCCTAACCCTATCCCTAACCTAACCCTACTCCTGAACGGAGGAGTAACGAGCCGGGGAGAGTAACGAGCCGGGGGAGTAATGAGTGATCGGTTTTCAGATATTGATTATGATGTGTGTGAACACACACTCTCTGTGTCTCCGTCTCTGTTGCTTGTCTGTTGCTGTCACTTCACTCTCTCTCTCTCTCTCACTTCTCACTCGTCTCTCTCTCTCTCTCTCTCTCTCACTCTCTCTTCTTGCACGAAACACACACACACACACACACACATCACACAACACACACTGACAAATAATGACGTATTGGTGAATGTACGGACGTGTTGAGATAGCATGTGGGTTCGTATGTCCGTGTGCGTGCCTGTGTTTGTGTGTGTTGAATATTGTAATTATTGAAACGCTTTCGTAATCCTTTTGTTCTCGTTACATGCTGCCTCGTCTTTTTGAAGTCGTCATCTTTCATTTGTTTTGTGTTTCTCACTCACATCCTTCCCCATCTTCCTTTCGCTTGTAGACGCAAGATGCAGAAACATTCGTACTAACATTAATAGCTCCTGGGTTAGGCTAATAAAAAAAAAACCCGAGACTTTCATGAGTGGCGACAAGAAAAAAAACAAATATTGGAAAGGGTTGGAGGGAGTAAGATGCGAGGTCGGAAAAAAGAGAAGGAAATGGTTTGTGGATGGGGCGGGGGAAGGATGGAGAGGAGTAGTGAATGCTTGAGTAAATAGAACGGAAGATTCACCGCCCGTAAGCCTAAGAAGAAAGAGACAGTGTTGTTGCAGCAAATCACATCTGATATTGAATGAAGTTTCTCTAGCGTCAGTAGTACACGCACACCGCAGGTGAAGGTTTTACAGCGAGATGACGACACGAATGAATCACAAAAAGTCCACCTGTCTCTAAAGCAGACATTTAGCACCACTTTTCAGTAATGTTATCCACAATATTTTTTTTTTACAACATAATTCCTGATTGTAGCAATCATTCACGTCAAATACACTTCTGCTGGTCATCGTTAGGTCATCGGTGTGTCTGCCGGTAGCAACGGCTGCGACGATTCCCATTTTCACCTGGCCATGAAACGCACAGCAAAGGATCTGGATCTGTGTTACTACGTGGATCCCTCCCCGTTCCTAGACCGCATGCAGCCGATCCCCAAGTGGCACCAGGAGTGTAAGGACTTCACTTTCAAGCACATCGGCAACGTGGTCGACTTCGACAAGCTTACTGAAGGGTTTTCTGAGTTTCTTGAGGAACTGGTAAGGTGAGTATCCTTTGGTGTTTCTTTTGAAGCCCTGTAAGACATATCACTTCTGCGTATGCGTGGTAAGGTTTAGCTTTACTAGTCCATTAACCGAACATGCACGTAGCTCAGAACTAATATAAACGTTAAGATAAAGTCGCTCTTCAAGGGAAACCACTCGTCCTCTGTTCCGGCGGACACTGCAGAATTCCGGTGTAACTGCTACGCTTTTTCAAGGTGAAGATCTCCGTGGGAATGATGGGATCTTTTTTATAACGCCCCCGTTTCTCTCTCTCTCTCCCCCCCCCCCCCCCCTCCCCCGTCCCCCGCCTCCTTGTCTGAAAGTTCTGTGCTTGTCACTTCGTCTTTTTCGTCACTCTGTTTGACTCTGCCTAACTTTTGTCTTTGTCTTTCTTTATTGTTGTAGCCTATAGGGGCCTATTGTTTTCTTTATTGTTGTAGCCTATAGGGGCCTATTGTTTTCTTTATTGTTGTAGCCTATAGGGGCCTATTGTTTTCTTTATTGTTGTAGCCTATAGGGGCCTATTGTTTTCTTTATTGTTGTAGCCTATAGGGGCCTATTGTTTTCTTTATTGTTGTAGCCTATAGGGGCCTATTGTTTTCTTTGCTTTCGGGGGTCGTTCTTCTGTTTCAGATTATTTTTTCTTTTACCCTTAAATTTGGTCACAGCTGTTTTGTTGTCATCTGCCAACTAAGTAGTGGAAATGGCCTTTCTGTGTATTTTTTGGCTGTGCATGAATTTCCTGAACAGTATCTACAGTCCTTTTCGGGAAATCAAGCAGAATGTCTGGCGCTCGCAGCCTATCCGCCATATTAACAGTTCAGCTGGCATGTCGTTATTACCCCCCCCCCCCCCCCCCTGTTTGTTTATTTTTCAGGATGTTATTTTTTGACCCAGTGTATGTTTTACAGCCCCGAAAGGGCCTTCTTTGGTCAGCTAATGAAGAGAAAAACCATCACATCTGTTAATAATACTGATTGAATGTTAAAAGCCTAATCAATGAAAGAATAAACGACTGAATCAGTCGACCGATTAGAGTCGGTCCGTCGCTCAATCAACCAGTCATTTCAGTGTAACATGGACATTTCTTTTGTGAGCGAGAGTTTGTGTGTTATTCAGGTTTGCAACGAACGTGGGCAAGGATCTCTTGCTGAAAGCCGTCAGCTCTTTACCCAACACCGGGCTTCTGGGGCCAATGAAAGGTCTGGCCACCGAACTCATCAAAAATGTTGACCTCGACCCGGCCAATCTGAAGAAACTATTCGAGGACGGACAGTACGTTTCGTGGGTCTTCTTTTCTTCTTCTTCAGAAGGTTGAGCATGAGTGCAGGCTAAATATTGTTGTATCATGATATGCCCCAGCTATAGGTTTCTTAGATGTATGGAGTGTGTGCGAAATGTTTACACGCACCCTACAATAGATTTATATTTCCATAGCGGTTTAAGAAACGGAAGCAGGCAGTCGCAAAATGTCGGTTAAGTTCTCTGTGACAAGCGTCTAAAGAGACTGCGCGCGCGCACACGCACACGCAACACACCACACACACACACACACACACACACACACACACACGCACGCACACACACACACACCGCGCGCGCGCGCGCGCGCAAGCACACACGGATGCACGCATGCACGCGCGCGCACTCGCACGCGCGCACACTCACACGCGCACACACACACACACACACACACACACACACACACACACACACACACACACAGAAACACACACACACACACACACACACACACACACACACACACACACACACAGTCTGATCTTTCTCGAGCACTAATCTTCTGCAGACTATTTGTTTCAGCGGCACTTTTACACTGCTCATGTGAAAGGAAAGGAACTTGTATGGACAATTTCGAAATAATAGATCTCCGAAATGTGTTGCTGTCTGTCCATTAGTATGTCTGTCTGTCTGTCTATCTCTCTATGTCTGTCTGTCTGTCACTCTCTCTCTCTTGTTCCCCTCTCTCTCTCCCTCTCTCTCTCTCTCTCTCTTCCTCTCTCTCTCTTTCTAATTGTAACCTGTACCTAGTTGATCTTATTCTCATTAACTATGTTTAGAAAGTGCAGTTTCCTGTATATCATGGACTGCATGTGCTCAGAGCACCAGCATTGGGGTTTGCGACCTTTCAGTAAAGAATCTCTCTCTCTTCTCTCCCCCCCCCCCCCCCCCCCCTCCCCAACAACAGATCCAGCATGAAAGACTTCTTCCACAACATCAGCTCCAAAAACTTCAGCCCTCAGCGGCGTGATGGACATGGTCCACAACCTCGGCCAGGGGCTCACCGGGGCGGAACCTCGCTGAGCCTCTCCCTCAACGGACCAAAGGCCTGATCGACAAGGCCAAGAACCTGATCAAGAACCCGCCCTGGCCAAACTGAAGTCTCTGGCCATGGGCGGGGTGAGTCGTCTCCTGTCCAGGTCGTCCAACCTCGGCGGCCTGTGCACCGGAAACGGGTCGTGCCCGGGATGTGCCGCCGCCGCCGGGGCTGTCGGCGGGGTCTTGGACTCGGCGCTGCAGGCCGGGAAGGACGAGCTGGAGTCGCTGCTGGGAGGGGCCGCGGGGAAGCTGGGCGAGGTTCTGGGAGGAGAGCTGGGTGCCGGGTTGGTGTCGGACCTGACGTCGAAGCGCGGAGGCGTTCCTCGGTGACCAAGTGGGAGCGATCAGCGGCCTCGTCAGCGACCGTTTGGGGATGCTGAACGAATTAAAGACAAGCGCTTGCAATGGTGGGTGTTCGGGGTGTTACAAGGGGAAGTGACTTTTTTTTGTCGTGGAGGAAGGGGAGCAGGGGGGGGGGGGGGGTGTTGAAGCGAGGCGTTCCGGTGGATGTTTTCAGTGTGGACGGACAGAGTTTGGGTTGTGGGTGTCCAGGGGGTGTTTATTGTTTTTGTGTGTTGGGGAGCGGAGTGGAGTAAGATGATGAGGAGGGGGGGGGGGGGGGGGGGGGGGAGAGGCCTCCGGCAGGAGAGAAGTAGCAATAGGGAAGTTGGAAGGGGAGGGGTTGCAGCTATGATTGTTAGATTGACGGCGAAACCGGAGACAAGTTATCTTTTCTTTTGTATCGTATTCCTCTCATAGGTTCGTTTTTGCACTGTCTTTAAACCTGCTGAAAATTTTAAATGAATCAAACATATATTCTTCGTTTACAGATTTTTAAGAATCAAACATATATTCTTCGTTTACAGATTTTTAAGAATAGTGACCACTATCAAAGACCTCTATGCTCCATCTGTCTGCTTCTCTCTCTCTCTCTCTCTCTCTCTCTCTCTCTCTCTCTCTCTCTCTCTCTCTCTGTCTGTCTGTCTGTCTCTCTCTCTCTTTCTCTCTCTCTCTCTCTCTCTCTCTCTCTCTCTCTTTCTCTTCTCTCCCCCACCTCTCTCTCAAAGAAAAAAGTTACCTACTTAACTGTCCACGGTAATACAGATTATGACACAATCAGTGTATGTGTTTGTGCGTGTCTGTGTCTGTGCGTGCGTGTGTGTGTGTGCGTTTGTGTTTCTGTGTCTGTGCGCGCGCGCCCCCCGCGCGGGCGCGCCTGTGTGTGTGTGTGCGCGTGCGCGCAAACGTACATGTGCGCGATGTGTGCGTGCGCGTGAATCCTTGCTCGTGTATTCATGTACATAAAGACATATACGTCTTTGCGGTGATGCGCGCACGCTCTTGTGTGTGTGTGTGTGTGTGTGTGTGTGTGTGTGTGTGTGTGTGTGGTGTGCGTGTGTGTGTCTGTGTACGTGTGCATGTGTGTGCGTGTGTGTGTGTGTGTCCAGTGTGTCCATCCCTGGGCAATGCCCTGGCCAGACTGTCCGGATCCATGTGTATTCCTCACGAGGACTGCCTTGGGGTCACCTGTGACGTCACAGTCCAGAACATGCTGCTCAACGTCAAGGTGAACGTCACTGTGAGAGTCCACCCGGTGCAGAGAAAGGTCACCATTTCTGTGGATGGACAGCCTCAGGAGCTACAGAACGAGGGTAAGTAGTATACCCTTTAACCCCCCCCCCCCCTCCCTCCCTCTCGTCTGCATCCTTTTCATTCCCAGCTCAACCCCCTACCATCGCATCCAGGTTCTCCACGACTTACCTGAACAAGAAGTAGTAAACCAAGGAGGAGAAGAGAGAAAAATGAGAAAACAATGAATGTATAGAAAGTGAGGAAAGAGGTGGAGAAGAATTAGAAAAAGAAAAAAAAAACAAGAACAAGAGAATCATCCTGATAGAAATCGAAAATTCCAAGGTGTATTTCACAAGACGCTTCTATTGTTTGTTTATTTATTTTTAAGAATTTAAATGTCATCATGATAGCAAAAGATGTGATTGTATTCTTCCTCGACAAAGCCATGATTTTATTTTGTATTACCGTGAAGCAAAAATCATGCAGCGTCATGATGGTGTTAGTGAAAGTAGGACAATATTGCATTAATGGCGAAACTAAAAGTAAATTTTAACAGGTTTGAAGGCCTTTTAACAACGCTTTAGAGTTGAAAATATTTCAATTACCTTACTTTTCTCATATCATTCAAAAGGCGCTTATTTCTTGAACACGCAGTTTTGAAGGGCAATCAGTATGACCTTTTTTAAATTATTGATCTGATTGACAGGTGGGTTGTAAAAATCTTCATGTATCCA
>CM031621.1:38945243-38950243 GCA_018398815.1 Conus ventricosus
AGTATACATGTTCATTCATCCGTCAAACAAGGGGTGATGAAAATACAAACAGATACTTAAAGAGCGCTGCATTCAACCAACACTCTGACCAAAGCACACATGCCCAGGCCAGTTCCACACAAGCAGAACCACACTTTGTAAGCCAGGGCTGTAAGATCTAATAAGCTTTACACTATGGTCTGAAATCGACCATTTGCATTTAGATTTCATCAGAAACGAACTGAAGTTGGTGGCAGATTTCACACACACACACACACACACACACACACACACACATTATACATATATATATATATGTACTTATCCTTGGAATTTATTAGTTTGTTGTATTTTAGTCCCTTGCGGATTCATTCCAAGAACTGGCCCTCAGCACTTGTGTCTTAGAGGATATCTTTTTATATTTTCTACTTTTCACAAGAAAATGTAGCTTGTTTTGCTCTTTCATGATTTTCTTTTGCTTCTTAGATGGCACCTTTGGTTGGTTTTTTGAAAACTCAACAAACATACTACAGTATTGCACACCAGCCTTTTCTGGGATTGCATTTTTCTTAAAACTGAAAAGGCAGAGGAGTCATATTACCACTTTCCGCGGTCACTGAGGAGAAACCACCAAGTTTCGAAATATCGGTATATGACCAGGAGTTATATGTTAGTGAGTTTCCCTCCCTATTGGAGGATGTCTCTCTCCCCTTGGAGAATATAAGCTTGCTAAAGGCTCATTTTGAGAAGCATTTATTTTATTTTTCCCCATCCACCCACTCAAGCACATACTGTTAGTTAGGCAGAATCATCTGCCACTGCAAGTATGAATGCGTACACACACACAAATATGCTTATTTACATACATGTATAGAAACATACATACAAAAACAGAGAGAGAGAGAGAGAGATTAACAAAGAATTACTAAATTAGCACACAAGACATACATAAATGATAAATTAATTCGCCAAACAATAAATCAAACAACAACAAAACAACAGATGCTTCAAGAAGACAAAAGACACCGCTAACCTCCACTTTAAACTCCGCATCGGTGGACAAAATAAAACACGATTGTTTTCATCGTACTCTAGATTATCAGAAGCTCTGGGATGATCCTGTTTCAAAGAAGCTTCACATGGAGGCAGTCGTTTTCACTCAGTTCTCCATTTTGTTCTCTCTCTCTCTCTTATTCTCCCTCCATGCATAGTAGTTCCCTCAGTGTTGTTCATCCTTTGTCGATGTGATTATCACTAACCCCTCCACCCGCACTTCCCCAGGAAAGCCCTGGAACTGGAGCTGATTCCCATCGAGCTGAAGCTGCAAGGCTGGGTGAAGATCCTCTTCATCATTAACATCAAGAAAACCATCTGGCACTACCAGGCACCTGCTCTCAAAGGACTGATCTGGGAGAAGGTGTACAAGAAGGACGATCAGAAGCCGCCTCGTTTCCCCCTGTGGTAAGTGGGGCTTCAGGTAGAATGCGTTGGGTAAAAAAAGTGAGGGGTGTGTTTTGGTGCGTGTGTGTGTGTGTGTGTGTGTGTGCGTGCGTGTGTTTGTGTGATTTGCAGACACACTCGATATTTTCTTAGCACTTCGAATGATAAATCGTTGTTACTTACAGAAAAGTACGCAGTACAATGAAATTATAATTCTTCGCCGTATTTTAAACAGACATACTGAACAGAGCGAGAGAGGGAGGGGGGAGGAGGGAGAGGCACACACACAAAACGCACACACGCACACTCACGCGCGCGCGCATACACACACACACACACACACACACACACACACACACACGCACACACACGTATACACGCACACGCACACCACACACACACACACACACACACACACACACAGAACGAAATGGAGTCGGAATGGTTTAATGATTGCGTCATTTCTGTCCGTGTCAAAATGGGTAGGATGGAAATAGGGTAACGCGTGATGATGATCAGGGTAACGCGTGATGATGATCAGTATCTACATCTATCTATTCTCCTCTCTCTCTCTCTCTCTCTCTCTCTCTCTCTTCCGCCAGGTGTGTCCGTGCGAGCGCGCGCGCATCCATGTGGGGTGTGTGTGTGTGTGTGTGTGTGTGTGTGTATGTGTGTGTGTGTGTGTGTGTGTGTGTGTGTGCGTGTCGCTCCTGAGTTACCATTTACGTGTGCACGATAATTGTGTTGGCTGTGTTACACACACTACAGCAACGCCACGATAACTGTGTTGGCTGTGTTACATTACAGCAACGCCACGATAACTGTGTTGGCTGTGTTACACACACTGCAGCAACGCCACGATAACTGTGTTGGCTGTGTTACACTACAGCAACGCCACGATAACTGTGTTGGCTCTGTTACACTCACTACAGCAACGTCACGATAACTGTGTTGGCTGTGTTAATTACAGCAACGCCACAATAACTGTGTTGGCTATGTTACATTACAGCAACACCACGGTAACTGTGTTGGCTGTGTTACACTACAGCAACGCCACGATAACTGTGTTGGCTGTGTTACATTGCAGCAACGCCACAATTACTGTGTTGGCTGTGTTACATTGCAGCAACGCCACAATTACTGTGTTGGCTGTGTTACACACATTACAGCAACGCCACAATTACTGTGTTGGCTGTGTTACATTGCAGCAACGCCACAATTACTGTGTTGGCTGTGTTACACACATTACAGCAACGCCACAATTACTGTGTTGGCTGTGTTACATTGCAGCAACGCCACAATTACTGTGTTGGCTGTGTTACATTGCAGCAACGCCACGATAACTGTGTTGGCTGTGTTACATTACAGCAACGCCACGATAACTGTGTTGGCTGTGTTACATTGCAGCAACGCCACAATTACTGTGTTGGCTGTGTTACATTGCAGCAACGCCACAATTACTGTGTTGGCTGTGTTACACACATTACAGCAACGCCACAATTACTGTGTTGGCTGTGTTACATTGCAGCAACGCCACAATTACTGTGTTGGCTGTGTTACACACATTACAGCAACGCCACAATTACTGTGTTGGCTGTGTTACATTGCAGCAACGCCACAATTACTGTGTTGGCTGTGTTACATTGCAGCAACGCCACGATAACTGTGTTGGGCTGTGTTACATTACAGCAACGCCACAATTACTGTGTTGGCTGTGTTACACACATTACAGCAACGCCACGATAACTGTGTTGGCTGTGTTACATTACAGCAACGCCACGATAACTGTGTTGGCTGTGTTACATTACAGCAACGCCAAAAGACGAAGGCGTCAGACCAGGTCCTCAGGCTCTGCCTGCTCCGTGTATCAAGTCAAGGGACATCACCCCAAAGATGCAGCCTTCAACTGGAGGTCAGTGGGCTCTTATCTCCTCTTGAAGCATGTTTAGATTTGTTATTACATTAAAAAAAGGGAAAATTTAGGGTAAGCACGCTGTCTTTCATTGTCTGTCGCTGTTAACGCTGCCCCAGTTTTGCCTGATGCACAGACAAAACTCTTTGTCTTCACCTGTCCCCAGTGGTTTGATTTTAAGTCTACAGTACATCTGACCATCCCAACCTTACCCCCCTCTTGTGTTTCCATCATATCCACGGTCTGAACTTCTTGTCTGACTCTAGTGAACATGACCCGAAACCTGAAGCTGCTTGGTTTAAAATGGACCATTTTGCGCCGATTATGAGAAGACAAGTTGTTGCTCGTTCTTCGTTTTTGTCGTCCTAAATGTTGTTTATTTGCCTAAAGAAGACCAAGAGGTCGAAATGCATCGTGTTTTAACCTGTAATCTGTTTGTCTGGATTTTTTTTGCGTAACTAATAACCTTTCTTTTTAAAATTTGCTTCAGGCACCCCGCTTTGAAACTTAGAACGGAAAATGTCTGGCTTTTCAGTTCGAGGTGGAAGACGACGGCAGTGATCTGAAGCTGTCCCTACGCGGTGGGGGACTATCCCGGAGGAACGACGTCCGGGGCTGGACCACCCTGAGAGGCAGCTCCCTCCTCACTCCTGCCGAGGACCTCCCCTGCGGCATCCCTCTGTACTTCCTGGTCAAGGCCCGCAACTCTCAGGGCCTGGAGACCACCGCCAGCTGCAGCATCCCACTCTGGACTGCACCTTTCCCGATGGACGAGTGGACGCTGCACACAGGTGGGGCTGCAGTGTGTGCTTGAAGAATGATGTCCTGCCAATCCTTACTACAGTAGAGGAGAGCCGTAAAGTGTGAAATGTTATAACCGCTTGCTGATAGTATGAAATGAGACCCATTGAATCTTTACCCTGTGGATAAGAAACTATCCGCTGCTGCCTGGTTGTAGTCGATTTCGTTTCCTGTTGCGGCTCATCAGCAGACCGGCTCTAGCTGCGGTAGTCCATCTCTTTGGGGTCAAGACACACCGCCTAATACTCCCAGTGTTCTACCCACAATAGGAGAAAATTACAATCTAAGGAATTCCTGAGGTAGCCTGTGAAAAGTGGACTACAAAAAAAAGGAAATGAATTACCCATGGAGAAATACGCAGTGAAAAAGATATTTAAAAAACATCAATATATTCTTAATCGATGTGCTTCAGATAGAAGTGAAAAGGACGCCAGGAACGTCTGAACGCTGTAAACAGCCTGAGTGGTCAGTTCTGCTGTAGAAACCCCAAGCATTGTCAGTCAGTTCAGCGCTGACATACGATTTTTGGTATCCAGGGCAGGTGGTTTGTGATCTGGTGTAAACAGACGCTCAGGTGTTCTTTCTGAGCCAGAAGGAATTATTGTGTTTGCGTCAGAGTTGCATTTGTTTTCGTCTTTAGTTTATCACGTGAATCAGTATTTACGAAAAGTACATGCGGTTTGATTCATGGAGAAAGAAATAGCAACGTTTCAAAGAAACGGTCTTTAATGAATCGTCGGTTTTAAACGTTGTTTTTTCTTCTCTTTGCAATTTTTCCCTGTTTTGCTTGAGGTGTTTGTTTTGTTTTGTTTTGTTTTGTTTTAGATCCTGCATAGCAGTCATCAGTGAATGTAAATGATTACTACAG
>CM031621.1:38960243-38970243 GCA_018398815.1 Conus ventricosus
CACCATTTCAGGTCTTGCGCTGAGGGCGGAGGAGAGAAAAACCTGCAAATATGCGAGATTTGAATCACAAACCTGCGATTTTCTCGGGTCATAGGCGAGTAATCAGCCATGAGGCCACATTGCCTATGTAAAAAGTAGAAAGCAGGCGGTGGAGAGGGAGGCCGGATGTGGGAGGGGGAGAAAGGGGATAGGAGCGAAGGACAGGAGGAAGGTCTGGGGCCTCACTCCGAGGTGGGGGGGGGGGGGGGGGGGGGTTGTAGAAACGGAACTTTTGGTTCGGTCCTCTTGGACCTAACGTTCTAGTTTCCTGTACCATTAGGTGCGTATTCTGGCATGAATCTTACATATACAAATCAGTGAATCTCTTCTGAGTTTTTTTTTTCATGTAGTGATTAACTAATCCACAATGCATGCGATTAGCATCTAAGGTTGTATCCACGTTTATAACTATTTTGTTGTTGTGACTCAGTTCTTCAAGTTTTACACCCAGCATTCGCTGACTATTTCCGTGGAATGACTGTCACGCTGTCTGGATTCGACTCTTCACGTTCAGCATCTAACGCTGCTTTACGCTGTGCTGTGATTCCCAGTTGGGCTGTCGGCGACTGGATCGTCCATCTCTCCCATCATCCTGGACAGCACGCCTCCAGTGCCCGGTGACGTCATGGACGGTACGTTGCTTGGTCTGGACATCTGCTGCCAGATGTCTACAACGGAAATCTGTGCTCAGTGGGAGAACTTCCACGACCCCGATTCTACGGTGGAAAGGTCAGTATGCCAAGCTGTATTGTGTGCTGTATTAGGGGAGCCTAGGGGCCAGTGGTCAGACGGTAAGACGCTCATTGGATGAGCAACAGTCGTGAGTGCGATTCACTCGGCGGACTCGTTTTTAGGGCATGAAAAGCCTCTCGGTCCAAGTAATAGTAAATGAGTACCTGATTCATTCAGGGAGGGTTTAGCCTTCGTTAAATGCCGTGTTCTAGAAAGCCGACTCGCAACCAGTTCACTGTGCCTCCAAGGCAAGAAAGTCTTGGGATATTCTTTTCAGTTGTTAAGCATTTAACGTGTCCAGTACGTAGACAACAAAAGCTACAGTGTCTTCACCGTGTTCATCAGATTTATCACCTTTGACAAAGGGCGGCGGTGTTTGCTACTCCTCTTTCTGTGGATATCATTTTAATTTCCATTCAGATTTCTTTGTTTGTTTGTTTTCCTTTTTTTGCTATAAAGATTCAGTAACCCATAAGCATGTATGATTGTGCATGAGGGGTATTGTAATGCCAGAGATGTTGCATATGACATGAACAGATATCCATGTGTAACTATCCACTGTTCCGTACGACACATTCTGATCATTTTACCTAAACCTTTTAATGTTTCTTGAACATCATCGTAACTATTATGACTATAATTATTATCATCATTCATTATCATATTATATTATTATTATTATTATTATCATTATAATCATCATTATCATAGTCATTATTATCATCATCATCATTATCATCGTCATTATTATCATTATATATTATTATTATTATTATTATTATTATTATTATATCATCATCATTACTATATTGTAGTTCGTATCATTATTTTTTTCATTACTATGAATATTGCTATTATTATTATCATCACTATTTTTTCACTATTATGAATATTGCTGTTATTGTTATTATTATCACTATTATCATTTCCAGCTATGACTGGGGAGTGGGTCACAGTCCCGGCAAAGATGACGTGGTTCTCTTCCGTACAATTAGAAGTGACGTCAAAGAGTCCTGTGTAAACGTGACGCTGCAACACAACGTGACGTATTTCTCCACCGTGGTGGCCAACAACAGGGCTCTGAATACAAAGTCTTCTAATGCCTCGTCTGATGGACGTGAGTTCACCCCGGTGACTAGTCCAGTGCGGTGTGTATTTAGCCTTAAGCATTCTGTACTAAGAGAAGCAGACCCATCCCAAACCTCCCTCCCCTCCCCGCCCCATCCCACACACCACGCGCATGCCCTCACGAGTTCGTGTGCACATGCACGCTCTCTCACGACACGCACACACACACACACACACACACACACACACACACACACACACACACACACACTACACACACACACACACACACACACACCACACACACACCACACACATCACTTACTCACTCACTCACTCACTCACTCACACACTCACTCACACACGCACGCACGCACGCACGCACGCACACACACACACACACACACACACACACACACACACACACACACACGGACGCACACAAACACGCACGCACGCACGCACGCACACACACACACACATACATACAAGCGCGCACACACACACACACACACACATACACAGACACACACGTATGCACGCACGAACTCACGTGCACATGCACGCACACACTAATTACAATATGTTGGTAAACTATAAGAAGAAAAAACAAACTATGTTTATATCCGCCATTTCTTAGTTCACCAAACAGTGTTACCAGTCCTTACGACTGTCAGATATCAACAGATGACTTTTTTTTCTTCATCACTATAACATTTCTCACTTGGTCATTTGTTCATCTGTTTACAAAGAAACCAGAGCGTAAAAACAGAAACCCCGCTTGCAACCAAAATACACTGCACACGCCAACATGAAATTTACAACCGATTTACGCACGAGTTTTCCCTCATTCTTTCGTTCAAAACCACAGTCCTCATCGACGTCACACCGCCAGAACCCGGCACGGTGTCCGACGGCAGTGACGTCATCCATGACGTCAACTACACTTCGGAGACAGCCACGGTGACTACGTCATGGACGGGTTTCCACGACGGAGAAAGCGGGCTGGCGGACTACAACATCTCGGTGCTGGTGAACGGGGAGGTGGAGAAGGAAGCCAGCGGTCTCAGCAGCCGCCTGGAGATGTTCACCGATCACTCCCTGTCCCTGCGGCATCAGGACACGGTGGTGGTCCACCTGCAGGCCAACAACAGGTTGGGTTTTTTTTCTTTTACTATTTCTTTTTCTATTTTGCTTTTTCTATTTATTTTTTTAACAGGTAATTCAATCGAGTCATCAAGAAAATGCTCATTCTGGCACGAGGAAGAAATTTTAAAAGTGACTTTCATGATCCCAGCGAAGAACGTGGACAAACTAATCATAAGACAAAACGCGACGCGTTTCGATCTCTTAGGTCTCCTTCAGGCAAGATAAGCGACACTCAGGACAATGAAAATGAAGAACCAGCAATCGCTTTGTCGAATTCGGCGCAAGACTGGCGTTGAATCGTTGCAACTAATGAAGAAGCTTCTTTGCAGTCTGATCACCTGTTACCTATCACTTTTTATCGGATCTCCAAGACCGTTAGTTCGCCACTGAAGTCTTCGCCAGCACCTTCCTCCACTCGGCCCGGTTTTCAGACGCTCTTTGGCAGCTGCTGAGTGTGAGGCCAGTCCATTCACTGATGTTGTCCTCCCTTCTCTTTCTCTGTCTTCCTCTCCTTCTGCCTTCCCGCGCTGTTCCCTGCAGAATGGTTTTGGCAAGTCCTGCTGATCTTGATACATGACCACATCATCTCATTTTCCTTCTTTTCACTGTGGACAACAGGTCTTCGTGTGGTCCAATAGCTTGCCTTACTCTGGTCTGGACCACCAAGTTGGTAATGTGGTTTTCGTATGAGGTGCTGAGGATCTTGCAGAAGCATCTCATCTCTAATGCCTGAATCTTTCTCTAGGGTTCACATGTCAAGAGTCCATGTCTCACAGGAATACAGAAATATGACAATGACAAGGGAGCGGATCAGTCTGATCATGGATCTGATTGTGATGTTTCTGTCATTCCAGATAGGTGTCTAGTCTGGCTAGCGCTGCTGTCCTTTGTGCAACTCTAGAGAGCACTTCAGATTTTTATCCCTCATCTGATGCAGTCTGATACCAACTTTTAACCAGCAGTCAAGCCCACCGCGATGAAAAAGCGTAGAGTTTGTTTTTAAGCTAATGCTTCTCCATGCTGCTGTCTGGGTTTTTGAAACGAGCACATGACTTAACCGTCCAATCTGGCTTTGGAAAGGGTTTCTTGCAAGCAAAGAGCTTCAAGGAAATCTAAGATCATGCCTGTTCTTCATAATTTATCTAAACCATCATGTGACTGATGCAGGGGGAGGTGACATGTTACAATCATGTGGCAAAGTTACAGGCAGGGGAGGAACATGTTACAATCATGTGACGTTACAGGGCAGGGGGAGGTGACATGCTACAATCATGTGAATGTTACAAGGCAGGGGGAGGTGATATGTTACATCATGTGGATGTACAGGGAAGGGGAGGTGATATGTTACAATCATGTGAATGTTACATGGCAGGGGGGGGGGTGACATGTTACAATCATGTGGATGTTACAAGGCAGGGGGGGTGACAGTGTTACATCATGTGATGTCACAGGCAGGGAGGAGTGATGTTACAATCATGTGATGTTACAGGCAGGTGGGGGGGTGGTGACATGTTACAATCATGTGGATGTTACAAGGCAGGGGAGGTGAATGTTACAATCATGTGAATGTACAGGGCAGGGGAGGTGAATGTTACAATCCTGTGGGTGTTGCAGGGCAGGGGAGGTGATATGTTACAATCCTGTGGGTGTTGCAGGGCAGGGGAGGTGATATGTTACAATCCTGTGGGTGTTACAGGGCAGGGGGAGGTGATATGTTACAATCATGTGAATGTCACAGGGCAGGGGGAGGTGACATGTTACATCCTGTGGGGGTTACAGGGCAGGGAGAGAGACATGTTACAATTATATGGATTTTCTAGGGGAGGGAGAGGTAATATGTTAGAATCATGTGGGTGTTACAGGGCAGGGGGAGGTGACATGTTATCATCCTGTGGTGTTACAGGGCAGGAAGAGGTTACATGCTACCACCTGTGGGTGTTACAGAGCAGGAGGAGGTTACATGTTACCATCTGTGGGTGTTACAGGGCAGGGGGGTTACATGTTACCACACTGTGGGTGTTACAGAGCAGGAGGAGGTTACATGTTACCATCTGTGGGTGTTACAGAGCAGGAGGAGGTGACATGTTACCATCCTCTGGGTGTTACAGGGCAGGGAAGGTTACATGTTACCATCCTGTGGGTGTTACAGGAGGCAGGTTGCATGTTGCCATCATGTGGGTGTTACAGGGCAGGGCAGGTTACATGTTACCATCCTGTGGGTGTTACAGGCAGGGGAGAGGTTACGTGTTACCATCCTGTGGGTGTTACAGAGCAGGAGGAGGTGACATGTTACCATCCTGTGGGTGTTACAGAGCAGGGAGAGGTACATGTTACCATCCTGTGGGTGTTACAGAGCAGGGGATGTGACATGTTACCATCCTGTGGGTGTTACAGGGCAGGGGAGGTGACATATTACAATCATGTGGGTGTTACGGGCAGGGAGAGGTGACATGTTACCATCCTGTGGGTGTTACAGGGCAGGGAGAGGTTACTGTTACCATCCTGTGGGTGTTACAGGAGACAGCAGAGGGGTTACATGTTACCATCCTGTGGGTGTTACATGGCAGGGGGAGGTGACATGTTACCAATCCTGTGGGTGTTACAGGGCAGGGGGTCAGGTGACTGTCGCCACGGACGGCATGCTGGTCGACCACACCCCGCCACAGATGATGGACATCGCCACCCGGAACAGATCTGGGTACCAGCTCAGCGACGACGTTCTGCAGTTTGTCTGGAACTTTGTGGACCCAGAGTCTGGGGTGACGAGTACCGCTACATCATCTTTCAGCTCTTCCAGGTGATCACTGTTTATTTTTGCAAATACTGAAATGGTTGGGCGGGATAAGGTAGTGGATACCAGAGTTTGGGAACTTGCTTCCTCCCGTTCACTCTGACAACCACTCTTCTTCCAACCCAATTTTTCATTTTGCTTTTTTGATAACTGTAAGTGCGTGAAACAGTCACACGAGGAAAGAAATGAAAATGAATATGCATAGAATTATGTCGTCAGTAAATATCATAGACAATGCAGAGGTTATCCACCTCACACCCCTACCCCACCTGTCATTTGCTCCTTCAATGTGCCCTGCTCAAGAAGTTTTGATTGATATACTTAACTTCTTAACGAGAAAATGTTTTGACTTCGTTGTTACTGTTGTTTGCTTTTGTTTGCATGTACTTAAAACAAAGAAAGTGTCAGAGAAAAGTACATAAAACATTCAGCTAGGAACTCGCAACTCTGGAATGAGCTCTCGATGTTGATTTGACCGTGGTCGGCACATTGAACTAACTATGTTAATATTTTTCCCTTTTGATTTTTTTAGTAGATATTGTGATTTTTTGGTTAACTATAACATTCATGAATACAACATCCTTTTGACAGCGATGTTAATGTAGTATAATTTCCAGTGCACTTGGTTTCAATGGCGTGAATGTTGTTCATCACACCTAGGCAAAGCTGTGCTTACTAAACTGTTGGCGTCGGATTTGTCATCATAGAAGAAACATTGCTAAAACCTCCACAGATTGCAGCAAAACACAGACACAGCAAAACACACACACACACACACACACAACACACACACACACACACCACACACACACACACAACACACATTCAAAACTTACCTGTATAAGAAAAAAACAAGAATAACATTTTGCACATAGTTTGAAATTGTGACTGTTCTTTGGGTTTCAGTTCTGTTCGCACCACCTATACAAAAACATTTTATAGGAAAATTTAGAAAGCAGAGGGGTTAGTTACCGCCAGGGACACAGACAAACAGATTACAGGACAAAACACTTTGGTCTTCTTCAGGCAAAAACAAACAACATGTAGGACAGTGAAAACGAAGAAACCACTTATCGTCTCATATTCGGCACAAAATGGCTGTTGACTAACCTCTCTTTTTTCTAAATTTTGCTTCATTTTCCGCCCTCAGTCACTTTGTTTTGAGACTATGTTCATAGTTTATTTGAATGAGGAATGTGCCTCATTTTCCTTCGTCCTGTCTGTGGCATTCCCCGATCCCCACCTCCTTTCTCACCCTCCCACCACATGCAGCCCCTTCTCGTATTGCTCATTCTGTCTCACCCGACACACAATCACATCCAGGTGCTCGTCTTGACGCAGCCCACGCGGTCCTGACAGCCCACAGAGAGGTCGGATTATATCTTCAGCTTGCGTGTGGGTTTTCAGGGTCGCAAGACGAAATTCTTACCCGGAGCATCAAACTTCCAAGTGGTCCGTGTGAACCAGTCGGCACCGACAGACCAGCTGGTCACCTTGGAGAACCTTCGCCTTCAGAACGGGGCCTCTTACAGCGTCCAGTCACGGCCTTGAACCGAGCCAAGATGGCCGCCACTCACGAGTCGGAGGGGGTCACGATCGATTCGACGCCCCCTGTAGTTCTCACGGTGACCTTTTTGCCTTCATTCTTCTTCTTCTTGTTTTTGTTTGATGAGTTTGAAAGTTGAAAGGACGTATGTGGGACTGGAGGTAAAAGAATAGAACGGAAGTTTCTAAATCGCCCGGTGAATCGAAACAAACAATGACAGAACAGTCCTTAACAGCCTTAGCTCTAACACTTTAGTATGCTGCCTACCCTAAACCCCATTCCATTTATAATTTCCGTTTTAGTTATCAATTACTAAGGAATGTACACTGTCGTGCGAATTAGAGCGAGCAGCGAGCAGACTGAGTGTATATGTATAAGTGAATATGAGTGTAAGAGAACGAATGACAGAGTTATAGAGGCATAGATAAGAATGAATAGAAGGTGGGAGGGAGGGAGAAGATGTAGGAGAGGGAGCAGAGAGAGAGAGAGAGGGAGGAGCAGAGAGAAGAGAGAGAGAGAGAGAGAGAGAGAGAGAGAGAGAGAGAGAGAGAGAGAGAGAGAGATGCTAGTGCTGTTGTGTCAGAATCTCCGCATCCATTATATCTGGCGAGATATTTTAGTATACATTTCTACACTATCGTTATAAAATATAAGCGGTGTGAAAAGGTATACATAAGGACAATAATTTCAGTGTTTTATGATCAATTACAGAGATGTTCGTATGTATGTTTTGTCCACGTTCATTGGTTTATATGTATGATAACGTGTACATGCAAGCATGTTCGTGTACATGCTGATAAATTTGCAAACATTTAGTTTTAAAAACAATTAGTGGCAATGATGATGAAAACATGCATTATGTTAACTGCTTAAATCACCAGCATAGGCATGGGTCCATGAAGATGCTGATGATTTAGATTTAAAGCCATACAATATTAATGACATAAACAGCAAAAAGAGTCCTTGGACGGTGAAGATGCTGTCGATGATAATGATTCAAAAGGACATAATGTTGATTCCCCAAACAACCAAACGCGTCGTGGGACAATGATCATGATGAAGACTTTAAACGACATGCTGCAGATTGTCCAGATAGCCATAATAGTCCTGATTTCGTACTTTTGCAGTTGACTCTGAGCAAAGAAGGCGAAGAGGAGGAGACCGACGACAACGACGTGGTGATCCATGTGGACCAGGAACCCTTGTGGGTCACATGGTCTCCCCACGACACCCAGAGCGGCATCAAGACGTCCCACGTCTGCGTAGGACCTGCAGGCTCCTCGGCTTGTCTTCTTTCTGGTCAGTACCAGACCGTGGATGCTGCTGATTTTTCCTCTTCGGCATCCCAGTCTGTTTCCTTCCGTGATCTCCACCTTCAAGTCTCCACGGACACGCAGGAGATCCGATACCAAGCGTACGTCATCACCTTCAACGGTGCAGGCGTTCCATCCACTGTGGCAGCGTCTAAACCCTTCGTTGTATTGAAAGCCAACATCGCTGGCGTTGTTCTGGATGGAGAGACGTGGACGACATGGATTACTCCAACGACAAGGCGTCCATCGCTATGAGCTTCTCGGGGTTCAGCAGTGAGGCGTGTGGTATAGTGGGGTACGAGTGGGGAGTGGGCACCTCTCCCTTCGCCACGGACCTGCTGCCTTACACCGACTACGGTCTGGTGGTGGACGACGCCGGCCAAGGCTTTGCCCAGGTGCACGTCATGCAGCAGGAGGGTCAGACGTACTACAGCACGGTGCGCGCCAAAACCGGACACAACTGTCATGAACCGTACATCGTGTCATCCTCTGACGGCTGCGTTCTGGACACCACACCTCCCTCTGTTTCTTTCCGTGATGGAAGTGCACGTGAGGTGACGTCACAGGACGTCGTCTACCAGACGTCACCGGACCACCTGGATGTCTTGTGGAAGGCGGAAGACCCGGGGGTTCTGGAAGAGGTTCAGCTGGTGCAGGACTTCTTTGGTTCCAGTCCCCGCGTGTCTCACGTGAAGGCTGCAGTTGAGGAGGGTGTGTCGTTAGGAAACAGCCCTTCCTCTGGTGATTCCCTTTACGCCTCTCTCATCTTGGCGGACAACGCCGGCAACGAAAGGACCGTGCTCTTCCTGCCGTGGTGTGGGACATGACTCCTCCGTCCTTCCTGCACCTGAATTGCTCTGAGGCCGTGTCAGCCATCTCCCCGCTTCTTCACTGCAGCTGGGACACGGTCCGGGAACCACACAGTCGGCTGTCCAGCATCCTCGTGGGCTTGGGCAGTGGGCCTTCCGAGGCCAACCTCATGAACATGACCTCCGTCCACAGTCACAAGAGAAGCTGGAGCTATGATGTTCTCCACCTTCTTGAAGCTTCAGACATCGGCGAGTTTTATGTCCTCTTCCAGGCCGTCAACGCTGCAGGACTGCGGACGGAGGAGGCGTTGAAGGTCATCAGTGACGTCACCCCGCCCACTGTGGGTGACGTCACCGTTGTGACGTCCCCATATCCAGGTTTTCATGACGTCAGACAACAGTGTCAGACATCTCAAGACTATATTGAAGTCTTGCTGACAGGATTAGCAGACCCCGAATCAGGCTTAAGAAGGTAAGTGTCATATCTATAAATATTGAAATGATCATGCTGTAACATATAGATCTGAGAAAACCCAGGTTCTAAAAGTGACAC
>CM031621.1:38977743-38992743 GCA_018398815.1 Conus ventricosus
GATGACGACAATGGAAATTTTAGCAATATATCTCATCAGACTTTTACACACAAGCAAGTAAACAAGCCCCCCGCCTCTCCTTATCCCCCTTTCCCCTGAATATTAACTAGGAAAAAGGAAATAAGTGTGCACACAGAGAAAGAAAACGTTTCTTGTTATGATGAAAAATTAATTATTGATTGCTCAAAGATATACAAAGTAATAAGGATCTCTCTCTCTCTTCTCTCTCTCTCTCTCTCTCTCTCTCTCTCTCTGTCTCACGCGCACGCGCACACACACACACACACACACACACACACACACACACACACACACACACACACACACACGCACCACACACACACAGAGGTATGCTTGCACGCACGCACGCACGCACGCACGCACTCACACACGCACAGAGCGTTACCAAAAATGGAGCCGACTTGTCAACAATATTTGTTGATGGTGTGCTTCAAAAACGATTTTGTTTGTTGCTCTTTTCTTTCTGTCCAGGAATGCACTGATTTGACTTCTAAGTCGCTTCATTTTGATTTTGGGAATCGAACCAGGGCCATTGGTGGTAGAGGGTGGCGGAGGGTGTGTGGAGCAGGCCTTCCTGGCCTGGTCTTTGTCTGGTCTGTGAACTGTTGTGCTCATGTTGACTAAATCACATCAACACGAGCTTACGTGTCTGTAGAGATGGGGCGTGCATGTGTATGCGTTTGTTTCTCTACATGTGCCTGCAAATGGGCATATGATGAATATGTGTAACCGAGGAAAAGGTTTTGCTTCAGGAAAAGGTTTCGCTGTGTTGTCCGCCTACCTCTTTCTCTGTGTGTCCCGTCTCCTCTTCCCTTGCGCCGTTTCTTGGAGGATGGTGTCGGAGAATCCTTTTGATCTCGTCCTGTGTCCGTAGCACTTCAGCTTTCTTTTCTTTTCCTCACAGTGGGAAAAAGTTGTACATTGTGACTCGTCTGTTGCTTAATGGTTATTTACAGATGTGAAAACGTGTGATAAAACTCTGTAATTTCTGTTAGCTTGACAGACAATCATTTTGTCTTGTTTCCATGGTTCAAGAGAAGACAATCTTATTCCTTTTCAGGGTTGGACAAGGGCGCTGCCCAGTTCGGCCCCACAGCCTGGCGGGAAGGGGACTACCAGTTCCGTGTGTCGCCCGCCGTGCAGTCTGGAATCCTCAGCGGCCTCTCTCTGGCCTCCCCCACTCTGCGGCCTCCCTTCCTTCTGCAGAACGGTCTGTTGCCTGGCAACCAGTCCTCTCTCCCGTGTGACTCCTCGGACAGAGTCTGTCTGGAGGACAAGAACCAGACGATTTCATCAGGTCAGTTGTTATGACGTCTGTTCTGATCTGTTCCTGTTTATGTGCATTTTCACTCCTCTTCAAGACAATTTCATCAGGTCAGTTGTTATGACGTCTGTTCTGATCTGTTCCTGTTTATGTGCATTTTCACTCCTCTGACAAGACAATTTCATCAGACCAGTTGTTATTACGTCTGTTCTGTTCTGATCTGTTCCGGTTTATGTGCATTTTCACTTCTCTAACATGACGATTTCATCAGGTCAGTTATTGTCAAATCTGTTCTGATCTGTTCTTCTTTATGTGCATTTTCACTCCTATAACAAGACAATTTCATCAGGTCAGTTCTTGTCAAATCTGTATTATCTGTTCGAACTATGTGCATTTTCACTTCTCTAACAAGACGATTTCATAAGGTCAGTTCTTTTTAAATGTGTAATCATCTGTTCCTATGTATGTGCATTTTCACT
Source organism: Conus ventricosus (assembly GCA_018398815.1). Classification (NCBI taxonomy): domain Eukaryota; kingdom Metazoa; phylum Mollusca; class Gastropoda; order Neogastropoda; family Conidae; genus Conus; species Conus ventricosus. The sequence continues at coordinate 38,979,508 of CM031621.1, forward strand.
CCCGTAGCAAGACCATTTCATCAGATCAGTTCTTATTACGTCTGTTCTGATTTGTTCCTGTTTATGTGCGTATTCACTCCTCAAGATGCTCTCACCACGTCAGTTCTCATGAAGTCTGTTTTTACCTGTTCTTGTTTATGTGCATTTGCAGTCTTTTAACTCTAGAAATGACGAGTGGACCAGGTCAGTGGTTAAATCTGTTTGCATATGACTCTGTCCCATTTCTATTAAATTTACAAATCAATGTTGTTGTTGTTTTCTGTTCTTCACCTTACGTCGGCAAAGTAATTGCAGACATCAACAGGCGGTAAGAATTCGATATTGTTTTCATCTGGAGAGGATGTGACTACTGTATTTGTTTTACCACGTTGCGACTGTGCATTTAAGATAGCTGGTATCTTCCTTTTGACATTCCTAATGGTGTTTTGCACAGGAGTATCAGACAGCCATCAACCTTAGTGCCATTGAAAACAAAGGTTCGCATGAGTTTTATACATCCTGGTCTTGACTCTGAGATAATGCTCCCTCGAGGGGAATGTTCATATCTGCACAGATTATCTTCACAATTGGAAATCTTGTGGGGGGGGGGGGGGGGGGGGGGGGGGGGGGGTGAAGCCGAGAAAAATGATGGCCATTAAAATGTATTATTCTTCATCTACAAGCACATGAATACACCTTTGTGAAAGAATTCGGCTCATTTTTCCGCATGGATTTGGTAGGTCTTCCAACGTTTTTTCTTTTTTTGTTTTGTTTCAGGATTTCTTGACGCTGACACTGATTACGGGATTGGGTTAACCTTCCTTCACGTGGACAATCGTACCAAGCTTCTGTTCTGGACCCAGGACGTCCTTCGGTTGAAACAGTCCTGGGTGTCCTTGGATGAGGACACGGCGGCCTCCCCCACAGACTACACCCTCAGACTGACAAAGCGAGGGGAGGGCGGCAGTCCGCTGTGGGAGGTGAGTGTTCTGGTCAGTGGGGACGAGGTGGAAACCGTCAGCGGTCTCCTCCTCCCTGAGGACTTCGTGCTGACGGTGTACGGGTGGAACGTGGGCGGGTACGTCCCCAGCGTTGTTGACCCGCTCCAGACGTTCAGGGTGGCCACCGTGGTGGAGAACCTGTCCCTGCCCGTGGTCCAACGCCCTCTCTGCTCTTACGGGTCCGCCTTCATGGACGTCACCAGCGACGTGAAAGAGGTGTGGGTGGGCATCAGCGACAACTACAACGTCACGTCCAACGTGGCTCCCCATACACTGGTGAGGTCGTTCTGCCTTCCCTGCCTCCACCAGTGTCCGGGCATCTGCTCCACATGCCCGGGAGACCACCTGCCGGACCAGTTCACTGTGGTGCCGTTGACTCTGAAAGGCCTCGTCCTTCAGGCTGGGGATGAGGTCTTTGCCAATTCTTCTCTAAGGTCCAGTCCACCAGACGCGGGCAACACCACGGGCAACACCACAGGCAACAGCACAGAACTGGACCACGCCAAGGAGGAGTTCAGTCAGTACCAGCTGCCCACCTACTATCTGGATGTCCGCGTTGTGGACCACAGTGGTCTGGAGACCCGTGTCAAGTCTGCAGGCTTTGTCGTGGACACCTCTCCTCCTGTGTTCACCTCAGTCGTCTGTTTCAATCCTGAATACTCCCGGGACGTGGAGATCACACACCTGGGCAACAACCACACGGTCGGGTGACGTGGGAAGTGTCCGAAGACATTTCAGACATCTCGGAAATTCAGGTTTATCTGGGCACAGACCCGGGACTAGACGATGCTGTAGGAAGAGTGACTGTGAGCAAAGACCAGAACCAGTACGTTTTCGACGATCTGGAGGCTCCCCTGGAAGAGGACAAGGAGTACTACATCACGGTGGAAGCAGAGAACAAGGCCGGACTGCGGAGCAAAGCGTGGAGCAATTTCACCGTACATACAACAGCCCCTGACTTGTCGAATGCCAGCGTCGGTGTCGGCAACATGACGGAGGTGCAGGTGGGCGAAGTGCCCGTGGGCATTCTTCAGACCTTGGACAACCTAGAGCTGAACCTCGATGTCGACCCTTCGAAGCTTGGATCTACGGATGTCGAGTATTATGGCAAGTTTCCATCGTTCTAAACCATCTGTAGTAGGCTCGGTGAGAGGGTTGGGAGAGAGGACGGAAAGATGTTAGGTCATTGGAAAGCTGAATGTACGTGTCCTGTGTGATTGGGATTTATTGGACCGATCAGCACATTTTGCCAAGAAGGATCTTTTCATTGGAATGGATCCTTTTCAGCTAATCACAGCTATTATGCAGTCGCCGTCGTGATAATTGGGGTGGGGTTTCTACGCAAGAATAAAACAGCTGCGTTTTAGATTTAGCTCTTAAACAAAAATGAATTCTTCTGCTTTATTTAAAGCATATTTTCACGCAAAAAAAAAAGAAACGAAGAAACCGAAAGGGCACTTTACAGTAAACAGATCTCTGGCTAAGGTGGTGCAAATTGAATATCTACTCTTTGACACAGTTCATGAGTGAAAACTGTTATTCCTTCAGAGGAACTACTAGTTGTTGCAAACTGAAGGAGGTACTTCCCATGGTTTGGTTTGTGTTCTATGTTGTTGTTGTTTTTATAACAGGACGTGCAAAATATCAATGTCTGTTCAGTGAAAAACTGCAGTATCTCATAAAAATATTTATAAATGATACAGTCATGAATTCATAACAGCAACTACACATTATTCATGTTCGGTTGAAAATTTCTCATAAAATCTGATTACTCACGGGAATAGATAATTGAATTTTGGTTTGAACAAGATCTTTAAACGGATCTACACGAGAATGGTTTTAGCTTGGGCTTTCAGCTACGTTCTCCATAAATTCCCGTGTAGACGATTTTCCTTCGTACTGTCTTATTTTGCTGGGATTCAGGGACAACAAGTCTCCTCCCGTGTTTAACGTGATGACTGCAACGCGCATTAAGATGGAATTGAGGGACAACAAGTCTCCTCCCGTGTTAACGTGATGACTGCAACGCGCATTAAGGATGGATTGAGGGACAAACAAGTCTCCTCCGTGTTAACGTGATGACTGCAACGCGCATTAAGGATGGATTGAGGGACAACAAGTCTCCTCCGTGTTAACGTGATGACTGCAAACGCGCATTAAGGATGGATTGAGGGACACAAGTCTCCTCCCGTGTGAACGTGATGACTGCAACGCGCATTAAGGATGGATTGAGGGACAACAAGTCTCCTCCCGTGTTAACGTGATGACTGCAACGCGCATTAAGGATGCAGTGGTTTGTTTCTTTACCTTCTTCATTCGTGTTTTTCAGCCCCGGAGATGGTCCCCAGAGGTCGGCTATGCTGAAAACAAGAAGGCTTATAATCATGATTATAAACATGGTCATCGACTGTGCAGAACTGGCCCTAGGCACCGCAGAAGGCAGAGACGACCTGTTCCCCAGGACAGTGGCTGGGCCGAGAGGGACCCGGAAGATCGCCATCGTTGACGGCTACGTTCAGCGGGAAGACTCGCCCGTCCCGATCAGCGTCGGGGACTACGCGAAGAGTAACTGGTCGACCAACGACCTGCCGGACCCGTCGGCAACCTGCTGAACGTGGAGCCCGGGAGATGTCTGAGGGTCAGCGTGTACGGCGTCAGCAAGGCTCACGTGGCCAGCCGGGTGGGCAGGCTGGTGTGTGTGAAACGTGAGCACGGCAGAGTTTTTTTTATTTATCTGTCTGTCTTTCTTCCTCTGTCTTCTGTGTGTGAACTATGAGCACGGCAGAGTTTTTGGTCTCTGTCTGTCATCCTCTGTCTGCCTTCTGTGTGTGAAAGGTCAGGTTGTCAGTTTTATTTTCTGTCTGTCCGTCTGTCTGTCTGTCTACATACGTCTGTATGTGTGAGTGAAACGAGAGATTACCAGTGTTCCTCTCTCTCTCTCTCTCTCTCTCTCTCTCTCTCTCTCTCTCTCGGATATGTATTAACCTTTATTTGTTATTTCCATTCAATTGCGCATGTACGGCTCGACATTCTGCAGCCTCTTCAGTTCTTGCCTCCTCCATTTTGTTCTGCTCTCTCTCTCTCAGGAATTGGCTTTTGTCTGTATGATAAGGGTTTTTTTTGTACGGTGCTAGCGTGGAGATTTCATCACACACTTTTTGCGTGTACCCACTTCGGTACAAGTCAGGAGGAGACGAGTCGCTGGAAGTCAGTGGCAATATCACGATACCTCAAAACTGACTAGGTACAACAACGTTTGAGAGTCTGTAAATGGTTATGATCCTTGTTGACCCTAAACAGCTGGTCAAGTTGAAGTAGCCCGCTTCATCCGGTGTGAATGTAACAGATTAAGTTTATTATTATTCCTTCTGACCTCATAGAGTTGGTGATGCCGTTTTTGGTTCTGTTGTCCAGGTCCAGGTGATGTGCTTCTGACGGCGGATAGGAAGCCACACACCCTGCAGTTAGATGGTTCTGTGTTTCGCCTGGATCCCAACGTGTCACATGCTGGGGCATTGAGCATCAAGTCTAACTGTGAGTGTTGCTCGCACGCGCGCGCGCGTGCGTGCGTGCGTGCGTGCGTGCGTGCGTGCGTGCGTGTGTGTGTGTGTGTGTGTGTGTGTGTGGTTCGACAATCAAACTTTGAGTGTGTTGAAGTACTGAAGCTGCATCATTCTGTCCTGCCCCAAAGATCCTGCGGTCATATTTTAGTTTATACACACACGCGCGCAGGCGCGCGTATATCTATTTCTCTCTCTTCACATAGAGACAGACTGACAGACAGACACGAAGAGAGATCGGTTAATTGGGTCAACAGCTTGGCGTAGAAAAAGCATGTACTGCGTTACGACCGTCGTTAGGAATGCAGTTCATCCTCTGTCTGAAGAACATAACTACGTGCAGGCAAAAAAAAGGCACAAAAGCAGCAGATACAACGAAAAGTCGATTGAATAAGTAGAGACACGACGCCACCCGTCGCAGTGTGTGTGATAGTATCGCGACTGAATGTGCGTCCTCTGCGTGGAAGAGGTTATGGGTAGTGCCAGCTTCGTAGGTAGAATTTTGCCGTAGATCTTTTCTTAAGTGTTTTACTGTGCGTCGTGTTTAGAATGAAAGTGTAAGTATATTTTCAAGGGCATTCTTTTTACTCTATAATCATTAACGTGTATTCTAATTCGTAGAAGAATCCGGGAACTTTTTTTAAAACTCGGAAACCATAGTATTCTCAGTAAATGTCACATTAGGTTAATCAAAGAGTAAGCATTCTTGCTTGCACCCCGTATTTTTCGTCATAGGGACAGCTGTCATCCTTATGTTCTTATTTACACCCGTTTTTGATTAGAATCTGCTAATAATCTAAGTCAAGCTCAATTTTTTCATCACCTGTCTGTTGTTTTTTTTCGTTTTAAACATGTATAATGTGCCAGTTTTAAATGAAACAAAGCTTCAGCTATTTCTCATTATTTTCGTCTTATGAGCATCTCCCACCTCAAAGCCCGGAGCACCGAAGGAAGACACATTAGGACTAGGTGAAGTCAATCGTTTTAGTTTCATTTCAGCCCGGGCGACTACACAGGCCCTTTTCGGGACTGGAGTCATCTATTGAACGATCCTTCATACTTGACAGAAAAAAAATCCATGATGCAATCGTGATTTTCAGTGACAAATGGAGGACTGCTGGTTGGAGTGCTTAACGATTCGGATGTCACAGACCAGTACGGGTCATCAGCTTCCACTGAGTTCTCCCCCTTCGTGGCACAGCTGGATCCGAACGTTACTTCAAGATGGCTGACACACAGGTAAAATGGGTAGGCGGATCATATGCAGAATCTGTCATCTATAACAACTTTCGAAATACAAGATCCGACAAACTTTTTGACAATATGATAATGTTACATGTAAATGTAGATTATGGGGAATAACGCGCCGAGGCTTTCAAAGATTCTTTCAGCATCTGTAATAAAGATGTAGAGCTGAAATATGTGGGGTTTCGAATTCCTGACCCTACAGCAGAATCAGGCTTGTAAACAAGTGTGATATCATTTACTTACGTGAAATTGGTAATTTTTTTCTGACACGGCATCTAAAACGTTTTGTTAAAGAAGAGGAAAAAACATGAAATAACATGTAAATAGGATCTTGCGTAGACGTGTAAATGTAAACTGATGGTCGTGAACGATATGTTTCAAATAAGATCATGCATATGCCCTGGGATGCACTCTCATGCTGATAGGTACTGCGTCTGTGGACGCAATTTGGCACCATTGTTGAAAGCTGGTTTGCGCACGTTTGTCTGTCTGTCCCGCTGTCTGTCTCTTGGGGCTGTTCACACCAAATTTGTACGTGCTTGGTCTGTTTTGCAGGCTGATTCCATTTCCAAGCCCCGACATTTTTCTTAGCCCTGTGGCTGACGCGGAGTTTCAGAAGACATAGACGTAAGCTATACAGTTCCACGCTCAGTGTTGGTGCCCAAGGATGCCTATGTTGCTTTGATCTTTGGAACCCAGGTATGTGTTAAGTGTCAACAGCGTGCTGACATGGGTAGATAGAGAGATGGATGGATAGATAGATCGACAGGCAGGTAGATAGATAGATAGATCGACAGATGGATAGATACACAGATAGATAGATAGTATATTCTTCGTCTTAGTAACGTGGAGATTACTCACTATAGAATGTTTCAGTAGGTTTTGAATTGTTTTTTCATCTTGTATTTTCCTTCTAAGTTAAAGCTGTTTATTCGGATACTTGTCGCTGGATGTTGACAGCAACTGCTACTATTTTTTGTTCGTCAGGGTGCTAGTACTATTATTAGTGTCATTTTTATAATTTCATTTATCATTTAATTTGTCCTAGTTGCTCCGTATAGTGAGCCTTTTGAGCTGTGATACAACATCTAGAGTGTATTTTGACATAACGAAAATTAGAAAGTGACTTCTTTTGCACATTACTAACTGCTATCATTTGATCCTCATATCTCCGACTATGGATTTAGGCACAAATTTTTGTTGGGTGTTTTGGTGAATGATTTCCTCTCTTGCGTAAGTTCCATGTCTCTCTCAAAAAGACACATTCACCCCTAAAATGGTGTCCCATATCGGCTGCGCTAAACATATCCTGAACTGACTTGTAGACATATTTACCCATAATGTGGCATTCAGTGTCGGCTGGGTTAAAAACCTTATAAACTGACTTTGAGCTCTATCCCTTGTGTCTGCTGAAGCTCTGACCGCTCCTGGGTTGCTGGTCTTTGTGTGGAACATCTCTTCGGCAAATTGTAAGCCAGAAGAGCTGTTTGCATCGCTATGTTGCAAACCTTCACGTTAAAATTTTGAAGTCTGTGGCGTCGGCAATTCATAGGGAATGTTTTTTGGAAGGACATGGTGTCGCTGTCTGGAAAGGCGGAACGGGGGATAGGGGTGTGGGGGTGGGGGTGGATTCTCGCTTAACAGTTGTCCGTAGGGTAGGGAGGGTTGTGGTGGTTTAGTAGGTGGTGTAGATTGTATGTTGAATCAAACCAAGCTCCGCACAAACCGACTCGGTTGCAGTGCAGTGTCTTTTTCTATGGGTTGCCTCTTGGCTACCTGACAAAGACAGCTTCCCGTGGACTGCCCTAATGACAGGACCAGCCTGGAAGTGGTAGTTGTGTCTGTGGGAGATGGAATGAAGGGATCAGCAGTAATGCTACAAAGAGGACACGTAAGAAGATTTTTTTAAATAAAAAAGAACGAAAATTCAACATTCCATTTTGGAAAAAAAAACAAACCTAGTAGTCAGTTTGTTCGCAGTTCCCATCCTCTTACCCTCATCTGCTGTCCTTCACCAGTCCGCTCATTCATAGCCCCTCCACGCCATACCCCCGCCCCATCAGCACCTCCAACCCCACTTAATTCTTCCTCTCGGGCCTGTTGTATTGTTCCTATCAGTAAAGTTGTAATGACGGACTGGGGGCACTTTGTTTTCAAATATAGGAGAAAGGCCCGTATTTTGTTGCATTCACGTATGTCCCCGCGCACGCGCGCGTGCACTCATACACACGCGCGCGCGCGCGCGCACACACACACACACACACACACACACACACACACACACACACACACACACACACACACACACGCACGAACGCACACACACACATGAACACACACACACACACACACACACACACACACACACACACACACACACACACACACGCACGAACGCACACACACACATGAACACACACACACACACACACACACACACACACACACTTCAAATTATTATTATTATTATCAGTCTTTACTGTTATCATCATCATCATCATCATCATCATTCGTCATAATGATGATGAGATGATGATGATGATGATGATGATTATCATTATTATGGATTCCATCATCATCATCATCATCATTATCATCATCATTATCATCGTCATCGTCATCATCATCATCATCATCATCATCATTATCATCATCGTCATCAACATTATTATTACCATTTCAGTCACCAAACTGTGGGAAGCAGCGGAAGAGAGGTGTCCCGGAACAGCACAGAGCTATGACAGAACCAGCAGAGTTCTGACAGCCAAGGTAGGCGGCATGGTAATCAGTGTGACATTGTCCTTGGTAAATGATCAGAATCACTGGTACCAAAAAAAAAAGAAACCAGAACATCACCGACACACAGAAAATTCCCTTCGATTAGTACAAAAGTAGGCAACGCAGTAGCACAGTAATCAGCCCATTCTTTTTTTTTCTTTTTTTTTTTTCCTTTTTTTTATGTGGCATCAGTTATCGGATCAATGGAGCACCCAAGGTGGTCATTTTCTTTCTTTCTTTTTTTTTTTCCTAAGGCCAAAATCCACCTCTTCATTTTTTTGTGCTTCACACTGTCCTCTTCATTTGCCAAAAAAAAAAAAGCAAAAAAAGCAAAAAAAATTCCACTACTTTTTTTTTTCCCACAAGTCCCTTACACACCATGCATAGTCTGTTTGTTAATTCACAAATGGACATGTTTTTTTGCAGATTTTAATGTTTTGGCGTTTGATACAAAGTGTCTGGGTTTGTTAGTGTTCTAATGTGTGGTGAACTGGCACTCTCACTCTGACAATGTGTTGCTTGTACAAAGAAAACAACATGGATTAAACAAAAGACTTAATTATTTTCTTTCATTTCAGATTTTCCCAAGTAACGAGAGAGACGGAGAATATCTGCTAGCTTCATTTTGTGTTGCACACACACACACACACACACACACACACGCACACACTCTCTCCCTCCCACTCTCTCTTCCCCCTCCCTCCTCCCTCCCCTCCCCCCCCCCCCCCCCCCCGCCAACCCCCCCCCCCTCTCAAACATGATATCAATGGTAGTTAAATATTGAAGGCACGGAATGAAAGCACAAAAAATGCATAAGCGACCATTTCCGTATGTACACACTCCTGAAAGGATATCATTGGTCACAGTTGCCAAGACGGGAACAGACCTCCCCATCCATCTACCCAAGCGCGTGAGCGCTCCTCACGTCACCACCACCATCACGACCACCGCTACCCACCCACAAAAAAAAAAGAGAGAGAGAGAGAGAGAGAGAGAGACAGACAGGCAGTCCCGACAGGTAGACAGCGGACAGACAGACAGTCGGACAGAGACGGCGTCAAAGAGAAAGAGCGGGAGAGAGTGGGATGTTGCGGCGCGGGAGGGGGTGGGGAGGACGGGGGGGGGGGGGGGGGGGGGGGGGGGGGGGGGGGGAGGGGGGGAGAGACCCACAGAGAGAAAACGACAGGAAGTGAGACACTGAGTCAGACGGACTGACAAGCAAACAGGCATACACACTCACATACAGAGATAGATAGAAAGAGAGAGAGCAACGCGCGCGCGCTAGAGAGAGAGAGAGAGAGAGAGAGAGAGAGAGAGAGAGAGAGAGAGAGAGAGAGACACAGACAGACATACAGAGAGAGAGAGAGAGTGAGAGAAGAGTCAAGCAGACAGTCCGACAAACGGGTAGATAGACAGACTAGTGAACATGTAAAGAAATAAAGAAGAGTCAATCAGCCCATTAATTCTGTAATTGATGAATAATGCGAATGTTTAGAACCCCCAAACACAAGCCAGAGGAGTATAGTTGCTTTCTCACGGTGAAAGTAAGCAACATGGGAGCTCGGGAAGACTGATTTATGAATAATGTGAACACACAGTGAGCAAAACTGAAGTCAGAACAGCACAAACTTTCAGCAGAACAAGGCGTGTATCTTCCGTTGGTGGTGGAATGAATTACACTTTTTGGTGGTGTTATGAATCACACTTTTGCGGACCTTATTTTATCTTTACAATTTTGTTTTTACATTATACTCCACTTTAAAGATACCCATGCTACATCCGTCATCTCACTGACCTACTGAGATCGCAGTTAGCATGTTCGATGTAATGAGTGCCCGCTGAAGTGGAATGTGCCCACAAACTGTAGCCCTGCCGGGCAGGTATGATTTTGGACGGCACATTGTCTTTTCAGTGCAGACTGGCATGGAGAAGGCCACGCGAAGAATCTGAATGTGACTCTGTAAAGTTAATGTACATGTAAAAAGTGCCACGGACGTTTTGTGTGCGCACTCCAAGGTTACACTTTTCACTACTGGATTAAAATGTTCAGCTTGGTACATTATGCTTGTGTCTCTGACCTGGTGAACAGATGTAGAGAACTAAAGAAGCAGAGTCCTATTATTGTTGTTGTAAGGAACACATAACTGGTCAACCACGCTGATTGATAAGCAGTGTGAAGGCACAATAACAAAAGAAAAAAAAACAGAAGAAAAAAAAACTAAACTTACAAACTTAAAAACAGAACCAGGAATTTGCTATCGGGGCACTGTACACATTGATAAACAAGGTGATTGCACAGAACCAAAAAACCAAGCATGTAAAAACCTGTGTAGAGGAACGACCGCCCATCACTGTTCTCGGAGTCCACCACAGTAGTGGGAAAGGAGAGGCGTGCGGGGGGGGGGGGGATGCATGGAGAGGGGAAGGGGGACACTTCAGTGATGAAAGCTTCACCAGATGCTGTCTCCTCAAGCGGTCGTGGGGCGGCAAGTGCCAGGGTCATTGAACTCTTCCGGATCCGCTCAGCAGTGCTTCTTTCCCTTCTCTCCTTCTTCTGCCTTATCTGCCCCTTCCCCCTGTTCCGTTCCCCTTGAGGATGGTCTCGAAGTGTCTGACTGATCTTGTCGGGACAGCAGCACTTCACCTCTCTGTTTCTCACTTTGGTCGTTCGGTCTTCAGAGTGACCTCAAATGCTACCTGATGAGAAGGAATCATGCTTGAACCGCTTGGGAAGCAACAGTCCGTTAGGGAGAGGATTGGGATGGTGGGGAGGGGGGGGGGTGGGTGGAGGAAAGGGGATAGGGAGAGGAAGGGATACCAAACGGCACAGCATACAGTATGACGTCAATGTTACCATTGTTTGTCCTAAAATCCCTTTCCCATTCACTCCCGAACCGCTGCGAGTCACCTGGGACTACAATACCGAAAAATACTATGTTCGGTTGCTACAGCTTTGCCCCGAGCTGTTCTCAGAGGCTTCCCCACCAGCAGACAGACGACGAAGGAAACGCAGCACCGTCCCTGACGGTTCCAGCCCGCCCGTTGTGGCCGCAGGTCCCCGGATGTTGACCGCCGCCATCATCAACGCCTCCGTTCCCAACCGTCCCCCGGTCCTACACAACGCGTCCTTCACCCTGCTAGAGGACAGCGGGATCTACAACTTCACCTTGACCTACACTGACCCGGAAGGCGATGACGTGACCTTTCGGTTGTTGAAACCTCCGGCTCACGGCGTGGCTTCCGTCACGCCGGAAGGGAAGATCACTTACGTACCGGATGCGGATTACTCGGGAAGGACATGATATACCTGGAGGGTGAGTTGGCATGCTTCAATGCGACTCTTGTTCAGTTTTTATCTCGGTTTTTATGTGTTTTTTTATTTCCTGAATCTGTTTTCCATGATAACTGGCAAAATATACAGTATCCAGAATGCGACTGCGTCTACTTGTATTGGTAAGTTTTCTTGAAGCCAATGAACACGCTGTCTAAGTTTGTAGTGCATGTGTTCGAGTGTCAAAACCTAAGTAGAAAGAAACTCGTGGAGAGCGTGGCAGCAGAGAGTCCTCAGAAGAGAAGCCCCCTTCAAGCAAGTGTTTCGGCCCTTATCTCCTGACACTCTAGGGGGTTGGGCCACACCTGGTTCATGACTTACACACACACACACACACACACACACACAACACACACACACACACACCACACACACACAAGCACACACACACATGCGCGCGCGCGCGCGCGGGCATGTACGCCGCCGCACGCACGCACATATACACAGGAGAGAGAGAGAGAGAGCGAGGAGAGAAGAAGAAGAGAGAGACACTGTGTGTGTGTTTGTGTGTGTGTGTGTGTGTGTGTGTGTGTGTGTGTGTGTGTGTGTGTGTGTGTGAGAGAGAGAAGAGAGAAGATGAGAGAGAGAGAGAGAGAGAGAGAGAGAGACTCAAGACTCAAGACTCAAGACTAAAAACTATTACCAAGGATAGAGATTGTAGGCAGTGCCTATTTCTTCCAATCTGTCCTTGCTATTTAACATTCAACTAAACAAACTGCACATATTAAATGACAGAAACAATGGAAAAAAAAAAAAATTTATATATGTATTATATTATTAATGAGAGAGAGAGAGAGAGAGAGAGAGAGAGAGAGAGAGAACGGGAAGGGGGGGGGGGAATGCTCGTTTGTGTCGTGTTTGTAAAATCATCCTCAATAGCAGAACGCGTCTACCTTTGTAACGGGATTCCTATGCCCGCTGTGTTGATGCGTGGGTCAGGCTGGAGCCATGCAGTTTCATCCATTTCATCATTTTGTCCAGCTGTAAAACCCTGCGTACTGTGGTCTCACGACTAAGCAGACGTGATGTAGCGTATATGGACCTGTCCGCGCGCAGTGACGCCTCCTTGATGACGGACATGTGGCGGGGGTAAAAAGGGTCACATTCGTTACAATACCACAAATGATAAATCCCAAGAGCAGAAGTGGTAGCTGGTCAGGAGCGGGCGAAAAAGAAGAAAGAAGAAGGCAGTAAAAAAAAAAAGAAGAGGAAGCAAAAGAGAGAAAGAAGAAGAACAAGAAAAAAAAGGAAGACGTGAAGGAGGAGGAGAAGACGAAGAAGAAGAAGACGAGAAGAAGAAGCAGATGAAGAAAGCGAAGAAGAACAAAAAGAAGAAGAG
>CM031621.1:38997743-39045243 GCA_018398815.1 Conus ventricosus
GAGAGCTGGTGATGGGATTTTACAGATGTGTCATAGTTAATAGTCTCATTCAAAGGACTTTTCGGAAAATGGAGTCAAAACCGATGTTAACTGTGAGGGGAAAATGCCCCTGTATCAAAACGCCCAAGCAGAGATTCGAACCTGCAGCTCCAGGAATACCGGGACCACGAGTTCCGGCACTCTGCCCACTGCGCCAGCTGCGGGCTGATATGGACTGATTAGAACCACACAGTCGAATTTCATCCACTCGGTGAATGCGTCGCTCCAGTTTACAAACCAGACACTACAGGTGTCTGCAGTTCTCTCTTCAGGATGCATCATGAGATGAAGTGTGGAGTGCAGCCCTGTCTTGCGGTCTCTGACCGTAACGGTGCTCCGTAGTATCACCAACATCATCTTCTTCCCCACTGGTCATCTCATCATCTTTATCTTCGCTGATTATCATTATGAACAAGTCTAAAAAAAATTCATGAGCCTTCATACCTTGCTGTCGTGCTGACTTTGGTTTCAAGCACTTTTTTTTTATTTCCTTTCTTTCGCGTTCCCGCCCATGCTAGATCCTCGGTCCGGTTAATAAGGCGAAGTCCACAGTCCGCCGCAGCAAACCCGCCGGTCCCCACAGCTTCTCCTGGACCTCAACCGGACTGGGCCACGTCTGGCGTCTCAAGGCTTCAAAGGAGGGGCATGACTGTAAGGTGTGGGTGGGAGTTTGGGAGCCTGTGCCACAAGGGCACTGGTCAGTATGAGAGAGTTTGAGACATTAGAGATGGGAGAGGAGCTGGCAGTGTCCTGTTCGCAGCCTGAAGATGGTAACTTGTGCTGATCTGTCGAGTTGGTGGATGCTGTCCTCTTCAGTCCCAAATCACTTTTCCATTTCGATGTCCATGGTGAGTTCGTGTGTGCTGACAGGTATTGTCGTTGAATGCATGTAATGCCCTCCCCCCCCCCCCCCCCCCCCCCCCCCCGCTTCGGAGAGGTCGTTCACGAGCAATGACCCTGTCAATAAGCAGTCATCGGCGTCATTAGAGGGCTTAGAACTTGATGTCTTGAGACCACTGAGCATCCCTGAAATGACTAGGCAACAGTGCAGTGTCTCCTCTGGTGGGCTGTCTTACGACAACCTGATGTTGATGGTTCTTAGCTGATGATGGTGCCGGTGCTGTGACATCTTCAACCTGAGTATGGGTGTGTATAGGGGAGCCGGAATGAGCGTTGCGGGTGCTGTCGCATCGGAGGGAGGAAGAGGGTGCATGGAGCATGGAATAGGAAACAGCAAAATAGTAACAATAATGATAATAATTGTTATGATCATAATCATTATTATTATTATCATCATTATTATTCTTGTTATTATTATCATTATCATGATTATTATTGTTATTATTATTATTATCATTATTGTTATTATACGCAAAATATTAATAATGATAATAGTAAGGAATTTTTTTTGTCCCAGGGGAATGGTGCCAGACAGAGACAGATGAATGCCGCACGGGCACCTGCAGTCCCATCACCGACTGCGTGGATCTGATTGGCGGATACCGCTGTGACGTCAACACCGAGAAGATGGCCGCCATCATCGTTTGCTGCTCGCTGGCGGTCACTCTGGCAGTAGTGGCTGTCTGCAAGCTGAAGAAACGCAGTTCTAAAATTGGAGCCATGTTAGTGCCTTTGGTCTGTCTGTCTGTCTGTCTGTCTGTTTCTCTGTCTATCTCTGTCTCTGTCTCTGTCTGTCTGTCTCTCTTTGTGTGTGTCTATGTGTGTATTTATATGGAATGGAGAGAGAGAGAGAGAGAGAGAGAACTTATCACCAGCGGTCCACCGCCTTTGCCCAGATTTCCCTCCCTTTGCGAACTATCCGAGAATTCATTCGAGAATCTGTTGGAGCTCTTTTTCTATTTGCGAGTCACTGATCTTACTATTTGCCGTGCCGCCAGAGACAAATTCTTGTTTGTTTTTTTTTCTTTCCTTTTCTTTAAGTCACTGATTTTGCTATTTGCCGTGCCGCCAAAAGACAAATTCATCTTTAAAAAAAAAAGGTGTTAAACGGACCTTTAAGTGCTGACTCTTGATCCTTAAATGGGATAATAACTTTCTTCCTGGATTATCACTGTTTGTAACATGTTTCCAAACAGGGTTTAAATGGAACATTGTGCACTGAATCTTGATTCTTGAACTGGGTAATAACTTTCTTTCTGCATTATTGATGTTTGTTCTAATGTCGTCTTCTGACATCAAGTCCAAGGTGTTCGGTGACAAGCGCTTGTCCAATCATAGCTCGCCATAGCCCTCGATCATCCGCGACAGGGTAGAGGTACTGCAAACTCATCCAGTCTCTAACATGATGGTTCTGAGAAGGAACACGGAGAAACTGAAAGCGATTGGGATAATACGTTCGCTTGTTCGGTTTTCTGTGTGGAGGATGGATATATGAGGGATTGGGAGGAGAACAAAACACGAAGGAACTGAAAGAGATTTGGCATTGCAAGTTTGCCTGTTCGTTTTACTGTGTGGATGTAGGAGAGACTGAGAAGACAAAAGAACAAGAAGGAACTGAAAGAGATTTGGCATTGTAAGTTTGCCTGTTCGTTTTACTGTGTGGATGTAGGAGAGACTGAGAAGACAAAAGAACAAGAAGGAACTGAAAGAGATTTGGCATTGCAAGTTTGCCTGTTTCGTTTTACTGTGTGGATGTAGGAGAGACTGAGAGAGAAAAAGAACAAGAAGGAACTGAAAGAGATTTGGCATTGTAAGTTTGCCTGTTCGTTTTACTGTGTGGATGTAGGAGAGACTGAGAAGACAAAAGAACAAGAAGGAACTGAAAGAGATTTGGCATTGCAAGTTTGCCTGTTCGTTTTACTGTGTGGATGTAGGAGAGACTGAGAAGACAAAAGAACAAGAAGGAACTGAAAGAGATTTGGCATTGTAAGTTTGCCTGTTCGTTTTACTGTGTGGATGTAGGAGGACTGAGAAGACAAAAGAACAAGAAGAAACTGAAAGAGATTGGCATGTAAGTTTGCGTGTTTGTTTTACGGTGTCATGTAGGAGAGATTGAGAAGACAAAAGAACACGAAGACATTGAAAGAGATTTGGCATGATATGTTTGCCTTTTTTTGTTTTGTTTTATTTTATTGTTTTGATGTTCGAAGACCGAGCAGAGAAAGAAGACGGAGGAATTGAAAAAAGATTTGGGGTAATGAATTTACTTCTTCGTTTGTTTGTGTGTGTGTCTTCTGTACTGTGTGTGGACATACCAGGTGTACATCTAAACGGAACTATTTTGTTGCTTTGCTTTCTTTCCAGGGAGAAACTCAAACCATCTCTTGCTCGGGGCCTGAAAAGGTATAGTTATCCTGTTTTCTTTACCTGTTCTTTTTTGTTTGTCATTTTTAGCAACACCTGTCCACCAGTTTTTTTCTGTACTGCATTGTACTATATTGGAGTGGGTTGAGCTGCATTGAGTTTGACTGTGTTGTATTGTGTTGTATTTAATAATAATAATAATAATGAATACTTATATAGCACCTATTCTCGGCTCTAAGCGCTTTACAATCAACACTCGTTTACACAACGGGCTGCCTACCAGCAGGCAGCTCTTCAGTCGTTTCCGTGTCATCCAGTCAGTATCGTTCAATATCGATCACTCATTTCCATACTTCCTTCATTCTTTCCATTCTCACGCAGGTGCATGCTATGTTAACGTGTCATCCATACCAACGGCCAAACTGGCCTATCTTTCGAAAGGTTGGTGATGGGATTTTCGGTGTGTGCAAGATGTTATGCATGCGTTCACACACGGAACTCGGTTTATAGTCTCATTCGAAGGATTGTATGGGAAATGGAGTCAGAACCAATGTTAACTCCGAGGGAAAAATCCCCCTGTACCGAAACGCCCCGGCGGAGGTTCGAACCCGCAACCCCAGGATCACCAAGATTACGAGTCAGGCGCTCTACCAACTGAGCTATTCCGGCTCCCAATATTGACATTGTATATTGATGTATCGTTGTGGCCGCGGAGAAGAAACGACTTCGTGTCGATCACACACAAGCTACTCTTTTTACACACACACACACACACACACACACACACATATGTATCTTCTTAAAGGTGACGAAGCTCCGGGTACATACCATGTGAAGGGTTACACTATGAAACGTGTTCTTGCAGATTGTTGGAATCTACGTGACATTCGACGAAAAGAAAAACAAAAAGAAAGAAAAGAAAAGAAAATACGGCAGAATCCATTAAAGACATTTCCAGCAGTGTTCTATTTGATTTGTTTTTTGCGCTTCAAAAAGCTAGATATTTTGCCTTTGTTTACGAAAAATAGATCCAGTTTTAATGCGTTTTTAAATAATCACGTGTAAAACAAATTGGTCTTCTGCTCTCATTTTTTTCCTTGTAATTGACAGTGTATGGAATAGGCTTTGACAACAATGTGACAGCCGTGATATAACCCTCTGCGGCAGGCTGAGCCACAAGCATGATGAAATAGAAATTGCGTTGAATTTACGTGAAAACTACGTAACTTCATCGTCAGATGTTGAAATTACGTAACTTCATAGTAGATGTCTGTATGTAGAATTCGGACTGCTCTTTCCTGGAAAGACTTTTTTTTAGTCGCCACTACGCTGTGGCGTTCACGTGGTTTTTGTTGTGTTTTTTCTTTTGTTGTGTTATTGTTGTGTTGTCTTAGCTATATGAGGTCGTTTAATTTACATGTCAGAAAGGAGGTTTTGTTTGTTTGGTTAAGTAATAGAAATTTGCCAGGGTTAAGTCCGTTTTTGTCATGAATGTTTTTTTTTTTCTTACGTGCGTTCAGGGTCTTTAATATCGGATAGGTAAGGTAAGGTAATGTTGTGCATAGCTCAGCCGACTGCAAAGGGCAATATCAGCTCTGTCACCGCTCTGAAGTCAACTCACAAGTCATTAACAACAAAAAGAAAAAGAAAAGAAAAATTACACTCGGGACCAATGTGAAGATGTCATAAAACTGCTGAATATTAAAAAAAAAAAAAGAAAAAAAGAAGAAGAAAAGCAGAACAGGTAATGAAAATGTAGAGAGCGATCGAGGAAAACGAATGCCAGGTTAGCGTGAGTGGATGGAATAGAGAAATCCGGCCTGAAGAAGCACCCAGCTGTTACTTTCTTTCATCTCTTCTATTCTTATTGGCAGCGCAGTGTCTCCTATGCTGGGTTGCCTCGTGACGATTTCATACCTGTTGCTCCGGTTGTGGATTGCGTCACAGCTGATGTCAATTCCCTTTAACGGCTCCTAAGTGTGGGCTTTGACAGCTGATCTGTGCATGATTCTCTTGAATTTTGTTTTTCTTTTTGCCACTGATCCTGAGCAGACGTCAGGATGTATGAACTGCGTAAAATAGTTGCGGTTTTTTTTTCAAACTATAAGCAGACCAGAGAGAAAACACATTTCTTTTTCTCAGTGGTACATAACATGGTGAGGATAAATCCAAGCGTTACCAGTCTTCCACTAACAAGGAGGAACAAAAGGTACCCAAATCTTCATTTTCTAGCATTTTTTTTTTCAGACCCTGCAGGCTTTAATTAGCCTCATATCAATTTTTTATCGCTGGGAAAGTGGCTAGTGGCATGTGTAGACAGCATAAATAGAAAAAAGGAATACGAAACTGGTATTTGCCTTTCTTTGAACATGATCGACAAACCTCGTACACTTTATTTCAAAGTGCTTGCATTGAAGCCCTATTTGTGCAGCACAGACTGGAAGATTTAACATCGTTACCCTGCATTGTCTTTGTTCTTAGTGAATAGAATGAAACTGGTTTGTGTAGAATGAGTTTTCAAACGAAATATTGATTATCTACTCAAATGTTATATTATGTATATTCGTGGCATTAGGAAAACAAGGTTAGGAAACTACCACCCATTTATCTTGGACACTAATCCTGACATTGTGGTGATGGATTCAATATTTCGATTTAAAGAAAAGGGAGAAAAAAATGTTATCTACATATAAAGCAAAAAAGGTTGTCTACTCTTCATTTTTTGTGATCATTACCATTGTTGGCGAACAGTTAAGAATTTAGTTCATTTGTATGATTTGTAACAGTTTACTTTGTGTAATTACTCCCCTCCCGCACACTCACGTTACTAGCACAAACAGTTTGTGTGTGTGTGTGTCTCTCTCTCTTCTCTCTCTCTCTCTCTCTCTCTCTCTCTCTCTCTCTCTCTCTGTCGCTCTGTATGTGTGTGCGCGTGTGAGTGTGTGTGCGCGTGCGCGCGCGCGCACGCGTGCGTTTCCTCTTTCTGTATCTGCCTGCCCCCAATCCCGTCTCTACAACCCCAGGTGTTTTTTCACCAATTCGCGCTCCACAATTTTTTTTTTATTATTTTTTTTTGTAGCGTATAAGCAATACTGAATACTATCCTTTGGGAGTGGTATTAGGAAACGAAGAAGCTTCACTGGAGACTTTGGCCAAGAGCCGTTTTGTTCTGAATACTCAACAGTTTCACCGTGGAACCACAGCCAGGCACCGGTCACCCACCGTCTGAGGCGACACACAGAGACGGCCAGGAAGGCAAAGACGGAGAAGGGTTCTTGTTCATGCACAACCCCTTCTTCAGTTACAACCCACGTCAGAACCCAGCCAACGTTGGCTTGGCCGCCACCCTCAAAGGTATGGAGAGGGGGGGGGGGGGGGGGGGGAGTGAGGAAGGAAGGTGTGAAGAAGGACGAGATAAAGGGATTTTGTGATTGACGTGTGTGGGGACCCCTTCACGCTTACAGCTGGCCGTAATCTGACAGCGATATACACATTCCCTTGCGGATATCCAACTCTTTTTTTTTTCTCCACAGCCGCGCGCATGGCCTGTGAGCAAGTTCCAGCCAGCGCGCGCCTTCAACGAAATTCACCCTTGCATTGGAACATGCTGTATCTAGTGCTTACTGGCATGCAGAGTCTTTGTCTCGCTTTCTTTCTCATAGTGACAGGGGATAGTGCGGATACCGGCACTGAGCCGGTTCTCGTTGACCGAGCGTAAAACAGGCGATACTGTGGTATGCGTTCATTCATCAGGTGGGGGCAGGTGCTTCGCTGCGTTTTGTTACAGAAATTTGATTTAGTTTAAATATCCTTTCTTTGTGGTGAATTCCTAACTCAAAGCATTACGTACAATACACTGATTTGAGAATAACAGACAAAAGTGCTGAAGATAAAAGCAAAGTGCTCCCTGTCGGACTGCAGTAAGGACACGGTTCTGAAGATAAAAGCAAAGTGCTCCATGTCGGACTGCAGTAAGGACACGGTTCTGAAGATAAAAGCAAAGTGCTCAATGTCGGACTGCTGTAAGGAGACAGTGCGGAAGATAAAAGCAAAGTGCTCAATGTGTCACTGCTGTAAGGACACGGTGCTGGTGTTAGCGTAGGGGGCTGACAGACGTACAAGGCAGAGGAGGGAGGGTTATGTCATGTGACTGGCCAAAAGGTCAGAGTGGGTATAGGTATTGGTTACCCCCCGCAAAGGAGGTTAACCTTGTCGCCAGCATCTGTCTGTCGACGAGATCACGCGAGAGAAAAACCTAAACCTGTTTTCACTAAACTTGCTGGAAAGAAGGAGAGCGACCCAAAGACTAACTCATTCAGTGTTGGGCGTGGATCTGGATCAAGCAGCGGAGTTGAGACAATTTTCCCACACTTTCTTAACGTCGTTACATAGGGCATCGTTTTACATTTTCTAAATCTCTCAACAAAAATTGCTGGGGTCCTAATGAAAACATCAGGAACATAGGATGGACCAAGAAGTTATAGAGTTGGAGTGGATCAAGAGTACACACTTTAGTGCCATGAACAAAATAGCATTCATAGGTGGTGGGGAGGAGGGGAGGGGAGGGCATTTATTCTGTCACTTCTCTGGTAGCACAATGAGCTAGAAAACCGGCCATTACGGAAAATGTATACGCGACAACGAAGATTCAGTTCCGGGCATAGCTTTGGTGTGTTTGTGATAGTTTGGGAGATATATCAAGAGTTATATGGTTGATTTGGGTAAAGCTTTACTTGAAAGTACGAATTCGACTCTGGTGGATGTCTGCACTCTTCTGAGTTCTCTTCTAGTCGAATGATGCCCGATGTTTTATTTTACCGTTACATCCGTTACTAACGGCTGTAACGGCCCATAACGGTTCTTCTTCTTTATGGAATATCTCAGAAAGTACTCAGCATATCTTTCTGAAAATTTGCAGGTATGTTTATCATGGGTCACGGATGATGCCCGATATTTTAGTTTACCGTTATAGCCGTTACTAACAGCTATAACGGCCCATAACGGTTTATTCTTCTTAATGAAAAATCTCAGAAAGTACTTGGCCGATCTTTCTGAAAATTTGTAGTTATGTTCAATTTTGGGTCATAAATGATGCCCAATAGTATATTTTACCGTTATAGCCGTTACTAACGACTATAACGGCCCATAACGGTTTTTCTTCTTTATGGAATATTTCAGAAAGTACTTGGCCGACCTTTCTGAAAATGTGTTGGTATGTTCATAATGGGTCATGGATAATGCCCATGCTTATTTTACTAACGGTACTTTCATTATGGGTCACGGATGATGCCCGATGTTTATTTTACCGTTATAACCGTTACGAACGGCCATAACGGTTTTTCTTCTGTATGGAATATCCCAGAATGTACTTGGCCGATCTTTATGCACGTTTGTAAGTATGTTCATTATGGGTCACGGATGATGCCCGATGATTTATTTTACCGTTATAGCCGTTACTAACGGCTATAGTGGCCCATAAATGTTTTCTTCTTTATGGAAAATCCCAGAAAGTACTTGGCCGATCTTTCTGAAAATTTGTAGGTATGTTCATTATGGGTCACGGATGATGCCGTTGTTTATTTTATCGTTATATCTGTTACTAACAGCTATAACGGCCCTTAACGGTTATCTTTTTATGGAATATCTCACAAAGTACTAGGCCGATCTTTTTGAAAATATGTTGGTATGTTCATTATGGGTCATGGATGATGTCCAGTCTTTATCTTACCGTTATAATTGTTACTAACGGCTATAATGGCCCATGACAATTTTTCTTCTTTATGGAAAATCTCAGAAAGTACTTGGCCTATCTTTCTGAAAATTTGTAGGTATGTTCATTACGGGTCACAGTGATGGCCGATGTTTACCAGAAAAGCTGTTACTAACGCCTAAAACGGCCCAAAACGGGTTTTCCCTGTTTATGGAATATCTCGCGCGTATTCAATATAAACTAGGAGTACGTTTGATATGCTTTGCATCTTGTTTTCTTTTTTTTTCTTCTTTTATACGTGAATTTATAAACGAAAAAACTTCAACCAGTAGATGTGGTGGGCTGAAGAAAACGTTCAAATAAGTATGAGGCGGTTTTTTTTCAGACACCCTTTCATGGCCCTTGTGGCACATGCTCCCAAACTCCCACCCACATCTTGCAGTCCTGCCCCTCTTTTGAAGCCTTGGGACACCAGACGTGGCCCAGTCCGGTTGAGGTTCAGAAGAAGCTATGGGGACCGGTGGGGTCTCTGCGGCGGACTGCGGACTTTGCCTTACTGAACCAGGGTTGAGGATCTAGCATGGGCGGGAACGCGGAAGAAAGAAAGAATGAAAAAAGATACTGTTCCAGACATACCATTTGGGCGTGTGTCATCAGCACTTTCTGCGTTACGTCAAGAAGGAAATCTCTAGAAGTGCGCTGGCATGTGTTTTTCACAGTCATTCATACAGGCTGCGAACTTCAAGTAAACCAAATGTATAGAGCACTTTGTATGGAGGGTTAAGAAAGTTGGTTTGAAAGTGTTTTGCATTTGTTGGAAGTGTTTTCCGTAGGTATTTTGGGTTTTTTGTTTGTTTGTTTTTAGATGGGAAATGGTAATCACAAACGTAGTAGATTAAAATGTCATCATTTTGAGGACCGTTTTTCTGCTTTTTTTTTTCGTTTTGCTTATGAATGAAGGTACGTTACATGTGTTTGTCTTTTTTTAAACATCCTGAATGACGTTTATTTTTCAAGTTGTACATCATAAAAAAGCGAATTGAAAAAAAAAAAGGTTGTGGTCGTCAACAAGCAACTCATCCCCTCTGTTGCAGAAACGGCGTCAACCTCAACAGGTGTGTCCCAGGGAAGGAGAAACTCTCCGGGCGGACCCCCATCAAGGGGAAATACCTGGCAGGGAAGACCACCGCCCCCAGGACCCCCAGCAACGTCGCCCCCTGCGCCCCTCTTGGGGCGGGGCATGGTGAGAACAGCGGCAGCGGACTAGCACCACAGAAACAGTGTGCTGGGAAGGGGGAGATCAAGGACGCAGGTGACGGAGTGAACTCTGAGCACGACCAGGTGAGAACTGGGATTTTGTGTCCGCTCTGCCATCTGCTGCCGTTCTTTTGATGTACTGGTGTGTGTTCCAAGTTTATACGCGGATGAGAACTTTGGGAGTTGACTTTAAACCTCGCTGGCCTTTGGGGATGTGGGTGGTAAGAATTCATGATGGCAGCGACATAAACATGAGCATTTTTTTTGTTTTGTTCAGTGCACTTACACGCATGTTAAACAAAAATGAGCACTCTTTTAGAATGCAAAAGCAAGATATAAATTAACACACGTTTTCGCTTTTTTTGTTTGTTAGATATGTAGCAAGAATCGGCAGTACTTCTTTCTCGCCTGATTTTTTATACGCTGTGGCAGATCGAGATGATTAAACACTCTGTCTGTCTGTCTGTCTCTCTCTCTCTCTCACTCACTCTTTCTCTCTCTCTTTCCCTTTCTCTCTCGCACACACACACACACACACACCACACACACACACACACACACACACATACACACACACACACACAGATTCAGATGTTTTATTCATGTTTAGGCCAATGCCCCCAATGAATGGGAGCGATAGAACAATTATTTCACACAAAGTTTCCTATACCAATTATAAAGTCAGACTACCCCCCCCCCCCCCCCCCCCCCCCCCCCCGTTCCCCCACACACAGAGAAAGACAGAGAAATAAAGTAAAGCAGATTCCACGTGTACTGTCTTGACATGTACCCGATGTGCAGACCCAGGAACAGCGTCCTAACAGCGTGGTCAGACGAAGGTCGCTGCCATCCACCCGCAACGAGCGGGGCGTGGTCATCGGACGCACCACGGAACCCCCTGAGATGACCAAAGTGGAAATGTAAACCTCACCCCGCCTCCTGAAGGCCTGTCCACAGTTCCTGCTCTCCAGGGCGGAATTGGGCTGGATTGTGCCACGGTGTTTTTAGCTGCTAGGTTTCTATGAGCGTCGGCTCTACATTTGCTGGCTTTTTCATACTTCATACTGGTTTCACATATCTTTAAACATGAGATCGTGGGCCTTGTGATAGAGTAGAAAAAATGTAAAAGAATGCTCTCAATATTTCTTGCTTGAAAAATAGAGTCAGTTCTGACTATTTCTTTCATAAAAAAATAAGGTATGTACTGAATATTTCTTCCTTCCGCTCGTCTCGGATGGATTTCTCCGTTTTCAGTGACCATTTCTCCGACTGAAATGCGTGTAATGTGCGTTCCAGCTGCATCAGAAGGTTACTTATATTTGTTTTCTTTAGCAAATTTTCTTTATTAAAAAAAGGTCATGCAGGATATATTTATTTATGATGTGATATACAGATGTTCGGCGACAGACTGCTGTGAATGATGTATAAAAATGGAATTATCAACGTCCATTCTTTCAGAAACGAAGCTTTCATTATGTTAGGAACCTGAAGCCAGCCTGTCCAATTCTCGTCTGCTTTCTAATTTTCAAGTGAGTTATATTCATGAGTCAACAGATGCCAGTGATTATCACCTTCTAAGAAACCATCTCTCTTGGTCCGACTCTGACCCTATGGAAAGAGACTTCACTGAATGTTTCTATTGTCACGAATAATTCGTTTTCCGTTTTTATTTCCATTTCTCTGTTTTCATTGATCAAGATTTTGTAATGAA
Organism: Conus ventricosus; assembly: GCA_018398815.1. NCBI lineage: Eukaryota > Metazoa > Mollusca > Gastropoda > Neogastropoda > Conidae > Conus > Conus ventricosus. The sequence continues at coordinate 39,009,725 of CM031621.1, forward strand.
TTGTGTCTTTTCCCCCTGTATCTGACAGGTTAGTGTAATTGGGTGTTTTCGCAATTTTTTTGCGCTGATATAGCCTGGGTTAACCCGGCTTAAATAAAAAAGAAAACAACATCCACACAAACAAAAACTCCACGCGACAGAGAAATCACATTACGTCTCGAAACACAGTAACATAGTATTATGTTACTGGGTGTCTATGCCTTTAAGAAGTGAAAATAATGCGAAGATGACTCCTGCCGCTTTAAATAGAAACTAGATACAATGGTGGCCATAAGCGAGCTCAGAATAAGATCCTTGGCAGACTAATCAAATCATGTTTACACACAGATCCTTGGCAGACTAATCAAATCATGTTTACACACACACACACACACACACACACAACACAACACAACACACGCACACACACGCACACCCACACACACACACACACACGCACACGCACGCGCGCACGCACGCACGCGTACACACACACACGCACACACACACACACACACGTGCGCGCGCGCGCGCCTTTGCATGATCGCACGCGTGCATGAACGTGCGCCACACTACAGGGATTGTTTTACGTTCACATCATCCTTTATTGAATATAAACATGCGTGTGATTACGTGGTATTTGCCTCGTTCGTTGTACTTCAGCCATGTTATCGATCAATGTTCTCAATCAAGTTTTATGTCCCTAAAATTTATAGCTTGTCTGAAATATAAGATTCTGTGATCTGAAAGCCAGTTTAACGGGATTTTTTTGTACCAGGCAGAGCTTGTTTAATTGCTTTTTACACAAATTCCTTTCTTTCTTCTAACATTTGAAAATACATTTTGCAAGCAACAGTATACTTCTTACTCCTGGTTTTGCTTGTATATGGCATCTCTCTCTCTCTCTCTCTCTCTCTCTCTCTCTCTGTGTGTGGTGTGTGTGTGTGTGTGTGTGTGTGTGTGTGTGTTGGGGTGCATTGACACATTGGTTCTCTGTACATGTGTGTGTGTGTGTGTGTGTGTGTGTGTGTGTGTGTGTTGACGCACTGGCATGTAGGTTCTCCTGGTCCGATTTGTATCAATACGAATTAAGACACTGTGACAATGACTATGAGTCATATCAGTCAGACATTCATCCCCAGAGATGTGCCTGTTGCAATACGGTCTCTATAATGGGTGCACCCCGATAGATCCCCGCACCGATAGATCCCTAACCCGAACCCTAACCCTATCCCTTTGCGGGGATCTACCGATGCGGGGATCTATCGGTGCGGGGATCTATCGGTTCGGTGCAGGGATCTATCGGTGCGGGGATCTATCGGGATGACCCTCTATAATGGATCAAAAGTGAAAAAATCTGTTTGCCACCAAAAAAGGATTATGTACGTGACGAGACGAAAGTCTGTTCTGATTGATCTGACGATTAAAACTTGCACCATTGTCTACATTCCAACTGGAGATCGAGTGGAGTAAGGGGTGCAGGGGTAGAGAGGGGGGAGATGGGGAGTCGCACTGCTAAAAGTTTGTGCACAGAAAAATAATCGTATATGCGTGGACTCTGACGTCAATGCAGACGCGCATCTTGTAAAAAAAAAAAAAAAAATTAAAAAGAAAAAGCGTTGGGTATAATGGAAAAAAGTGTTGGTTTTTTGTTTTGTTTTTTAAAGAATATGAATTTAAAACACACAATTTACTGGTGGCGCCTTGGTAACATTGTTTAATCATGCATAACATATCAAATTCCCAGGTGGTTAAGTTACGTTTTAATGAGCCTCGTAAACCCTCCGTTGGATTGCCTCAAGGTTCTCCTTTCTCCCCTGCCCCATACAATGTTTACACTACAGGCCTTGCTGACCTTCTCAACTGAAACGCTCGAGCTTTGACTAGCAGATGACGGTCTGCTCAACAAAAATTCGCAAGAAAGAACGAAAGCAGTTCAGCAGTAGGTGAACAACATTGCTCAGATGGGTCAAGAAACTGGACCGTCCATCAACCCTTCAAAAGCCCAGACATTGGTCTGCACTGTCAACAAGGAGACATCAGGACACGTGCCCTCACCAGTTTCCTTCAATGGAATACCAGTTGAATCACTGACAGGTACCCTCACCAGTTCCCTTCAATGGGAATACCAGTTGAATCACTGACAGGTACCCTCACCAGTTTCCTTCAATAAAATACCAGTTGAATCACTGACAGGTACCCTCACCAGTTTCCTTCAATGGGAATACCAGTTGAATCACTGACAGTTTGCATTATTTGGGTACAGGCTTTGACGGTATGTTGTTCAAATGCAAAAAGGGCCTGTCTGCCATGAAAGCAATGGCAGCTGAAGGCATTGAACAGCGCTGTATCTACCAGCTGTATCAGCTGTGTGACTGATTATGGGTGAGGGCTTACAGTACTGTCCAAGAGCAATCTTCTTAAATTAGAAAGAATTGGAAATAAAGCAATGACTGGTCTTGGGACTACGAAGGACACATATATGCACATACACGTGTATGCCGGAGCATGCCCATACATCGCACACACGCTGAGAGAGAATGCACGTGCGCGCGCGCGCGCGCACGCGCGTGCACACACACACACACACACACACACGCACACACACACACACACACACAAACGCGCGCACACGTGCACGCAGGCATAATACAAACAAATCCAGAAGAGGATATTCTTCTCTTTGTTCAAAATGTATTTTCATGATCAAATCTCGAAGGCAAAAAACGATAACATGAAAAAGCAATAGCGAAAATGTTACATGGTGCGACCCCCTCCTCAATTCCCAGCCCTTCCTGTCCGAACCAAAAATAAACGGTTTTTTTAGTGTTTGTTTGTTTGTTTGTTTTTTGGGGGACAAATTTGAAGTGATTCTTTTTGCGTTTTTTTAGATGTGAAATCAAAGAAAAGTGACTCACATGATTAACCATGTAAAATGTAGACTAAAAATATTGCTCAAAATGTCGGTCAAACTGACAGACGTGAGACGGGTTATTTTTCTTCACATAATGTTTTGAAAATAGACTTCCCTATGTTCTGTCTTTCACATTTGTTCCAATGCGCTCTGTAGAGAGAAACAGTGCTGTTGAATAACACACACTTTTTTGTATATACAAAATAAATACCGTCTTCACGAGTTCATATAGCAGATCTCTCAACAATATTTCGGCCGACAGAACTTCATCAGAGATATGAATGAAGCATACTATAGGAAGCAAATGGTGCATAATAACACTCGTGTTGATATTCAGTCAAGGATAAAGAGACCTTGAAGCGCCTTTTGTTGCATGCATGTCCACGTGTGCGTGCTTGTATGTGTCTGTGTGCACGTGGAAAAAACGATCTTATCACTTCCTTAGCATTTTGTTTCCGAGGACACCTATGGCTATCTTTTTGTCTTGCTTCTGTTCAGAATGACAGACACACTTATTCATTAATACCTCGTTATGGGCATAAACATTCAGAAAGCATGGAATACATTCAGTGTTTCTGAAAACCCACTATGATTTCTTTTCCATTGCTCCTGTGACCCTTTCGTTTGAAGCGCGGTTGCATGAAAAGGTTACATCAGAGCTGAAAAGAAAAAAAAGCGTGGAATACAATCACTTACAATAAGCCGTACACAAACACTTTGAAGTGCAGGATCACGGTAACTTCCAACAGTTGTTGATATTTCTGATATCCACCTTTGAAGCCACGCTGGGCTTATTGTCATGACTGTCAAACTCACACAGAAGAAAAAAGCCATTACGTCATAAACAAGCCAGAGGATCGAAAAGAAACGTATACTGAAAAAGAAACAAATCATGAAATGATAGTAATAATAATTACAGTAAATGACACGGTTGCTAGACTCTTGACATTTTACAACACGGAAAGCTAGATTGTGTTGAGAGCACTGTTCCGTCCCCTTAATTCCTAGCTCCCAAATTACGACACAAAAAAATGCATATGGAAAACATATGAAGGAGAAACAATACTTTAAAAGCTACATGTGCAAATCAAACAATGCAGAAGGGGCAGTTAGTGCCCGCTCTGGACTGGGTATTCTATTTTCACTGCTGAGCTGCAAGATAACAAGAATTTTTGTCGTAAATTGCTATGAGTTTAAAAAAAAAAAAAGAGTTTCCGCAGGCAAAGTCTGGATTATGTTTCACAAGAGCAGAATAAAAAAAATGGCTGATTAAAACTAAAGAACACACGAACAAAGACCAGCGGACGACAGTGAAGAAAGATAAAACGACGAACAAAGACCAGCGGACGACAGTGAAGAAAGATTTAAAAAAAAAATAGAAGCAGGGACAAAGAAGGGAGTGACAGAAAGGGGGAAACTACCAGGACAGAACTTCCAGAAGGCGGGGAAACTATGCGTACTTTAGCAGCCCCCGGACATCCCCACAGGGTAAATGCAACGAGGAAATAGAACAAAAAGTAGGAGAACCATTCATTCATGACAACGAAGGCAGCTACCGGCGATTTTGTCTGACTGGATCTTTGTCAAGCTGAAAGCAATCCATTTTAAGGTGACATCATGGACTTTCAGCGACCATTTCTACTATTAATTCACTTTTCATAAAGAATATATCAGAGGTGACAACAATTCCACCCTATCAGTCTTATTGTTTTAAGCAATGTTGAATTAGAATTCCCTCAAGTGAATATATATCTCCTTCGAGACTTGTAAAACTAATTCTATGTGGAACATCACAAAAAACAACAACAAAAAACCCCTGCCTTTATTGAAACAGTGATCCCTTGAAGGTTTTTTTTCCTTTTTTTTTTTTTTTTTTTTTGCTGATTAAACATGTAATCTTATTGCAGTGTGATGCTTACTTCACGCAGAGGTTTGAATACAACATTACATGCAGCTTATGCGCGAAACACGATGCTTTCCATATTTTCATGGCGACATACTTGGTCCGGAAACGATTTGCGTGTTCTCATTTTACGACATGGTCTAGGTTGGCGAAATAAGTTTTGCGAAATTAAATTTCGTTGACAGGCGAATGCGCCTTGTTTGAAATTACTAAACCGATAAGAATTACACAGACCCGCTACCAAATGCTGACATGATTAAATTAATTTTGTGAAAGGTATGGGCATGCATTACATTCCATTACTTTATACAATATTCGCAGTAGTCTGTTGGCAATATTATCATATAAATTTATGTTACAAATCCAGCATGGCTTGAAAGAATCAGTAAAATTCTAAGAAAGAAACACATTCAAACGCAAACAAAAATACTGCTAACAATCTACTGTCATGGGAGAGAAATACTGTTACACAAATCCCTCTAACGGGGATGAGAGGGAAGGGGGAGAATTGTACAGGATACAAACATTTTTTTTTCTGATTCTTACAAAGTCTATAATCCTGATTATCTAAATATATGTGAAAGCAGCATCAATTCATAAAAAGCAGTGTACCTTGAGCAAAACTTAAAAACTATTTTTAAAAAAAAAGATAAAAAGAACACATCCGACAATCCATGACAATCTAATGCTGTACAGCCGGAACTCAGAACAAGCCGAAACATGAGGAAAATCAGCATTCTATTATCTCCACTTTGGTCATCTCCATGGTTTCTGTAACGAACGTAACCACCATGCCACGTCCACTGTTTGAGGGCAGCTGGCAGTTTGATGTGACCGTGGCCAGAGACTCCGACATCAGCATCTGCATATCAGGTACAATTTAAAACGTTTGATATTAGCGGGTGCCGTTTCAATGTGAGCTTTGTGTGTGTGTGTGTGTGTGTGTGTGTGTGTGTGTGTTTACTCGGTTAACCTAGAATATGGGTTTATAACTGGTAAAATCACTGGAAGGTGGATTCCTGTTTTCGTAAAAAAAAATTTAAAAATGTAAATCTAGTATATTTTTGCTCAGATCCTAGCACTTTTATTCAAGTCGCCGGGAGTATGTTTATCATTGTGCAGACCTTCAAACAGTTCATTTAGAATATGCAACTTAGTATTTTGCAAGAACATACCCATTCAAAGGATCGAAGGGGAAATTTTTTTCTAAACAGTCGTCATGAAACATGCTAGCTTCGCTCAATGGAGTCTCTTTTTGTCAAAATCGTGTGTATGAACTTGCAACACTTTCGTAAATTAGAAACTTCTTTAACATGATTTATTTGAAATGTTGATAAACCCTATGTGTAGTTTGTGCACGTCCAGAGTGTAGTTCTATGTGGCTGGGTGTGTGTGTGTGTGTGTGTGTGTGTGTAAAGAAAAATAGGAAAGTTGTACTTTGGGTCGCTGTTTTTGTACACTGAACGAGTGACCACTTTGTGTGTGTGTGTGTGTGTGTGTGTGTGTTGTGTGTGTGCGCGCGCGCGCGCGCTCGTGCGTGCGTACGTGCGTGCATGCGCGCGTGCGTGCGTACGTGCGTGCATGCGCGCGTGCGTGTGTGCATGCACGCGTGCATGTGTGTGTGTGTGTGTGTGTGTGTGTGTGTGTGTATTGTGTGAATGTAACACAAAATTATGCTTATCTTGCCATCATTTTAATGAATTAATTTGTTATCCTCCACAGCCTGAAAGCATGTGAGGATTAAATTACAATTTCAAAAGCTCAAGTTCTCACTCATACATGACAAAAGAAAAACAAACAAAATAACAAACAAACAAAAATGATCCGAAGCGAACCTACAGCAGGACAAACACAAGTTCTCACCTGTTAAAACACAAGTTCTCACAAGTTCTCACCCGGTCAAACGCAAGTTCTCACAAGTTCTCACCTGGTCAAACACAAGTTCTCACAAGTTCTCACCTGGTCAAACACAAGTTCTCACCTGGTCAAACGCAAGTTCTCACCTGGTCAAACGCAAGTTCTCACAAGTTCTCACCTGGTCAAACGCAAATTCTCACCTGGTCAAACACAAGTTCTCACCTGGTCAAACACAAGTTCTCACCTGGTTAAACGCAAGTTCTCACCTGGTCAAACACAAGTTCTCACCTGGTCAAACGCAAGTTCTCACCTGGTCAAAGGCAAGTTCTCACCTGGTCAAACACAAGTTCTCACCTGGTCAAGCACAAGTTCTCACCTGGTCAAGCGCATGTTCTCACAAGTTCTCACCTGGTCAAACGCAAGTTCTCACCTGGTCAAACGCAAGTTCTCACCTGGTCAAACACAAGTTCTCACCAGGTCAAACACAAGTTCTCACCTGGTCAAACGCAAGTTCTCACCTGGTCAAACACAGTCAAGTTCTCACCTGGTCGAACACAAGTTCTCACCTGGTCAAGCGCATGTTCTCACAAGTTCTCTCCTGGTCAAACGCAAGTTCTCACCTGGTCAAACACAAGTTCTCACCTTGTCGAACACAAGTTCTCACAAGTTCTCACCTGGTCAAACGCAAGTTCTCACCTGGTCGAACACAAGTTCTCTCACAATTTCTCACCTGGTCAAACGCAAGTTCTCACCTGGTCAAACACAAGTTCTCACAAGTTCTCACCTGGTCAAACGCAAGTTCTCACCTGGTCAAACGCAAGTTCTCACCTGGTCAAACTCAAGTTCTCACAAGTCCTCACCTAGTCAAACGCAAGTTCTCACAAGTTCTCACCTGGTCAAACACAAGTTCTCACAAGTTCTCACCTGGTCAAACGCAAGTTCTCACCTGGTCAAACGCAAGTTCTCACCTGGTCAAACGCAAGTTCTCACAAGTTCTCACCTGGTCAAACGCAAGTTCTCACCTGGTCAAACGCAAGTTCTCACCTGGTCAAACGCAAGTTCTCACAAGTTCTCACCTGGTCAAACACAAGTTCTCACAAGTTCTCACCTGGTCAAACGCAAGTTCTTACCTGGTCAAACACAAGTTTTCACCTGGTCAAACGCGCAAGTTCTCACAAGTTCTCACCTGGTCAAACACAAGTTCTCACCTGGTCAAACACAAGTTCTCACCTGGTCGTGCTTAGGGTTCACTCCATCAGCTGCACTTCCCATCCCTTCTCACTGCTGTCGCTCTCACCCTGCCCCAACACAGAGAAGCTGGAGGCGGCCATGTCGCTTGGGGTCGGGCAGCGGAGGTCTCACCTGGCAGATCTGTTCCTTCGCCAGGGGTCAGCCCTGAAATGCTCCTCTCCTTTCCCTTGTGCAGAGCTGTTGAGATCGGCGCCATTTCTGCAACAGAGAGAGAGAGAGAGAGAGAGAGAGAGAGAGAGAGAGAGAGAGAGAGATGCTTCGATGTGCGAACGGGATCTGCCGCCATCTTCTCAAGAATCTTCAGGCACTGAACATCACCATCCGCTTGAATGAATCATGGCGAGGCGCAGTCACTGACAACAGCTCATCATCTCATCACACCTTTGACCAAGGGGATAAGGTAGATGTAGCACTCTTGGACTTTTTTTTAGGCGTTTGACACTGTGTCCCATAGTAATTTCTACAGACTAACTGAGCAGGGCATCGCAGGATCACTCCATCTCTAGCCTAGGAGTGCAGAGGACAGCGGCACGTTTCATCGCTGGTGACGACTGCGACTGGGCTTTTCTTGTAAGGCGGCAGAAGGGCTGGAGTCGGCTATGCACTTCCTGAGAAATGTAATAATTACTATCCTGGTAATCTGGTAACCTGATTCATCCTTGTGAAAAATATTACTTGCACCAACTTGGTCAATACCTACGTTCGCCGCAACGTCAGGGGCATTATCGTCAAGCCCTTGCTCAATAGACTCGCACAGAAATTGCTTCCGTGACAACCGTGTGATCCACGTCATACATATTATCACTTTCAGACTCTGCTGTCTAGACAGGTGGCGAACAGCTAACAGCATCCCCTTACACCTAGTCCAGACAGGTGGCCAACAGCTGACAGCATCCCCTTACACCTAGTCCAGACAGGTGGCCAACAGCTGACAGCATCCCCTTACACCTAGTCCAGACAGGTGGCCAACAGCTAGCAGCATCCCCTTACACCTAGTCCAGACAGGTGGCCAACAGCTAACAACATCCCCTTACACCTAGTCCAGACAGGTGGCCAACAGCTAACAGCATCCCCTTACACCTAGTCCAGACAGGTGGCCAACAGCTGACAGCATCCCCTTACACCTAGTCCAGACAGGTGGCCAACAGCTGACAGCATCCCCTTACACCTAGTCCAGACAGGTGGCCAACAGCTGACAGCATCCCCTTACACCTATTCCAGACAGGTGGCCAACAGCTGACAGCATCCCCTTACACCTAGTCCAGACAGGTGGCCAACAGCTAACAGCATCCCCTTACACCTAGTCCAGACAGGTGGCCAACAGCTAACAGCATCCCCTTACACCTAGTCCAGACAGGTGGCCAACAGCTAACAGCATCCCCTTACACCTAGTCCAGACAGGTGGCCAACAGCTAACAGCATCTTCTTACACCTAGTCCAGACAGGTGGCCAATAGCTGACAGCATCCCCTTGCACCTAGTCCAGACAGGTGGCCAACAGCTAACAGCATCCCCTTACACCTACACGCCAGTCAACCAGACTCTGTGACGTCCCCCACAGTTACAGATACAGAGACACACAGCTCTTTTTCTTGAAATACACATTCTTAATAACAAGGAACATTCTTTTCCTTTAAACACATTCAAGGAGGTACGAGAGTCGGAAAGGAACAATGTTCCGGGCTAGCAGATAAGGTGCAAAGCACAAAGATGACCAAACATTAAATGTATCTCCGTTATCAAAAAAGACACTCTGAAAGTAAGGGCATTGTCATGCTTCGTTCTTCAATCTCCTCATGTTTCTTGTTTGATGCCAGTTTCCATTAAAAGGCTGACTATGCAATTTCCAGTGAATGCATAAACCTTTCAGCTGAGCATCTGTTTTTGACTCGTCTACGTATTGCCCTGTTCCTGCATAACTCATGTACACAGTTTTGTAAATAATTGTTGATGCAGGCCGGTGCACTTCAGACAGCGTCTCTTGTTTACGTTGCACAGAGCGTATGCTAATGTATGTAAATGCTTCCTTTCGGAAAACAGCATCCTGACATAAATTCTATGTGTTATGTTATTTCAGTCCATGGTATCGTTTTTTTTTATTCTTAATGTTCACAGAGGATAATCAAGTGCATAGAAATAGACTGAAGTAGAGAAAAAGAGGAAAAGGATACGTTCGAGATATGCCACATGACGCTAAGCGGTCAACGTGCATCGCTGTAGCTATCATGAATTTGTAGTGGAAAGTTGTCAGGATTTCCTTGAGCTCGTCTAGCGAAGCCCACACAGAATTAATGTGTGGTGCATCATCAATATCAACAAAGTCTTAACCGTGCGGCTAACAATAAATTGTCAAATGTAACTTTCGACTTCATTTTGTTAGATTGCAAATATAATATTTTTGTAAATCACAAACGAAAAAGAAAAAAAAGAGGACATCTGAAAAAGAAAAACAAACAATCAAATGATAAAAAAGAAGATATGAAAAGCATATTACATAACAAAACATCGATGGGGGAAAAGTGAAAGCGCTTCAGTAAAAGACCTGTCGACAACCATGTGGATGGGGGGGGGGGGGGGGGGGGAGGGGATGAAGCTCAGATCAGTGACAAGCTTGCGAGTTCTACTGAATTCTGTCTTGTGAACATAACCATCCTTAGAGCTCGGATTTAGTCAGCTTTAGTGCATAACTCATCAGTTATCTCCGGCCAAGGTTGGGCAGGTTTACCTATCGCAACTTACGATAATATGCCACCTATGATGCGCGACCCCAACGCTCCCAACTGCAGCCAGTGAAAGAGTAGTTTATACAAATAGGACACAAATGTCGCAAAGAATTTCAGCAGTGAAACAAAGGAATGAAATAGAAAAGGAGAGAGATCCTTGGGAATCCAACAGAAGATTAGCACACAAAAAAGTGATCTGTTCTGCCGGTCAGTAAACACATCAAACGAAAAGGAATGAAACGATGCTTTATAGCCTGCATATGAATGCCCCCAACCACCACCCCATCCCCACCCCACCCCACCCGTCTAAACCCCACTTCTCCCTCCAACAACTATCTTTTCTCTCTCTCTCTCTCTCTCTCTCTCTCTCTCTCTCTCTCTTACACACACACACACACACACACACACCACACACACACACACACACACACCCCGCATGCATACACCCCATACTCTCTTTTAAATCTCTTTAAACACACACACACACACACACACCCACCACACCACCGCACGCACGCGCGCGCGCGCGCGAAACGCACGCACGCAACGCACGCACCAAAACACACACACACACACACACATACACACGAGAAAGAGCCCCCTTTGAGAGCTCCCCCCCCCCCCCCCCCCCTCCCCCAGTCAAGATGGAATTCCTCACTTCAGTCAAATCCATTCGAATCCAGTACGAATGTCTGACAAAATCTCCGTGATTTAAATCACGGTGACATCAAATGAGGTGTACTTCTTTCTTGTTCATCTATAAATTGAAGCTGGTATAGACTCCTAGTTGTTTAGTTTTTAAACCACGGATATGACTGAGTATTTTTCTCCCCCCCTTTAAAGAAAGTAACTTTGCTCTTGGGTCCAAGTTTAATCCAAACCCACACAAAACTTTAAACATTCTAGGTGTTGATAAATCTAATGTACCTAACTTTTTTTCCACTGAGATCATCAATTTTATCAAAAGAGTTTCGAACATTTTTTCTCTGTGTAGTCTTGATAGCAACGACAGACGGACACACAGACCAACAAATACAACTGAAAAACATGACCTCTACAGTGGGAAGGAGGTAACAAATCGTACTTTTAACCCAACCTGCCCTCACGGCCAAACACACGGCCGGTGATGTGACATAATGATGATAAAAATAATAATAATAATAGTAATAATGATGATGATGATGATGTTTAGATGATAAATACATAAATAAAGAAATGATAATAATAATGAAAGTAATGATTTATAATATGATAATAATGATAACTTTAAATTTAGTAATAACAATAATAATAATAATAATAATAAATAAAAACAATACTACTACTACTGTACTACTACTACTACTACTACTACTAATACAGCATTTATAAAATGCCTTGCCAAGGTTCTCGGCCCTGAAAAGGAACAACATATGCAGAATCATTTCAAATAAATAAACTTGTACAAACGCATACCCACCTAAACACACACACACACACACACACACCACACACACACCACACACACACACACGCGCGCGCCGCGCGCGCGCAATCTATCACACCACACAACACACACACACACACACAAAAACACACACACACACATCGAAACACACCAGGCATCAATCATATGGCAGGATGGGAGGGGGGGGGGGAGGACAAAAAAAACCCCCCCCAAAAAAAAAAAAAAAAAGAAAGAAACTCCCCACCCTACCTTCCACTTTGTTCATAGCAACCCATCCTCCTCCGTTTTTCTCCCCGTCCTCCCCTCCCCCTCCTCATCCTCGTTCCCTCATCCTCCCCCTCCTCCTTACTCTCCATGCTGTTGAGGGTGGCGGCCAGGGCCGTGGCGGCTGGGTTCGACGCGGGCTGCAGTTGAAGGCAGGGTTGTGGAAGAACTGCATCTTTTCCCCTGTCCGCCTCCTCCTGGTCGCTGTGGACTGACTCCACGGGCTGACCAGCAGAGGGACAGCCGTTCGGTCTGCGGGCGGATGATGCCGCCGGCTGTGAACGCTGCGAGGATAAAGCTGTTTGGAATTTCAAAAAGAAAAAAAAAATTAAACACGAGTGCTGCAGAGTCTCCGGTTCAAACCTTTCTTAGTGTTGCGTCTTGTTTCTTTCCCCCTCTGCCACTCCCTTTCCTCTGTCTCTTCTCTGTTTTGTCTGGTCTGTCGTCGTCTGTCTCTCTCTGTCTCTGTCCCCTCTCTCTCTGTGTCTGTGTCCTGTCTGTCTGTCTGTCTCTCTCCCCTCTGTCTCTCCCCCTCACCAGTTTCGCCTTATTCTCACTTTCAAATATGGTTGATGCTCATCCAAGCTTACAGGTTATAAAGTTGTGAAAGGTGAGAGCAAAGAAAAAAAAAAGGGGTCGTCGGGGGAAAGGAGTGGGAGGGAAGGAGGGATACAAAGTGAGCAGAGAGAGAGAGAGAAGAGAGAGAGAGAGAGAGAGAGATTTCCATTTTGTGTCCCTTCATGGCATTGCAACGAAATCTTTCAACAACTGCAGGTTAAAAAATAAAAAGTGTTTTCCCTTTATACATCCCCAAGTTTCAGAGACCTTCAAAATCTTTCTGTGTTCTTTTCTCACCACAGTAAATGAAAGACTGAAGAAACATTTTAAAAAATAGATGAATCTTCAATGACAGGCAGATTTAAAAAAAAAAATGATTTCCTATACGCCGAGGTTTCGGAGACCTTTAACTTCCCTCTGGGCCATAGTTGTGGAGTGGCACCCGTTTTAGTGTTTTCCTTGCTGCCCGTACGCTGTCCCATCCCTCTAGAGGAGCAAGGCATCCATTTACCCCTGGGGTGTGTGATGCAGCGCAATTTGTTCCTCCACTCCACTCCACTCCACTCCACTCCACTAGAGTGACTTGCGAGTTATCAGCATTGCCACCGTATGAATCCTTCTGGTCCAGCACACTATAATACACGGCACTACACTACACTTAAATCACTACACTACTAACTACACTACCTGGACGCACTACACTATATGCACTACACTGCATTACACCACACTACACTACATTGCACATCTATACTGCACTAAATAACACTACACTGCCCAAAACAACCCCCACATTACACCACACTATACAACACTACACCCAAACAACCACAACACTTCACTAAGCAACACCAAAATTACAGAACACTACACTAACTACACTACGCCACAGTACACTATACTACTACATCACAGTAACATACGGTCAGAGGTTGCCAAAAAGGACAAACTCAAAAACCAAATACAGAAATCACCCGACAGAAATAGCCATACCTTTTCAAACACAAAGCTTCCTCGGAAGCTGAAGGTCGTTTGTTCAACTTCTGGAAAGAGAGAAAAAACAAAAATAAAATAAAATAAATAAATAAAAATCAATAATAATTTTTAAAAAAGTTCCGGGTGTGCTTAGTCTGGGATGTCCACAGTGAAGATGGAAAAAAAATAGGGGTGGGGTTGGGGGTTGGGGTGGGAATAAAGAAAGAAATGAAAACCCTGTGTTATTCAAAATCGCTTTCAGTTCTCCAGGGTGATTTCGCCTCTCAGTTTTCATCGTGTTGAAACCTAGCCGAGTTGCAATGCCTCTACTCTATCATACTGCGCGTGATTGACAAGACAGTGGGGGAGGGGAGGGGAGGGGGGGGGGGAGTCTAGGGCGGTGTATGACTGGACCAGCGCCAGTCTTGGAACCCCAAGGAGCCACAGTCACAAGATGAAAACAATACAACAATAACAGTCTGGGTGGACATTATCACCCCCCCCCCCCCCCCCCCCCCCCCCCGAGATTCTACTCTTTATGGTCTTTTTTTTCTCTCAAACTATTGTAAAATGAAAAAAATGTCGTCTTTGGTAGCAAACAGCCAGAAATGTGACTAACACACAGTAAAACAGGCATTACATTAGATTCACAGTGCCTACTACAACTATACAGAGAAACATAAATCAAACTCTTGGTGGTTCTTGTGTTCGAATGGTTGAGGTATGACCATCCCGGGTAGAGCTATGTAAGGAGGCGAGTGGGTGGGAGGAGGGGGGGGGGGAGGAGATGGGGGCACGGGTTGAGAAGCGTGGCGGTAATGTCACTGACACAGAGGACACAAAGAATGAGACCAAAAAAAAGCGAAAACGAAGAAGAGAAAAGAACCACAAACAGTCATGTAAGATCTTGGTTTGCGTGTTGGTGCAAGTAAGAATGTGTGTGTGTGTGTGTGTGTGTGTGTGTGTGTGTGTGTGGAAAGAGAGAGAGAGAGAGAGAGAGAGAGAGAGAGAGAGAGAGAGAGACAGACAGACAGACAGACAGACACAACACACACACACACACACACACACACACACACACACACACACACACACAGAGTGAGAGAGAACCAAACCGGTGCCACGCACATGGATCCAACTTTATAACAGCGTTTCCTCAGCATGTGGACAGTCACTATTACCAGGACGACCGCCAGCGAGCCAGCAACGATGATGGCGGCCATCTTCTCGGTGTTGACGTCACAGCGGTATCCACCAATCAGATCCACACAGTCGGTGATGGGACTGCACGTGGCCGTGAGGCACTCATTTGTCTCTGTCTGACACCATTCACCTGGGAGAAAAAAAAGGTGTTTTTTTGTTTCTTTTCCTTTTTTTTTTTTGCGGTCTTCCTTTTCGTGCTACTGACCCCTCCCCTTCCCGCCACCGTCATGACACTCTCAGCCCTCATTCTAGCTCCCATGCACGCCCACACCCAGGGTGGTCATATCACGGGTCCCGGCATCGCAGTGAACATGCAGTAGTAAGTTTTCGGTCGTCACGATGCTACCCTCCAGAAGAGACACTGCCCTGCATGCCAAGTGACTCTGAAGGTGTTCTGTGGCCCCCGCTCCCAACCAACATACAACAGGACATCATCATCATGCCGAGTGACTCTGAAGGTGTTCTTTGGCACCTGCTCCCAACCAACATACAACGGGGCATCATCATCATGCCGAGTGACTCTGAAGGTGTTCTGTGGTACCTGATCCTAACCAACATACAACAGGACATCATCATCATGCCAAGTGCCTCTGAAGGTGTTCTGTGGCACCTGATCCTAACCAACATACAACAGGACATCATCATGCCAAGTGACTCTGAAGGTGTTCTGTGGCACCTGATCCTAACCAACATACAACAGGACATCATCATCATGCCAAGTGCCTCTGAAGGTGTTCTGTGGCACCTGATCCTAACCAACATACAACAGGACATCATCATGCCAAGTGACTCTGAAGGTGTTCTGTGGCACCTGCTCCCATCCAACATACAACAGGACATCATCATGCCAAGTGACTCTGAAGGTGTTCTGTGGCACCTGCTCCCATTCAACATACAACAGGGCATCATCATCATGCCAAGTGACCCTGAAGGTGTTCTGTGGCACCTGCTCCCATTCAACATACAACAGGACATCATCATCATACCAAGTGACTTTGAAGGTGTTCTGTGGTACCTGCTCCTACCCTACATACAACAGGACATCATCATCTTGTAAGCCTCCATCTGACGACAATTTTTGGTTAGGCGTGGAGTACGGGTCAATGAGTGAATCTCCGAAAAGCATCATGATGTCCCTCCAGCGACAGTCCCCATGACCTTGCCAGTGCCCACGACCTTGACACGAACTGCCCTGTGGACATGGAGTTGGAGAGGAGACACGACCTTGACACGAACTGCCCTGTGGACATGGAGTTGGAGAGGAGACACGACCTTGATACGAACTGCCCTGTGCACATGGAGTTGGAGAGGAGGTCGAATCTAATATCAGCTCGAGACCAAGGCTTGAAGGGCCACAGAATGTTTGACTTTCTTTGTGACGATGATTGATGAGGATGAAGACAATGGGTGATCTGCGAGGTTGAAGATGATCAATGAAGTTGTAGACGATGATGATGATGATGATGATGATGATGATGATGATGATGATGATGATGAGATGGGCTATGAGGTTGAAAATGATCAACGAAACTGAAAATGATAATATGACTGATGATGATGAAGAGGATAACGTGATCATTGAGGTGGAAATTACAAAATGATAATGACGATGAAGATGATAAGGAGAACGATGAGAACTGATATGATGAAATGATTCATGAGAATGAAGATGGTTTGATGATCAATGAAGATGAAAATAATCATGTGACTGATGGAGATAAGAAAATGATCAATGAGGGTGGAGATGATAAAATATTCGATGAGGATGATGATGACAAGATGATCGACGAGATCGACAATCCCATTCAAATCTGAGACTGCATGACAGGGCAACGCTTGATCCTTCTCACAATAATCATATCCTGGTCTCAACTAGGCCCGAGAGACACAGACACCTGGAGTGTTGGCCTGGAAGTTTGAGCAACACTCTCAGAGACACATTTGTTAAGTAAATAAAACTCCACAGTGTCATTCCTGTTTTTTTCTCCCCATTTCAGTCCATAGTAAAGTCAGCTCCGACTGGGACCCATACAAATCCCATGAACACAACACTCTTTCTGATGGGACTCGAACCTACGATCCTCTGGCCCCCAAACCTCCAACACTGGCCACAGTGTCACCGCAGTTGTTTGAAAAATAATAGTATTATTTTTTGTGTGCAAACCGCATCCGCAGAATAATTCAGTCACACCGAAAGAGGCTGGTGTCGGGACAGTAGCGGAACAAACATGGGTGTGATTTCATTAGGCATTATGGCAGGAAGGTGACTGTTAAAAAAAGAAAATATGAGGCATGGAAAACAAGAAAAAGAGAAGATCAAGTTCACTGTGTAGGCCTAAAGCCCCAAACTGTCAAACAGAGAGCTCTTGACAGCTCACCTTCATATCCAAGGTCACATCGACATTCATAGGGGTCAAAGGTGAAGGCCCTCCTGGGTTCATCGCACGTGCCGGCAACCACCTGGGCTGACAGACACCGTGGACACAAGGGTGGAGAAGCACGAACACGTTCAACGTCAGCTGCAAACTGAAGGCCCCGGCGGCGTCCTTGACCCTGGCGTCATAGGTCACGTGACCTGCAAACTGGCTGGCGGGAAGGCTCAGCGCTATTTCTTTGCCGCCGACTGGGCGTGAGCGGATCAGGTTGAGGTCAGAGAGACGAGCATCATCCGCAGAGAGGTCCGTCTCTGTGAACGTCACTCCTGGAATGTTCAGCACTGGTTTCAGTTTTCAAATTCCGTTCAATGTATTGCCCAGCCGACCACAAGGCCCTTTCCAGGGCTGTCTCCACGTTATTAAAAAAAATCACACACACACACACACACACACACACGCACACACACACACACACACACACACACCACACCACACCACACCACACCACACACACACACACACATTTCACGGGAGGACAAAGTCTGATATACTTGCTAATGTAACTTTTTTTTTGCACCCAAACACGATTGACTGACATCGTTTATGGATGAAACATCACATGAAGAAAAAACAATACCGTGCCAAGCAATTTCCAACTGACCATAAAGGAATGGAAGCAAGTCCCAGATACTTGTGATGAGTCGCGCACAGTGGTCACCACACATGGCATCTGCCAGGGAGCGGTTTTAACCCTTGACACCTTAAAGGAATTAGTGCCCTGTGGGTGCCTGCGCTCTATACCGACACAGCGCAAGCTTCCAAGGGTGGTACAAGATTGCTTCCAGCTGGTTCGTTGGGCAGCTGAAGACAGTACTCCTTTCGGTCCTACTGGCACCTTCGGGAGCATCTTTTTCTTTTCTTTCTGTATCATTTCATACAGTCCTTCCAATGAGACCATAAACCGAGGCTCCGTGTGTGAACGCACGCACAGCATCTTGCACACACGTAAAGTCCCATCACCAACTTTCGGAAGAAAAGGCCAGTTTGGCCGTTGGTGTGGATGATACGTTACACATAGCATGCACCCTGCGTGAAAAATGGAAAGAATGAAGGAAGTAAGGAAACTGAATAAACGATATTGACTGGATGACACGGGAAACGACTGAATGAAGCGCCAGCTCGCAGCTCTTCAGTTGGCACTACCAGGTAGGCAGCCCTTTGTGTAAACGAGTGTGGATTGTAAAGAGCTTAGAGTTTGGTCTCTAGCCGAGGACAGGTGCTATGTAAGTATTTATACTAATACTAATATAATAATAATAATAATAATAATTTCACACACACAGTGAATTGTTTGATGACGTAACAGCCCTGATGAGGCCCTCAGTGGTCGACTAGGCTATAGACAACGTGAACTGATTTGAACTGGTTTCATGTTACACACACTTCTTTTTTTTCTTTGCTTTGTTTTTTTTGTGTGTGTGTGTCTTTAAATCATACGATGGGTTTGTACGAGAAATAAACAAGCCTGAAGTCTGAAGGTGCGCGTGCACACACACACACACACACACACACACACACACACACACCACACTACACACTACACACACACACACACACACACGCGAGGGCACACATACTACACACACACACACACACACACACACACACACACAACATACACACACACGCGTGCGCGCGCGCACGCACGCACGCACACACCAACACAGGCACACAACACACGACACACACACACACAACACACAACACACACACCTGGATTCACCACTGAGGTGCTCAAGTAGTCCACAGTGTCGCCGGTGTCCAACTCGGCAATGGCTACCACCCTAGAACCAGGGGACTGGAACCGTTGGCCTCCCTGTACACCGTCATGTTCAGACCGTTGCCAGCCGCCGGGCCAACGGCTCTCTCTTGTCGAAGCTCCTCCTGACTGCTGTTAGCTGGTGAGAACCATAACACCACGGTTCAATGGCGTGTGTGTGTGTGTTGTTGTTCTGTTTTACGTCTTTCCACATTACGTGATATTAGACGGAAAAAAAGGGGAGGGGGGCGGGGGAGGGAGGGGGAGGGGTAAAAAACGGTTAACACTATGAGGTACAATAACTAACTTATCTACAGCAATAACACAAAAGTAGAAAATCCACTTAATCAAAGACTGAAAAACAAAAAACAAAAAAACAAAAAAAAAAAACAAAAAAAAAACACACAAAAAAACCTCGAAACATGTAACTCTTCTGTCTCATCGCACCACTGACTGTTATATGTTATAAATATTTGCCAATTGGACTTTTAGCTAAGTGCAAAAAGAAAAGATACGTTTCACTTGCTGACAGTGACCGGAAAACATTTTGACTAGGCTGTACAGACGTATTTGGAATGAATTTTTTCATTAAGTTACACAAAAGAATGTGATCATTTGATATCCTATGACCACATATACAATGTATATTTTTGACATACTTTGTTTAAAACACCCAAATTTCCCATCTACAGATAAAGGGAACTTATCTGTCGTCTACGAAAAATTTTTTTTGATCATATTTACTTAACATTTCATAAATACTTCTCTTTTCACGTGAAACCCCAAAACCCCCAGTTTCCTTTTCTATCAAATAAAAAATTAAAAAATTTGTACTTTCTCTGAAAAAAGAAAGCACCTTGCATTACATTGGAAGTTCAAAAATGCGAATCTGATGATCGATGTGGGTTTGTTGTGTGTGTGTGTGTGGTGTTGTGTGTGTCCCGGGGGCGCGCGCGCGTGCGTGATGCGTGCGTGATGTATGGGGGTGTGCTGCGTGTGTGTGTGTAAAATGTGTGTATCTGCGTGCGTGCGTGCGTGCGGCGCGTGTGTGTTTTGGTGTGGGGGTGTGTGTGTGTGTGTGGGTGTGTGTGTGTGTGTTGTGTGGTGACCGGTTCAGAATGAAACTATGTTCAATCACGATAAAATTTAGGAAAGGGAAACCCAAGACAGGAACGACAAGGAATTTCCCTATGTCACCTCATGTTCTATGAAACCAAAAACCCAAGGGGAAAACCCCTGATTTTAAAGGGGAAACTTGCCTCATGACCATTCGGGATTAATGTCTTTCTTAAAAATCGAGTACTCGAAGGAAAAAAAAACAGTGATATCTTTATAAACTCACTCGACACCATGTTCAATAACGAGAACCCCAAACAAAAACAACAACAAAAACAAATTCCACGTCTTTTTTCAGACCAAGAACTAAAAGGAAAGCTAAGGTATTATATGATAGCCTCAAAGGTAATACACCGTAAAATATAACGATCTTAGTTCGCAAAAAAAATTTTATAAAAAGAAACTAGAAACATATAAAACTGTTTATTTTGTTCTCTCCTTTTTTGCTTTAGGGAAAATACCGTGATCATTTTATCTGTATGTGATACTTTTGGGTTCCATGTAAAAATTTTAAATGTACAATGTTCGAATGAAAAAAACCTCATAAAAGATGGGGATGGATAATCTATGAAAAAAATCGCACCATCAACCATACAAAAAACCACTCCCCCTTTTTAGCCCACGCTGATAGACAGAAGAAAATCCAAATGCATAAACCCTATACTCACCTACAAAACAATAAAAAAATAAAAAACGACAAAAATCACCAATTTGGCAGGTAAAAATGTCTGGGGGACTTTGACGTCTGTGACTTACGGGGATGCTGAAGTTGACCCATTGGGCCGATCCCTAGTGCCAAGTCCGGGGGGGGACAGCACCTTTACTGCACACAGCACTTTGAATATGGCCTGTGACTGCACCTTTAACATAGCAGAGCTGACTCGTCATTTTTGATTTTTTGTATTGCATTGTACGTATTGTACTGTACTGAAATTGTTTTTGCACGTTTGATTGTCTGAAAGATGATATTGTACAGCGGTGGTGTGACCACTTCAGCCACTTCTAAATAGACCATCTCAGATCGATCAGCAAGCGCCCGGGACATGCCCCAACGCCCCATTTTGACATCCCCTGACGACCCCCCAAAATAGGGGGGAAAACCCAGAAGGCGATAAGCACTCCAAATGGGAAAAGGCACCGGGCCCGATGGCATTCCCCTGAATCTTCAAGGTTGGGGGAAGGCCAGGTCACAAGCAACTGAGCTGATGCAGCAGTTCGGGGGTGGGGGAGCAGTACCACAAGATTTAAAGGATCCCGCATCATCCCCCTGCAAAAAACAAGGTGACAGAGCATCGTGGGACATCCACAGGGGCATCTCAAATTAAAATTAACAGGAAGATTAGGGCCCGGGTCCCCTAAATTGCATCATACACCACTTGAGGCGAGGGCGTCCCGAGACCCATGTGGTTTTAGGAGCAACGGGGGGACAATCGACATGATCTTTGCTGTAACCGCGCAAGAGAAGTGCCTGGAACAAAATCAGAATCCTACTCCCTTTGTGGCCCTGACAAAGGCTTTCGATCCCTCAGTCAGGGGGGCTGGGGGCTATACGTCCAAACTTGGCTGCCTCCCGAAGTTTTTCAAGATTATACATTCTTCCCATGACGGCATGATGGCTCGCGTAGGGAAAACGGCACTGTGTCTGACCCCTTCCCCGTGTAAAACAGAGTGAAACAAGGGATGTTCCGGCCCCAAACCCTTTCACCTCATTTTTCGCCACAATGCTTTTTCTTTGTTCTCCCAGGGATCACTGCCCGCTACAGATGTGATGGCCGCTTTTTCGACTTAAGGCCCCTGAAGGCCAGAACAAAAATTCCTGAGGCCCCGTGAGAGACTTTCCCGTTTTCGATGACTGGCACTCGCAGCACTCAATAACCAGCCCCGCAAGAGCTTGCCAGTTGCCTGTCGCAGCAACAAGGCCTTTGGCTTTTACGATCAGTTGTGGAAGACAGAGGTGATGCCCCAAACAGCACCCGCCCTCTCCCCTTTAAACCAAAGATCGGAAGAGGACACACCGAACAAGTTACCCGCTTCACCTACTTGAAAGCTTCTTTTTCTTCATGTGGCAGGATAAAGAAGGTGGAACGACTGGCAAAAACAGGGGCTTCTTCGGAGGCTTTGGAACAGAGTGTGGGGAGAGCGTGCATCATCCCAAATACCAAGCGGCAGTCTACAAGCACTTTTTTTCACCTCGCTGCCCCCACGCTGTGAGACCTGACACGGGCAGGAAACAACTGAACTCTGGTAGTCCCCCCCCCGTCTGCGTAAGATCATGGGCATCTCCTGGGGGACGGATTTCCAAAACAAAATTCGCAGAGCAAAGATGCCTGGTATCGAGGCGCGATCACGAAAATCAGTTGAGGGGGTTTGGGAGTGGTACAATGGGCGACCGCACTTCCAAATGGGCTTCTTCTCTGAGCGGCGCTGGAAAAAGGAACGCTGGCGGGCCCTAAATTTCAAAGACTGCCTGAAAGTATCACTGGAGCCTGTGGCATCCCCCCCTTTAAAGGGGAAAAAACTTGCCACAGCCCCAGTGCCTGGTGATTTTTCTGTCCCCAAAGGAGTAAATAGCTTCGAAGGAAGCGTTTGCAGGAATTGGACCAGAAGGCCCCAACCCCAAAGGGGAACCTGCCCCCAAAGTGCTGTCGCTGCCCAGAGTGGGATTCTGTGTGCCCGCTTTTTGGGTGCGCCACACATGCGGGTCAGACGCTTCGTCGACCCCGACGGACATTCATGAATGTGTTTGTGTGGGTGTGGGGGGTGTGTGTGGTGGGTGGGGCTGTGGTGTGGTGTTGTGTTGTGTTGCGTTTGTTTGTGTTGTAGTATTGATTGCTTGATTGTACTAGACAGCACACTAATATGTTGTGTGACCCCGACCTTTTCAATACGAATTGCATTAAAAAGATCATGTTGAATTGAAAAATACGGCTGTATATCGTTTTTCACCGAACGCATTGTATTCGCCTGCCTTTTTGCATTCGTAATGCACTAATTAACCGAACGGAATTGTATCATATTTTCTGGGCCCTGGGGGGGCCACTGACAGTGAGGAAAACGCACCCCTTACTGCAGGGAAAGTCCTGTTGACAAAAGGACAAAACCCGGGAACTTTTACCTCATCGATCAGATGAAAAAAACACATGGGAAAAACTTGGCAGTGTCCGACACTGTATTAGTTTCACTATTTCACTGAAAAAGCAAGGATAGGACCGGGGCCCTGCTGGCGTCCCGCTTTTTGGGGGCGCTTTTGCCGTGGGTCTGCGGTCATGGGGCCCAAAGAATGCCACCATGCTTTTCCTCTACCAACACCGCAAGTTCCAAGGGTTTGTGAAGGATCCCCCCGATGGTTGTTCAGTACTAGGACAGTGTTTTCATGGTCCCATGGGCTGTAGGTAGTGTAAATACCCCCAGTTGGGTTTGGGTTTATACTGGGACAGTGTTTCCCCATGGTCCCAGGCCCCTTTGGGTGTGTAGAATTTCCCCATTGGTGGTTCAGTAGCTGAGGGCAGTGTTTTACGGTCCCCCGGACACCTTTTTGGGGTATCCTATTTTTCCCCCTCTATGACTTTTTTCAGACCCGTTTTCCCCCTTCATTGCTCTGGTGTATTTTACAACAACAACAAAATACGATTTTTGATTAAGAACGGGAAAAGTCTTCCAAAATTTTTATTGGAAAGGTGGGGGGTGGGGTGGGGGGGGGATTGTGCAGGGGTTTCATTTTCATCTGCTTCACCAAAAAGGGTGACACGCAACACATGCCAACTAACGTAAAATTCCAGTACGGCAGCTTTTACAGATATGAAGATGCGAACACCTCCCTTGACACAGCGCATTTCAACATTTTACACATGTCAGTTTCTATTAAAGTCGGTCTGGGGGAAAAGAAAAAACCCTAAACAAAAAGAAAAGATAAACCAACCCCAAAACAAAAGTATAGAGAATCGCCTAAAACAGGGGGAAAATCACCCCCCAAAAAATCATTCCTTCCCCGCTAGTCCGCATCCGGACGTAAATTACCCCCCTTTTGACGTAACGTACGCCACGCCCGGGGCCCGGTCGCTTCAACAACCCGGGAAAGGGCACGTCGTCACCTTCCGGTCAGTGTAGGGCAAGGGGAAGTTGGGGTTCGTCAACCTCTAGCAGGGGGAAGGGGCGTAGTTGGGAAAGGGGGACGGTTGGGGCGGGGGAGTTGATGATGGCGGCGGTCAAAATCCGGGGACCTGCGGCCACAACGGGCGGGCTGGAAAAACCCTCAGGGGCGTTCTGCGTTTTCCTTTTTCGTCTGTTTCGGTGGGAAACCTCTGAGAACGCTCGGGGGAAAGCTGTAGCAACCGAAAAACAATGTTTTTTCAAAAGGGGGGCGACTGCAGGCAGAGACAAACAAATTGAAAAATTTTATAAAAGACTCCACCGAACAACGTGGACAAACAAAATCACAAGACAAGACAAAGATAAGCGCTCGTTCTTCATTTTCGTTGTCCTGAGTGTTGGTTATTTTACTTGAAGAAGACCAAAGAGGTCGAAACGCGTCGTGTTTTGTCTTGATTCGTTTGTCCACGTTGTTCGGTGGGTCATTGTTTGTTTTTTGAAACAGTGTTACTTGTTGTGTGGTCCCAGATATATTCAATGCGGGTTTGGAGCGGAGGGTTAACAACAGATAACGATGACATTCGTTCCACGTCTCACACCACTTAACGATCCTCACCCCGTCCGTGCCCCCCCCCCCCCGAAGATCCCTCGCCCCCCCTCCCTCCCTCCACCTTCTCTTAGCCTCCTCTCCCCCCTCATATCTACCCCTCTTCCGGACGGATGGTGGTTTGCATTGTTGTCCACACATTGCTGTTGTTTCCCCGTCAGGTAGCGTGGAAGTCATTCTGAAGCCCTCTAGATCACAGTGAGAAAAAGAGTTGACGTGTTGGCGACACGTGACTGCGATCAAACGAGCACCTCAAAACAAGACCCCCGACTAACAGACGATCAAACGAGCACCTCAAAACAAGACCTCCGACTAACAGACGATCAAACGAGCACCTCAAAACAAGACCCCCGACTAACAGACGATCAAACGAGCACCTCAAAAATAAGACCTCCGAGGAACAGACGATCAAACGAGCACCTCAAAACAAGACCTCCGAGGAACAGACGCGGGAGAAGAAGAGGCAAGGTAGGGAAAGAGAGAGGAGTGCAGAAAGCACTGCCGAGTGGATGGACAAGGAGGATCTCTGCTACGATCCAGGCGCTTGCCCACGACCATCACAGCTTTTAGGAAGATGGAGCAGCGCTGGTCACTGCAGCGTCTTCACGGTCAGGTGGTCTCTGGGAGACAGTAGTCAGCGATTGCTCCTCCATACATGATCTACAAGCTTGTGCGCTGGTAGGTGTGCGTCTACGTTATTCGTTCATTTTTACGTGGTACACTGATTACCATGTTCTTTGCGGTGAGAAATCTCTCCGTTCTGCCGCCACGTCCCGTGCTGTTTTGGCTTGCGGTTATGCAATCACACTGCGTACTATTGATGTACACAGTGTACTAATCATATAGATTATTGCAAATTTGTACATTTTTCTGTGGTAGATATTTGGCTCTGCTGTGACTCGGTGCTGTTTTGGGTTTATGCTTTAGGTAAAATGCACTCTCATTATTTGTCACTTGTAAGGTACACAGATCCAGAATGTCGTCCTTCCGCTGTAAAATGAAAAGTCTTTGAAATCTGCTATTTTGTTCTTTCTGAGTTGTGTTTATGGTACTAACGCATCCACACTGCTTTGCTTTTGCAGTTTTATTGAAAAATAATGAACATTACAAAGGTAGCTGCCAATAAGAGCATATTTTTAGATACTTGTGTAGATGTTTTTATATGTTTCACTTTGCACATCTGAAAAAGTCAGAGACTTCCTAGCATCATCGATAATTTGAGGGACTGATAGTGTTTATGAGATCGATGTCTCTGGAGAATTTTTCGGACGCTAATCTAATTTAAAAAATCCCAATAATCTGATGAGGTCATTTAATGTTCACTCCACTAACTGATATGCTGAGTAATTCATGCCGTAAGCTCTTCCTACTGATCAGGGGAAACTACAGTGTTGGATGCAAAGCGAAGAGAAATAATAGCATGTTTCGTCATGACTGTACAAGCAACAGACGAGAAGAATAAGAGAATTACAGAAGATATTTAAAAAAAACATAGAAAAAGGAAGAAACTAGAGGTTAAAAGGCAGACATAAGACCAAATGCCAGCCTACACGTATAAAGTGACGGACAGCCAGACAGACAGAGTAACAGATGTCGACAAACAGACAAAAAAGGGAACAGGAAAGAGAAGAGTTCTTCCTCGGGTCAGCTCAGTCATTTAAGTCACAGCAGAGAGAAGCCGGGCCGCGAAACAAGGGACAGAACTAGGCTGGTAGTGTTATGCAGCGCATATTTCACACAGAAACAAGGGACAGAACTAGGCTGGTAGTGTTATGCAGCGCATATTTCACACAGAAACAAGGGACAGAACTAGGCTGGTAGTGTTATGCAGCGCATATTTCACACAGAAACAAGGGACAGAACTAGGCTGGTAGTGTTATGCAGCGCATCATTCACACAGAAACAAGGACAGAACTAGGCTGACAGTGTTATGCAGCGCACAATTCACAAAGAAACAGTCAAATTACAATACTCGATATGAACTGATATTCTCATGCGAATGCTTTTCATTGTTTCCGCTTGTGTGAAGTTAAAACAGTGGTATTGAATGACGTTCATTTGACACCGAAATGATCACGGATTATTTTTTTCCTAGCCATGCATTCTTCAATGTTGTGTCTGTGTTGTAATATGCAGATAAAAAATAAAACTGGCAGAACAGGTACGCGAAATCATCCACATTAATCGTTCATCACACAAGACACCGATCATTATTTTCCATACCTTCGTATTATAGAAAAAAAATCTTTCGGTTCTGCTATAGCTCTGAGCTATCCTGGGCTGTGTTTGTGGGTACCAGACATACACATTATTCATCAATCACACAATACACCAATCACTAAGTTGCCAAACCATCGCAGTCAAGATGCTCTTTTGTTCTGCTGAATCTTCGTGATGTTCTGGTTTCCGTTTCTGATACCAGTGATTCTCTCATCATTTACCAATCACCGTGTTACACTCATTGCCATGCTGCCTACCTTGGCTGTCAGAACTCTGCTGATTCCGTCATAGCTCTGTGCTGTTCCGGGACACCTCTCCTCCGGGGCTTCCCAAACTTTGGTGACTGAAACGATGATGATGATGATGATGATAATGATAACAGCAACAACGCTCATAGTAATTATCAGAAAATGAATGAATAAATAAGATAGTAATAATAATGATAACAATAATAATAATAGCAATATTAGTAATAATGATAATGATGAATATGAGAACAAGAAATGTGCAAATGTGTGTGTGTGTGTGTGTGTGTGTGTGTGTGTGTGTGTGTGAGCGCGTGCGTGGGTGTGTGTGTTGTGTGTGTGTGTGTGTTGCGCGCGTACATGGCTATAAAGCACCTACCCGGTTCCAAATGACCAGAATCACGGAGGTACCCTCCGGCACCAGCACAGAGCGCGGCACCGGGTACCTGACGGTGATGTCTTTGGACAAGTCCGCGCCGGTCACAGGGCTTAGAAAGACGCTGGGAGCTTGAAACTGGGTCAGTCTGCAACGTAGACAAAGCACACTGGAACTGAGTGAGAAGCCTGGAATAATGAGACAGACAATGTGCAGACCAGTCACAAAAAGAATGGTATGGTGACATACAGACAGACAGACTCGCGACAGAGCGGAATGACAGCACACCTCTTGAGCTAATACGTGACTGCGTTTAACATAAAAAAAACACTGCATTTACAATTCCGTGCAAAATACACACATATATATATATTATATATATATATATAATATATATATTTTCTTTTACAAATGTTCTTTCCTGTTGTGATAAATAGTTTACATGTCATTGTTTACCGCCGACAGAAGGAAATAATCAATTTGATGTTAATTTGAGCACGCATCTTTATTTGAAATTAAATTCTTATTTCTGTATGAAATCTGATTTGAAGACGCTATAAGAATCCCAAGAAAATTTGGACGCATT
This sequence comes from Conus ventricosus, assembly GCA_018398815.1. Lineage (NCBI taxonomy): Eukaryota > Metazoa > Mollusca > Gastropoda > Neogastropoda > Conidae > Conus > Conus ventricosus. The sequence continues at coordinate 39,038,231 of CM031621.1, forward strand.
TTTTCATTTTCTACTTTTATGCAGAATTTAATATAAAAAAAAAAAAACAATCTTTAGATTTTACATTTTGTGAGTTCTCACAGATGACAAATTCTTCATTTGATCCGCCGACCTGTCTTACTTACCTGTGGGTCAGCCATCTTGAGGTCACAGTCGGATCCGGTGGTACCACAAAGGGAGAGAATTCGGTGGAAGCAGACGACCCATACTGGTCGGTGACATCTGAATCGTTCAGCGCTCCGGCTAGGAGTCCTCCATTTTGCACTAAAAAAAAGTAGATAAAAAGACATTTTTTGTTCCGAATGAATCACTGGTCATACATTCGTGCGTACACGTACACACACACACACACACACACACACACACACACACACACACACATATATATATATGTGTGTGTGTGTGTGTGTGTGTGTGTGTGTGTGTGTGTGTACAAATGTAAGTATGACTGCAGGACTTCCTACAGAAATAGCCCATTTACTGTATAGTCAGGGCCATCTCATAATAAACTGAGATAATGCAGTATCAGTCCTTCAACAGACTTGTACTCGAACGTCCAACAACATATTTACGCCCCCCCCCCCCCCCCCCCCCCATCCTTCCCACCACCCAACACACACATACACGCATCTGTGCACGCGCGCCCATCCACACACGCATACACCACACACGAGAACAAAACTTCTCACAATTGACTTCGATGCTCAGTGCCTTAGAGTCTGGTACGTTGGGATCCAGGCGGAGCCCAGAACCATCCAGCTGCAGAGTGTGTGTCTTCCCATCCGCTGTTAGAAGAACGTCAACGGGACCTGCAGGAGGTAAGGCAAAACGCCATCATCAACCATTTTTTCCTTCTTCTGCATACGCAGGCTGATACTCCGGCAGACACTCCTTGTATAGACAGGCAAGGAGTAATCCCATTTACCCAACGAAGAGGAGTGGAGTTTTATGTGTATAACCGTTTGTTTTTTTGTTGTTTGTTTGTTTGTTTGTTTTTTATACCGCCTTTAAGGCAGCCAGCCATACTTCCAATTCCAGGGAAGGTGCATGCTATGTGTAACGTGTCATCCATCCCAACGGCACAGATGGCCTTCTCTTCCGAAAGTTGGTGATAGGACTTTACTTTGAGTGCAAGATGTTATGCGTGCGTTCACACATGGAACCTCGGTTATAGTCTCATTCGAAGGACTGTATGGGAAATGGAGTCAGAAACAATGTTAACTCCGAGGGAACTCCCGAGGGGAAAATCCCCCTGCACCGAAACGGCCCGGCGGAGATTCGAACCTGCAACCGCACGATCACCAAGACCACGAGTCCGGCGCTCTACCACTAAGCTATTCCAGCCCCCGTCAACTCTTGTGCGACATACATTTTAAAAGGAATTCAAAGTAAATCCGCCAGACCACCAATTACAAAAAAACAAAAAAAAACAAAAATCTTCTTCGGTCTTCTTCAGGTTTTCATTCTACACCCATCTTGAATCGAATGTGTGAAGGTAAGTGACTGCTCGTTCTTTGTTTTCATTGTTCTGAACGTTGTTTGTTTTACCCGAAGAAGACCTAAGAGGTCGAAACGCGTGGTGTTTTGTCTTGTAATCTCTTTGTCCAGATTGTCTTGCGGAATGATTAACAATTCGTTTAAATATATGTTGCAGTTTCCGCCTGTAGTCCCCTCACTTTCAAACTAAGACAAACAACATTAAGAGCGATCACTTATCGTCGTTTTCATTGTTCTGAATGCATTGTTTGAAGAAGAGAAGACCTAAGAGGTCGAAACGCGATGTGTTTTGTCTTGTAATTTGCTTGTCCCTCTTATCTCGCGGATTTACTTTAAATTTATTTTAAAACTTTGTTTTAGTTTTCACCTCATTGTGAAACCAACTCTTCTCAGGCCTGGAGAACAATACATTTCATTGCCTGGAATGACAGAGGCAGGAAGACGTGGGTTTCAACGGGAGGTGGATTACAGGCTGAAACTGAAACAAACTTAAAAAAAATAGAACAATGCATTTTTGCGCCCAGTTTGAGGAGATAAGCGATTGTTCATTCTTCGCTTTCATTGTCTTGAATGTTGTTTATCTTGCCTGAAGAAGACTAAGGAGGTCGAAACGCGTCGTGCTTGTCGTTAATTTGTTTGTTTCTTTCCTTCGGCGGCATTCTATTTTTTTTCTTTCTTTCAAGCTTGTTTCGGGAAGACGTACACTATAACGAGAATTCTTCTTCTTCTTCTTCTTCTTCTTCTTTCTTCTTCTTCTCCTTCTTCTTCCTCTTACTATTACTATCATATTTGTCATTATTAGTATTATTAGTGTTCTTGTTGTACTGTTGTTATTGTTGCTATTTTTATTATTATAATTATTACTATCATTACCGTTATCATCAATATTTTCGCTAATATTATCAATAGTACATTTGTAGCTTCTACCCTCTGATACAGACCAAAATCTAAGCGCTTTACAGTCTACACTCGATTCACACAACGAGCTGCTTGCAAAGAAAGACGGATAGAGGAAGACGGGAAAAAAATTGAGATCCACGCGTTTCACAAACGGAAAGCATACAGAGGAAGACAGACAAACAGATAAATCAAAAACCTTGCCACGCTCATGTTTCACACACAGACGGCAGAGGAAGACAGACAGACAGAGGAAGAAAGACAGACAGAGAAAGACAGACAGACAGACAGAGGAAGAAAGACAGACAGAGAAAGACAGACAGACAGAGGAAAACAAAGCACCCTGACATCCTCACGTTTCACACACAGAAGACAGAGGAAGACAGACACACACATAAATAAAAAAAACTCTGCCGTCCTCACATTTCACACATAGGAAGACAGACAGAGGAAGACAGACACACACATACATCAAAAACCCTGCCGTGCTCACGTTTCACACACACCAGCCTGCCCACCCGGCTGGCCACGTGAGTCTTGCTGACGCCGTACACGCTGACCCTCAGACATCTCCCGGGCTCCACGTTCAGCAGGTTGGCCGACGGGTCCGGCAGGTCGTTGGTCGACCAGTTACTCTTCGCGTAGTCCCCGACGCTGATCGGGACGGGCGAGTCTTCCCGCTGAACGTAGCCGTCAACGATGGCGATCTTCCGGGTCCCTCTCGGCCCAGCCACTGTCCTGGGGAACAGGTCGTCTCTGCCTTCTGCGGTGCCTAGGGCCAGATCTGCAAAATTCAGGGTTAGTGTTCTTGTTTTTCAGCACAGCCGACCACTGAGGACATGCCCCGGAGCTTAAAACACCCGTGAAGACAAAGCGAAGAAGCGCATTAAGAACTGCATTCTTCATGTGAGCAAAGAAAGGAAGCCGGCAATGGGAAAAGACTGGTCCCTTAACCTTCTACAAAACAGGGGAAACAAGAGGGAAAATTAACGACAAACAAGTTGGGTGACTTGCTTCCGTTATGAAATAATTGCAGGCCAGTACTACATGGACGCATGGGTTACCTTCCTTATTTGTTATTGACTGTTTGCTGTGTCCTGGCCTCACTTCAGATTTCCTTTCAAGAACGAAAGTTGTCCATGTATGGAGAGAGTGGTTTGAAACATCTTCCCCAACCCCTTCTGTCTCTCACTCCCCACCCCACCCCCACCCCCCTGCTCTCTTCTCCTACCCTCTGCTCCACCTCTCCCGTACCCTCGTGGCTAGATCTCGAGCAAGGAACTGGTGGCATTTTAGTTTTTGTCTTACTTGACTTTCTGCATGGCGTTCTCTTATTCCTATATATGACTTGTATTGTCTCACACACTCCTGTTCTGGTCATCACATCACCGCGTTATTAAACGTATTCTGATCCTGCCTTTTAGGAATTACGTACCAGAATACAGTACGATTGCGCGATCTGCAGAGTATAATTCCGTGGAATTTCAGACATCTTTTACTTGCAACTTGTGAAAAAGCCATACGTGTCGAAAATTTGTCTATTTTGTATTGCGCACTTAAATACACCTTACCTGGCACTTACTTTTGGTGTCTTTATTTGTAGTTTGGTTTGTTTTGAGTAAAGATGCAGTCTATTTTGAGTCTCCTTATCTACCTGTTGTCTCTGTCCACAACATCCATGTCTCACTGTTTCTTCGGAATCTTTACTGCTGTATACTTTCTACATTTTGCATTTAATAATATTGATTTGAGACAACGTCTACCAGTTTGAGGGAAAATTCGGGAAAATGTTATAACTGGTCCAGTAACTCTTTGAGTTTTCCACTGGTCAGTTTTATTATTCGGTTATGTAAGACCTTTGCGTCTGTCTCGCCTATCCCGTCGCTTAAGTCCGTACGTTGCTATTAATTGAGGAAACTTGCCATAATATTCCACATCGTTAAATCCACGCTGTGAGGGGTCAATGTCGAGGTCCAGCTCCAGGTTGTCCAAGGACTCCAGAAAGCTCACCGGCACCTCGCCCACCTGCACCACCGTCTCGTTGCGGACACTGATGTTGGCACTGGACATATCAGGGGCTGATGTGCGCACCGTGAAATTGCTCCACGCCTTGCTCCGCAGTCCTGCTTCGTTCTCTGCTTCCACAGTGATGTAGTACTCCTTGTCCTCTTCCAGGAGAGCCTCCAGATCGTCAAACACGTGGTGGTCCTGGTCTTTGTCCACGATCAGTTCACCGACAACATCATCTAGTCCCGGGTCTGTGCCGAGATAAACCCGGATCTCTATGACGTCAGAGATGTCCTCGGAGACTTCCCACGTCACCCCGACCGTGTGGTTGTTGCCCAGTTGTGTGATCTCCACGTCCCGCGAGTATTCAGGATTGAAACAGACGACTGAGGTGAACACAGGTGGAGAGGTGTCCACGACAAAGCCTGCAGACTTGACACGGGTCTCCAGACCACTGTGGTCCACAACGCGGACATCCAGATAGTAGGTGGGCAGCTGGTACTGACTGAACTCCTCCTTGGCGTGGTCCAGTTCTGTGCTGTTGCCCGTGGTGTTGCCCGTGGTGTTGCCCGTGTCTGGTGGACTAGAACTTAGAGAAGAATTGGCAAAGACCTCATCCCCAGCCTGAAGGACGAGGCCTTTCAGAGTCAGCGGCACCACAGTGAACTGGTCCGGCAGGTGGTCTCCCGGGCACGTGGAGCAGATGCCCGGACACTGGTGGAGGCAGGGGAGGCAGAACGACCTCACCAGTGTATGGGGAGCCACGTTGGATGTGACGTTGTAGTTGTCGCTAATGCCCACCCACACCTCTTTCACGTCGCTGGTGACGTCCATGAAGGCGGACCCGTAAGAACAGAGAGGGCGTTGGACCACGGGCAGGGACAGGTTCTCCACCACGGTGGCCACCCTGAACGTCTGGAGCGGGTCAACAACGCTGGGGACGTACCCGCCCACGTTCCACCCGTACACCGTCAGCACAAAGTCCTCAGGGAGGAGGAGACCGCTGACGGTTTCCACCTCGTCCCCACTGACCAGAACACTCACCTCCCACAGCGGACTGCCGCCCTCCCCTCGCTTTGTCAGTCTGAGGGTGTAGTCTGTGGGGGAGGTGACCGTATCCTCACCCAGGGACACCCAGGACTGTTTCAACCGAAGGACGTCCTGGGTCCAGAACAGAAGCTTGGTACGATTCTCCACGTGAAGGAAGGTTAACCCAATCCCGTAATCAGTGTCAGCGTCAAGAAATCCTGAAACAATATAAACCTTCCAGAAAATCTTCATATCCATGAAAACACATCTTCCATACATGTGTGTGTGTGGTGATGTGCTTGCAGATGAAGGAATAGTACTTGTTAGTATCATTTTTTTCCTACACTTAAAACACAAGAAGACCCCTACCATGAATGATGTGTTATGCAAAACATTACTTCAAAGCCAAAAGACCACGGTGTACAGAAACTAAAACGAGTAACTTTCACTTGTTTTAGTCAATGCCTTTTTCGATTTTTGTGGTGAAAAACAGCATCAGAAGTGTCAAAAGGAAGACACTCGCTATCTTCAATGCATCGCTGTAGCATGGGGAAAAGCCGTCCCACCAAGACAGAAATGTGCTTTTCTAGAACCAAACAATACCGAGTTCTCACCACCATTAGCTTCGTCGAGTTGTTTCTCCAGCCACTTCAGATTTATCCTTTGATATCTCCATAACCATTTCGCCGACGGATGAGATAGAAATAGAAAAGAAAATATACTCTGTTGATAAGTTAAGCAGAAAAGAGAAAGGGGTCAGTGAAAGAACAATGTCAGTCACTGACCTAGTTTCATCGTCGTTTCTAATGTAAAAAGAATAAAAGTAAGATTAAAAAGGAACGAATTTAATCACCAACATGGTCTCTTCGTCACTACTAGCTTTAAAAGAATGAAAATGCACAAAAATAGGAACATATAACAGATTTGATAAGAACAACCTGACGAAATCGTCATGTTAAAAGAAGGAAAACGCATGTAAACAGAAACATATAAGACCAGACTAGATAAGAACTGACTGATGAAATCGTCTTGCTACAGGAGTGAAAATGCACATAAACAGGAACAGATAAGAACAGATTTGAAAAGAACTGACCTGATCAAATCGTCTTGTTAGAGAAGTGAAAATGCACATAAACAGAACAGATCAGAACAGACGTAATAACAACTGACCTGATGAATCGTCTTGTTAGAGGAGTGAAAATGCACACAAACAGAACAGATCAGAACAGACGTCATGACAACTGACCTGATGAAATCGTCTTGTTAGAGAAGTTAAAATACACATAAACCGGAACAGATCAGAACAGAACAGGCGTAATAACAACTGACCTGATGAAATCGTCTTGTTAGAGAAGTGAAAATGCACATAAACAGGAACAGATCAGAACAGACGTAGTAACAACTGACCTGATGAAATCGTCTTGTCAGAGGAGTGAAAATGCACATAAACAGGAACAGATCAGAACAGACGTCATAACAACTGACCTGATGAAATCGTCTTGTCAGAGGAGTGAAAATGCACACAAACAGAACAGATCAGAACAGACGTAATAACAACTGACCTGATGAAATCGTCTTGTCAG
>CM031621.1:39047743-39050243 GCA_018398815.1 Conus ventricosus
AGACTGGTTCCTGGCCCCCACCGTCCTCACGGTGTCCACTCCGCCAGGGTTGGCGTCAGGGTCGCAGGATTCGCTGGAGATCAGGGTCACCGACACCTCGTCCACGCCGCTTTCTGGGTCTGGAAACTCTCCCAGAAGGACGGTGAGAGTGTGGGGGGAATGGATGAACAGGACGGTGCCTGCATCGTGACCTTCAACTTTCACCTCGCCTCGTTCTGGAGCCGTGGTGTCCACGACCATCGGTCCGCTGGCGGCTGCCGAGCAGTGTCCCATCTTGTCCGCGGCGACCACTGTGACGTAATACGAGGCACCATGCTTCAAGGACAAGCCCTCCAGGACAGCCATGGATTCTTCTTCCAAGACCTGCAGAAGACGGACGTCAAAGACAGAAGAGTGTTCACGTAGAAACTGGAAGCAGTCGTAAGTACCGTTGTCCCAGGGCGGAGGAAGGGAGCCAACTCCAGCGTAGTAATGGGTGATCACCATGTCCGAGTCGAAGCCGGCCCAGGCAAACCGGACACTGCTGGTGCTGCTCTGGTACCCCGAGGCCTGGACCCGCCCCCTGGTGACATCAGCACTGAAGCCCACCTTGACGCCGTCCGAAGAGCTCTCTACGTAACTGCCCGCAGCGCTGTAGGCCCTGACGGTGACGTAATAGGTCTGGGTCTTGGCCGTGAGGTTCAGGCCGTGGAACGTGACGTTGGTGGACAGGCCGACGTCCTCAAAGCCGTGGATGTCAGAGCGAGTTGAGGACAGTCTTCTGTCGGTGCCCACTGCCGCTTCGTACCTGGACACACAATCACGGACACGATCATCTCTCTGAGGATTTCATTTTGCTGTCTCGTCTTCTGCGCTTTCCTGGTGGACTTACTGCCACGAAGCTGCACCACTTCCACATAAGCAGCCTCATAACATTGCTAAACATCAAATGGATGGACACAATCCCAGACACAGAGGTGCTTGGCTAAGCAGGCCTGTCTACCATCCTGATGCTGTCTCAGCTTCGATGGGCAGGTCATGTAGCTCGCATGCCAGACCACCGGCTACCCAAGAGACTCTTCTACGGTGAGTCGTAACAAGAAGTGCGTTTCCATGGAGACCAGAAGAAACGCTTCAGAGATAGTCTCAAAATATTCACGACAGCGGTTTACATCAAGCTTGACACACTGGAACAAACTACTATGTCCGTGCTAGATGGCGCCACTCTATCCACAAAGGCGCCAATTTATGCGAAGAAAGGACAGCTGCAGCGCAACAAAAGAGACAGGCAAGGAAAGCCCGAGCCAGCAATCAGGAGGAGGTCTCCCACATTCCCTGTCCAAGTTGTCACCGCACATTCCACGCACGCATCCGTTTGATCAACCTTCTGCTTATTCACAAATCGTCTCCCCCCCCCCCCCCCCCCCTGAACCCCAAAATGATCGGAGGGGTCCTCGTCGACTCCACGGACGAACTAACACTCCAACGTTGCTCAGTCTGGCTCTGCTATAGGCACACCCACACACAGAACGATCTGTATTTGAACACTTCTTAAGTTTAATCAAAGACATGGAATAAAGGCGGAGAGGGAACATTTTAATCTCTCTTTTGTTTTAAACTTTGTGTGTTTCGTTTTGGATGTCAAGCTTAAATTGATTTATGATTAAAGGTGAAAAGGTCAGAATTTCATTGCTTTATGGCTGTAGGAGTAGTGAACTTTGTTCCACTTTCACCGCGTCCACGGCATGACAATATGGAATGACAATTCAAACTCTCTCCTTCTCTCGCCATAGCCTTCCCTGAACTAAATCTGATGATTTTTTAAAAACTGATTTACATAAAAGCTGAAATCCTGGCCAAAAGATTTTTACCTGTTTCATTAATTAAGCTGAAATCCTGGCCAAAAGATTTTAACCTGTCTCATTTTCCATGCCCCCGCACCTCCCCCCCCCCCTCCGGCCACTGCTCCTCATTCCCTGGCCACATCCATGACTGTTCTGTCCAGTCTCTGCACCACATTACACTTTGAAGAAAATCAATATCATGTGGTCATGAGGGAACCGACTGCAGGAGACACTGCACCGCCTCGAGTCACTTGGGTGGGTTTCAGTGGCACCTGGGTTGACCCTGCTCACGACCTCTGTGACCCCTACTGGTGGCAATTGTTGACTTGGTGTGAAGCTTGCAGAAGTGAGCGTTCTACGCGGAGGGCGTTACTATATGTCTCCAATAACATTTCCCCTGAACATGCGGAAATGGACTCGAAATCACTCTGGACATGTATTTGGACAGGTAATCAAAAGTGTAGCTGCTGTGACAGACAACAGGGTATGAATGATCACTGAATTTGAGACTTTTATTTAAATAATTATCGAGGCTAAAGATGATTACAAAGACATGAACTGTACTCTGGTTTGACTCTACACGACAGTGCTGAGTTCTATGCTCTACGCTTATTTTCATACTATGTCCTGACGTCAGCCAGGCCCGAGAGGCACATGCACCCGCAGTGTTGGCCAGG
>CM031621.1:39055243-39067743 GCA_018398815.1 Conus ventricosus
GTTTCCTAACGACACGCCCTCCTCAACAACAGCCTGCACGTGAGACACGCGAGGACCGGAACTAAAGAAGTCCTGCACCAGCTGAACCTCTTCCAGAATCCCCGGGTCTTCCGCCTTCCACAAGACATCCAGGTGGTCCGGTGACGTCTGGTAGACGACGTCCTGTGACGTCACCTCACGTGCACTTCCATCACGGAAAGAAACAGTGGGGGGTGTGGTGTCCAGAACGCAGCCGTCAGAGGATGACACGATGTACGGTTCATGACAGTTGTGTCCGGTTTTGGCGCGCACCGTGCTGTAGTACGTCTGACCCTCCTGCTGCATGACGTGCACCTGGGCAAAGCCTTGGCCGGCGTCGTCCACCACCAGACCGTAGTCGGTGTAAGGCAGCAGGTCCGTGGCGAAGGGAGAGGTGCCCACTCCCCACTCGTACCCCACTATACCACACGCCTCACTGCTGAACCCCGAGAAGCTCATAGCGATGGACATCTTGTCGTTGGAGTAATCGATGTCGTCCACGTCTCTCCCATCCAGGACAACGCCAGCGATGTTGGCTTTCAATACAACGAAGGGTTTGGACGCTGTCACAGTGGATGGAACGCCTGCACCGTTGAAGGTGATGACGTACGCTTGGTATTGGACCTCTTGCTCGTCTGTGCTGACTTGAAACTGCAGATCACGGAAAGAAACAGTTTGAGATGCTGAGGACGAAGCAGCAGCATCCACGGTCTGGTACTGACCAGAAAGAAGACAATCCGAGGAGCCTGCAGGTCCTACGCAGACGTGGGACGTCTTGATGCCGCTCTGGGTGTCGTGGGGAGACCATGTGACCCACAAGGGCTCCTGTTCTGTATGGATCACCACGTCGTTCTCGTTGGTCTCCTCTTCCTCGCCTTCTTTGCTCAGCCTTACCTGTTCAAGGATGAAATCAGGGCTGTTAAAATCATCATCATCATCATCATCATCATCATCATCATCATCATCATCATATTATCATGACCATCATCATAATTCTTTCATCATCATCATCATCATCATCATCATCATCATAATCATCATCATCATCATTATCGTCATCACCGTTGTCGTCGTCGCCATTTTTATCTTTATCGTCATTGTCTTGATTATTCCTGTAAAACTGTGACTGGCAGGCAGTAGCATGTCTCAGAAAACATCTTCTCAGCATTTGCATACAATTGCGGTGGGTTGAAGAATCAATTTCGTGTATTCTTCTTCTTCTTCTTCTGCTTTTAACAACCAATATTGTGTCTTTTTTTCCTTCTTCTTCTTCTTCTTCTTTCTTCTTCTCTTCTCCTCTCCTCCTCCTCCTCCTCCTCCTCCTCCTCATCATCATCATCATCTTTCGTTTCGTGGACTATTGACGTGGTCTGGGCAACCAGCATGAAGACTTTCTGTATTTTTGTGATCCAGATGTTCATTGTCCTTTTAGAAGGTTCAAGTCAGCTGAGAATAGGCTCTGCCTGAAATCTGTAATCTTAAATAACAAACTGTTTCTTCTCTTAGTCTCCCATCTTGATTCTGCTTCAACTTCCCCCTGCATGCAGTCACTCATCCTTTGATCTGAAGAAAAGAAGAAGAAGAAGAAGAAGAAGAAGAAGAAGAAGAAGAAGACGAAAAGAAAAGAAGAAGTAGAAGAAGAGAAGAAGAAGAGGAAGGAAGAAGAAGAAAAAGAGAGAGGAGGAGGAAGAGGAGGAGAGAGGAGAGAGGAGGAGAAGAGGAGAGAAGAAGAAGAAGAAGAAGAAGAAGAAGAAGGAGGAGGAGGAAAAGAATGAGTAGCAAGAGGAAGAGGAGAGGAGGAAAAGAAAGACGACGATGAAGAGGCAAAGAGGAGGACAAGAGGAAGAGGAGAGGGGGAAAAGAAAGACGACGATGAAGAGGCAAAGAGGAGGACAAAGAGGAGGAGGAGAAGGAAAAGACGAAGACAACAAAATGGAAGGAGCAGTTGTGGTAGCTAGAGGAGAGGAGGAAAAGGAAGATGGAGAGGATGAGGAGCCCAAAGAAGAGGACCCAGAGAAAGAGGAGGAAAAAAAGAAGACAACGAAATGGCAGAAGTAGTAGTAATAGTAGTAGTAGTAGTAGCAGCAGCAGCAACAGCAGCAGCAGCAGCAGCAGCAACAGCAGCAGCAGTAGTAGTAGTAGTAGTAGTAGTAGTAGTAGTAGCAGCAGCAGCAACAGCGACAACGACAGCAGCAGAAGCAGCAGAAGCAGCAGCAGCAGCAGCAGCAGCAGCAGTAGTAGTAGTAGTAGTAGTAGTAGTAGTAGTAGTGTGTGGTGGTGGTGGTGGTGGTGGTGGTGGTGGTAGCCGCAGTCACCTTGAGAACAACAGGCGGCGTCGAATCGACCGTGACCCCCTCCGACTCGTGAGTGGCGGCCATCTTGGCTCGATTCAAGGCCGTGACCTGGACGCTGTAAGAGGCCCCGTTCTGAAGGCCAAGGTTCTCCAAGGTGACCAGCTGGTCTGTCGGTGCCGACGGGTTCACGTGCATCACCAGGAAATGGGATTCTCCTGGCAGGAATTTGGTCTTGCGACCCTGGAAAACCAATACGCCAGTTGAATCTCGACCTGCATTTCCACCCCCTTCGCTGTGATATATCAGTATTTAGAAACCTGTGCCAGTGCCTGCCTCTTTTGTGTGGTTGTATGTAGGGACGAGCTTTAATGAAGATGGTGAGCAATGGTGTGTCTGTCAGTGTGGGTTTGGGGTAGGAAGGATCAGAGGATGGTAGGAAGGCAGGGGTGTGGGTTGGGGAGGTTGGGTGGGTGGGGTGAGGATGGATGGGTGTGTGGGGGGGGTGGCGGGTGGGGGTGGGAAGGTATGGGGGTTGACACCACAGACTGAACAAAGAAATACTGTTCTCGCCTATGTCAATTTTCCATGGAAACATTTCTCAGATACTTAAAATGTAAAAGGGGATGGGAACGGGAGGAGGGGGAGGTTCGTTAGTTTCCTGCAAAAGCAGTCAGAATACCACTTAAATGAAACATTAATACAGTGACTGAAACATGTTGTTCATGATCAAATTATTTTGAGGACCAGTTTTAGAGCTGTGGCTAGTTTTCTAAATATTTTGATTCCGACATTTTCCTGATTTCAAGTAGGCAAACAAAAACAACAATAACAGCGAGGACAGAACGCAGAACGTGTTCTCAATGAGCTGATCACCTTGCTGAGCGGGACAGAGTGAGAAAGAGAAAGGTAGGTGTGGGAATTCGTAACCCAAACATTGTTGACAATGTTTGCGGACGACATGGTTGTTTTTTTTCTCTTTTACTCTTCAATCAAGTAATCGGTTCAGGTGCTTTCAAGAAGAAACGAGAAAGAAAACAAAAAGATACACCCAAAAGATTCGGATTGGACACAGAGAAGTACTGTCATCAACTACCAAACAAACCCACTGGGAGCATTCCTTAACCATCCTTGGAAGCCGGGCGCTGTGTTCACATAGGATGCAGGCACGTACAAATCATGCCATTAAGAAGTCATGTGACAGAACTGCTCCCCGGTAGCTATCCTACACTCGGATCACCGTTTCAGGCGCATTCAAATATGTTTAAAACTTTATTGATTGGGCTGAAAGGGAGATGATGTCGGGAATAGGGAGGGAGTCCCGAAAAACTTGGCATGTTCCCCAACCCCACCCGTCTACCCAGTCTGTGCGCTAGAAGATAAACACGGTGATCACCTGAAAGAGCTGAAAGATGATGTAGCGGTACTCGTTCACCCAAACTCTGGTACCCACTACCTTATCCCGCCCAACCATTTCAGTACTTGCAAAAATAAACAGTGATCACCTGGAAGAGCTGAAAGATGATGTAGCGGTACTCGTCCACCCCAGACTCGGGGTCCACAAAGTTCCAAACAAACTGCAGAACGTCGTCGCTGAGCTGGTACCCAGATCTGTTCCGGGTGGCGATGTCCATCATCTGTGGCGGGGTGTGGTCGACCAGCATGCCGTCTGTGGCGACAGTCACCGACCCCCTGCCCTGTAACACCCACAGGATTGGTAACATGTCACCTCCCCCTGCCATGTAACACCCACAGGATGGTAACTGTAACCTCTCCCTGCCCTGTAACACCCACAGGATGGTAACATGTCACCCTCCCTGCCCTGTAACACCCACAGGATGAAACATGTAACCTCCCCTGCCCTGTAACACCACATGATTGTAACATGTCACTCTCCCTGCCATGTAACATCCACAGATTGTAACATGTAACCTCCCCTGCCCTGTAACATCCACATGATTGTAACATGTCCCTCTCCCTGCCCTGTAACACCCACAGGATGGTAACATGTACCTCCCCCTGCCCTGTAACACCACATGATGTAACATGTCACCTCCCCCTGCCCTGTAACACCACAGGATGTAACATGTCACCTCCCCTGCCCTGTAACACCCACAGGATGGTAACATGTCACCTCCCCCTGCCCTGTACACCACAGATGGTAACAGTCACCTCCCCCTGCCCTTAACACCCACAGGATGGTAACAGTCACCTCCCCCTGCCCTGTAACACCCCCAGATGGTAACATGTCACCTCCCGCCCTGTAACACCCACAGGATGGTAAACATGTCACCTCCCCCTGCCCTGTAACACCCACAGTATGGTAACATGTCACCTCCCCTCCCCTTTTTAACACACACAGGATGGTAACATGTCACCCTCCCCCTGCCCTGTAACACCCACAGGATGGTAACATGTCACCTCCCCTGCCCTGTAACACCCACAGTATGGTAACATGTCACCTCCCCTGCCTTGTAACACACACAGGATGGTAACATGTCACCTCCCCCTGCCCTGTAACACCCACAGGATGGTAACATGTCACCTCCCCATGCCCTGTAACACCCACAGGATGGTAACATGTCACCTCCCCCTGCCTTGTAACATCCACAGGATGGTAACATGTCACCTCCCCTCCCCTGTAACACCCACAGGATGGTAAACATGTCACCTCCCTGCCCTGTACACCCACAGGTGGTAACATGTCACCTCTCCCTAACCTGTAACACCCACATGGATGGTAACATGTCACCTCTCCCTAACCTGTAACACCACAGGATGGTAACCATGTACCTCCTCCTGCCCTTTAACACACCACAGGATGGTAACATGTACCTCCCCTGCCTGTAACACCCACAGCATGTAACATGTCACCCCCTCACCTGTACACCCACAGGATGGTAACATGTACCCCCTGCCCTGTAACACCCACAGGATGGTAACATGTAACCTCCTCCTGCCCTGTAACACCCACAGTCATTGGTAACAGTAACCTCCCCCTGCCCTGTACACCTCACAGGATGGTAACATGTACTCCCCCTGCCCGTAACACCCACACATTGTAACATGTCAACCCCCTGCCCTGTAACACCCACATGATGTAACATGAACCTCCCCCTTTGCTGTAACACTCCACAGATTGTCAACATGTCACTCCCCCTGCCCTGTAACACCACATATTGCAACATATCACCTCCCCCTGCCCTGTGACACCACATGATTGTAAACATGTACACCTCTCCCTCCGCTGTAACACCGACATGATTGTAACATGTCACCTCCCCTGCCCTGTAACACCACATGATTGTAACATGTCACCTCCCCTGCCCTGTAACATCCCACATGATTGTAACATGTCACTCTCCCTGCCCTGTAACACCCACATGATTGTAACATGTCACTCTCCCTGCCAAACCACAAGAGTCAACACGCACTGTTTGCTTCGTACTTGTCGGTTCATTGTTTTGACGTAACACGTATTTTCTTTAATTCTTGTGTCAACTCTGCCGTGCGATATAATACTGTCGCTCATAAATCGTTCGCCAGCGACAGTATTTCCCGGAAAACTGCATTGTTATGGACAGCCTACAAATATTTATGGGACATTTTTCGTGAAAAGTTGTCGAGCGACATTTTTTACCAGCAATTATTGTCCTCTGCCAACAATATTTCACGGAAATGCTATCGCTCGATACAATTCCACGGCGACAGTATTTATTACGTCACCGGCAGTCATCTCACCTTCAAACCAAAGCCGAAAGCGTCAAAGAAAAGAAAAAAGAAAAAGAAGAATCCTGAGGGTGGGGGATATGTTTGTATTCCATAAATTACGAAGCACATGCTAGTTTCAACTTCCTCCAAATTCCGTGCCAGCAGAAACCTCTTCCCAAGGCCAACTGAATTGCTTAAAAACAGTGGATATGCCTTCTGGTTAAAAAAAAAAGTTTGAATGGAGCAGCAAACGATTTTTTTTTTACTCGGAAAGCATTGTCCCTTTCGTTATGATAACTCGGATGCAGTAGTTGCTCAAATTATCAGGACGCTGTACTATAAAACCAAAGGAAAAATATGCAAAGGAGGCGACTGCACGCGGAAATCTCGACAAAATCTTTATTTTTTAAGTGTATCTAAAATCCGCCAAACAGCATGAACAAGTGAATCACAAGACAAAACACAATGCATTTCGACCTCTTAGGTCTTCTTCAGGCAAGACAAAACAATACCAGGAACACGAAAGTAAAGAACGAACAATCACTGTTCATCTCGTCAAATTCGTCCATGTTGTTGCTGGCGAGATATATTTACATACTTTTTTTTTCATCTGTTTACACGTACGTTGTTTTTAAAACACTAACAATCAACCAAAACAAACCCCTTCCCTAACTGTTCTTAAAATATTTTCAAAAATTTGTATCCGCCAAACATGAGCAACAATCACAAGACAAAACCGACGCTTTTCGACCTCTTAGGTCTTCTTGAGGCAAGATAAACAACACTCAGGACAACGAAATGTTGAACGAGCAGTCACTTACCAAATTCGGCGCAGGATAGGCGTTCAATGAAAACAGGCCGTCAGGAAGGAGATAATGCGAGTTAAATAGTACTGGTGATGATAATAATACTGATATCAATCATAATTCAAAAATAATGATGATGATGATGATGAAATATTGAAAAATAATAATAGAGGATTACTACCACTTTTGATGACAATACGGCAATAGCAGTTGTAGTAAGGGAGAAAGAAGAGGGTTAGAGGATTGTCGACCAACATAGTTGTCGTGGCAACAGTGTTAGTGATTGCTCGTTTCTTCATTTTCGTTGTCCTGAGTGTAGTTTATCTTGCCCGGAGAAGACCTGACGGGTCGAAACGCGTCGGGTTTTGTCTTGTGATTCGTTTATTCACTTTGGTGGATACAGTACTTAACATTTTTAAAAAAAAAGATTTGTTTAGATTTCCGCTGCGGTCGCTTCACTTTGCAACTACATGTAAGTTGTTTTCAAAATACAACCCAAAGACCCCCCCCCCCCCCCCCCCCCCCCCCCCTTCAACCTGTTGTTGGCCTGCAGGTGGACCACCACCGTGTCCTGATGCCGCAGGGACAGGGAGTGATCGGTGAACATCTCCAGGCGGCTGCCGAGCCGCTGGCTTCCTTCTCCACCTCCCCGTTCACCAGCACCGAGATGTTGTAGTCCGCCACCCCGCTTTTCTCCGTCGTGGAAACCCGTCCATGACGTAGTCACCGTGGCTGTCTCCGAAGTGTAGTTGACGTCATGGATGACGTCACTTCCGTCGGACACCGTGCCGGGTTCTGGCGGTGTGACGTCGATGAGGACTGTGTTGATGTTAACAAAAAACGTAAGTTATGGGTCTCGGTGACGTCATTAGGAAGGTACTTCACGCTAGTACTTTGAGTGACGATTATGCTGCCGATTGCGCTATTGATTTCGTAACATAAAAACATTTACAGAAAAATCGAAGTACCGGTAAATGCATTTTGGCTGTGTGGGCACATGTTTCGGACGCACAGATGTTTCTATTGTTATGTCCTATTGATATTTTGTTTTTTTTTTTCCCCATTTGTTTATGGTTTTTGTTTGGTTGATTTTTGTTTTACAAATTACCAAGAAGTAGTTATAGGTTTAAAACGTTAAGAGCCTATAGCCTTGTGACCGTGGCAGCAATGAAGCGTAGCAGCTAAAAATGTCTGAGCTCACGTGGCATGGTGGAGGGCACAGCTCATCCCTTCCTTCCGTCGCATTTCCCTTCTTTGATCTGAATCAGTACCATTAATTGCCGGGTGCACAGAGAGGAATTTTTTTAGCTTAAAACTCCGATCCACGAGCGGTTTGAACTCACAACAGTCAGCTCTGCGCATAAATGCTCTAACCGTTGCACCACAGACTCTCTCCTTGAGATACGTGCGTGGGCGTTAGAATAAATGAAATTTCTGGGAACATCTATTGCAGGAGGTGTTGTGTGTGTGTGTGTGTGTGTGTGTGTGTGTGTGTGTGTGTGTGTGTGTGTGTGTGTGTGTGTTCATTAGCCAAGAGTGAAATGGAAGCCAGCAGCAAAATATACGCGTCCATTTTGTCTAAACGTTCAAATTTAACTAACATATCGTGAGAAGTGTGTGTGTGTGTGTGTGTGTGTGTGGTGTGTGTGTGTGGTGTGTGTGTGTGCGTGCGTATGTGCGTGCGTGCGTGCGTGTGTGCGTGCGTGCGTGTGTGTGTGGTGTGTGTGTGTTGTGTGTGTGTGTGCGTGTGCGTGCGTGCGTGCGTGCGTGTGTGTGTGTTGTGTGCGTGGGCGTGCGTGCGTGTGTGTGTGAGTGTGTATGTGTGTGTGCGTGCGTGTGTGTGTACGTTGCGCGCGTTCGTGCGTGCGTGCGTTATGGACCAGCCTCTCTCACTACAGAATGGGTAAGGCAGTATGTACTGACCTCAGCCAGCACGTGTTCTAGGTGAATGACACTCACGTCCATCAGACGAGGCATTAGAAGACTTTGTATTCAGAGCCCTGTTGTTGGCCACCACGGTGGAGAAATACGTCACGTTGTGTTGCAGCGTCACGTTTACACAGGACTCTTTGACGTCACTGCTGACCGTACGAAAGGGCACCACGTCATCTTTGCCCGGGCTGAGCCCCACTCCCCAGTCATAGCTGAAATAACAATGAAGTAAATAGAAACGGCCATACTACTACTACTACTACTACTACTACTACTAACTACTACACCACCACTACACTACTTCTACTAGTAATAATAACGAATGAATGAATAAATAAATCATCATTTTCTACTACTACTACTACTTTACTACTAGGCTCACTACTACTATGAGTACTACTACTACTACTACTACTACTACTACTACAACTACTACTACTACTACTAACTGATAATAACCGAAGAAAGGCAGGTTAAAGAAATGTTAAAATGTGTTGATACAAAACAATACGTAGTTTACTGTCCGTATATGTGCTGTCTGGTCACGCCGACCTTGTAACAAAGCTTACGCATTTTAACGCAGTATTACGCATCATACTCCTTCTTCTTCGTTCACTCCGACAGGATCCCCAGAGGCACTGCCGAAAGCTGCTGTACAGCGGAGGCCTCCAATGATCCATAAAGCTTTCCCCTGTATTGG
Source organism: Conus ventricosus (assembly GCA_018398815.1). Classification (NCBI taxonomy): domain Eukaryota; kingdom Metazoa; phylum Mollusca; class Gastropoda; order Neogastropoda; family Conidae; genus Conus; species Conus ventricosus. Next base: position 39,064,702 of record CM031621.1, read on the forward strand.
CAGGCCAGGTCTCTGCCCATGGCTTTTCATGTGTGGGACAGTCCTGCAAGAAGTGTTCCACTATCACTGGGTTGTACCGCGTGGGCGACTTGAAGACTCGCCACTGTCGAATTTTGTGAACATGTGATGTTTAAGTTTGGAGTGCCCTGTCCTCATCTCACAATGCTCACCTGGTCTGATCTGGGCAGCATGTAGTATGCATCCTTTATGTTGAAGTCTGGGTGCTGCTCAAGACATTTTCTTTTTCGCTGTCTCCTTCCTCTGCCAATTGGTCAGCTTCCTCATTGCCATATAGTATTGCAGTGTAAGGGCATCCATTGGATGACAGTATTCTCGGTGGACTGCTGCAGAATGGCCAGGGTAGAGACATGGTAGTTGAGTTCCTTGTTTTCGAGGATTTGTAACAGCCCACAGTACTGATAAAGCATCCGAGAAGATGACGACTTTCGTCTGTATGGCCCCTTTATTCTCATACAGCGTTCTGGCTGCTGACTGTTGTGCATCTTGCCGGTCTACATGGTTTGTCGGACAGGAGTTCCATCCATCAGCTTCAGGAAAATCCCTCCACCTCCGTTTCTGGTAGCCTCTTCTGCTGAGCCATCTGTATTTGCATGTGTCCAGAACTCTTTGGGTATGTTTGCTCTATGTAGTCAAGGAATGCTGCTTTCCTCTCCAGTTCTGACCGTTGCCCTTTGTTAGAATGCCAGGAATGGTAACTCTGATTTCTGGGAATCGACTTCTTTTCCATGATGGTAGTGAACTGTGTGTGTGGAGCAGGGGCGACCACCCCAACCAGGCGGGTCCCCGGGTGGCGGATTGGGGGATGCCTCCAGATATGAGGGTTAGCTGTGATATAAGTCAGGCTTGCCTGGTCGGATAAGCAGTCCCTGACCAAATGGCGATGTTCCAAGCAGGATGGGGCGGGATGATAGGTGGCACTGTTATCTCCAGTGAAACACCCCATTTATCCAATGACAGGTGGCACTGTTATCTCCACTGAAATACCACACATATCCAATGACAGGTGGCACTGTTATCTCCACTGAAACACCCCACATATCCAATGACTGGTGGCACTGTTATCTCCACTGAAATACCCCACATATCCAATGACAGGTGACACTGTTATCTCCACTGAAACACCCATATATCCAATGACAGGTGGCACTGTTATCTCCACTGAAACACCCATATATCCAATGACAGGTGGCACTGTTATCTCCACTGTAATACCCCATATATCCAATGACAGGTGGCACTGTTCTCTCTACTGAAATACCCCATTTATCCAATGACAGGTGGCACTGTTATCTCCACGGAAATACCCCATATATCCAATGAAAGGTGGCACTGTTATTTCCACTGTAATACCCCACATATCCAATGACAGGTGGCACTGTTATCTCCACTGAAATACCCCATATATCCAATGACAGGTGGCACTGTTATCTCCACTGAAATACCCCATATATCCAATGACAGGTGGCACTGTTATCTCCACTGTAATACCCCATATATCCAATGACAGGTGGCACTGTTATCTCCACTGCAATACCCCATATATCCAATGACAGGTGGCACTGTTATCTCCACTGAAATACCCCATATATCCAATGACAGGTGGCACTGTTATCTCCACTGTAATACCCCACATATCCAATGACAGGAGCATCATGCGACCAAGAGCCGCGCTGTAAGCTCTTAGCTCTGGGGAAGGACATCCCAGAGAATAAACCATCTCTTCCTATGGACAAATAGCCGGGTAGATTGGACTCGTCAGCCCAGTAAATCAACCAGTCTAAGAGAGCGGTCACTCTGAAATCAAAACAAGCCGAAGTCGGATGTGCTGGTCCTGACTTGCCAGGGGCATAACGGCAGCACAACGCACCCACACTATTTATGGCAGACATGAATCATACAGACCTGTGGACGACTGCACCTTTCATAAAAAAGACCCAAAAAACTGTGAGGCATATGCCATCTGACGCTGGGTCCTCGTAAGACACCCATTTCCAAGGAACGCTCACAATTTAGAGCAGTGAGCATGCTGAAAAGTCAGATGGACACCACAAGAAACACCCTGCTGCTCGCGTTTTTTGGCACGAGGCATTGCCCTCAGGGAATCAAAATGGAAATGCACTGAAAACGTGATAGCTGATCATTTTGTGTTGGGTTAAAGGGTTGTAATGAATCTGACGACTATGATGAAGACAAGGTCCCTATTCCTATCCACATAATGGACACGTTTAAAGTTGAAGATTAAAAACCCCATGGCCTAGGGGCTCTGGTGTAGATATCTGTAAGATATTCAAATTCTAGGACATGGATTTATAGACGGCGAAGCCCGCTCCTCCCCTTCCGCCGCCCTACCCTTCCCTGAACTAAATCAGGTACCCATTTACTGGACAGACAGATCTAGGGTTTCAAAGCAGTGAAAATCTGACCGCATGCATGATTCGAACTCACAACCATCAGCTTGTCCACGGAATGCACTAACCGTTTGACAATTGGCCCCTTCTTCTACTTAAGATGAAACAGCTTGGTTTACTGACCTTCCTATCGTGGAATCGGGGTCGTGGAAGTTCTCCCACTGAGCGCAGATTTCCGTTGTCGACATCTGGCAGCAGATGTCCAGACCAAGCAACGTACCGTCCATGACGTCACCGGGCACTGGGGGCGTGCTGTCCAGGAGGATGGGAGTGATGGACGATCCAGTCGCCGACAACCAAACTTTGAGAATCAAAACACAATGAGACAGTCATTTCTTGAAAAGAAAAATATTCAGCAAACCTGAGATGTAAAGCTTGAAGAAATAAATCTTTATAACAATTAAACAGCTGTTTATGAAAAAAAGTACAAAAGCCGACACACTGATTGCCTGTATTATAAAGTTAATTAAGATACATTCAAGGATGCACCTCAAATGAGAAAAAAAATCGTATACGAGGACAACAAACCTAGCGATGAAAGAAACTAGAACATGTAGGGTGTGCCAGTATGATCAATGCAAAAGTCAGTAGGAAGAAACTTTACGACAGCTTG
>CM031621.1:39077743-39107743 GCA_018398815.1 Conus ventricosus
GTGTCTCCCTGATGAGTCCCGATCCAGCGGGCGAAAGGCCTCGGAGCAGGCAATACAAATATATCTGCCTTCAAAAGGGATTGCGATGGTTCCCTTATGCAGCTAGAGAAGAGTTTTCATATCTGTAACATTTTTTTTTTAATTTCATTTTCCCAGTTTCTCCATCTTCAAACTCCCCTCCCCTCAAGTCCAAATCTTTGCCAGACAGTTCAGTTGTTGGCCTGCGCTTGTTTTTTTCCCCCACTATTAGATTGTTCGTCTATGTATTTGTCTGACTTTATTCAAGTTTAAAAGGCTGTGCCAGTCTTGAATAAAAGTTTCTCTGTGTTAGGTTTCCTTATGGGAGCAAAACATACCCCACTTGTTTACTGTTTATCGTTTACTGTTCCCTACCTCATTTCATTTCCGATTTTTTTTTTTCGTCACAGCAAATTCATACCCATCTCTGGACCCAAGCTTTTCGTAACACTGTGTGCGCGACTATCAGGTGTGCTTACTGCAGTGCTTGCCAACTGCAACCAGCCACTACACGTGCAACACGACAGCAGACGCTGGCATTGTGATTGCGAAAATGTTTCAGCCAACGAAGGAGCCGCATTTTGGTGGAAGAGTCGTGACGTGCTCTTTCTGTCCTTTCGCAGACATTCTTCTGCTTAGAGTAAGAACCTTGGCGAGTCAGAGTCAGAATATCAGGTCCTCCTCACTGTCGGCTGCCTGTCTGCATGGAGCTGTCCTCGAGTCCGAGTTCTTGAATTTGGTCCATCATCGCACCCTCCCTCCCTCCCTCTTTCTTTCTCTCTCTCTCTCTCTCTCTCTCTCTCTCTCTCTCGTTCTCCTTCTTTCTTCGTGTATTAGATATCTCTGTCGTCACAACGAACAATGTTGGTAATGTTCCGTCGAATTCATCGTTTATCTGTCAAATACAGAAAATTTTCCGTTTTTGTTGTTGTTGTAACCTCTGAATATGGCATGCCATCGAAGTGTTTCGAGTACATTCATAATCACTTCCCACCCTCCCTCCCCACCCCTTATCCACACCCTCCTGTCCTCGCACACACACACACACACACACACACACACACACACACACACACGTGCATAAACACGCACGCATGCATTTATTGTCTCCTCTCTCTCTCTCTCTCTCTCTCTCTCTCTCTCTCTCTCTCTCTCACACACACACACACACACACACACACACACACACAAATTCACACACACACATGCACAAACACACGCACGCACGCACACACAAACACACACACAATTTATTCTCCCCCTCCCCTATTTTACCACAAACGCACATTTACCCTCAGTGACTTTATGAAGCTCACACACACACACACACACAACACACACACACACACACACACACACACACACACACACACACTAACGCGCGCGCGCGCCCGTGCACATTCTCTCCCTCTCTCCTTTCCTCTTCCTGTCCCCCATGTCCCACCCCCACCCCGTTCCCCTTTCCGCCCTTCACCCCTCTCCCTCAGACACGTACCTTCAGGGACCTGATGAAGCTCACACACATGCAGGTGCTTGTTGTGGACAAAGGACAGACAGGTGGACACCTGCAGGCACTGCGCGGCGCAGGACGAGGCACTGGACGCCTCCGTGGACTTTTGGGGACGGCTGCTCAGTCGACCTGGTCGGGGGGCACTGAAATACCTGAACAGCACAACACGTTTAACGTGCGTCAACAGTGGAACGGAGGCTTAGTTGAGAATTCTGTGGTGAAAAGAGTGAAAGGTTAAACACTACGCTACTGTAGACAACACTGGAATACACTACACTATACTGAAATACCTGAACAGCACAACACGTCAACGTGTGTCAACAGTGCAATGGAGGTTTAGTTGAGAATGTTGTGGTGAAAAGGGTGAAAGGTTAAACACTAGGCTACTGTAGACAACACTGGAATAGACTACACTACACTAAAATACCTGAACAGCACCGGCCATCATTAACAGTGCAACAGTGGGAACGGAGGCTAATTTGAGAATTCTGTGGTGGGCAGAGTGAAAGGTCAAACACTAGGCTACTGTGGACAACACTGGAATACACTGGATTAAACTACACTGCACTACACTACACTACACTGCACTACACTACACTACACACCACACCACCACACACACCACACCACACCACACCACACACACACACCTACACTAAACTTCTACACTCACTCACACACACACCACACACACTACACACCACACCACACCACACCACACCACACCACACCACACCACACTACACTACACACACACACAACACCACACAACACCACACCACACCACACCACACCACACCACACCACACCACACCACACACACTACACACCACACAGCACTACACCACACAGCACTACACCACATCACACCACACCACACCACACCACACCACACCACACACACACTACACTACGCCACACTACACCACGCCCCACACCATACCATACCACACCACACCACACTACGCCACACTACACCACGCCCCACACCATACCATACCACACCACACCACACTACACTACACTACACTACACTACACCACACTACATTAAGCACAATGCAATAAAGTGTATTTGCAGTACTCTAATACATCACACTGCATGACACACTACAACGCCCCCTGATTTTTACGATTAACAAGGCAAGTCAGCACACCAAAAACTATCTAATATCATTTTCTTTTAGTTTCAAAGGCCCATCTTGCGCCGAATTCCAGAAGATGAGTGATTACTCTTCTTCCTTTTCATTGTCTTAAGTGTTGTTTATCTTGCCTGAAGAAGACCTAAGAGGTCGAAACGCGTCGCGCTCTGTCTTGTAATCTGTTTGTCCTTGTGAACCGTGGAGGTATTCAAGATTACTTTTAAATGAATTAATCAAAATCAATATTTCGTGAAAGGATTTTGCAGGGATTCTCTCCCAAACCAACGCGACACTGCAAAACACACAAATGACTGAAGACTCAGCGCGGCACCCTGCCTCCTCGCCACAAAATAATACTGCGTCTACTCAAGTAAGGCACAGGATACAGACACCTACCTGAGGTCACCGGAGGCGCCGGGCTGAGGCAGTGCCCCGTGGAGAGTCAGAGGCTGCCAGTCCACCAGCTCGTGGCCAAAGGAGCTGGGGCTGTAGCCCACCCCGTGGAACAGACGGTCTGACTGCAGCTCCGAGTCCTCGAACATGATCACCATGGACCGCAAGCTGCTTGGGTGACTGCTGCACCTGTTAAAACATAAAAAAACCAAACAAATAAACAAGTAAAATGGCTTAAATCGCAAGGAATACGATCAATTCTCTATGTTTTGTTTGATTTTATTGTTTGTTTGTTTTTTTGTTTTGTTTTCTCGTACACTCAGACAGGAATCCCAATGGCAGTGTGACGAAGGCTGCTGTAGGGCAGAGGCCCCCCACAGATCCATAGAGCTTCTCCTTCGTCGATGTGTCAGCAGGCCAGGTCTCTCTAAGATAGATAGATGTATGAAGAAATAAACAAATACATAAACGCATATATAAATGAGTAAGCAAACAAATAAATGAATGAGTGCATGAACAAATACATAAGTGAATAAACAAATAAACAAAGAAATGAACACATAAATAAATGAAAATAAGTAAATAAATGAATAAATAAGTAAATAGGCAAATGAACTGGATTGAAAGCAGGTACGTCACCATAATGAAATGGTATCATTGAATGTTAACGTGTCTTATTTTCTAAGGAGGAGTCGACAGTACACTTGAACTCCGCCATTTCTTTCTACCAATTGGATGAAAGTTCACGGAATACTGTGAATGACGTTTTCGGAGGGAGATTGTCGTTCACCTTTTTCTTTCAACTCGAAACAACCGGTCATTGTTCTCAAGGGAAGACTATCGTGTACAGGTCCGAGTCCACGGTTACTGTTTAGGCCTCAACATTCTCTACTGCACTTAAAGCTGCCCCTGGCTTTTGTCAGAAGATCAGCCAGTACCAAAACATATTTATCGCACAGTCCAGCCATTGACCCATACCACACCTGACTGAAGCAGATCTTATGTCCGTTTCTTTTTCAAAGCAAAGACTATCCACATGACCCTTCGTTTTCCTGTCGTCTGCTTGGCTTTTCACTCTAAAATCGTTCTGCCCTACCAATGACGTGGAACCATAAGAAGTCCACAAGTCATGCGTCATTTTGCTATTTTTGCTGACATATGACTTTGAACTAATTTACTTACCCCAAATTCCAGGATAAAATCATCTTTCTCACATTCAAAAAAAAAAAAAAAATTCAGAGCCAGGGCCATTTTATCTGTTCAAACTCTTGTTACAACTTGACCTTTGCTGTAACCCGAACTCTGACCTTTGTGTTTTCTACGGTAGACTACTATTACTGTATTCTAACGGAGACTACCGCTCACTGTTTTCAACTAAGGACTGGCATTCACTGTTTTCTACAGGAAACTATATTTCATGGTTTTCCTCGGGAAATTGCTTTTCAATGTTCTCTTAGACAAGACTACCATTAATTGATTTCCAAGGGAAATTGCCAAATACTGTTTTCCATGAGAGACAACCATTCATTATTTTTCTAAGGGAGACTATGCTTGGCTCTTCTTTTAAGGGAGAATACCATTGATTGTTTTCCATAGGAGACTGAAATTTTAAGGAAGACTGCCATCCATTGTTGATGGGGTTTTTCTTTGTTTTGTTTTTTTATGTCAGACAATCAGTTTTCTAAGGGAGATAATAATTCATTGTTTTCCATGGGAAACTACCCTTCATTGTTTTCTACTGGAGATATCATCCGTTGTTATCTGTGAGAGATCTTCGTCACTGTTTCTTATGGCAGACTACCATTCACCGTTTCCTGTACGCGACAGCCATTCGCCATTTTACATGGAAGACAACTATTCGTTATTTCTTTTTTTAGACTACCATTCATTTGATTTATACAGAGATTGCATTAGACTGTTCATTATGAGAGACTACCCATTCATTGTTTCTTTTTGTTTGTTTTTTAACGGAAAACTTCCAGCTTCAAAAGGACTGATTACTACGAGACAATTAATCATCATCCAGAAAATAGTGATAATTGCTGTTTTCACGTAATTTATAAATCATAACTTTTTTTTAAAAATGCAAATCTATGGCGAAAACAAAAAAATTCTCATTAGTACACAACTGACGTTAGGATCTGAACACACAAGGCCACACAAAACGAGCTTACATACCACAGTACACAACTGACGTTAGGATCTGAACACACAAGGCCACACAAAACGAGCTTACATACCACAGTACACAACTGACGTTAGGATCTGAACACACAAGGCCACACAAAACGAGCTTACATACCACAGTACACAACTGACGTTAGGATCTGAACACACAAGGCCACACAAAACGAGCTTACATACCACAGTACACAACTGACGTTAGGATCTGAACACACAAGGCCACACAAAACGAGCTTACATACCAAAGTAGTATGTCAGCGCTGAACTGACTGACAATGCTTGGGATGTTTACCAGCAGGACTTGGGTTGTTTGCATGTGTTGTCCTCCCTTGCCTGTTTTCTTTTTATGGGGCTCAACAATGTTTTACTTTCTTGATGTGTAGAATTCATGCCACATATTTTTTTTTTCTGACACTAATCTTTCTTCGTATGTGTCTGTTCAAAACCTCCTGTCGAGGCAAGACTTATCACCGAGTGTTAGGTGATCTGTCTCTAGGTCTGGCTCCATCAGTGTAACACCACAGCCAGAAGCGGGTGTGCTGATGAGGTTCACACATGAAGTGAAAGTCGACTACGAACAGGCAGCGACCAAATGGTTGTTACCTACAACATCAATGTCAAGGGGCCTCGTATGATGCTGTCAGCGAAAGGCTGAGCTTTGAAACTTTAACATTCTCTTTTTCTGCAGTAAAGCTGTTTTACTCCTTACCCCCCTCTCCTTTTCTGTCCCCCCCCCCCCTTTTCTCCTTCCTCTTCACTCCCTCCTCCACCGTTCCACACCCCTCCAGCTCCTGGTCCACACTGTTCCACCATGATTACAGTCCTTTACCTTAAACCTGCTTCCAATCCCAACATCGCTTTGCTTCACCATACTGTCGCAGTAAAAAAAAAAGTACTGACACAAACACGACTGTCTAGCACAGTACAGAAGTGATTCGCTGTTGGTCTGCTCAAGTATGCTAATGAGGCCCCATTCCAAATTTGAAGAAGACCGAATGAAAATTACGGATTCTTCATTGAAACAACCAGACAAACTGATACACAGACAGACAGACACACAGAGAACGCACTCTCTATATTACATTCGCCGAGGAGGTTTTACAGGTACACGCTGAGCCCCACCTGTACGCAGCATCCACACGTCCGTCTGGAAAGGTGCAGTCCAAGGTAGAAATGGAGCACCTGGCGGAGGTCTCCAAGCCCTGGGAGTTACGGGCCTTGACCAGGAAGTACAGAGGGATGCCACAGGGAAGGTCCTCAGCAGGAGTGAGGAGGGAGCTGCCTTCCACTGAGGTCCAGCCCCGGACGTTCGTTCCTCCGGGATAGTCCCCCACCGCGTAGGACACCTTCAGGTCACTGTCATCGTCCTCCACCTCGAACTGAAAAGAAAAGCCAGAAGTTCCCGCTTTAATCCGAGCAGCGCAAGGTTTCAGATCATGTGAATCAGTTTACAGAGCTCAGACTCTCTTAGATCAGACTGAAACCCCTCCCGCCGGCGCTACACAGGGTAAAGGCGTATGTCCTGGCTGGTGGAGTGGGGATCCTTCAAGCCTTGTGCTTGGGGGGTAAGGGTGTGTGTGTGTGTGTGTGTGTGCATCGGATAATACGGAAGAAGGTGCCGTGAACCAGCATGGCCTATGAAAAGGAAGACTTGGAGTGCAAACCCGCACTGTCTGGTATGCGTTAACCCCGTATTACCAGGGTAACCAGACTACCATGAGCTACTCTGAAGTCGGAATGTGTCATCTGAGGTCAGCGGGTAGACCTCCGACACAATCACAAGCACAGGAGAAGACCAGACACTACGCATCTCACCCAGTATGGCCATGCAGTGTGATATTCGACGATATGGTGCTCGTCCCGTTGTTCTCCAGGCGGTGACAGCGCCAGGCCTCCAGCCTCAAAGGGACCCAACCACAGCGACAGGAGAAGCAATAGGGAAAGAGAACAGCAGGCGGGACCTAGCCCAGTCCGGATGTGGTCCAGGAGAAGCTGTGGGGATCGCTTCGGCGGACTGCTGACTTCGCCGTTCCTACCGGATTGAGGATCTAGCATGGCTGGAAATGCGAAAGAAAGAAAGAAAGACAGACAGACAGAAACCAACGAAGGCATACAAGGGGTAGGGAGAGCCGGAGTCTTGTGGAATCAAAATCAAATCACAGAGATCTGGTGACGACAAGGGCTGGTTTTAGCTCCAGGCAGAACTGAGGCAGGGTGAACTCTGACGGAAGTGAAAGTTAGAGTGATCGCCCTTGCTGCAGTAGGATCAATCCCATGAGGTAAACGCCCAAAGGAAGGGAGAAGGAGGGGGTTAAAGGAAGGGAGAAGGAGGGGTTAAAGGAAGGGAGAAAGAGGGGGTTAAAGGAAGGGAGGAGGAGGGGGTTATCATTTAGATTCTACTTCCAGTTCTAGGTGGTTGATTTTTTTTCTGTGTGAGTTCTCCCTAGGGTTTCGTGGATGACATGACCAGTTTCAACTGCAGTGTGTGTTTTTTTTACAGATATTTTTGGTACAAAATTGACAAGGCACGAAACACACACAAAAAACATGCACATGCCAAAGAATTTTTCTCTCGACAAATTATTTGTAATCATCTGGTACAAAGATGATAAGCAGCCAAATATTGAGAATATGGACATGAAACATTGAAAATATGAAACACATGCTAAAGAAATATTATCCAGGGCTACATAATCTCAGACAAGGTAAAAAGAAAACAATTGTGCAGTTAAATACAGTGACTTGATTTTGATTATTTGAGAAAAATGTAACACACACACGCGCGCGCGCGAGAACTTCAACAACTTAATTTCAGCCAAGAGAAATACAAATCGCCTGTTATTCACTCAAAAGGACACATTCAACTATAAAGCAAACAAACTCCTCTCGGTCGTTAATTTCTATACCTACTGTAAAATCCATGCAGATCTAAAGGACAGATTCAAGCACAACTATAAGCTAATGGAGGTGATAAAATCTAAAAGGCTTTGATGAAACGCCAAATGCACTTTCATCTTTTGATTTTACATTGAAAAGAGGTGACGGGGGTGGGGGTGTGACATTTATTCGATTGATATTTAATCTAGAGGTGGTCCAACCAGCAACAATGTTGGAAGAGACCGTCACAGCTAGCAGAGCTTCTTGGCCTCGACCCAATGTTTTAAATGCTTCATTCCGAATCGCTATCGACAAGTTCCACTGTGAAAATGATAATTATAATCATCCTCAATATGATAATAACTATCACCCTATTGTCACGTAATGATCATCATCCTCAGCATCATCATCATTATCATCCTATTGACCCGTTCGACTGTACAAATCATAATTATCAACATCATCATCATTATCATCCTATTGACACGTGCCACTGTAAAAATCATAATCATCAACATCACTCTCACCCTATCGACACGTTCTACTGTAAAAATCATTATCATCAACATTATCATCATGCTCATCTTATTGATATTTTCCACTGTAAAAATCACAATTATCAACATTATCATCATGATCATCTTATTGATATTTTCCACTGTAAAAATCATAATTATCAACATTATCATCATGATCATCTTATTGATATTTTGACTGTAAAAATTATAATTATCAACATTATCATCATGATCATCTAATTGATATTTTCCACTGTAAAAGTCCTCCTCCTTCTGACACTTTCCACTATAAAAATCATCATGATCAACATCATCATATTTATGACCCAAGTGACAAGCTCCACTGTAAAAATCATAATTGTCTACACCATCATCACCCTATTGACACGTTCCACTGTAAAAATCATAATTATCAACATCATCATCATTATCACGCCATTGACACGTTCCACTGTAAAAAATAATATTATCAACATCACCATCATCATTTTCACCCTATTGACACGTTCCACATTGAAAACCATATAATTATATATCATTATCATCATTATCACACCCTATTGACACGTTTCACTATTAAAATCACAATTATGAACATCATCATCATTATTACCTGATTGCCACGTCCCACTGTGAACAATCATGATTATCAACATCGTCATCATTATCACTGTGTTCGTGACATTCATGACACTAATCAACGGACCGACAGTTGACACTTAACAAGACCAACGAACAAATGGCAAGGGAGACAAAAACCGAACATGTCCAACGGGGGAGGGAGGGGGGGGGGGGGGGGGGGGCGAAGGGGGATATTACCTATCGTAGTCCTAAATACATAGAACTTAAAAGGGGACACACGTTCACTCTGTTAACTGGATTTATATGTTCTTGGGCAGCACTTTTACACCGATGTATTTTAAGACTAGATCTGCCCCGTTAGTGTCGGTCTTCTTTACAGATAATTGAGAGCTCATGGCCTTAGACAAGCACCCTGTTCACTAGCCTTTCCCATCTGGGCATTCCATGGTTCTGACAATTTATTTACAATATGCAAACAAATAAACCAATAAATGACCGACAAACAATATGTAGATGAATAGAACAAGAGAAGGTGGGGGGGGGGGGGGGTGAATGAAGATAAAACGTAATAAATAGAACAATGAACAGACAAAGGAAAAAGGAATTACTGATTAACATAAAGTAATAAAGAAAAACGAGCAAAAAAAAATGATTTAGGAAACAGTGAATTAGTCCAAAAGGGATTCTCCTTCAAGAGGAGATAACAGCCCACTGACCTCCAGTTTGAAGGCTGCATCTTTGGGGTGACGTCCCTTGACCTGATACACGGAGCAGGCAGAGCCTGAGGACCTGGTCTGACGCCTTCGTCTTCTGGCGTTGCTGTAATGTAACACAGCCAACACAGTTATCGTGGCGTTGCTGTAGTGTAACACAGCCAACACAGTTATCGTGGCGTTGCTGTAGTGTAACACAGCCAACACAGTTATCGTGGCGTTGCTGTAGTGAGTGTAACACAGCCAACACAGTTATCGTGGCGTTGCTGTAGTGTGTGTAACACAGCCAACACAGTTATCGTGGCGTTGCTGTAGTGTGTGTAACACAGCCAACACAGTTATCGTGGCGTTGCTGTAGTGTAACACAGCCAACACAGTTATCGTGGCGTTGCTGTAGTGTAACACAGCCAACACAGTTATGTGGCGTTGCTGTAGTGTGTGTAACACAGCCAACACAGTTATCGTGGCGTTGCTGTAGTGTGTGTAACACAGCCAACACAGTTATCGTGGCGTTGCTGTAGTGTGTGTAACACAGCCAACACAGTTATCGTGGCGTTGCTGTAGTGTGTGTAACACAGCCAACACAGTTATCGTGCACACGTAAATGGTAACTCAGGAGGGACACACACACACACACACACACACACACACACACACACACACATACACACACACACACACACACACACACACACACACACACACAGAGGCAAACAATGTCATATGCAGTACGGTGAACAGCTCATTTGTACACGAGCAAGTGTGCAAGTGACATCTGGCAATTCAGTAACATTTCAGGTGGTATTCTGCAACTTGCTTTTTTATCATGTAAGTTTTAAATATTTGTCCAAAATCTAGTCATGAGTTATACTTTTTATTCTATTCACTAGATTTATGTACGTGAAAAGGATTTTAACGTATTGCGCAAAACATATGAATAAATCAATCAATACACATGTCAATAAATAGCACTTCGATCAATCAATCAATAACTAATAAATAATGCTACAATCAATCAATCAATACATATCAGCAAATAAATTAATATAGATAAAAACATGAATTATTATATAAATATATAAATGAATAAAACAAAATAAATAACACATGAATAAATGAACAAGTAAATGAATGAATACATCAGTAAACAAGTAAACAAATAACCGCCACTTCTTCCAGCCAAACAAACAACAACCAAAAAGTCACCCTTCTCACCCTACCTTCTGACTCTGCCTGACCTAAATGAAACAGCTACCTGAGCGGCCCTGCCCTTACCACAGGGGAAACGGGGCGGGTCCCTGTCCTCTTCTCTGTACACCTTTTCCCAGATGAGTCCCCTCAGAGCCCCAGCCCTCCAGTGCCAGATGGTTTTCTTCCACTTCTTGAGGAGGAATTTTATCCAGGCCCTCAGCTTCAGCTCCAGAGGAATCAGTTCCACCTCCAGGATTTTCCTGGGAGAGAGAGAGAGAGAGAGAGAGAGAGAGAGAGAGAGAGAGAGAGAGAGAGAGAGAGAGAGACAGAGACAGAGAGACAGAGACAGACACAGGAATTGATAACCGCAAAGGGAGAAAAGAATGCCTAAGAGAACAGTACATGGAGAGGCATTAAAGGGAGGAAAGTGGAAAGGGTGTGGGGTGGGGGTGGTGGAGGGGAGGGGAGTGGATGGGGGGGGGGGGGGGGGAGGAGGGGTGCGGTGGCGTGATGAAAATTAAAACATCTTCATGTAAGGTCGTACGTTACCGCATCTGTTCGAGAAAGTGTGTGTGTGTGTGTGTATGTGTGTGTGTGTGTGTGTGTGTGTGTGTGTGTGTGTGTGTGTGTGTGTGTGTGTGTGTGTGAGTGTGTGTATGTGTGTGCATGTGTGTGTGTGGTGCGTGCGTACGTATATGTATTGTTTATGTTTTAAAGATTCTTTTGCTAAGTAGTGTATGAATATACAGATGCATATGCATTTAGATAAATGTCGTATGCATGAATGGATATGTAGTAATGTTTTTGTATGTATTTACGAATGTCAGTGTATTATAGATATACCTATATATGTTAAGTGAGTGATCACCTGTGCGTTTGGACATGATTTTGCAAGGCGCTTTGAACGTACACACACACATACACATGCGCATATATATATATATATATATATATAATATTATATATATATTATATTATATATACATATATAATATATATAACACATATCATAGATAGATAGAGATATATACATACGAGTAACGCAAAAATGCTGTTTATTACTATATTATTAGTATTATTATTATCACTGTTTATAACTGTTGTTGCTGTTGTTACGATTAATATTATCATTATTATCATTATTATTGTTATTAGTATCATTATTATTGTTATTATTACTATTGTAATGATGATGATTATTGTTGTTATTGTTGTTCTTTTTCTTCTTATTGTTCTCATTATTCTTATACTATTTTATAGTAAGTATTATTATCATTATTACGATCATTATTATTGCTATGGTTATCATTATTGTTATCATCATTAATATTAAGAAAAATAAAAGATGAGCACCCAAACATTCCTGAAATATAATGTACAGTGAAATCCCTGTCAATGCCAGGCAAGGTTCTCAACAGGGTTCTACTGGAGAGGATGAAGGAGGCTGTCGACCCCAAGCTCCGAGACCAGCAGGCAGGCTTCCGGCAGAACAAATCATGTGCCGACCAGATCGCCAGCCTGCACATCATCGTGGAGCAGTCGCTGGAGTGGAACTCCCCCCTTTACATCAACTTCATAGATTATGAGAAGGCCTTCACAGTGTGGACAGACAGACGCTGTGGAAACTGCTGAGGCACCACGAGTCCCCGGAAAGATCATCTTCCTCATCCAGTGCACCTAGCAGGACATGAACGCAGGACTGCCCACGCTGGCCAGCTGTCCGAAAGTTTCGAGGTGACGACCGGAGTTCGGCAGGCGTGCCTGCTGTCGCCGTTCCTCTTCCTCCTGGTCATTGACTGGAGCATGAAGACCACTACAACAGGCAGGAACAACGGTATACAGTGGACACTCTGGACGCAGCTCGACGACCTCGACTTCGCTGACGACCTGGCGCTCCTGTCACACAGCCACAGCCAGATGCAGGACAAGACCACTCGCCTGGAGACCACATCAGCCTGGACAGGGCTCAAGATCAACAGGAAAAAGACCGAGCTGATGAAAATCAACACCACTGCCAACACATCAGTCACAGTCGGTGGAGAGCCCATCAGGGAGGTGGTCTTTCGTCTACCTGGGAAGCGTGGTTGACCAACAGGGAGGCACGGACTGAGACGTCACAGCCAGAATCGGCAAGGCAAGAGCAGCTTTCGTCATGCTCAAGAACATCTGGACATCTGGAGGAATCAGCATAAGAACCAAACCCCGCATCTTCAATTCCAATGTGAAGTCAATTCTGTTCTACGGATGGGAGACATGGCGGACAACACAGACGATGCAACAAAAGATTCAGACATTCTTCAACACCTGTCTGAGGCGCATCTACAAAATCCGACGGCAGAAGAAGATCCGAAAGGAAGATCTGTGGGAGCGTGCGGGACAGGAACCAGTGGCCAAGCAGATACTGCAAAGGAAGTGAGGCTGGATCAGACACACCCTCAGGAAGCCAGCGCCCAGCACCACACGCCAAGCCCTGACATGGAACCCGCAGGGAAAGAGGAAGAGAGGCCGACCTCGCAACAGGTGGAGGCGAGACACTGAAGCAGAGCTGAAGCAACTAGGGACCAACTGGACTGGAATGACCAGAACAGCCCAGAACAGAGTGCGATGGCGAAGGGTCGTCGATGGCCTATGCTCCACCGGGAGCGATGGGCATAATGAATGAATGAATGAAATTCATTGTTGCCTAATCGAAAGTTAGGTCTGCTGTTCATGTTATTATTGTTATTTATTAATAAACAAGATACTGCAATTACAGGATTAAAAGACTGCAGTGGAAACCTCATGAATTGATATACGAGAGACCGGACCTCACAAAGGCACTACTGCCTGAATGGAATGGGGTAGTATGTATGGTTTAATCAGGATGTTGGCTGCATCTGACACTCCAGGAATGTTTCATTTCGTCCCCTTTGGTTGATGACATGACAAAACAAAGGTACTTTGACGAGTGAAAGATCTACTTTCACAGAACATATTTTGATAATCACGGCTTGAAACTGAAATTGTTCAGGGGTAACTGACATTCTAAGCATATCGCGACAAGAATTCTGACTTGGTATATCTGATCTGGCCGCTCGCAGATTCTAACATGAATGGCTACAAACTCTATGATCTTGTGTTCTTCATGCAGCACGTCAAATGAGGGCCAGCTACGTCTTGTTCTCAGTTGTGAAGCGTTGTATACAACGGACGGAGTTTCAACCACGGAGATTCTTCTGTGAATACTGAACCTTTCAGCTGTCTATCTGACCTCTGAATGTGAAAACACTGCAAAGAACACTAGGTCTGTACCTTCATGGATACTGGAGACCTGAAAACTAAATTTGTTAGCAAGTTCGATTCCAACTTTTCCACGATGGTAATCTTGCCTTTTCTTTTTACTGCCCCATCGTACCGTGCTGCTGTTCTAAAAGTTTCAGTTTAGTGCAAAACAGATCATCATTCCCGCTTTAATGAATGTTGAATGTCAAACCTCAACGAATGCGATGAGTAAAAAAGAAAATTCTAACCCAGAATTTCACTCCTTCGCCCCTATCCCTTAACTCCACCCCCCTCCCCCGTCTTCTTTTCCCTCCTTCTTTTCCTCCCTTCCATTCTCTCCTTGAGGCGTGGGTGAGCACGGGAGGTGGGTAGGGGTGGTGAGGGTCGCATCATTGACATTATAATTCAGTGTCTGGGGTCAGCATATAATCTGTGAGTAGTTTGAGCCTGGGAACTTACCACAACATGCGGCTCTGTGGAAGTAAACACTCTTATCTGCCCATCTGCACTCTAACTGCTCTATTGGCACTCTATCCGCACTCTATCTGACCATCTGCAGTCTATCTGCTCTATTGGCACGCTATCTGGACTCTGTCTGACCATCTGCACTCTATCTGCTCTATTGGTACTCTATCTGACCATCTGCACTCTATCTGCTCTATTGGCACTCCATCCGCACTCTATCTGACCATCTGCACTCTATCTGCTTTATTGGCACTCCATTCGCACTCTATCTGACCATCTGCACTCTATCTGCTCTATCGGCACTCCATCCGCACTCTATCTGACCATCTGCACTCTATCTGCTTTATCGGCACTCCATCCGCACTCTATCTGACCATCTGCACTCTATCTGCTCTATTGGCACTCTGTCTACACTCTGTCTGACCATCTGCACTCTATCAGCTTTATCGCACTCCATCCGCACTCTACTGACCACTGCACTCTATCTGCTCTATCGGCACTCCATCCGCACTCTATCTGACCATCTGCACTCTATCTGCTCTATTGGCACTCTGTCTACACTCTGTCTGACCATCTGCACTCTATCTGCTTTAATCGGCACTCCATCCGCACTCTATCTGACCATCTGCACTCTATCTGCTCTATCGGCACTCCATCCGCACTCTATACTGACTATCTGCACTCTATCTGCATTTATCGGCACTCCATTCGCACTCTATCTGACCATCTGCACTCTATCTGCTCTATCGGCACTCCATCCGCACTCTCTCTGACCATCTGCACTCTATCTGCTCTATTGGCACTCTGTCTACACTCTGTCTGACCATCTGCACTCTATCTGCTTTATCGGCACTCCATCCGCACTCTATCTGACCATCTGCACTCTATCTGCTCTATTGCACTCTGTCTACACTCTGTCTGACCATCTACACTCTATCTGCTTTATCGGCACTCCATTCGCACTCTATCTGACCATCTGCCACTCTATCTGCTCTATCGGCACTCCATCCCACTCTATCTGACCATCTGCACTCTATCTGCTCTATTGCACTCTGTCTACACTCTGTCTGACCATCTGCACTCTATCTGCTCTATCGGCACTCCATCCGCACTCTATCTGACCATCTGCACTCTATCTGCTCTATCGGCACTCCATCCGCACTCTACTGACCATCTGCACTCTATCTGCTCTATCGGCACTCCATCCGCACTCTATCTGACCATCTGCACTCTATCTGCTCTATCGGCACTCCATCCGCACTCTATCTGACCATCTGCACTCTATCTGCTCTATTGGCACTCTGTCTACACTCTGTCTGACCATCTGCACTCTATCTGCTTTATCGGCACTCCATCCGCACTCTATCTGACCATCTGCACTATATCTGCTCTATTGGCACTCTGTCTACACTCGTCAGACCATCTGCACTACTACTGCTTTATCGGCACTCCATCGCACTCTATCTGACCATCTGCACTCTATCTGCTCTATCGGCACTCCATCCCACTCTATCTGACCATCTTCACTCTATCTGCTTTATCGACACTCCATTCGCACTCTATCTGACCATCTGCACTCTATCTGCTCTATTGGCACTCCATCCGCACTCTATCGACCATCTGCACTCTATCTGCTCTATCGCACTACCATCCGCACTCTATCTGACCATCTGCACTCTATCTGCTCTATTGGCACCTGTCTACACTCTGTCTGACCATCTGCACTCTTCTGTCTATTGACACTCTATATGCACTCTATCTGACCATCTGCGCTCCATCTGCTCTATCTGCACTCTATCTGACCACTGCACTCTGTCTGCTCTATTGCACTCTATCTGACCATCGCTCTCCATCTGCTCTATTGCTACTCTATCTGCACTCACTGACCATCTGCACTCCATCTGCTCTATTGCACTCTATCTGCACTCTATCTGCTCTATTGGCACTCTATCTGACCATCTGCACTCTATCTGCTCAATTGGTACTCTATCTGACCATCTGCACTCTATCTGACCATCTGCACTCTGTCTACTCTATTGGCACTCTATCTGCACTCTGTCGACCATCTGCACTCTATCTGCTCTATTGGCACTCTATCTGCACTCTGTCTGACCTCTGCACTCTATCTGTTCTATTGGCACTCTATCTGCACTCTATCTGACCATCTGCTCTCTATCTGCTCTATTGCACTCTCTCTGCACTCTGTCTGACCATCTGCACTCTATCTGCTCTATTGGCAATCTATCTGCACTCTATCTGACCATCTGCTCTCTATCTGCTCTATTGCACTCTATCTGCACTCTGTCTGACCATCTGCACTCTATCTGCTCTATTGGCAATCTATCTGCACTCTATCTGACCATCTGCTCTCTATCTGCTCTATTGCACTCTATCTGCACTCTGTCTGACCATCTGCACTCTATTTGTTCTATTGGCACTCTATCTGCACTCTATCTGACCATCTGCTCTCTATCTGCTCTATTGGCACTCTATCTGCACTCTGACCATCTGCACTCTATCTGCTCTATTGGCACTCTATCTGCACTCTATCTGACCATCTGCTCTCTATCTGCTCTATTGCACTCTATCTGCACTCTGTCTGACCATCTGCACTCTATCTGCTCTATTGGCAATCTATCTGCACTCTATCTGACCATCTGCTCTCTATCTGCTCTATTGCACTCTATCTGCACTCTGTCTGACCATCTGCACTCTATCTGCTCTACTAGCACTCTATCTGCACTCTATCTGACCATCTGCTCTCTATCTGCTCTATTGCACTCTATCTGCACTCTATCTGACCGTCTGCACTCTATCTGCTCTACCGGCACACTCTCTGTTTGTAACCGAGATAATTGGCTTGGCGTGAAATTCCCAGCTCAGTCGCTCTAATCCCGCTCGATCGTATCAGGCAAAGCTTCCCGTCTGGTATCAGCGAGCACAACGCTTCAACTGTTCCATTAATCCCTTTACTCTGCATCCCCCCCCCCCCCCCTCCTTCCCCTTTATGACGTCCTACACCACCTCAACTACAGCTGAGAGATCGAGAAAAAAGGGCCTCACTTGGAATCACAGGGTATTTCGTGAAGTTGGTTGTCAGCGTCAGAGGGAACCCTGTCTTCATCACCCAGCCAGTCAGGTCGATGCCTGCCGAGGCCACCACGATGGACACGGACATGCTGGCCTGGATTCTGCCTGATACCCAGGGTTTGACCGTGGTCTGAAAAACAAGAAAACAAACAAAAAAAAGAATAACAAGCTGTTTTGATTTATCTATTGATTTTATTTTGGTGTCTTTTCTTTCGTGCGTCCTTGGTGGCATTCTTCCAGGACCGTTCCATCCGGCTGCACAGCCATGGGCAGGCTTGTCCTGCTACAGCTCTAGAACCAACACTCTACAGACCGTTCCACCCGGCTGCACCGCCACAGCCAGGCTTGTCCTGCTACAGCTCTAGAACCAACACTCTACAGACCGTTCCACCCGGCTGCACCGCCACAGCCAGGCTTGTCCTGCTACAGCTCTAGAACCAACACTCTACAGACCGTTCCACCCGGCTGCACCGCCACAAGCCAGGCTTGTCCTGCTACAGCTCTAGAACCAACACTCTACAGACCGTTCCACCCGGCTGCACCGCCACAGCCAGGCTTTTCCTGCTACAGCTCTAGAACCAACACTCTACAGACCGTTCCACCCGGCTGCACAACCACAGACTGGCTTGTCCTGCTACAGCTTCAGTACCAACACTCTACAGACCGTTCCACCCGGCTGCACAGCCAAAGCCAGGCTCGTCCTGCAACAGCTCTAAAACCAACACTCCACAGGGAGCAAAGAACATCAATCATCATAAGGCAACCCACCAGAGGAGATACTGCACAGCTGCCTAGTCACTTCGGTAGCGTCGTACATGTTTCGAGCAACCATAGGCAAACAAAACACCACGCACTACCCCCCCCCCCCCTCCTCTCCTCTCTCCCCTGCTGTCTACAATGATTGCTCATTCAGGATTTCGACGTGAGTGATCATGCCGCCCTTCTAGAGGGCGCCACAACGTCCATTCCACGAGCCAAGAGAAACATGTCCACACAGTGGACTGACGCCAGTCTCCCATGGGCATGGGCAGTGTAGAAGAAATTTTTTTTATAAAATGAGGTCACCACGAGAGCTGGGCATAAACGGGGCACAGAATGTGGTGCTTTTTTATGATGATCAGGTGAGAATACAGATGGTCAAGATGGCGCTGGTTAGTTCCTTTAAAGTTTGAGACTGTATGACTGTGCGACTTTCTACTACGCCCCCTTCCCACTGCATTCTGGTGTCAAGTATGTATGCCTATGTCAATTGATCTTGAAAGAAAATAATACGTCTCAAACGGTTGCGTTTACCACAACGAAAAATGTTCGTCAAGTGTAGCAAACTTAAGCATGATGCAGAAACATGCAATAGCTGTTTCAATATTGCTTTCTAATTTGGAGTAACTCAGTAGTCAGTTGGAGCAACTGTCACGATAATCTAAGCCCAACGATTCAAAGAAAAAAATACAACAACGTATACATATATATATATATATATATATATAAAATATATATATATATAATATATATATAAATATATATATATATATAACGTGTGTGGTGTGTGTGTGTGTGGTGTGTGTTGTGTGTGTGTGTGTGTGTGTGTGTGTGTGTTTGTGTGTGTTGTGTGTGTGTGTGTGTGTAACTATCACTGTGTTCGTGAAAACAACAAAACAACGCAAAAACCAAGCATAACATTGTTTACAAGAAAGATGATACCAGGCGCGATACACCAACATTCATACTTATGTGAATAAATAACAAACACATTTTCACAGTGAAACATTTTTCTTGTTAAAACGTAATGTATACAACCTCCAACCGGGAGTCCAGAGCTTGAACGTTAAGGCAACAGCAATCCCGAAGGCCCCACCAGCGCTGAAAGCTGCATAAAATAGATCATGGGAAAAAGATGTTCAACGTTCTTGCACACACAAGTGAAATATATTACACTGAATATATCGATCTAATGCAACAAAAAACTTTCAGCGAAATACCAAGTACACCCCCCACCCCCGACCCCAGGAAGATAAAACATCGCTGAAAGAGGTAAGGATTCGTTAAATCTAACACCTTCATTTTTTTATGATCACACCTTTTCTCGTGCTAGCGCTACCAACAAACTATATAGCAACCAACAAACTATATAGCTACTAACAAACTATATAACTGGGCAAGTTTCTTCGTTGTGGGACCAGAACTGTGCATCGCAAGTTCTCTTCCACTGAAGAAGATCAAAACACAGAAAAGAAATGAGAGAAATATGAAAAAAAAGAAAGGAAAGAAGCATAGAAGAAAAGGAAGTTAGGGAAGAAAAGAACTGCGTAGAGGAAGAACTGCGTAGAGAAAGAACTGCGTAGAGAAAGAACTGCGTAAGGAAGAACTGCGTAGAGAAAGAACTGCGTAGAGAAAGAACTGCGTAGAGGAAGTAGGAAAGAAGGAAGCCAGGGTAGAAAAGAACTGCGTAGAGGAAGTAGGAAAGAAGGAAGCCAGGGTAGAAAAGAACTGCGTAGAGGAAGAACTGCGTAGAGGAAGAACTGCGTAGAGGAAGTAGGAAAGAAGGAAGCCAGGGTAGAAAAGAACTGCGTAAGGAAGTAGGAAAGAAGGAAGCCAGGTAGAAAAGAACTGCGTAGAGGAAGAACTGCGTAGAGGAAGAACTGTGTAGAGGAAGTAAGAAAGAAGGAAGCCAGGGTAGAAAAGAACTGCGTAGAGAAAGAACTGCGTAGAGAAGAACTGCGTAGAGGAAGTAAGAAAGAAGGAAGCCAGGGTAGAAAAGAACTGCGTTGAGAAAGAACTGCGTAGAGGAAGAACTGCGTAGAGGAAGAACTGCGTAGAGGAAGTAAGAAAGAAGGAAGCCAGGTAGAAAAGAACTGCGTAGAGGGAAAAACTGCGTAGAGGAAGTAGGAAAGAAGGAAGCCAGGGTAGAAAAGAACTGCGTAGAGAAAGAACTGCGTAGAGGGAGAACTGCGTAGAGGAAGAACTGCGTAGAGGAAGAACTGCGTAGAGGGAAGAACTGCGTAGAGGAAGTAGGAAAGAAGGAAGCCAGGGAAGAAAAGAACTGCGTAGAGGAAGAACTGCGTAGAGGAAGAACTGCGTAGAGGGAAGAACTGCGTAGAGGAAGAACTGCGTAGAGGAAGAACTGCGTAGAGGAAGTAAGAAAGAAGGAAGCCAGGGTAGAAAAGAACTGCGTAGAGGAAGTAAGAAAGAAGGAAGCCAGGGTAGAAAAGAACTGCGTAGAGGAAGTAAGAAAGAGGAAGCCAGGGGAGAAAAGAACTGCGTAGAGGAAGAACTGCGTAGAGGAAGTAGGAAAGAAGGAAAGCCAGGTAGAAAAGAACTGCGTAGAGAAAGAACTGCGTAGAGGGAGAACTGCGTAGAGGAAGAACTGCGTAGAGGAAGAACTGCGTAGAGGAAGAACTGCGTAGAGGAAGTAGGAAAGAAGGAAGCCAGGAAAAAAAGAACTGCGTAGAGGAAGAACTGCGTAGAGGAAGAACTGCGTAGAGGAAGAACTGCGTAGAGGAAGAACTGCGTAGAGGAAGAACTGCGTAGAGGAAGTAAGAAAGAAGGAAGCCAGGGTAGAAAAGAACTGCGTAGAGGAAGTAAAGAAAGAAGAAGCCAGGGTAGAAAAGAACTGCGTAGAGGAAGTAAGAAAGAAGGAAGCCAGGGTAGAAAAGAACTGCGTAGAGGAAGTAAGAAAGAAGGGAAGCCAGGGTAGAAAAGAACTGCGTAGAGGAAGTAAGAAAGAAGGAAGCCAGGGTAGAAAAGAACTGCGTAGAGGAAGTAAGAAAGAAGGAAGCCAGGGTAGAAAAGAACTGCGTAGAGGAAGTAAGAAAGAAGGAAATGCGAAGGGACGTACGAAGGCCGGAAATGAGAAAAGGAACAAAATGAAAAAAAAAGAAGAAAAAAAACAGGAAGAAGAACAATATGAGAAGGAACAGCAAAAAGAAGGAAAAGAAGAATGGAACTAGGAAAGAAGGGGGAGGGTGAGAGATAGAAAGGGGCTAACGATTTAGAAGAATTGAATTGTTGTGTCTGAACACCTCAGCAGATTAACGCTTATTGTTCTAAAATGCATAAAAGAGTTGGATCTCTCGTTGAATTGATCCGGTCACAGATAAGATCGAGTCAAAGTCAAAGTTGACAGCTTTTTTTCTATTTTATATCTTAAGGTAAGATTTTAAGAAACACAATGCATCCAGCGAGCAAAAGTAAGATATTAAGGCAAACAAATTTACTTTCAGACACACACACAAATAAGTTTCATGCTTATAGTGGATGAAAGAGGTATCTAAACTGATTTACACACACACACACACACACACACACACACACGCACGCACGCACGCGCACGCGCCACACACCCCCCCCCCCCCCCCCCCCCCCCCCCCCCCCCCACACACACCCACACACACACACACACACAGAGGTAAGGCCGGTTTTATACAATTTTCTAGCTAAAATACACTTTTGACAAAAAAAGAATTGCGAGTGATTCAAACAATGGGTGTTTATAAGTTGTTCCGTTGTACGGCATGTAACATAGACAACGTTTTCGCTGAAATACGCTTGTCAAAGAGGTCCAGCCTATTCAGAGCAATGGGTTGTGTATATGTTGTTCCGTGTTACGGCATGTAACATGACAACGTTTCTGCTGAAACACGCTTGTCACAGAGGTCCAGCCAATTCAGAGCAATGGCTGTTTCCAAGCTGTGTTGCTGTGGGTCATGCCAAACCATAAAACATGCGACATCAGGTTTGAGAGCACCGCACTGTCCGTATGACTGGTGTAACGGCTGAACTGCCAATGAGAATTAACGGCATCTTTCGTTCTCGCTTTATTTGGCTTTTATATTTGGCAGTGTGATCCACGGGAAAAGATTGATCAGAAATACGTTTTCCTATTAGTTTCAAAGTGAGGGGAACTGCAGGCGTTGACTGAAACATATTTTAAAGTAATTTTAAATACCTCTGTCAGTTAACATGCAGAAACAAACTACAACACAAAACACGGCGCATTTTAACCTCCTAGGTCTTCTTCAGGCAAGCTAAACAACATTCAGGACGATGAAAACGAAGAACGAGGAATTACGTATCTTCTCGAATTCGTCTCAAGATGGATTCGTTGAATTTTGTCTGAAGAAGACCGAAGAGGTCAAAACGCGTTGTTTTGTCTTGTAATTTGCTTGCCCATGTTAACCGGAAGAGTCACTGACTTTTTTTTTTAAATACGTTTTCCCGTGTTAAATTTGGATACATGTCTGCAGTTTTCATGTTCTCTTTCGTGTTAAAGCCAAGCCGACACAGTCGCTTATCAATCTGCAGCGCTATTCATTGACTATGATATCAGGTTTCCAAAATATGTCTTGCAATTAAAGAGCACGAAGGCAAATGACATCACGCGAAAAAACTGCTTTCGAAACCTGTTTCAGACAAAAGTATGTTGAACAGTGCTCGCAAGAAAAGCCCAAACTGCAAACTGATTTTGGCACGAATTACTGTTCTGAGCCTTTTTCGGGCATAAGCATGTCACGCACATGACACATAAAAATCACGTGTTTCAGCACGAAACACTGGTACCCTGACACCCGCAAAAAATGGCCGATGAAGACTTTTTTTTTCTTTTTTGCATTTTCGCGGTGCAAATGTTCAAAGATCAAATGTATCTACTCACACATGGATAACCACATAGGACCAAGAGGAAAGCCGAATCGGAATCTGAAAAAGGGATGTACACGTCCCATCTTCCCCCCACGCGGGGAATCCTCCTTTGTCGATGTAATCCACAGGGTTGATGAACTCCACAGACATGGAAGGCTCTGCCTGATCCTCGTTGGGCTCCAGCTGTTCACATGATGCCCGTGTATGGATTTGTCCGAATGGGGATAATTATTGCATCGTCATTTACACACATCATGGTGACTAAGAAATAGAAAGAAGCATTCTTATAAAATTGAAAAAAAAGTGTATTTGTTACATGTTGGGCATTAGAATTATTAGACAATATATGATGTGTAAATAACACGTCAAACCAACAAGACGTTGTGTAAATAGTGGATCATGTGCAGATAAATTCGGAAACATAAACGACGCTTCATATATCTCAATAATTCTCAACTATTACGGCGTGCTATTTTTATTTTCAAATAGTTACCTATGACTCTTAGATACACATCATTCTTTGCAAAACAAAGATATCAAAGGCTCACAAACACAGAGAACAGGCAAGGAAATCATGACTTATCGAAAAGCAGGCTAACATGAATAGACAGACAAACTAGTAAAGACTGAAATGATGGCATGAACAGTATCCACTGACATCTAATATCCACAAGTCGTCACCACCATTATTTTTTTCACCATCGGCACTTGTGCTTTTGGCCCCCTAATGTTTCCCGGTATTTGATAACAACTTCAACCTCAGGATCTTCATGAACGTTGTTATTGCAATGCAGTGTTATATCAGAGGTTCCCTGGTTTTGACAGGGTTTGATACATGATCTGTGACACTCGACTGTTCGTAGTACAGTGTATGCGCGCGCGCGCGCGCGCGTGCGTGCGGCGTGTGTGCGTGTGTGGTGTGTGTGTGTGTGTGTGTGTGTACGGTGCGCCGCGCGCACGATCGCGCACATCCGCAAGCTCGCGCGCACACATGATCTTATCATACTTTCTTATACTGTTTTATACAACTTTTATAATCTTTCTGCATAAAATTACGGCTACTCTCTCCAGGGAGAACTCTCACCACAGCTACCGTGATAGATGAGACACTGTATTAGCCATTAGCCATCGCTAATGGTTCGCCCAAGTCTCTGATCGCGAATTCTCGAGACACAGCACATCACGCACCGGGCTGTCTCCACTTTCGAGGAGGCAACAGGGCTGGTCTTGAGGACAAAGCCAGATGAAGGAAGAGTCGTGACATCATAGTGCGAAACCAAAACAGATTCTGCCTTGCAGCCACTGCGAGGGGATCTGCCAGTCCCTACGCTGACCTCATCAGCCACCACCCTATCTGCAGCACACGTGGATTGCCCCCTTCCTAAATCTTCATTCACGATCGAAGCCAAGCCATACTACTGGATGCTGAACAGAATGGGCAAAATGAGAAAACCCTGGTACATTCCTGCCGTGTTGGGAGAAAGATCTAACGCATTCATTTAAAAAAAATTCCACTGTTTGTACCTGTGCAGCGTGCTACCTCAGCTTGCATGTTGTTGTCAAATTACACTTCTCCATGATCTGCACACAAACCTGTATATCAGACAGGGTCAAAAAATTCCTTGAAGTCGATGAAGTTGTAGTAAGGATCACGTTAGCATTGATGGCGTTTCTTATCAGTAGTTTGATGTTCAACATGTGTCCAGACGTGCCCTTCTTCGGTCGGAACGTACTTATTTTTCAACATTGATTTTTCTTTTTCTTTTTTTTTCTTTGAGTCTGTTCAATAGAACCAAGCAGAGTCATTGGTTTAGAATCATGGAAGTATTATGGTCATTCTTCATTTGAAACTTGATTTAAACAAGATGACAGCCGTGGTATGGTCCTTTGAGGTCGGCTGGGCTAAAAGCAACATTATCTCTCTTTTGACTCTTTTTAACTAATTAGTTTCGTTTTTATTTGTTTGTTTGTGTCTTTAGATCTGCGTTCCATGTTCTCTGGCATATAGTAGTGAAAGCATTGTTGACTTCGCTGTTTCGTTATAAGGTATTACAATCCCAAACGTCTGATGAACTGCTTACTTGAGCGAACGGACATCTTTCACTTCTTCCGAACCATTGGAGCATATAAAAAAATCGCTGCTGGCGCGTCGACAATACTGGTCCAGTACAATGGTATTTAATTCTGACTCTTGAACTGTACAGTTCTTTGCCGTGCTTGGTCCATCTTCAAGCTGATTTGTTGTGTTCTCTGAGGAGGGATCCTGGATACTGTAACCCGGTTCATCTTCAAGCTGATTTGTTGTGTTGTCTGAGGAGGGATCCTGGATACTGTAACTCTAAGCATGTGGTGACCTGGATTTTGCATATTCGTCAAACATGCTTTGCTGTTGTCGTTCCTTGATTCCCTCTCTCATCGCTTTCATCGACGATCTCTTTCTTCCCGGCTTTTACCGCTTTCTGATTTTATTCGTCAACGTCTGTCATACCGCCGCTTGGAGAACTAGGGTCATTTACCCTCTTTTGATTCTTTATGTGATGTTCGGGTCTTGCATTTGAACAATGATCCTTACCGTGTCCTGTTCCATGCAAGTTTATGTCTCATCATTGACAGCCAGCCAGGAAGTTCTCGGCAAAACCTTGTGCAGGGCTAGTGTGATTGGTCAGGAAGAATGTAAGATTTGCCGGCAAACTCAAGTACGTTTCTTATTTCCATTCAGATCCAATGTCCACGTCTACTAGATGTGCTATGACAGGCCGGGGATAAGTACTACGGTGAGTGGGGGGTAGAGGGCCTACCTTACACCGCAGTGCTACCACCTGAACACCAGAAACACGTTCGGTGAGGCGAGGGGGAAAAATTCAATTATGCACTTGGGAATTCAAACCTGCGAAGTCTGACTGCGAATTCGTTGTTCTAGCGATGAATTTACCAGACACCCTTTGGCAGATTCAAGGAGTTATATCCAACCAGCTCCACCCCCCCCCTTCCCCAACCCCCACTCTGCCTCTCCTCCCATCCTCCTTCTCGACTCTCTCCCCGTGCTGAAGCGTTCCGTCCACTCTTCCCATGTATCACGTGCATCCACACCTGCCCTGATTTTCCTGTCTCTCAAGGCAAGGAATTTTAATTTGGAGTCTTCGGACAGGAGTTTTGTTCAATCCCCTCACAGAATGTTCTACAGCTGCAGCGTTCCAGCTTAATGATAGGTCGTAAGTTGGAAGACTGTTGAAAGTTTGATGATTTTGCTGGAGACTGGCGTGGCGCCTACGACAGAGGTCATATTCTTCATTGTGTGAACGATAGAGCGTGTTCCATACTTGTGTTTGAAGTTATCTCCCCCATACCAGATCACGTGACTTTATCCACAGGTGGTGGTGGTCTTTGCCAACGGTGTCGATCTCGCTTCGGCTGGCTCAGGGACGCCCTGCTTATTTATGTCTGGCAAGTTCCAGAATCGGCTCCTTTGACCATTCTGTTTGCATGAAAGGCGCGAACGTTCCATTGTTTGGGGACAGGGGGGAGCTTCCCATACCCTTTTATCATAATGATTATCATGTCTATATCATTGTTATTTTGTTGAGTACTATCATTGTTAATGTTGTTATTGTTAATATCTTTATCATTATCACTATTACGACCATCGTCTTACCCATTATTGATTATGTTATCAGTATGCTTTCATAATCATTATCAGTAGTAGTAGAAATAGTAGCAGTAGGAGTAGGAGTAGTAGTAGTAGTGGTAGTAGTAGTAATAGCAGCAGCAGCAGTAGCTGCAGTGGAAGTAGTAGTCGCAGTAGTAGTAGTAGCAGTAGCAGCAGCAGCAGTAGTAGCAGCAGCAGTAGATAGTAGCAGTAGCAGTGGTTAGTAGTAGTAGTAGTAGTGGTGGTTGTAGTAGTTGCAGTAGTATTTGTACTTGTTAGCAGCAGAAGCAGCAACAGCAGCAGCAGCAGCAATAGTAGTAGTAGCAGTATGGGTCTTTTGGTCATTGTAGCAGAACGATGAAAGAGAGCACACATCGATTCACAAATTACAGAGAGAGGGAGCTGAATGAAACAAACACAGACACAGAGAAGCTCCTCACCGCAGAAGAGATCTGATCCTGAATGCCGGTGACGTGTTCCACTATACCATCCGTGGGGAAGTTGAAGTCGGAGAACATCTTGCCCAGGTCCTCCAGGGGAAGGAACTCCATGTTGTCCAGGAAGTGGCCCATGCAGAGTTCTGCAGACACAGGCCACGTGGTATAAAACCACTGCTCAGTGTTTGCCCTGGATGTATGTTGATTTGTGCGATCGAAGATTCTGTATCTATTTCAGGAAATTCATATCCTTGATTTTCTCCAAATTTCAACTTTCGTTTCCTAAAGTCTACCTTATCTTCTGACCCGCATATATTACACTGTGATCAGCTAATTTCTCTGTTTGATCAGCAAAGGTTTCCTATCCATCAGCAAATCTTATCTTTTAATCAGCATATCTTGGTATTTGATCAACTATTTTTCTTCCTTTCAATATTTCTGAAAGGATGTGTATCTTCTGCAACTTAATGTTGGTAGCCATACAGCAACAGAAAGGGGGGGGGGGTGCAGGTTTTTTTTTTCTTGTTTTTTTTTTTAAAGAAGAAGGGGAATATAGAGGGGTGGCTTTAAAGTGCTTCGTCATAATAAGCACTTTAACCAGGTGTCATTTTGTGACCTTTTTCAGCGTACTTTAGGCAATCCAGAGCTAAAACTGTGACACTGAAGGTAAACAGACTGATCTGAGACAACAATTGAATTCTTTCAACAGAGAAAGGATTAGATCAGGGAAATGAGATTTAAACAGGTCTGTCCCTCCATTAGTATGTCGTATTCAGACGCACGTGTAAGCAATTTCCTTTCTTGTTACGTATCTTCTGATCAACGAACTTCCTCACTTGATTAGCAAATTTGACCCTTTGCTCGACAAACCTCACCATTGATCATCCTTCTCCACCACCACCCCCCCCCCCTCCACCCCCACCCCCTTTTTTAATCCACAAACTTTCATCTTTCGGTCAGCATTGTCTTTTGAACAGCATATTCTATTTTCTTTTTTCTTTTCTTTTTTTGTAACACGCAAACCTGAACTTTCGGTCAGCAAATCTTACCTTTCGACACGAAAATCTGACCTTTCAAGGATCTTTTCCTACGAGAAGAGCGCAGGAATTTGACGTTGCGGAACAGTGTCACCGCCGGGAGGCAGCGATCCACGCACAGGCTTCCAGAGCGAGAGAGAAACTGCAGCTCTGTCCCAGTCCACGTGGTCTTCACTTTCAGCCGGACGTCGAAGATCTTGGCCACTTTCAGATTGGCTGACAACGTTTGTGTCACTGCAACCACAGATGTTCAGAACATAAGTGTGTACGATCATAACACACAGATTTGTTCTTTTTTTCTTTTTCTTACTTTCTTTACCTTTCTGTCTTTCTTTCTTTTTCCCTTCATTTTTGACGTTAATGAAAAACCCTTCTTCTGTTTAGTAGTTGACCCTTTGCCCTAACGTTGAAGCCAAGTAAAATGGGAGTGGTGTCCCCTTCCAGGTCGAACGACCCTAATAGTTACCTGTGCGCCTCTCACCCCATTGGACTTATCTATTTATTTTCCCTCGAACTGCTTAGTAACAGTGTGTGTGTGTGTGTGTGTGTGTGTGTGTGTGGGGGGTGTGGTGTGCGTGCGTGCGTGCGTGCGTGCGCGCGCATGCATGCTTAAGAGAGAGGAGAGAGAGAGAGAGAGGAGAGAGAGAGAGAGAGAGAGGGGTGGGGTGGGGGGGGTCGAGTATGAGAATGCCGGTGGGTGTGAATGATTACGTACATGGACTTTGTGTGGAAGCTGTCAATGCATCATTCAATAAGTAAACAAATTCATTACAAATCCACCCGATCTATTTCCAGCTTATTCATATCAGTAGTGGCACAGCTAACCCCGTAGGTTGCATCAGGCTTTCAGCTTTTTCACCAACAACACACGCACAATATAGCAATCAAGGATCCTTACCAAATATAACCTAAGTCTCGAAATCAGCTGTAAGAAAATCCAATCCATCAGATCAATCCAAATATACTGACTTTCTTTCAAAACTGAAGATTTACTGGCTCAGGGAATGAATTATTTCGAAAAGTAACAGTAACAGTAATAGCAAAGATTTTAATGGAAATGATGATGATAATATAAATAACACTACTAGTACAACTGGTACTACAACTAATCGTGTCTACTATACTACTACTACGACACGACGACGACGACGACGACTACAACTACTACAACATGCTATGATAATAACATTTGATAATAACGACATAATAATAATAATTGTGATAATAACAATAACAATAACTAAACAACAACAATCATAGTGATAATCATCAATGTTATTACTATTTATCATAATCATCA
>CM031621.1:39112743-39116476 GCA_018398815.1 Conus ventricosus
ACAGACAGAACAGATGAACAGACAGAGAGCAAGAAAGAACAGCACATTTAGCTGATTGTCCTGGTAGATTTCTTTGCTTCCGTATAAAGACAGCATTGAAAACAACGCTCTGAAGTACAGCATTTTCCGTAATTCCAAGATGAGGATAATTTTCTCTCTCTCTCTCTCTCTCTCTCTCTCTCTCTCTCTCTCTGTATATATATATATATATATATATATATATATATATATATATAATAATAATAACACACACACATTCCCCATTTTCTTCATCTTCAACATTGTTTTTCTTTTTTTTCTTCTAAAAATTTTAATCTTTGCCAAGTCATATATCTATCTATCTATCTATCTATTTATCTCTCCTTCTCTTCTCTTCTCTCTCTCTCTCTCTCTCTTTATATATATATATATATATATATATATATATATATATATATATATATATTGATGATGTGTGTGTTGTGTGTGTGTGTGTGTGTGTGTGTGTGTCTGTGTGTGTGTGTACTCAGAGAGAGAGAGAGAGAGAGAGAGAGAGAGAGAGAGAGAGAGAGAGAGAGAGAGAGAGAGGGAACTATAGAAACACAGATAGACAGGTAGATAGATAGATAAGCAGAGAGAGAGAGAGCTAGAAAGACAGATAGATGTGTGTGTGTGTGTGTGTGTGTGTGTGTGTGTGTGTGTGTGTGTGTGTGTGTGTGTGTGTGTGTGATGGGGGTAGTGTTTGATCTCCCTATATACCTGTGAAAGAAATTTTTGCTTTAAAAATGCAACTGTCTCTTCAATTTCTCATTGGTGCATTCTCACGTCTTTCCTCCCGACAACATACATCTGCATCTGTAAGTCTGGCAGAGTAAGTATGAACATATGGAACACATTACACTGCAGCAGCTGAAGCCGCAGTCTGTCTGTATCTGGAAACAGCCACGTTTGCCCCCACGTGCATGTTCTACATTCAAAACAATCCCAGCACAAACAAAACGTACCCTTCACCGTTAAAGAGGTTCTTGAGGTTGGCCGGGTCATGGTCAAGGTCTTTAATGATGTCAGCAGCCAGGCTTTTCAATGGTCCCCACAGGCCGGTGTCCGGTAAGTCGTCCACGACTTTCATCAACAGATCTTTGCCGACATCCTTGGCAAATCTGAACAACAAACGACATTTCACCGACCTTCAAAGAAACTTCAGTGTGACATTGTAATTCATGGACTGATTGCTTGACTGTTGGATTGTCCCGTTGATTGATGGGTTGACTGACAGATTCATTTCATCATTTGTTCATTCATTCATTTGTTCACTCGTTAGGCTTCTTCAGTCAGTCTGTAATGTAAGCCTGCAATTAATTAACAACGGTTGTAATGTTAAGAAAAAAATATTGTAACAAGAAAAACATTCTACACAGCGTTATCTATTCATATTTCCCTACTAAAAACAATTGTAATCATAACAATAAACAATGTTACTTATTCAAAACAATTGTAATCATAACTATAAACAATGTTACCTATTTGATGTTGAGATGCTACATATCGCATACCTGAACGCTCCCCCTTTCCCTCTGGAATTAATTGTAAGTCCATTTAAGTCATTTCGAATTGGAACCCATACACAAAAATGGAATATGAAAATAGCAAATGTGATTCTGACCATACGGTGATTGTTTTTTTTGTGAAGCATCTTGTCAAGATGTCTTCTACAGAACGCAGTGGGAACGCGGAACACTTGCATGGCAATAAAAAATTTAAAAGGAACACTTGCAAGGAAAGAAAAAAAAAAGAAAAAAAAATGATTTTGATGGAGACAACTGTAAACTGTGTTTTTTCAAGCTCTCAGTAGGAATACGTGCAAAAGTGACGGACTCGTCACGAAAGCTTCGTATCATGAAATTTCTCCTTTTTAAGGACGTAACAAAACCTGGATTAGTACGGAGTGGTGTTTACACCATAGTCTTCGCCCGTTCGTTCATAACATCCCCAATACTTCACCTAGAAAAGAATGGAACAGAAACCCTGCACTGGCTGCCAGAAACAGACAACGGCATCACTTAAAGAACGACTTCACTTCAAACGTTTATTTTACATCTGACCTCTAAGCTTCCTGAATGTCCGGACGGGAAGAGATGAACCTACCGTGTATATGTCCATTGAACTATATAAGTATTACAGAACTTAAAAGAAAGAAGCAGCGCCATGCGACACTCACCTCTTCAGCTCTTCAAGAAACTCAGAAAACCCTTCAGTAAGCTGGCTGAAGTCGACCACGTTGCCGATGTGCTTGAAAGTGAAGTCCTTACACTCCTGGTGCCACTTGGGGATCGGCTGCAGGCGGTCCAGGAACGGGGAGGGATCCACGTAGTAACACAGATCTAGATCCTTTGCTGTGCGTTTCATGGCCAGATGAAAATGGGAATCGTCGCAGCCGTTGCTACCGTTAGACACACCGATGACCTGACGAAGACCAGCAGAAGTGTATTTGGAAGGAACGGGTTTTACATTTAAGACTTACTCTGTATAATGTCACGATGAAAATAACAAGTGATACTGTTTTACAGACATGTGAAATGTAACATTTGCAGAGATGAAAAAAAAAGAAAAAGAAAGACAACTTCTATACGCTTAGATATACCCACAGCTAAACTTCCTTTCAAGTAAACTTTCTTTCATTCTCTTTCTTTCTCTCTTGCTGTCTTTCTTTCTGTCCTTTACTTCTTCCTTCTGTCCTTTTTTTTCGCATACACAAAGTGAATGTGTCACAACACCACACAACAGAACATAAAGAAACCCTGAGGCTTTGTATCAAACGCCCAAACACCGAAAGTCCACCAGAGAAGGTCCATTTGTGATAGAACATAGAGACTTACAAGGAGCGCGAGAGTTGTGGTTACTTGTTGGAGATGAAGACTTACAAGGTGC
The DNA here is from genome assembly GCA_018398815.1 of Conus ventricosus. Lineage (NCBI taxonomy): Eukaryota > Metazoa > Mollusca > Gastropoda > Neogastropoda > Conidae > Conus > Conus ventricosus. The sequence goes on from CM031621.1 coordinate 39,115,651, forward strand.
GTGAGAGTTATGGTTACTTGTTGGAGATGAAGACTTACAAGGTGCGTGAGAGTTGGGGTTACTTGTTGGAGATGAAGACTTACAAGGTGCGTGAGAGTTGTGGTTACTTGTTGGAGATGAAGACTTACAAGGTGCGCGCGAGGTGTGGTTACTTGTTGGAGATGAAGATGAAAAGAAAAGGTGAGGAAAAGGAGGATGGAGACTCCACCTCAAAGAAAATGTTAACAGAATTTTTTATTGTGGAAAAAAGAGTTTGGAAGACAACAAAGTAACCCTATCTGAGCAATTGAAATAGGCAGAAACGACCTGGGTGAGAACAAACAAACAAACAAACAAATTGGTAGACAATCTTTCTTCTTGGGATGATGACATGCGTTCTGTTTGAGAGAGTCAACGTTTATTTTATCGGAAACAATCTTACTCCGGAAACATACTGGTCACGTCGATCGGTGTCTCAGTCTGTGTAACGTATTTCTCGCTGGAGTGAAAACATAGCTTGGTTTTCGTGATGAGAAATTATTTTGCAACAAAGGTTTATTCCGTGTGTTCAGTTTATCGGTATTTCGCTGTACTCTGCTTGCCGGTAAAGGCACACATTTTGTTTCTCTCTTTTTTTTTTTCACTGTTCTGTCTTCTGTGCTGCACCGATGATAGACCTAGTTTTCTCACGCTGCTCATTTTGATCACTGTGCGAACGCGCCGCTCACGCGCGCGCAAATGCACACACACACACACACACACACACACACACACACACACACACACACACTGCAACACACATGCCACACTTGCTCGTCCTATCGCTGCGCAAGCACAGGCAATCCAC
>CM031621.1:39124483-39164483 GCA_018398815.1 Conus ventricosus
GATCTTTTACCTGAGAGAAAAGAGGTGGCCTGCTTGACGATAGCTTTGCCTTCGAAAATCCTCTGCATTGCCAGATGGAAACTGGAAGACACACACACAAACACGCACGCACGCACGCACGCACACACGCACGCACGCACGCACGCACGCACGCACGCATACACACACACACCAATGATTTCATCAGGTAGGAGCAGCAACGTCTCTCTCCCCATGCATATTTCCCACCTCCGTCCCGCCCCCAACCTCTCATCCCCCTCTCCCACCCCACCCCTACACCATCTCTTCTTCCTCCCTTCTCCTTGTCTGGTGAGGTGGATGGGGGGGGGGGGGGGGGGGGGGGTTAGCACTATGTGTGCGGAGCCTCCTCTGGGGGTTGCCAAGGTCAATCTGACGCTGGAACTGGTGCTGCTGTGTGATGTGAATGGGGTAAGAGGGGGGGTGAGGGGAGCTGGGATGAGCTGGGTGGGTGTGATGGTGCCAGTGGGGAGGCACAAAAGATGGGACAACAAATCAATAGAATAATGAATGAATAAATAAATAAAGGGATAAACAAATAAATAAACGTGTGAATAACTGAATAACGGTAGTGAACAAATAACAACTTTTATTTGAATTTTTTTTTTAAAATACATTTAAAATAAATGCACGATACATTATGCTTTTCTTTGTTCAGCGTACCTAAATAGTAATTGTTACCAACACTGGTAAGACATATAGTGTGAGGCACACCATTTTTCATGATCTATATTACGCAATGTCAGCCCTCGTCAATATGAAATCCGTTCAGTAACTCATGAATGCCAGAGAGTGAAAAGCGTGACCTTCAAACATTTTTCATTACTTTTTTTTTTTTTTTTTTTTTGCTGTCCCATCTTCTGTGCCACCTTAGTGGCATTGCACCCACGCCGCTCATTGCGACTCTCCCCTCCCCCTCCGTCCACAGCAGCAGCCCGGCCCGACCTGCCGCAGCTCCGTCACTGGCAATCCACATGGAGCAGTTAATGTCAAGTCGCCAAGAGGCAACCCAGCGGAGGAGACACTGCACTGCTGCCGAGTCACTTCAGTGGTGTTCAGTGGCGCCTGTTCTGATCCAACATACGCAGGACACCACTACTAAGCCCCCTACTGACGACAATAATTTCATCGCGGAGCCGTCGTGAGTGAGCTCTATCTCTCTCCGGAGGGCGCCACCACGTCCGTCCAAAGACAGCCCCATGAATTTGCCGATACCGGTGACCCCGAAGAAAACAAACCAAGGCCACAGACGTGGAGAGGACATCAAAACTGAGGTCACCATGAGAGCAGGGCATGAAGGGCCACAGAATTTGAGACTTTCTATGCTGATCGATAAGAATGAGGATGATGAAGATGATACTATGGATTTCCATTGCCTGGCCTGAGATACTTATTCATAATGTATCCTGGCATCAACCATGCCTGAGAGATACAGACACCTGCAGTGTTGGTCAGGATATTTGAGCCACATCTAAAAAAAAGGCGTCCATGAAGTGGATGAAACTCGACTGTGTGGTCCCAGTCTTCCCAACTGAGCCGTAGCAAACTCAACTCTGGGCAGCAGCCGGTCGGGGTAGAAAAATCCTACATGACTGATGGGAATCCAACCCACGACCTCCCAGCCGGGAGTCTGTGACGCTAACCACTTCACCACGGCAGCTGGTGACCTTAAAACAAATTAATAGCCGCGGGAATGTTTCAGAACAGTAAAAAGAAAAACAAAAATCCAGTCTTTTTTTTTTCTTTCAAACAAAACACACATTCAACTGGCCAACACGCACTGAAAACAAACAATTTTGGAAAATGACGAAACAGATGTCGTGATGGTATCTTTAAAACGGTGGTACGACACGCCAGTCTTCAAAATGACATCAACAGGCGACCTGAGATCTTCATTGCGTCCAGTCCTAGGGACATTTACTGAGCTCAGCGCAGCCAATACTGCAGCCCCACACAACCTACCCTGTGACTGTGCTCATTCCACTCAATAACTGCATCTCCAAAGCAAACTGGATACATGTGACGTTCATGCGCTATATATCAGAAAGGAAATTTTCGTAACATTACGTTCCTCCACGACCACCACCCACCAGGCATACGCTATAAATAGTGGGTCTCTCTAATTGGAGCATAGAATTATCTCCCTCATGAGAGGATGGAATTATCTCCTTCATTGAAGGATGCAATTATCTCCATCGTTGGGGGGGGGGGGGGGGAGGCATAGAATTATATAGAATTATCTCTCTCATTGAGGATAGAATTATCTCCCTCTTTGGAAGACCGATTTTTCTTCCTCTTTGGAACATTATCTCCCTCATTGGAGGATAGAACTACCTCCTTCATTGGAGGATAGAATTGTTTCCCTCTTTGGAAGACCGAATTTCTCCCTCATCGGAGGATAGAATTATCTCTCTCGGACTGGGGGGGGGGGGGGGGGGGGGGGGGGGACTGATACTTATTTTTTTCATTGGAGGACAGAATCATCTCCTCATTGGAGGATAGAATTATCTCCCTTTGGGAGCGGGATCGAATTATCTCCCTTCTGTCCCTCACTGACCCATTTTGGCGCGTTCGATGGCGGAGAAGACCTGCCGGGGGTGCTGGCTGACGTCCCCCAGTTGGTCCAGCACGGTGTTGAGGGCTCCACGGATCTCCTTCTCCGCGAAGGGCAAGGCCACCACTGCCGCGTCTTTAATGTTCTGAAACGGTGAAGCAGGGGCGGATCAGAAACGGGTGTGGGAACGGCGGGGTGGGGGAGAAGGGAGGGGAAAAAGTGGGGACAGGAAAAGGTAGTTATAGGGACTACGGAATACCCTCTTGCCTTCTTTCGTTCTCTTTTTCTCCTTTCCACCCCTAGCCTCATTCTGACCCCTACCTCCCTGGTTTTTGGGGCCGGGGGGGGGGGGGGGGGGGGGGGGGGGGGGGGGGAAATCTATAAAACCCTGGAAAGCGCAGAAGTCTTAAGAAAGAAACACAGCGTAACACAATGTGACATATCACAGTACAAAACGATGAAACCCACTAAAGTGAAACCGAACTCAATACACTACAAAACAATACAACAAGAAGACAAAGGAACACTGTGCACTATGATACTTTTCATGCACTATTTGACAATGAAAAGTACGATGGATCAGCTCAATACAATACAACGACAGACAATGGAACACATTACAATAAAACGCAATGCAATGCAGTATAGTTGGTAGCGCGAAGGGATTGGTGGTGGTGGTGGTGGTGGTGGTGGTGGTGGATGTGGGTCGCAGGAGCTATGCCACTCCCTCTCCATCCCCCTCCCCTGACCCCAGGACATCCCCCCTCTCATTTCTTCTTTACCTCCTGCTCAGTGCTCCTCTCTACGTTCCTTACCGTCCATGCTGGGAAACACACACACACACACACACACACACACTCACACACCACACACACACACACACACGCACCACTTCAATTTATACTATTTTAAGTTCACGAGGGGCCATGTCAATTTTTCTTCATTATTTTCTCCCCAAAGTTAAAATTCGATTCGTGTTGTTTATAGCAGTCAGGCGGACAGAGAGACTTAGTCAGACATTCCTGCCTTCTCTTCCACCTTCCCCCCCCCCCCCCCCCCCCAACATCCACCCCATCCCCACCCCAGCCCCACCCACCCCCAAGCACACACACACACACACACACACACACAAACACACACACACACACACACACACTTTCCCCCAGACCCACAGCAAACATGTCGGTGCTTCACTGTGCACATCCTCCATCAAACTCTGAGCACGTGCGGCCAGTTCCTGTACTTTGTGATCAAAGGAGACCACGCACACCGTCCGCTGCCTCGCTAAGGGCCACAGTGGTCTGCAACGCTTGTTCCGTCTTCTTGGGCAGTCCCTTTACCGCCGTGGACAGAGGTTCGAATCTGTGGACATAAGATTACTTGTAAACAAACAAACAAAAACAAAAAAGCAAGGTTTCTATGACATGTTTATTTGAATTTGTAAATCGTTAATCCAGTGAAGTTGTTGGATTTGATTATTCTTTTGTTGTTGTTGTTGTTGTTGTTGTTGTTGTTATTGTTGCTGTTGTTGTTGTTTTTGTTTGTTTGTTTGTTTGTTTTTTGTTTGTTTGTTTGTTGTTGTTTTTTTGGGTTTTTTTTTTTTTTTTTTTTTTTGGGGGGGGGGGCAATAACACCAGCGACACACATGTTCTCCAAAATGTTACCGTACACATCCAAACTGTGCTGCATCATCGTCTGTTTTCATCAAAGAACACACACATGCACACAAAATGCTATTACTACACGTATAATATGAACAGTGCATTTCTAATGCGTACATTTTGAACAAGTAGCATTATCTTCGCACACCAAAGAGTACCTTTTTTTTGTTTGTTTGTTTGTTTGTTTGTTTTTTTTCCTGTTCTCTCTCTCTCTCTCTTCTCTCTCTCTCTCTCTCTCTCTCTCTCTCTCTGTGTGTGTGTGTGTGTGTGTGTGTGTGTGTGTGTGTGGTGTGTGTGTGTGTGTGTGTGTCAGAGAGAAGAAGAAGAAGAAGAAGAAGAAGAAGAAGAAGAGGAGGAGGAGGAGGAGGAGAGGAGGAGGAGGAGGAAGAAGAGGAGGAGGAGGAGGAGGAGGAAGAAGAAGAAGAAGAAGAAGAAGAAGAAGAAGAAGAAGAAGAAGAAGAAGAAGAAGAAGAGCAACAACAACAACAACAACAAACAACAACAACAACAAGAAATATGAAAGTCCAGTTTAATATTAGGTAAAAAAGAATCGAACCCGCTGATAGCCCATTGGTGTCTTTGTCCTGATACCGCTCGGCCAGGCCATTGGCTATCTTCTCCAGGGGTTCGATGATCCGCTGAGCCCGGTGGTCAAAGGCACTGGCCATGTCCTTCATCAGATTCACCGAAAAGTCCTGTCCAGGTTTAAAAAAAAAAAAAAACCAGACGAAAAACTCGCCATTATTAATTTGCTGCTGTTGCTGTTTTATAACCCCTCTTTTCATTTCCGTAACTAGCACAGTGTGGGGAAGGGTGAGAGAGACGACTCTGACAAACCCATGCATTCCCAGTCAACCTCAACTTAATCCGCATTGCATTCTAGACAGCAATAAAGAAAAAGAAAAAAAAAACGATTGCAAGTAGTCGCAGCTTATGAACCAATGCAAATTAGAACATAAAAAAGTACCAGATGAATAATAAACCGTTGCATCAAACAGAGCAGGCAACAAGAATGACAAACATCTGTACACACTGGCAGTGAATAAACATGTAGGTGCTAGAGCAACACACAAAAATAATCCCATCCCCCCCCCCATCCCCCCACCCCCAAGATGCACGTAAACGCTTGTCTAATTCATATTGGCATCAAAAAGGTGAATAGCCAAGCTGTGAGGTAAAGAATTGCAAAAAAATATGTAGAAAGAGGGAAATAAACAAAAGAAAAGAAAGAAGAAAAGATCATGTCCCCATTTGTTTTGGCAACAGAAATTGGTACGCCCAAGATAAACACTTCCAAAAAAAAAGTGTGTCGCACACTACAGAAGAGCATCTTTCTTCCGACTCCTCCCCCTGTGCCCCCCCCCCCCCCCCCCCCCGCCCCTATATGCCCCGTCCGACACTCTTCCTTCCTACCTGGGCTCCCGTCGGCTACTATTTGTAATCAGTCACCTGACCCCAGCATAGAATTCTTCAGGGTCATCGGTGAACATTTAAAACGTTTCACGTGCTGGGTTGTGTCTGCAAAGTCACTGTTTCGCCATAGTAAAGTATGGAGTATCGCTTGACTCGTGCGTTCTGTTTTAGAAAGACCGTTTGTGTTTGGCAGTGTGACGCAAAAGCAGATAAGTAAATAAATGCACACATACATACATACATACATACATACACACATACATACATACATACATACATACATACATACACACATAAACAAGTAAATAAATAAATGAATAAATCAATAAATTAATTGACGAATAAATGAATAAATGTATAATCAATATATGCATAAATAAATAATTGTATAAATGAATGAATACATACGTAAATAATACACAAATACATAAATCAGTAGACGAATTAGTAAATAAATATGTAAATAAATACATACATAAATGAATAAATTATAATATCATTAATTGGTTAATGGATGAATGAATGAATGAGTTAATCAATTAATCAATGATTCAATTAATTAATGGATGAATGAATGAATGAATGAATACGATAATCATCAATACTCAATCAATCACAATCAATAACGCATCTCGATGTACGTGACTGGAAAGCTGTGAATGTGTGCAGCTCATGCAGCACACATGTTGCTGAACGGCATCAGAAATGGGTAAGGGTGACTCATGTCCGTGCTTCTTGCTGCTTTGTGTGTGGCCTTGTGGTGGTGTGTGTTGTAGTTGTTGTGTTGTTGTTGTTGTTCTGAGCTCGACGGACGCCTATTGTGAGATGACTTATCCAGTGTCGCGATAGTGTCTTTGCGTCGGCTTGGCTTAGCACTTCCTTACTTTCTTGCCTTACCTTGCTTGCTTGCTGTGCCTTACTTGCTTACTTCTTCTTCTTACTTTCCTTAGCCTACCTACCCTACTTCCTGACTACTTGACTTCTTACTTACCTTACGTTCCTACCCTGACCTACTTCCTTACCTACCGTCCTTGCTACTAACACTACCTTACCTTCCTTACCTTACCTTACTTACCTTGCCTTACCTTACCTTACCTTACCTTACTAACTACCTTACCTTACCTTACCTTACCTTACCTTACCTACCTTACCTTACCTTACCTACCTTACCTTACCTTACCTTACCTTACCTACCTTACCTTACTTACCTTACCTTACCTACCTTACCTTACCTTACCTTACCTACCTACTTACCTTACCTTACCTTACCTTACCTTACCTTACCTTACTACTTACCTTACCTTACTACCTTACCTTACCTTACCTTACCTTACCTGACTGACGCCTGAAGGATAATTTTCAAAGCGATCCTGAGACTCAAACTGCACCTCAAAAGCAGGCCTGTTTTCCACCTTCCTTCTCTCCTTCCCCTGCACCCCCCTCCCCTTCCCCCCAACACACATTTTGCTTTTCGTCCCACTCCCACCACCCACCCTCACTCCTTCTCTCTATACCACCACATCATACTGCTCTTCTGCCACTCATGATGTGACTTCTACCAACAGTCATACTGCTCTTCTGCCACTCATGATGTGACTTCTACGAACAGATCATACTGCTCTTCTGCCACTCATGATGTGACTTCTACCAACACATCATACTGCTCTTCCGCCTCGCATGATGTGACTTCTACCAACAAGTCATACTGCTCTTCTGCCTCTCATGAAGTGACTTCTACCAAACATCATACTGCTCTTCTGCCCTCATGATGTGACTTCTACAACACATCATACTGCTCTTCTGCCACTCATGATGTGACTTCTACCAACACATCATACTGCTCTTCGCCTCTCATGATGTGACTTCTACCAACAATCATACTGCTCTTCTGCCTCTCATGAAGTGACTTCTACCAACACATCATACTGCTCTTCTGCCTCTCATGATGTGACTTCTACCAACACATCATACGCTCTTCTGCCTCTCATGATGTGACTTCTACCACACATCATACTGCTCTTCTGCCTCTCATGATGTGTCTTCTACCAACACATCATACTGCTCTTCTGCCTCTCATGATTGACTTCTACCAACACATCATACTGCTCCTCTGCCTCTCATAGTGTGACTTCTACCAACAATCATACTGCTCTTCTGCCTCTCATAGTGTGACTTCTACCAACAGTCATACTGCTCTTCTCCTCTCATAGTGTGACTTCTACCAACACATCATACTGCTCTTCTGCCATCTATGATTGTGACTTCTACGAACAGATCATACTGCTCTCTGCCCTCATGAGTGTGACTTCTACCAACACATCATACTGCTCTTCCGCCTCGCATGATGTGACTTCTACCAACAGGTCATACTGCTCTTCTGCCTCTCATGAAGTGACTTCTACCAACACATCATACTGCTCTTCTGCCTCTCATGATGTGACTTCTACGAACAGATCATACTGCTCTTCTGCCTCTCATGAAGTGACTTCTACCAACACATCATACTGCTCTTCTGCCTCTCATGAAGTGACTTCTACCAACACATCATACTGCTCTTCTGCCTCTCATGAAGTGACTTCTACCAACACATCATACTGCTCTTCTGCCTCTCATGATGTGACTTCTACCTACACATCATGCTGCTCTTCTGCCTCTCCGAGTCGTGTGTTCCCTGCATGATCACAGACACACCTTCATGATGTTGATGTTGTAGGAGAGGCGCCCCTTGTAGCACACCTCCACTCGCAGGATGTCCCACTGTCTGTTGATGATGCCCAGATGGATTTCCGCCCACACCTTGTCGTAGACCGACAGGTCCACGTAGCCGTTCAACATTCCTGAATCACCACCACCACCATCACTACCGTAACAACAATATCAAGCTCAACTTCTCCTGAATCACCACCAACACCATCGTAGCAACAATGTCAAGAATAACGTCACGAACAACACCAAACAACAACAACAACAACAAACAGCAATAAACAAGCAGTGACATTAACAACAGAAACAAGCAACAACAGGCAACAACAATAACAACAAATAAGCAAACTTTAACAACAAAGAGAGAGAGAGAGAGAGAGAGAGAGAGAGAGAGAGAGGAGAGAGAGAGAGAGAGAGAGGAGAGAGGAGATTACGTTGCTTATAGCCCAGCCGACCGCAAAGGGCCATATTCAGGGCTGTCACCGCGTTTAAGTCAATTCAAATAATTAGAAAACAAATAAACAACCAAATGAACAAACAAACAAAAACAGCATCACCCCCAGCCCCACCCCAACACATACAAAACCCTTTAAAAATACACCTCCTAAAAACACATGGGAAATTTCGTTTGTTTGTTTTTTCTCCAGAAAATCTTAGATCAGATGAAAACTGTTGATCTCTTTCAGAAAAAGAGTGTCATCGTGACATTCCAGGATGAACAAACAAATAAACAACCAAACAAAAAACATCAGTCTCCTCGTCCTGTCGGCCTGACTCACATACATTCATCCGAAACGCTGGCCAGACAGCGTCAACCAGGCCAACAGGAAGTAGTGAATGCCTTCAATGGTGCTTCAACTAGCGGAGAAAGAAAATGCTGATCCTGTTCCGTCTACATCTTTGGTCCGCTCGCATCGCCAGACATTAGAAGGTCTATTCTCGATAATGGCAATAACTTAACAGCTCGAAGGTATCTACCAAGTGTTTGACAAATGGTAAAAATGAATATTTGGTTTTTTTCCGACCAAGTCATAACGATGAAGGTCTATTCTCGATAATGGCAATAATGTAACAGCTCGAGGGTACCTACCAAGTGTTTGACAAATAGTAAAAATGAATATTTGTATTTTTTGCCGACCAAGTCATGCCGATCCATCCAAGGGGGGTTATTACCTATCATAGAGGAAAAAGGAAATAATCAGCCCAATCTGGGTGTTGGTTAATCTTTCTTGAATACGATGTCCGAAGTATAATTCAACGAATTGGCTGCTTGATGTCGGTTAGGTCAATTTCCCATTCGATCCATCTCTAGTCTTGATCTTGCAGTGATTATCAACTACACATATCAGCATCAGAAACCTTCGGACAGACGTTTTCTGTTCACTTCAGTTTCAAAGTGAGGTGACTGCAGGCGGAAATTGAAACAAATGTTAAAAGCAATAATTACTAACTCCGACGGTTAAGGTGGACGAACAAACTACAAGACAAAACACGGCGCGTTTGAACCTCTTAGGTCTTCTTCAGGCAAGACCAACGTTCTTGGCTTTCATGGTCTTGGATGTAGTTTATCTTGACTGAAGGGGACTTAAGATGTCGAAACGCGTCGTGTTTTGTCTTGTCATTTGTTTATCCATGCTCACCGGCGGAGTTACTTAGAATTACTTTCAAAATTTGTTTTCTGTTCAAGTCGTCTGCTCCTCGCTGTGTGCAACTGGAGAGGCTGTGCTGCACGGATTACGTCATTGTGTGTCATTTTCTTTCGGTAACAACACGGATTACGCCATTGTGTGTCTCTTGTCCATTTCTTTCGGTAACAACACGCATTACGTCATTGTGTGTCTCTTGTCCATTTCTTTCGGTAACATCACGAATTACGTCATTGTGTGTCTCTTGTCCATTTCTTTCGGTAACATCACATACACATTGTGGTTGTCATTTCTTCGGTAACACCCGAAGTCATGTGGCCTGTCCATTCTTCGGTAAATCGAATTTATTGTGCTCTGTCTTTCTTTCGCAAAACTTCGACAACCAGTCACACATGTGTACATTAACTCTAGCTTTAGTTCGGAACACATGACTGGTCACGTTGCGACACATGATCCGCGATCATATCCTATTTTTAGTTCAAGTATGGTGACCGATGGAAGAATGCTGGTAAACTCCTTAAATGATATCATAATTTTTTTTGTACATGGTGCCGGGTTTGTATACATAAACAAAGTTTGTTTGTTTTTTACAATCATTAATTCTATATGGGAAACTGTTTTTCTTTTCTTCATCTTTTGTTTTCGAAATGTATCCTATTTTGTGGACGTGCAAACCTGTGTTCAACACATTATTACCTATCTCGAAAGAACATCTTTTAAGAATCTAGCTAAGTGTAAAAATGTTTACTGACACTGAATCAGTGTCTGGGTACTTTAAACATGCTCTCTCTGACTTATCTCTGTTGTCTTGTTTTTGTTTTAGTTAATCTATACATACTGTAGTATACATGTCGAGCCTTGCAACTGGACAAGAACTGTGATCTTTGGTGGTCACCTGACCATCGGTGATACTCACGGAACAGGACGTCGATGCCATTCTCAAAGTACAGGCCGAAGCTGGCGCCCACCGCCTTGGAGCCCAGCTCCTTCTTCCAGTCCACCTTGGGCAACGCCACTTTGAACTTGAGCAGCACTTTGTCCAGCAAGCTGCGCTTGACTCGGGCCACGGCGGGGTAGGTGTATTCTCACTGGAAAGGGAAACAAACAATAACAAAAGTGTGTTTATCAAAGATATGTTATCCCCCCACTTCTTCTCTCTCTCTCTCTCTCTCTCTCTCTCTCTCTCTCTCTCTCTCTCTCTCTCTCTTCACACACATACACATCACGAGTACGTACGCGCGGGCGCACACACAACACACAACACACACACACCACACACACACACACAACACACACACACACACACAGTGTATGTGGAGGATGAGAGAAGGGAGGAGGTGCGAGTGTGTATTTCATTTGACTGAATTAAAAGTATACTATGGAGCAAACATTGGAGGATGAAAGTGTCGGTGCACCGCACATTAGTACATGTATAAAGCCACACTCTTCATATTAAACGCAAAAAGATTAATATCAGCAAGTGAATGTCCATCTGTTGAGAAAAAAAAAACCCAGAGTCAAGGCATGATGAGTATGAGTCAATTTCGTTAAAAAAAAATGACAGTGGGGAAACAAGGATGGAGGCCCTACTGTTAAGTGAGTGAGAAGGAGAGAAGAGAGAGAGAGAGAGAGAGAGAGAGAGAGAGAGAGAGAGAAGTCGAAAAAGTGCGTGTGTGTGTGCGTGCGTGCGTGCGTTTGTGTGTGTCTGTGTGTCTGTGCGTGTGTGCGCGCGTGCGTGCGTGCCTGCGTGCCTGCGCGCGCGCGCGCGCGCGCGCGTGTGTGTGTGTGTGCGTGTGTGTGTGTGAACGCGCGGATGTATGTAATATATCTGGATCCTCGCTTTTTAATTCAGACAGTTCAAAATCGATGAGTTATATATTTCAAGAGAGAGACAGACAGACAGACACACGGACAGACAGACAACAGACAGACAGACGGACAGACAGACAGACAGACAAACAGAGACAAAGACAAAGACAAACAGAGAACAAAGACAGACAAAGACAGACCCACAAAGAGAGAGAGAGAGAGAAGAAGAGAGAGAGGAGAGAGAGAGAGGAGAGGAGGGAGGGAGGAGGGAGGGAGGGAGGGAGGGGGGGGAGGGAGGGAGAGGAGGAGAGAGCGTGTGTGGGTTTTTTTCTTTTTTTTTCTTTCTTTCCAATGTCCATTTCGATTAACCTTTGGGTGTTAGTTGAAGCGGCACATAGAGCACCAACGTCTTTCCGGACACTCTGATTCTTAAAACTCCATCTCCTCTCAGGCCTGGTTTCTTTCCTTCGTTATTTTGGGGAAGGATAACATGAAATAACAACCAGATGGCCACTTACGAGAGCAGAGACATCTGCCACTAACATCATTTTATTTAAACCAGGGGAAGTAATAGTATGTGCAGATTTAATGAGTTACTTCCCATGAAATTTTCTTGGCCCTGGATATGAAAACTGCAAAACGTCAACGTTTACGTCTCAAGAAAGCTTTGGTAAACCATGAAAATATTTTCATTTTTCGACAGTTATTAATTCTTAAACAGTATCTTTCGCATTGTTCATCTTCAGTTAAAATTGTGTAGTAATCGTGGTGAGCGAATCCAAGATCTGCCTTTTAGTCCGGATTCGCTCGGCGGATCCGCACCGATATTTCATGATATGCTCTCTTGGTCATGCTTCATCTTTCCATCCCGTTTCATGGAAGTCGATCCCACAGTTTTTGGGGGTACTGTTGCTGACAGACTGACAAACAGTTAAACAGACCGCGGGTCTACACGCACCCCCATCCCCTCCTTCCCTGCTCTTCTTTGCCGTCTTTGCCGGATGGTAATAATTGTTCTTTTAAAACCAACCATGGATTAAAGGGGCTACCAGTCGTCCATGGGGGGTCTTTTAGTTTGGTGCACTGTGAGACCTCGGTGATGGGCTTCACCATCAACGTTATTGACACTTTCGTATTTATTACAACATACATGTAATCAAGCTTACTCTCAACTGAGATCTCTGCTGCGGTCCTGGGGGTGAGATAGAGTGGGGGGGGGGGGGGGAAATAAAAGTTACTTTATCACGTATGTCTGAAAACGTGACTGCTTGCTTACCTCATCATGGTGTTCTCATAGTCACGTGATGCCTCGTGACGTCTGGGGTGGGTGACGTAAACCCCGAGCGCTGTCTGACGGACGGTGTGTTTGTCGTCATGCATCATGGCAGCCAACAAGGTTGTAGCCGTCTGCAGAACATGGGCGGATGGACAATGTTCGCGTTCAAAGCATGGACATGTCTGTGTTAATGGCATGCTCCTTTTCTGCTGTTGTTTATAGGCCAGCCAAAAACTACAGGAAGCTGCATTAAGCTTGTCACTCCAAGGTGCCAGACAAAGCCAAACATTTAAGTAATCAACTATGATATAGCGAACAGACACGATTAAGATCCCATCCATATGTGCAGCAACAACACCTTGGAATTTGTATGATAACACCTCCAAGTAAATACCCTGTGGGAAAAAAAGACAAGCCCTACCTGAAAGCATAAAGGGTAAGACAGAATAAAATACTCTATCCTGTTGCATATGACTAACAACAGAGAGGTTGTGGCCAACCCTGACTGTCCAAGCGTTCGTCTCGGCACTCGTAAAATGACCTAGTTTCTCTTCTTCATCTCCCTCAACCCCATAAAAGAATGATGAACTGTTCACCAAGTTCCTCCAGTTCTGTCGGTGGCGTGCCAAGGCCGGGGTCTCTGCCAGTGGTTGTCTTGTCCACTCTGCTGTGTTGTCAATGGTTGTCTCTGTCCACTCTGCTGTGTTGTCAATGGTTGTCTCTGTCCACTCTGCTATATGTCAATGGTTGTCTCTGTCCACTCGGCTGTGTGGTCAATGGTTGTCTCTGTCCACTCTGATTGTTGTCAATGGTTGTCTCTGTCCACTCTGCTGTGTTGTCAATGGTTGTCTCTGTCCACTCTGCTGTGTTGTCAATGGTCGTCTCTGTCCACTCTGCTGTGTTGTCAATGGTTGTCTCTGTCCACTCTGCTTTTGTCATGGTTGTCTCTGTCCACTCTGCTGTGTTGTCAATGGTTGTCTCTGTCCACTCTGCATATTGTCATGGTCGTCTCTGTCCACTCTGATGTGTTGTCAATGGTTGTCTCTGTCCACTCTGTTGTGCTGTCAATGGTTGTCTCTGTCCACTCTGTTTATTGTCAATGGTTGTCTCTGTCCACTCTGCTGTGTTGTCAATGGTTGTCTCTGTCCACTCTGATGTGTTGTCAATGGTCGTCTCTGTCCACTCTGATTGTTGTCAATGGTTGTCTCTGTCCACTCGGCTGTATTGTCAATGGTCGTCTCTGTCCACTCTGCTATATTGTCAATGGTGTCTCTGTCCACTCTGATATGTTGTCAATGGTTGTCTCTGTCCACTCGGCTGTATTGTCAATGGTTGTCTCTGTCCACTCTGCTGTGTTGTCAGTCCACGGGTCTTGTTTTTTTCTTTCTGTCTTTACATCCGTCTTCCTCTCTTGGCGGTTCCACAGTGAGCAGTGTTAGTTGGACCGTTGTTTCATGGTACAGTTACCACGCCAACGTAATTTTTTTTCCTTACCTGATCTTCAGATGTCCAATGTGTTGCTTGATAATTTGGCACACTAGATCTTTGTAGACCAGTATCCTTGGGTTTATCTTGCGATAACATCTGAATTCCCACAGCTGAGAGTCGTCTTTCCATTTCAGTGGTGAGGGTCCATGTACCATACGCATACAGGAAGTAGGAACTATCCATACACAGAGCTCGATTTTGTATTTCATGGAGATGTTATAATCTAGCCGTTAAAGTTTCGCTTCCCTTGAGAAACGTTTCTGGTTTGGATCCCATACTAATAGATTGCAAGTAAGCGAACTTTGAACTTCTGTTTCTTCTTCTTCTGCATTCAACGTTTTTGTTTGTTTTGTTTGCATTTTTTTTGTTGTTGCGTCATATCTTCATTCTTGTCACCACGATGAAACCCACAGTCTTCTCGGGGTCTTGATGGCTGCCCAAAGCTGCATTTGCAGTTGTGCACCTTCTGGCCAGGTTCGACGCCATAGAACATGATGGGCTGGACAGTGCTGGAGGATGTCTTCGGGGGTCTGAACTCCAGTGCCACACGGACATTCGTCTGTATTGGCATTCTTAATTTGACTGAGGTGGCTCAGCAGTTAGCAGTGGCTAGCTCTCAGTCTGAAGAGGATTGTTCGCTAGTATCTCTGGAGCTGAGAGACTGGATCAACACCACTGTCTGCACCCAGCCTTCTCTTCCACTGGTTTTGATATTGGTTGTGGGTGACAGTTTTGGCCTCTCTGTAAGTTACCGGGTGGCTGAAGCGCTCCATGCCCGGCTTGAACAGACTGTCAGCCTTATCATTCTCAGTGATCCTGTAGTGGGATGGAATTCACTGGAGTACAATGGTGGAACTGTTCTTCTGACAATCGACAGCTCTATCAATAATGATGACAGGGTCTTTGTAGACTTTTCTTTCACATGACATGGTCTTGGGCAAGTCATACCTGGTGTAGCCCTCTTCAGATCCGAGTTTCTTGACAGGTTTTCTCCCCACATGCGGTGGGTAATACTGGGTTATAGGTTTACAGTAGTAGAGTAGAGAACTCACCTGGCGTAGCCCATCCCTCTCCAATCAGAATTTCTGAAAGGTTTTTTTTTTTCAACATGCAGCAGGTAGAACTGGGTAACGGGTTTACCACCGCAGAGGAGAGGACGTGTGACCTGACTGAAAATGATGAAAACAACTAGTTTATTCTTTCCCCTGTTCTGACTGAAAAGGATCAAAAACCAACTAGTT
Organism: Conus ventricosus; assembly: GCA_018398815.1. Taxonomy (NCBI): domain Eukaryota; kingdom Metazoa; phylum Mollusca; class Gastropoda; order Neogastropoda; family Conidae; genus Conus; species Conus ventricosus. Next base: position 39,140,293 of record CM031621.1, read on the forward strand.
GATTCTCTCCCCTTACCTCCACGCAGTTGTAATGTCTCATGGCGTCCAGAGCCGCCCGTCTCCACAGCGGATGACCCCTGTTGGGCGCGGCGTGTTGCACGAGCGATCGGCGTGACCTGGATAGAGCGGCATTGCCCAGAGCGTGCAGCAGGACGGCCTTGCTCACGTGATGCGCCTCGTGCTCCGTCTCCTCCAACCACGTGTCACGCTTGCTCACGTGCGGATCGCCTGGAGACGAAGGAAGGGGGGCGGGGGAGAGTTGATGAGTACAGGGTGAAAGATAGAGAGGGAGGAGAGAGAGGGGGGTGGTGGAGGAGGCAGGTTACGGAGAGAAGAAGGAGTGCAGGTTATCGAATGTTGTTATATGAGTGGGTGGTTAGTTTTTTCATTGGTCTGGGTGGGTGAGTCCATGAATGATTCATTGGATGATTAGCTGGTTATCTACAAGGGTGGCTAGCAGGTGGATTATTTGAGGGAGGGAGGGTTAGGGTTAGGTCGAGGGAGAGGGCTAAGTTTTTTGTTTGGTTAATTGGTTGGTTGATTTCTTTTTTCTTTTTCTTTCTTCGTTTCTGGCAGCTGGTATTTACTCTGAAGTTAACCTGTGTTGACGTGTTTGCAAATTCAGCAGATGTTAACTTCACCGTTAAGGCAACTACGAGTCGTCTTCGGGAATGATATCTCAACACACCAGTGCACGTGTGTTTTATTTTTGTGACATCTGTCCCTGCAACATGCATTACTCACTCTTCTCTGAAAGGTGGAGTAGGATTTAACGTGCGTACAGAATTGTTCTTTGCTTGCGGTCACGCACTGGACTCGTCATCTGAAGGGCTAAGAGGGGATTCGAGTTTGTGAACAAATGTTCATCTCTTCCAGCCTGACTCTCTCGTAAGAAACGAACCCCGGACCTCGGATCAAGCTTCACTGACTGGCTGGTTGGCTGATTCATGAACAAGTAGAAGGACCAGAAGAACAAAATGAAGACGAAGAAGAAGAAGAAGAAGAAGAAGAAGAAAAAAGAACAACAAGAACAACAAGAACAAGAAGAAATCAAAACGTTATCACTTGTGATATTAACCCAACAAAAACAATAGCAAAACGTCTACACACACACACACACACACACACACACACACACACACACACACCACAAAACACACACACACAACACACACACACACACACACACACACACACACACACACACACACACACACGCACGCCCTTACCAGCAGCGTGGTGGTCAAGCCAGGTCTCCAGCCGTCCACCAAGCGGTCCCCTGTGCTGTGCTGACCCTGCGCTGAGAGTTCCTGGCCAGACTGCCCACGGCCAGACAGGCCCGGCTCTGCGTCCTCGTCATGCTCCGTCTGCCCTGATGCTCTCCTTGCGGGCCGAAACACAGCTTCTCGATGGACTGAATAAACGCCTGAAAAAACAAACAAACAAACAAATAAAAACAGTCACTCAATCTTTTGATGCAACACAAACCGATTAAGTTTCAGTTTCAGTGACACATTAAGGATGTGTCACCGATCGCGGACTAGTCCATATGCGCTGCACCACATCCGCTAAGTTTTGAGACCACACTGCGCATGATTTAAAGCTGATGGATGAATGAATTAATGATTAAGATGAGAGAATTTAAGAAGAGAGCCTCGTGGCTCCGACTTACCAGATGTCTGATCTACGCATTAGCCCAACGTGCTGGTCAGACCTAGATTTTGAAGTGATTACGGACAGAAATAACAGTCCTTTGTTTTTAACATTGTTCACAACAGAGTTTACAATTAGCCATGGCATCTCAGTAGGACCAGTAACAAATATCTTTTTTTTAAAGAACAGTAATACTAAAAGAGAAATTCCTGGAGTCAGTGGGTTGCTCGGGACATTATTAATCCTGTGATACGAGACATAGCGAATATGAAAAGGAGAATCAGTCCCTAATCTGTAATATTACACAACACAGAGTTAATAATTACCTAAACAGTCTGAGAGGATGAGTAATTGCTCGTTCTTTTTTTTTCTTCTTTTTTTTTTTCATTGTCCTGAATGTCGTTTATCTGGCTTAAAGAAAACCTACGAGGTCGGTCAAAACGCGTTGTGTTTTGTCTTGTGATTAGTTTCTGTCCCTGTTAACTGGCGGATTTACCTCAGATTCCTTTAAAAATCTGTTCAATCTGAGTAAAACCAATAACAAATGATTTTCTGTTGGCTTTTTTTCTGTTTTCTTTTCTTTTCTCTTTTTCTTTTTCTAAGAATAGTAGCGATAAAATAGAGATTTCTTGAATCAATGGGTTGCTCGGGTTTCGCGCGCCAACACGGCATGTCCGTATCTCTCGGGCCTAGTTGGTTGACATCGTGATACGCTGCGAGGGGAGAGTGTGAACCTGCGGTCCTTGTTGCGGGGTGGCGGACCATACAATATGCAGCTCCATACGTACATCGTCGGCATATTCTTCCTGCCTGAACGTGCTAAGATCAGTATGTCCTCGTGTTGTGGTGAACTTAGTTTTGAATTCCTCTCTTCTTCTCTCTCTCTCTCTCTCTCTCTCTCTCTCTCTCTCTCTCTCTCTCTCTCACACACACACACACACACACACACACACACATACACACACATACACAAAGAGAGCGGGAGAGAAAGTGGCGCTTATTTAATACGCAATACAAGACAGACAGCAAATTTTCAACAGTTCAGTCTTCATCAGAAGTTGCAAGCAAAAATGACACAAAAAGAAAACTACTCAAATCGCAGCCATCGCAAGAAGGTATCTTAAGATCAGAACGATACATTTCATGCTCAGGCTGTTCTTTGAAACATCTAAAAAAAAAAAAAAAAAAAGACAGTTTCTCGAAAATTCTCTAGTCTGTTTTGCACTGTCTATTACGTAAACGAAAGGAAATCTTAAGGCAGGGAACAGTAAACAGTAAATAGCAAACAAACAGGGTAACTCTAGCTCCCGTGATGAAATAAATACAACGAAGTCATGTCATCAACGTGATTCGGTGTCGTAAGCAGCATTCGTTTGGAGTCAAGGGCGTGTATTCATTTCATCGTGGGAGCTAGAGTTACCCTACTTGTTTGCTTATTACGTAAACTTTACTGTGGTTCTTTCTTCGTGTGTTCATTTATACTTCCGACAGTCTCTTACCTCGGTGGGACAGACGGATAATACACTATTCAACTTTTTAAAAAGACATGGCATTAGTTCCGTTGGACGATAAGTCTGGCGGATCTAATACCACGTCTTTTTTTAAATTTGCTTCATTTTCCACCCTCAGTCGCCTCGTTTTGAAACACACTGTTTAAAGTCTGTTCAAACCTGACAAGAGTTTTTACCATGTTCCCGAGGCGGCCGTTTAGAAGGAGCAGTCTTGTGCCAGTTGCATACACGGCCACTCCTTCTACATCCCATTCTCATCTTTTAAAAGGTGAAGAAGCTCCGTGGTGCATTCCGTGTCATGTACCACTCACAGTGAAACAGTCTTTTAGAGTGTTGTGATTTGCATGATGTGAGACAGACATTTTACAGTAAAGATTTCAAAATAAACTCCCGGTGTTTTTTAGTGGGAGTGTTTCGAAGGTTTGAGCAAATAAGGGTGTGTGTCTTTTTTTTAATAATGACTTATGAGTTGACTTCAACGCGGTGACAGCCCTGATATGACCCTTTGAGGTCGGCTGGGCTATAGGCAACATGCCTTACCTCAGCGGGGTTCTCCATGGCCGCACAGTGGATGAACACTCGGCGCAGCTCCTCGGACACCGCCGGCTCTTTGGTCAGCACGTGCGTCATCAACAGCTCCTGTGACGTCACGTCTCCTAGTCGCGCCACCACGTCAATGAGGACACGGCGCTGGTCTTGGCATGACGTGTCGTTGCTGGGAGGACAGGGGCGCCCAGCTGACTGTTGACGAACTGAACGTAATCTTCGTGCTGGAGACGATGAGGATGTCTCTTAAATCGTTGACGCAGATGGATCTGTTTTCGTTGTCTGCAAAAGAATGTTTTTTGTAAACAAAAAGCATTGAGTCATTATCTTTCTTGTGAGTTCAATGGCCTTACGCCTACGCTACTCATTCAGGCTCATCACAAACAACCGTCCCTAGCACGCTAAGCCAACCAATACATGTCTCTTTAAAGCTGCACACAAGAATTGATAGCAGAGAGAGGGTGCCATGGGAATCGGAATTTGTTTTGGGTTATCGTTTCCTGTTTCAGTCTTATGTGATTATTTCCCTTGTTTTCCATGACGAAATGGCGTTTTTGATGTTCGGTTTTGCCAAGGTTATTTTTTTTTTTTCGGTGTTGTTGTTGGTGGTGGTGGTGGTGGGGTGGTGGTGTGTGTGTGTGTGTGTGTGTGTGTGTGTGTGTGTGTGTGTGTGTGTGTTGGTGCTAAAGCAGATACACCTATGAATTCGACCACACGGAATATTTTCCAGTTAAAACCTGTCAACGATAACCGTAGTGAACTGACCATTTGTATTCTAGATCTGTGTCGTGGCGGTAGTAGCAATACAGGTATGTCTGTAGGGAGTGAGTAACGGCGTGTGCGGAAACATGTATTCACGGCAACATTGAATCTCCTTTGTTTATGGCTACGTGTGAGTGCGGCCTAAATCAGCCCCCTGCACATGATTTATGACCTTTCTCTGGGAACTGCCGCAGACATTGGAACACCCTGCTGATGTTCTGCTGGACTTCTGACAGTCCATGGCTCGGTTCTGGTTTCTGGGGAACAACAAAAAAAGAAAAAGATAAATGGGAGCAAGTGGGAGGAGAGGGGAGGAGACAGAGACAGAAACAGAGACAGAGACAGAGAGACAGACAGACAGACAGACAAGAGAGAGAAGAGAACTGAGAGAGAAAGAGACAGACAGAGAGAGAGACTGAGAGAGAGAGAGAGAGAGAGAGAGAGAGAAAGAGAGAGCGAGAGACAGAGAGAGAGAAAGAGAAAGTGAGAGAGACAGAGAGAGGAAGCAAAGGAAAGAAGAAACAAAGGACAGAGGGAAGAAGGAAAGAAAAAGAAACAAAGAAAAAGGAGGAAAATGAAAGGGGGGGATAAAGGAAGAAAACAAAAATAAAGAAAGAAGGAAAAGAGAAAGAAGAAAGAAAAAAAGAGAAGAAGAAGAAGAAGAAGAAGAAAGAAGGAAAGAAAGAAAGAAAGAATGAATGAAAGAAAAAAATGAAAGAAAAGAAAGAAAGAGAACAATGGAAGGGAGGAACGAAGACGTGAGTGACAGATCGATAAAGGGAATGACAAAAAGACTATGGAAAAAATATCAAAAAGGAAAAGCAAAATCAAGAAAAATAGAAAGAAAAAAAACAGAAAAAAGGAAGAAAGAGAGTAAAAAGCAAGCAAGGGAAAAAAATCGAGAAAAAAATCGAAAGAAATTAAGAGAGAGAAGAAAAAAAGAGACAGAGGCTAAACAAGGATTCAAAACAGCGAAGAGTTGAAAGAAATAGAGAAAGAAAAGGAGAGATCGAAAAGCAGACAATTAGACTATTAGAAAAGCAGAGAGAGAGAGAGAGAGAGAGAGAGAGAGAGAGAGAGAGAGCATTTGATCTGACAATCATTTGCTGCCAAAATTAAAATGACGTTCTATAGGTGTGTACATGCTAATGTTTGCAGTATCTCAATCTACAAAAAACAGAGAAATGGAACAGACAGAGGTATGAAAGAGAGCAGTTGGGTGTGGGTGGGGTGGGGGCTGCGATTCATATGCAGAATTTATGTTCGAAAACGATTACTTCAGCAATAAAACGATCCAGGAAACTTTGCGCAGGAAGTATAATTTTGAACACTATGCGGGGACCTAAAAGATGGCTGAACCCAAATCTTATCACATCTAGATCAAACACAGTGCCTTGCATCTCAGCTCTGTCACATTCTGGTCATTAGAGATTTAGATTGCTTCAATTTTCAAACTCAAAACATGTAACGTTACAAGATCACAACATGACCACCACCTTGTCACATTCCGACATGGTGAAACGCATGATGATGATGATGATGATGATGATGATGATGATGATGATGGTGATGATGACGACGACGACGACGACGATGATGAAGATGATGATGATCATGATTATGATGATGTCAACGATGACGATAACGATATTATCCTGGTATCGTCACTTTTATCATTCTTACAATCATCATCATCCTCATCTTCACTATTATCATTATTTGTTTTTATCGTTTTCGTCATCATCATCATCATCATCATCATCATCATCATCATCATCATCATCATCATTATCATCAGCACACCATCGTCATCATCATCATCATCATCATCATCATCATCATCACCACACCATCGTCCATCATCATCATCATCATCATCGTCGTCGTCCGTCACCATCACCATCATAGGTTTTTTTTTATATTTTTTTTATTTTTATTTTTTTTTATAGAGTTAAGTCTTCATGGAATATCACACGCCGTACTGGCAGTAAGCAAGAAAGGTTCGCCGTTTCTATGGCACGGCAGGATGGAAGGCAGTGCCATACTCTCCTTCCGCCGCCTTTACCTGCCCTGAACTGAACCAGATCCCAATTTACTGCTGGGTGGACAAAGAGTGTTTTCAAGCCGAAAACATCTGATCCTACGAATGGAGCATTCATCATCATCATCATCATCATCATCATCATCATCACCATCATCATCATCATCATCATAATCATCGTCGTCGTCGTCGTCGTCATCATGACCATCATTATCATCATCATCATCATCATCATCTCGTCGTCGTCGTCGTCGTTCGTCGTCGTCGTCATCGTCATCATCATCATCATCATTATGATAATGATTTTCACCTTCGTGATAATAAATAATTGTAATCATCATTGTAATTATCATTAACTCATTCACACCAGTTACCGGTTTCGTCACCAGTGTTTGTGTCGTCAGGTTGTGGAAGACATCTTGTGTCATCATCCGGTGAGGTCTGAAAGAAGAGACAGTGTTGTCATCCATTGTGGTTGATTGTTGACCCATATTTTGTCTCTTTGTTTTTGCCATTAATGGTGTCAAATCTTAAGAATAATTCTTAGTCAGCGCAAGATGGGCGTTGCAAAACTCTTCCAACGCCCATCTGGCGCCGAACATGAGAAGAAAAATGTGATTGCTCGCTCTTCGTTTTCATTGCCCTGAAAGGTGCTTATCTTGCATGACGAAGACCCAACAAGTCGAAACGCGTCGCGTTTTGTCTTGTAACTTGTTGGTCCTTGTTTTTGGCGGACTCCTTAAAGAATTATTCTTGACATGTGTTTCACCTTCCGCCTGCAGTCCCTTCACTTTGACACCAACGTGAACCGCCGCTTTATCCCATTTACTGTCCTCTGTTGTTTTCTACCAGAGGCAAAATCACATCAGCAGTGATGAGGAAGTTCTCTCTCTCTCTCTCTCTCTCTCTCACTCTCTCTCCCTCTCCTTGTCCCTCCCTCCCTCCACCTCTCTCTCTCTCTCTCTCTCCTCCTCTTCCTCTCTCTCTCTCTCTCTCTCTCTCTCAGAGTCATGCACAAACATGTATGCACGCGCAAAAGACATATATACACACGCACGCGCTCGCGCGCGCGCACACACACACACACACACACATATCCATGCGCGCGTGCACGCACGCACGCATGTATGCATGCGCGCATAGTCTGCATGTATACAGGCACAGAGAGAGAGAGAGGGGGGGATACGGAGAAAGAGAGAGAGAGAGAGAAGAGAGAGAGAGAGAGAGACGAACGGACAAAGAAATACAAAGTGGAGATATGCTATCAAACAGGCTGTTTCTCATTGACAATCTGTAACAAAGGATCCTTGGTTTCAAATCCCGTCTCAGACAGGTTTTATGCGTCGCCCCTAGACGAGACATACAACAGTTTTTGCATTATCATTTTTATCATAATCATCGTTACTATTACTGTTTGTTTTTGGTATCACATAGCCTGGCAGAGGTGGTGTAGCGTGTATGGATCAGTCCGCACACAAAGAACTAAAAGTCCTTCAGAGAACTGAAAGTGACGTACATCTATCCACACAAATGTCTCCAGAATTTATTATATTACACACAATGGGATCTTCGAATGACAATCTTTGGAACAGAGGAGGGAAATAGGATATCGCCGGGGAGGGGGCTGGAGGGGGAGGGAGAGAAGGGGGGGGGGGGGTTGATGTTATTGAACGGAAAATAGAAAATGTTCCGGAAATATACAAGTCGTCAAAGCGGAGGGTATGGAAGTACACAACCTTACAAAGAGTAGCATCTCTGGAAACCACAAAGAGTAGTGTCCCTTGAAACCACTAATTTCCTCGTGAAAACACATAATCATGTCGGGGAAGAGCAGCCATTTTCACATGAAAACATCAAACTGTTCAAGGATGAACTAAAAACTTATCTTTTCCTTGATATATTTTCCTCGGAAAGAGTGTTTCAATGAACACAGATAATCAGGACAGAAAAATATTTTGTTTTCATGTCAAAAGTGCTACTTCAGAAAAACTGATATTTCCCCGGGGAAAGATCTAATTTTGTGAGAAGATAGTTGTGTTATGTTGTGTGTGGGGTGTGTGTGTGTGTGTGTGTTCTCCGTGAAATCGGCTATTTATCGCAGGTAAATGACAGTTTTCAGCAGAAAAGTATCATACGAAAATTGCCAATTTTCATACGGGACAGTTTGCTGTTTTGACCGGTAAACAAGCTCTTTTTCCCCTTGATCATTCATTGCTCTCAAGCAGAGGTCACTTTGTGATTACGATATCTTCTGGAAGCTCATATAGTCGCACAGAGTGGACTCTTCTTTTACCAAGAAAGTTCTTTATTTCAATTCAACGCCCATCTTGCGCCGAACTGAATGAAGATAAGTGACTGCTCGTTCATTTGCGTTGCCCTGAGTGTTGTGTATCTTGCCTGAAGAAGACCTAAATTAAGGGGTCGAAACGCGTTGTGTTTTGTCTTGTCTACGTTTTTTTTTTCCGGCGGAGCCTTATAAACTGTTTCTCAAATTTGTCAAGATTTCCGCCGGCAGCCGCGTCACTTTGCAACCAAATCTTTATTTCGCTGCGGGTTTTTTTTTCTCTGTTCTTCACGCTCTCCTAGTGGCATTACTTCCAAGCCACTCTTTCTGGCCATCCTCTGTACATAGCCACACCCAGATTCAGTCCTGTCTCGCTCTGTCTGCCCCAAGCATCAAAGTAAGTGATCCAGATCACGTCGTCATCACCAAGGCAACCCACCAGAGGCGACTCTACCCTGCTTCAGTGGGGGATTTCCTATCATTTAACAGGGAAGGGTGTTTACTAGAGAGCGTTGAATGATCGATAGACGGTGATTATTCTGGAAAGTAAAAACTAAAGACAAAAAAAAAGAACAAAAAAGAGAAAAAAAAGTGTGTTAGCGTCACTCACAGTTTTCTGTCCAAAGTCACCTTGACCGTAGCGCGTACGTGGATGTCAGGAAAATCTGCGTGAACAATTTAGAACAAACTGTTAGATGGAGACTTTGATATACACTGCAGCGGTATTGGAAACAAGAACAACAACAACAACAACAGCTACAAACAAATGAACGGACAAAACAGATGCAAAGGAACGTTCGATTACTACACAAAACGAAACAAGTGATTTTTTTTTCTTTCCGCCAATGTAATTTCTTCAAATTTTAAAAAGAAAAGTTATTAGTTCCGCAAAACAATAAAGACCAACAGATTACAGGACTAAATGCGATGCATTTTGACCTCTCGGGTCTTCTTCAGGCAAAAAAAAAAACCAAACAAACAACAACAACAAACCATAAAGCCAAAACAAAACCGTTTAGGACAATGAAAACAAAGGACGAGCAACCGCCCAATAAGTTGTTAACATAAGTTAACTTGATAAGTGGTTACTCGTTCTTTGTTTTCATTGTCCTAAATGTTGTTCGTTTTGCCTGAAGAAGACCCAAAAGGTCGAAACGCATCGTGTTTTGTCCTGTAATCTGTTTGTCTGGTATATCTTGCGAAACTAATAATTCATCTTTTTAAAATTTGAAGAAATTTCCGCCTCCAGTCACCACGCTTTGAAAGTAATTTCTTGAGACGTCACGATCAACACACATAGGAAATGTACAAAACGACATGCCAAAGGTCATTGCCAGCATCATAAGAAGATGACACACGGACGTGACACTACAGCTTGTGTGAATGGCTGTGTTGTTTGGTTGTTGCTGATGTTGTTGTTGTTGTTCTTGATCCTACTCTTCCGTTTCTGATATCTCTTTTTTCTTTTTTTTAATTTATTATTATGCAGCTAACTGTCAGCCGTGAATGAAGATTAATAAGCAACTCATTTGAATCCATTTCAAAACGTAGTCGGAAACAACACTTAGCCATTATGCTCGTTTCCCCTCACTCTCCTTCCGTTTCCACTTCTTCTTACTCCCTCTCACAGTCCGTCTTTACACCACACACACACACACACACACACACACACACACACTGTCTTTCTCTTTCCACCCCCCCACCCCCCCCACCCCTTTCTCCTCTTTCACTGCACGCGTTTTGTCCCTATCGTATCCATTGCCATTACAGAAATCTGGCATTTTGATTGGTGCATGATGAGCACGCTACATAACTGAACCCAAAAGTAGCACGGTACCGCCCAATGCTATATAGCACGGTACGGCCAATGTTATATAGCACGGTACTGGCTAATGCTATATAGCACGGTATGGGCCAATGCTATATAGCACGGTACGGGCCAATGCTATATAGCACGGTACTAGCCAATGCTATGTAGCACGGTACGGGCCAATGCTATATAGCACGGTACGGGCCAATGCTATATAGTACGGTACTGGCCAATGCTATATAGCACGGTACCGGCCAATGCTATATAGCACGGTACGGGCCAATGCTATATAGCACGGTACGGGCCAATGCTATATAGCACGGTACGGGCCAATGCTATATAGCACGGTACGGGCCAACGCTATATAGCACGGTTCTGACCAATGCTATATAGCACGGTAAGGCCCAATGCTATATAGCACGGTACCGGCCAATGCTATATAGCACGGTACCGGCCAACGCTATATAGCACGGTACTGGCCAACGCTATATAGCACGGTACAGGCCAATGCTATATAGCACGGTACAGGCCAATGCTATATAGCACTGTACCGGCCAATGCTATATAGCACTGTACCGGCCAATGCTATATAGCACGGTACCGCCCAATGCTATATAGCACGGTACCACCCAATGCTATATAGCACGGTATGGCCCAATGCAATATAGAACGGTACGGGCCAATGCTATATAGCATGGTACCGGCCAATGCTATATAGCACGGTACGGGCCAATGCTATATAGCACGGTGCAGCCCAATGCTATATAGCACGGTACCGCCCAATGCTATATAGCACGGTACTGGCCAATGCTATATAGCACGGTACTGGCCAATGCTATATAGCACGGTACTGGCCAATGCTATATAGCACGGTACTGGCCAATGCTATATTGCACGGTAAGGCCCAATGCTGTATAGCACGGAACGGGCCAATGCTATATGGCACGGTACCGGCCAATGCTATATAGCACGGTACTGGCCAATGCTATATAGCACGGTTCTGGCCAATGCTATATAGCACAGAACGGGCCATGGCTATATAGCACGGTACTGGCCAATGCTATATAGCATGGTACTGGCCAATCCTATATAGCATGTAGCACGGTACTGGCCAATGCTATATAGCACGGTACGGGCCAATGCTATATAGCACGGTTCTGGCCAATGCTATATAGCACGGTATGGACCAATGCTATATAGCACGGTACAGGCCAATGCTATATAGCACGGTTCTGGCCAATGCTATATAGCACGGTTCTGACCAATGCTATATAACACGGTACCGACCAATGCCATATAGCACGGTACTGGCCAATGCTATATAGCACGGTACTGGCCAATGCTATATAGCACGGTACAAGCCAATGCTATTTAGCACGGTACTGGCCGATGCTATATAGCACGGTTCTGGCCAATGCTATATAGCACGGTACAAGCCAATGCTATATAGCACGGTACAGGCCAATGCTATGTAGCACGGTTCTGGCCAATGCTTTTCAAGACATGTAGCCTGTTTTGCTGATAAGACAATCACACACGGGGTGTGTGAATCCAGTCATTAAATTCCCTCCCTTGTAAAATAAAAATTCTTTGCACAATGGGCAAAACAAATTGACCTTCCTCTTCTCCCTAGCCTACAAAACAAGAAGTTGGGGCGTTCTGTTGTAGCTCTTTAAATTGTTTTCATCATGGAATACAGAAGTGTCCTTCTGCTGACGATATTATATTAATTACAGCGTTTACGTCAATCCGTGAGTTGTTTGCTGCAGCTATCATTACTCTCAATTTTGTTAATCTAATTCTTCAACAAAATGTACATGTGGCGAAACAAACAAATCAAGACATCAAATTTTGTTTGAATGTGTGCCCTTTAGGACACACCTATGTTTATCAGGCATGTCTGTAAGTGATTTTTTTTAGTGATTCTGATGTTGCTTTTAAAGTTATTTCTCGTTTGAGACTCAGTCCTGTTAGGTATTGATTTTAAAACAATATTGGCGGGTTTTTTGTGATTAAGTGTACACACCCAAAGTTGTAAACATATACGCACGCACGCACGCACGCACACATACACGTACTCTCTCTCTCTCTCTCTCTCTCTCTCTCTCTCTCTCTCTCTCTCTCTCTCTCTCTCCCTCTAACAACACATAATTTTGTGAAAAGACGTACAATGAAACTACATCCACCAATACTACTGTTTTGTTGATATACTTGTTTAAAGTTGTAAATGTCTGTGTTGCGTATTAATGGGTACAGGAGAAATCGAACACATGATTTAAATCACATACCTCCTGAAGAGTCAATGACATGAGGTTTCTCTCCGGGTAATGTCGACCTGAAATATAACAAAGGGAACCGATTACTCTATGTCCCTGTCTGTCTGTCTGTCTGTCTCTCTCTCTCTCTCTCTCTCTCTCTCTCTCTCTCTCTCATATATATTGTATTGTGTGTTATAAGTCTTTTTTTCACAACAGATTTCTTTGCATGAACATCGGGATGTTCTACAAAGGCTCTTTATGCAGGTGGAGATAGAGGTATCTTTTTATTTATTTATCTGGATGAGGGATTCTCGGGTGAATGACTCCAATACTAGGATACATCTGTAGTGATAGCTAACCTGGCGAATAGACGTTTTCTCTTCTAAAATTTGCAAATATTTGTATGACTTGTGTCATGTTCCTGTAATTAACAACTACGTCATTTGTTAACTATACAGTTGATTTTTAATTGCTTCCCTTTGCATGTCCGGTTTAATCTGGATATGCGAAAACTCCAGCTCTTTGGTAAATAGCGTAATCGCTCCATGTGCGTACTCCGTTCAATCTCTTTCTGTGGAAACTGTTCCAATATGGTTGCTTCCCTTTGTATGCTCGATATATCCCCGTCAGGCGAAGACTGCACGACTATTAGTCACATCATTATTACTTCCCTTTGCTGGCTAAATTTATTCCCATCAAACGGAAACTGCACCAATAGTATGATTGCTTCCCTTTGCTTGCTCAGTTTATTCACTTCAGGTGAAAACTGCGCTAATGTGTATAAGTTTGATTTATTTTGCATGCTTCGTTTATTCCCATCAGGCTTCTCTGTTCAAAATTTGGGTCCACAGTGTTACTATTTTCTTTCAATTCTCCACTTATCATTTGTCACTGAAAACTGAATCATTATGATTGAATAGAGTCAAACCACGCACACACACACACACACACACACACACACACCACACCACACACACACACACACACACACACACACATCTATCCACCAGGGGAGGTAAGCCATACGGTTTATGCTTAGGGCTCCTGTCCTTGAGTAGGATGCGGTCTGTAGCCAGGGCGGTGTGTAGCGTCCCTTGGTGGTCGTAGTGCAGCGTCTGAAAAAAGAAAACCCACGGACCTCGATTGTTTGTAACATTCCTGCCCTGCCGACCACATCATCTTCTCAGGGCTGTCAAACTCATGCAGGGAAAAAGGTCACGTCTTGGTATTCACATACGCACGCACGCACGCACGCACGCACGCACGCACGCACGCACGCACGCACACACACACACACACACACACACACACACACACACACACACTTTGAGTGAGAATACCTTAACAGTCAAATCGGTGGCAGCAAAGGCGTTCCACTCATTTTTTTTTTCCACTTTCGTGGTTTTAAAAAAATGGCATGAAACCATTCCATTGAAACAAAAAAAGACTCGAACATGCCAAATGGGCGAGTACAGACTGCGCAGAATGGACAGCCAGCACACAGTGTGCCACTCTCACTGCTGAATCGCCAGGTTACAACAAGAAGAAAATGGACAGCCAGCACACAGTGTGCCACTCTCACTGCTGAATCGCCAGGTTACAACAAGAAGAAAATGGACAGCCAGCACACAGTGTGCCACTCTCACTGCTGAATCGCCAGGTTACAATAAGAAGAAAATGGACAGCCAGCACACAGTGTGCCACACTCACTGCTGAATCGCTAGGTTACAACAAGAAGAAAATGGACAGCCAGCACACAGTGTGACACTCTCACTGCTGAATCGCCAGGTTACAACAAGAAGAAAATGGACAGCCAGCACACAGTGTGCCACTCTCACTGCTGAATCGCCAGGTTACAAGAAGAAGAAAATGGACGGCCAGCACACAGTGTGCCACACTCACTGCTGAATCGCCAGGTTACAAGAAGAAGAAAATGGACAGCCAGCACACAGTGTGCCACACTCACTGCTGAATCGCCAGGTTACAAGAAGAAGAAAATGGACGGCCAGCACACAGTGTGCCACTCTCACTGCTGAATCGCCAGGTTACAACAAGAAGAAAATGGACAGCCAGCACACAGTGTGCCACACTCACTGCTGAATCGCCAGGTTACAACAAGAAGAAAATGGACAGCCAGCACACAGTGTGCCACACTCACTGCTGAATCGCGAGGCTACAACAAGAAGAAAATGGACAGCCAGCACACAGTGTGCCACACTCACTGCTGAATCGCGAGGTTACAACAAGAAGAAAATGGACAGCCAACACACAGTGTGCCACTCTCACTGCTAAATCGCCAGGTTACAACAAGAAGAAAATGGACAGCCAGCACACAGTGTGCCACACTCACTGCTGAATCGCCAGGTTACAACAAGATGAAAATGGACAGCCAGCACACAGTGTGCCACACTCACTGCTGAATCGCCAGGTTACAACAAGATGAAAATGGACAGCCAGCACACAGTGTGCCACACTCACTGCTGAATCGCCAGGTTACAACAAGAAGAAAATGGACAGCCAGCACACAGTGTGCCACTCTCACTGCTGAATCGCCAGGTTACAACAAGAAGAAAATGGACAGCCAGCACACAGTGTGCCACTCTCACTGCTGAATCGCCAGGTTACAACAAGAAGAAAATGGACAGCCGGCACACAGTGTGCCACACTCACTGCTGAATCGCCAGGTTACAACAAGTTGAAAATGGACAGCCAGCACACAGTGTGCCACACTCACTGCTGAATCGCCAGGTTACAACAAGATGAAAATGGACAGCCAGCACACAGTGTGCCACACTCACTGCTGAATCGCCAGGTTACAACAAGATGAAAATGGACAGCCAGCACACAGTGTGCCACACTCACTGCTGAATCGCCAGGTTACAACAAGAAGAAAATGGACAGCCGGCACACAGTGTGCCACACTCACTGCTGAATCGCTAGGTTACAAGAAGAAGAAAATGGACGGCCAGCACACAGTGTGCCACACTCACTGCTGAATCGCCAGGTTACAACAAGAAGAAAATGGACGGCCAGCACACAGTGTGCCACTCTCACTGCTGAATCGCCAGGTTACAACAAGAAGAAAATGGACGGCCAGCACACAGTGTGCCACACTCACTGCTGAATCGCCAGGTTACAAGAAGAAGAAAATGGACGGCCAGCACACAGTGTGCCACTCTCACTGCTGAATCGCCAGGTTACAAGAAGAAGAAAATGGACATCCAGCACACAGTGTGCCACACTCACTGCTGAATCGCCAGGTTACAACAAGAAGAAAATGGACGGCCAGCACACAGTGTGCCACACTCACTGCTGAATCGCCAGGTTACAACAAGAAGAAAATGGACGGCGAGCATACAGTGTGCCACACTCACTGCTGAATCGCCAGGTTACAAGAAGAAGAAAATGGACAGCCAACACACAGTGTTCCACACTCACTGCTGAATCGCCAGGTTACAACAAGATGAAAATGGACAGCCAGCACACAGTGTGCCACACTCACTGCTGAATCGCCAGGTTACAACAAGAAGAAAATGGACAGCCAGCACACAGTGTGCCACTCTCACTGCTGAATCGCCAGGTTACAACAAAAAGAAAATGGACAGCCAGCACACAGTGTGCCACTCTCACTGCTGAATCGCCAGGTTACAACAAGAAGAAAATGGACAGCCGGCACACAGTCTGCCACACTCACTGCTGAATCGCCAGGTTACAACAAGATGAAAATGGACAGCCAGCACACAGTGTGCCACACTCACTGCTGAATCGCCAGGTTACAACAAGATGAAAATGGACAGCCAGCACACAGTGTGCCACACTCACTGCTGAATCGCCAGGTTACAACAAGATGAAAATGGACAGCCAGCACACAGTGTGCCACTCTCACTGCCGAATCGCCAGGTTACAACAAGATGAAAATGGACAGCCAGCACACAGTGTGCCACTCTCACTGCCCAATCGCCAGGTTACAACAAGATGAAAATGGACAGCCAGCACACAGTGTGCCACACTCACTGCTGAATCGCGAGGTTACAAGAAGAAGAAAATGGACAGCCAGCACACAGTGTGCCACTCTCACTGCTGAATCGCCAGGTTACAAGAAGAAGAAAATGGACCGCCAGCACACAGTGTGCCACTCTCACTGCTGAATCGCCAGGTTACAAGAAGAAGAAAATGGACGGCCAGCACACAGTGTGCCACACTCACTGCTGAATCGCCAGGTTACAACAAGAAGAAAATGGACATTCAGCACACAGTGTGCCACTCTCACTGCTGAATCGCCAGGTTACAACAAGAAGAAAATGGACGGCCAGCACACAGTGTGCCACTCTCACTGCTGAATCGCCAGGTTACAAGAAGAAGAAAATGGACGGCCAGCACACAGTGTGCCACTCTCACTGCTGAATCGCCAGGTTACAAGAAGAAGAAAATGGACGGCCAGCACACAGTGTGCCACACTCACTGCTGAATCGCCAGGTTACAACAAGAAGAAAATGGACGGCCAGCACACAGTGTGCCACTCTCACTGCTGAATCGCCAGGTTACAACAAGAAGAAAATGGACGGCCAGCACACAGTGTGCCACACTCACTGCTGAATCGCCAGGTTACAAGAAGAAGAAAATGGACGGCCAGCACACAGTGTGTCACTCTCACTGCTGAATCGCCAGGTTACAAGAAGAAGAAAATGGACGGCCAGCACACAGTGTGCCACACTCACTGCTGAATCGCCAGGTTACAACAAGAAGAAAATGGACGGCCAGCACACAGTGTGCCACACTCACTGCTGAATCGCCAGGTTACAACAAGAAGAAAATGGACGGCCAGCACACAGTGTGCCACACTCACTGCTGAATCGCCAGGTTACAAACAGAAGAAAATGGACAGCCAACACACAGTGTTCCACACTCACTGCTGAATCGCCAGGTTACAAGAAGAAGAAAATGGACAGCCAGCACACAGTGTGCCACTCTCACTGCTAAATCGCCAGGTTACAACAAGAAGAAAATGGACAGCCAGCACACAGTGTGCCACACTCACTGCAAAATCGCCAGGTTACAACAAGAAGAAAATGGACATCCAGCACACAGTGTGCCACTCTCACTGCTAAATCGCCAGGTTACAACAAGAAGAAAATGGACAGCCAGCACACAGTGTGCCACTCTCACTGCTAAATCGCCAAGTTACAACAAGAAGAAAAGCTCGCATGTCGTAAGTTGTGACCAAGGGGGAAAAGCGTGTCATAGTGTTTCCAGAGTAAAGACGGAAGAATAGATAAACAAACAAAAAAAGACAGAGAAATAGTAGACTTCAGTCAAGAAAGACAATATAGATTGATCGATCGATCGGCGGAGAGGTAGGTAGATGGAGAGACATATATAGATATACATATCAAGCCAAGTAAAAGAGAAAGACAGAAAAGGAGAAAACTTCTGGCACCGAAATTTCACAAGGCGGGGGAGGTCTTTGCTCTGAGAGAATTCCTTTCGATCTGAATGTGTCTTCCTGAACCTAACCTGCCTGCGTGGGATCTGATTGTGTCTTCCTGAACCTAACCTGCCAGTGTGGGATCTGATTGTGACTTCCTGAACCAAACCTGCCAGTGTGGGATCTGATTGTGACTTCCTGAACCTAACCTGCCAGTGTGGGATCTGATTGTGACTTCCTGAACCTAACCTGCCAGTGTGGGATCTGATTGTGACTTCCTGAACCTAACCTGCCAGCGTGGGATCTGAGGCCTCGCTTCACCGCGCCCTCAGCAACTGCACCGCCCTCCCCAACACCATGACTGCCATCAGAGACTACAGACGAACGTACCAACTGCACCTGCATGACTTTCTACTGCCGCATCCCACACTTAGGATACAGCCCATGAGAATGCTCGTCAATACCCTGATGTCCCCTGGACTCGTCGACCGGTTCCAACTCACCCCAGAGGTAGACGAAAAGAACACTAGAAATTACAACGAAAGAGAACAACATTAACGACCACCACCATCGATTAACAACACCGACCAACTCCATCATGAACCTCTAAGCCAAGGCGTCCAAGACTACGGCAAAAAGAACAACTTGTCCCTGAAAGTTTTTGCTGTGAGGACGTAACACTTAACTATATTCCTTCCGACTAGGTGGAAGAGGCTTCGTTGTTCGTTGCTCGCCATACGACAGCCGAAAATGCGACAGGTCGGATGCCGGGATACTATAGTATAAAAGTATGGTTTTTTTCCGTTGAATGTACGTACATAAGACAGATCTTCAGTGGTAGAGCCTTTCTGTTTTTCAGTTCGGACGGAACGGTAAAGTACGGGTATGGGACGGCGCAAGTATAGAGGTAAGACGCTAGAAAGGGCAGATCAAGAAGTTAGTAGTTGTACTATGTTTTACTCGTGTATGCTTCGTAGGTGGAGGTCAACAAGCGGTGGAGAGTTTGGAAGAGCGGGTTAAGAGGCTATGAGAGCTGGAAATGTCCCGAAACAGAGCCATTATGCATATTAGCGCCCCCCCCCCCTCACACACACACACACACACACACACACACACACACACACACACACACACACACACACACACACATATTCCGAGAATGAAAAAAAACAACAACTGAAAATGCCTTAAAGCGTGCCTTGTGAAGAGAAAAAAAAGCTTAAAAAATTGTTACACAGACACGTCATCAAAAATAATTATGGTAGACACGTCATCAGCAAATTACGGTGGACACGTCATCAGCAAATTATCGTGGACACGTCATCAGCAAATTATCGTGGGCACGTCATCAGCAAATTATGGTGGACACGTCATCAGGAAATTATGGTGGACACGTCATCAGCAAATTACGGTGGACACGTCATCGGCACATTATGGTGGACACGTCATCGACAAATCATGGTGGACACGTCATCGGCAAATTATGGTGGACAAGTCATCGGCAAATTATGGTGGACACGTCATCGGCAAATTATGGTGGACACGTCATCGGCAAATTATGGTGGACAAAGTATGAGTCCCGCACTGCATGTTCTTCATACTCCCCCGCTCCCTCCCTCCTCTCCCTTCCTGCGCCCATCTCTCCACACCCTCCCGCCCTCATCTCTATCCCCGTCCCTTCCTTTCCATGCTCAACATATTTCCCTAAATGAGGTTCGTTCTGCCGCTCACTAACACACACACACACACACACACACACACACACACACACACACATTCACTTACTCGCACGCACGCGCGCGCACGCACGCACGCACGCACGCACGCACGCACGTACACACGCACGCACGTACGCGCGCGCACGCACACATGCACGCACAAACACCTTCGTCTGTCTGTCTGTCTGTCTGTCTGTCCTGTCTCTTCTCTCTCTCTCTCTCTCTCTCTCTCTCTCTCTCTCTCTCTCTCTCTCTCTCTCTCTCTCTCTCTCGGATATTCGAAGATTCGTGTCTACTTTTTTTTTAAAATCTTTTGCTTGTTTTGATTTGATTGATCATTTGGGAATAACTGTGTAATATCGCTTGTAGTGTAAGGAAGAGGAATGAGTTATTACCCTGTTACCCCCCTTGTCATAAGACCTTTTGGTAATGACAATAAAATATCAAAGTGTCAAAGTGTCTCTCTTCTCTCTCTCTCTCTCTCTCTCTCTCCTCTCTCTCTCTCTCTCTCTCTCTCTCTCTCTCTCTCTCTCTCTCTCTCCTCTCTCTCTCACAGTCTGTCGGTCTATCGCGCTCGCTCTCTCCCTCTCTCTCTCTCTCTCTCACACACACGCACACACACGCACGCACGTCTCACCCTACCCCCCCCCCATCCCCACTCCACACTTCTACCCTTTTCCTCCAACCCTTATGGTCAGCAACTTTTCAACCCGCCAGAGAACCCGCAGTCAAATGGTTAGTGTTCGACAATGGCGTTGACAGTCGTGTGGTCGAACCTCTCGGGCGGTCGGACTTTTTTTGGGGGGGTGGGGGGGGTGGGGGGTGGGGGTGGGGGGCTTGAAAATCCTCTCTGTCCACCCAGCAGTGAAATGGGTATATTTGACTCAGTTCAGGAAAGGTTGAAGCGGCGGAAGGAGAGTGATGGGTTTCATCTGAAGCCGTTAATAGTTAGAGCTTATACTGGACAGTTCATTTTCCCCCTGTTATTATCAAGCTTATGTGACTTTCAACCGTAACCTTTTCAATGCCTCTTTAAACAAAGACTGAACACCCGTTCCCCTGTCTCTTGGACGAAGTGGTTCAACCTTGTAATCACATGACATGTCACGTGTGCATTGAACCTTCCCCTCCAATGGTCTGACCTTGTGGTCACATGACATGTCATGTGTGAATTCAACCTTCCCTTCCTTTGGTCTAACCTTGTTGTCACATGACATGTCATGTGTACATTAACCTTCCTTTCCTGTGGTCTGACCTTGTGGTCACATGACATATCACGTGCACACTGAACCTTCTCCTCCAGTGGTTCAACCTTGTAGTCACATGACATGTCACGTGTACATTGAACCTTCTCCTCCAGTGATCTGACCTTGTGGTCACATGACATGTCACGTGTGCATTCATCCCCACCCTCTCCCCACCCCTCCTCCAGTGGTCTCACCTTGTCGTGGTTCCTGAAGACCTCACTGGCACTGTGGTGACTTCTCTGCAGCTGCAGCCCTGTCCTGGTTCGCCGTGCCGTGTAGTTGTGAGCCAGGGAGCCTGGACATCAGAACCCCACCCCACCCCCACCCCCATCTCTGTCAGATGGCTGAAAGGCATGGTGAAAAAAGAAAAGACGAACTCAAAAAGCAAGCCTTTGGAGAAAACAGAATCTTCGTGCTATGTAACTGTTAGCCAGGGAACCTGATATATTTAGCTTCAAATCATGCTCAGTATGGTTTCTCAAAACGTCGCGGATGTGGTGTGGTGTAGCGTATGTATATATATATATATATATATATATATATATATATATATATATATATATATATATATATATATATATATATATATATATATATATATATATGGACTAGTCCGCTGCGCAGTGACACCTCCTTGATTAAAACTGAAACACTGAAACTGAAACAGGAAGCCTGATGAACAGAACCCTAGCCCCATCCCACTCTAATGGGGTATGAAATATGGTGAAAAGAGAAAGGCAAATTCAGTAAACGAGCCTCTGGAGAAAACAGGATAATCGGAGATGGTTTTAGTTTCACTGAGGAAGCGTCACTTGGTAGGTAGGAACCAGTCTATATGCGGCGGGAGTGAATCAAAATCTGTTATAATAAAACGTTTCTCAAAGACATGAAAGCGATCCAGCCTTCACCCGTCCAACTCCTCTCCTCATCTCCCCTCTCCTTCCCCTCACCAGACAGACACAAGGACAAAGAGGTGTGGTAGAGGGGAGGGGTGGGGGCAGTCACTTAAGGATAAAAGGAGAAAGAATTTTTGAAACGCCTGATCTTCCAAACTCTACTTTTTTTTCCCTTTCCTTTTATTTTCATTTTGCAAATTTCACTATCGTCTACCAAACACACAAAATTCAACAACAAGATGGTAACAACACCAAACAAGACCAAAACGAAATCGTGAAAATGTTAATGATAACGAAGGGACGTGGAATAATACTGAAACAAAGCACGGCAAGTTTTTGAAATGGATGGAAGAACGATAAGCTCTCCATGGTTTCCATCGACAACAACGGACAGAATGGCAAGGTGTTACATGACCTGAAGGGGCAGAAGTAAGATGAACGTCAAGGCAACGGTCACGCGAGAGAGAGAGAGAGAGAGAGAGAGAGAGAGAGAGAGAGAGAGAGAGAGGAGAGAGAGAGAGAGAGAGACAGACAGACAGACAGACAGACAGACGACAGACGAGACAGAGACAAGACAGAGCAGAGACAGAGAGACAGTTAGAATGAATGAATGGATGAACGAATGAATGAATGAATGAATGAATGAATGAATGAATGAATGAATTCTTCTATCAGAAAGCTATTTGCCCATTCTACCGGCGCCTCAGTCACAAGACACACACAAACGATAATCAAATAACTTGAACACCTAGTTTAGAGAGAGAGAAAGAGTCAGACAGACAGACAGACAGACAGACAGACAGCTCACCAAGATGATCTTCTTCGTTCGTGGAGTAAGCCCAGTCTTCTTTGTCTTCTTCAATCTGCATGGGAATCGGAACAAGTTCAAAAGGGCGCGCTTAACGATAATATTTTCCCTTCCCTCCTTTCCGACCCTCACACCGCCCCCCCCCCCCCCTCCAACAATGTCCCCGACCGCTTCTTTCTTTCTTATAGGATTCCTTCCTTCCTTCCCTCCTTCCTTCCTTCTGTCCTTCCTTCCTACCTTCCTTTCTTCCTTCCTTCCTTCCTTCCCTCCTTCCCTCCTTCCTTCCTTCTGTCCTTCCTTCATACCTTCCTTCTTCCTTCCTTCTTTCCTTCCTTCCTTTCTTCCTTCCTTACGTCTTGATCTGATTCTGTCTCTTCAAAGTCACCGCTACCCTTTTTTGTTCCTCCGTTCGTTCCATTTTTCATATCATCTTTTGTTCATTCTCCCTTCTAGCTTCTTTCCGGATTTACACGGATGAAGCGTGGAGCATGAAATGTACTCTCTCTTTCTCCCTTTTTTCCCTCCTTCTTTCTCTCTGCATTTCGTTCAGTTTTGATGGAAATGATTTATTCTTCATTCCGGTCCTCTGTCTACCTTTTTTTTCTTTCTTTCAATCATTCTTTTTTTTTATTTCGTATGGCCTCCCTTTTTTTATTTCCTCTTTTTTCTGTTCTGCCTGCATGTCTGTATTTCGCTTTTTCCTTCCTTCCTAAACGTTCTTACTTTCTTTTTTTCTTTTCTTCTTCTTCTTCTTCCAATTTTTGTCCTTTTTTTAGTCTTTCTTTGTAATATTGATGTTCTTTTTGTTCTTTAATTGTGTCCTCTGTTTGCACTCTTTTAGTTCCTGTTTTAATTCTGTTCAAACTTGCTGTTTCTCTGGAAACCCTACAGTGAACGAAGAACGCTGATGGAGGTAAATAACAAGGGTCGGTTCTAATCTCTCTTTCAATCGTATGAATGCAGAGAAAAACGTTGAGTCAGGTAACAAAGCTTTCAGTCTGTACTGCCAAAATAAGCTTCATATATTCAATTACCCACGGGGGGAAAATACAAAAGCAAACAAACTTAAAATCTTTAAGAAAATGTCCTCAAACAAAAAACGTGTCCTTCAGTTAACGCGAATTTAATTGCTCTCTCTCTCTCTCTCTCTCTCTCTCTCTCTCTCTCTCTCTCTCTCTCTCCTCTCTCTCCTCTCTCTCTCTCTCTCAATAATCCAACCCACCCTGATCACT
>CM031621.1:39167367-39174867 GCA_018398815.1 Conus ventricosus
CTTATTCAGCACAAAGACAGACTCTGGAATCTTACAGACAGTCATCTCTGATCCCTAGCTCCGTTACGTCGTCCTGGCTCCTGTTGGGAAGTAATGACTTCTTCAAGATCAACCCACCCCCTCAATGACCAGTTCTCTCCCTCCCTCTCTCTCTGTCTGTCTGTCTGTCTGTCTCTCTCTTTCTTTCTCTCTCTCCTCTCTCTCCCACACACACACACCACTTTTTTTTTCCTTAGTGATTTTTTGACTGGCTGTCCTGTTCCTCTTGCAACCTGTCAATCAAACAGGCATCAGAGACCTGATGGGCAGTTTAACGAACACAACGGGGAGTTTTAAGCCTCCCATTTCGCTGCTCCACCGTGGGTTGTACGACTAAGCGTAAACCTACTTACTGTGAGGACAAACTCAACACTGGTGTATGCCAGAAGAGGGGAACGTTCATCTCTCCGACTCTGAGATCCTGTGTCAGATTTCACTGATCATTCCAGAAGAAAGGTTAAGTTGAAGCTAACTTTCAAAGTCTTGAGCCTATGCATTGCTTGTGTTTATGCCACATGCTTTAACAGTATAAATGTATGCCAATATTTGGTAAAGTCTGTCAAGATGATGAATAAATTAAGTGGAGACCGAAAATGAAGGCAGATATATTCATGTTAGTCTAACCTTTGCCAGCTGATCTAACTGCAAAGTGAGACGACTGCAGGCGGAAATCTAAACAAATCTTAAATAAATGTTAGCGAACCGCCCAGAGAAACGTGGACAAACGAGTCACAAGACAAAACACAACGCGTTTCGACCTCTTAGGTCTTCAGGTGACACACAAACGAAAAAAATAACGAAAATTCACTTAGCTTTGATCGCTTCAGATCGCTTCAGAGTTCAGCGCAAGGAAGAAGACGTTTCTCTGGGCGGTTCGCTAACATTTATTTAAGATTTGCCAGCTGAGATCTCGCACTTTTTATGAAAGTCAAGAGGACAAACAATATGAGGACTGGTCAAGCTGGACTCTCAATGACTCATCTGCGAACAAGGTTCTGTAACAGCAACAGACTCTGGGTTCCTGCTGCTTGCCAAGCACAGGATGAAGAATGGAAGCTGCCCCATGGCCAGGAAGACATCAGACTGATCAGCCTGCCCACTGGAAGGGCGGACCAGTCAGCAGAAACTGGAGAAGGATCCACACACCTCCCCTACCAAAGAGCCGAGTCTGAGTGAGCCCGCTGGACTCCCAACTCAAAACCATCTAGCCATTACCTCCCTTTGTGATGAAATGTATCCAGGCCAAGCCAGCCTCAACAAAGACAGTCTGGTTCCATTGAAGTTATACTGTTTAGCATATTCTAATCTCGTATGCACCAGTGAAGTTGGTGTGTGAAATTGCACTTACCTGGTGTCTGCTTATTTGCTGTTCATACATCGCTTCATGTTTTAACATAATTTGAATCTGGTCTCTCACTTGGGGTATAAGTATTTTTCGGTGCATAAACCTGAGGAGCCATTCTCGAGAATTGTTAACGGTCCTGAGAGAAACTGAAATTTCTTTCGATGACAAATAACGGAAAGTTGCTCCTCCTATCACCAGATAGAGGATGGATGTGACTGTTGATACACTAACTGCTGGATCATTCTGACAGAGAGGATGGATGTGACTGTTGATACATTAACTGCTGTATAATTCTCACAGAGAGGATGGGCGTGAATGTTGATAGATTAACTGCTGTATCATTCTGACAGAGGATGGATGTGACTGTTGATACATTAACTGCTGTATCATTCTAACAGAGAGGATGGATGTGACTGTTGATACATTAACTGCACTGTGCGGATCATTCTAACAGAGGATGGATGTGACTGTTGGTACATTAACTGCTGTATAATTCTCACAGACAGGATGGATGTGACTGTTGATACATTAACTGCTGGATCATTCTCACAGACAGGATGGATGTGACTGTTGATACATTAACTGCTGTATCATTCTCACAGACAGGATGGATTGGACTGTTGATACATTAACCTCATCATTCTAAAAGAGAGGATGGATGTGAATGTGATACATTAACTGCTGTACAATTCTCACAGACAGGATGGATGTGACTGTTGACACATTAACTGCTGGATCATTCTCACAGACAGGATGGATGTGACTGTTGATACATTAACTGCTGAATCATTCTCACAGACAGGATGGATGTGACTGTTGATACATTAACTGCCGTATCATTCTAACAGACAGGATGGATGTGACTGTTGATACATTAACTGCTGTATCATTCTAACAGACAGGATGGATGTGACTGTTGATACATTAACCTCTATCATTCTAACAGACAGGATGGATGTGACTGTTGATACATTAACCTCTATCATTCTAACAGAGAGGATGGATGTGACTGTTGATACATTAACTGCTGTATCATTCTCACAGACAGGACGGATGTGACTGTTGATACATTAACTGCTGTATCATTCTCACAGACAGGATAGATGTGACTGTTGATACATTAACTGCTGTATCATTCTCACAGAGGGATGGATGTGAATGTTGATATATTAACCTCAATCATTCTAACAGAGAGGATGGATGTGAATGTTGATACATTAACCTCAATCATTCTAACAGAGAGGATGGATGTGAATGTTGATACATTAACTGCTGGATCATTCTGACAGAGAGGATGGATGTGACTGTCGATACATTAACCTTATCATTCTGACAGAGAGGATGGATGTGAATGTTGATACATTAACCTCAATCATTCTAACAGAGAGGATGGATGTGACTGTTGATACATTA
This sequence comes from Conus ventricosus, assembly GCA_018398815.1. NCBI lineage: Eukaryota > Metazoa > Mollusca > Gastropoda > Neogastropoda > Conidae > Conus > Conus ventricosus. The sequence continues at coordinate 39,170,165 of CM031621.1, forward strand.
ACTGCTGGATCATTCTAACAGAGAGGATGGATGTGAATATTGACACATTAACCTCTATCATTCTAACAGACAGGATGGATGTGACTGTTGATACATTAACTGCTGTATCATTCTCACAGACAGGATGGATGTGACTGTTGATACATTAACCTCTATCATTCTAACAGACAGGATGGATGTGACTGTTGATACATTAACCTCTACCATTCTAACAGAAGGATGGATGTGACTGTTGATACATTAACTGCTGTATCATTCTCACAGAAGGACGGATGTGACTGTTGATACATTAACTGCTGTATCATTCTCACAGACAGGATAGATGTGACTGTTGATACATTAACTGCTGTATCATTCTCACAGAGAGGATGGATGTGAATGTTGATAAATTAACGAGAACGAAAGTATAGAGAGTCGTACTATAACAGGGCAAACTCACCCTCCAAATATATCACGTCCTTCCCCGCGTAGTCCGCGTCCGGTAGGTAAGTTACCTCCCCTTTCGACGTAACGTACGCCACGCCGTGAGCCGGTCGCTTCAACAACCGGAAGGTCACGACGTCGCCTTCCGGGTCAGTGTAGGTCAAGGTGAAGTTGTGGATTCCGTCATCCTCTAGCAGGGTGAAGGACACGTAGTGTGGGGACGGGGGACGGTTGGGGACGGAGGAGTTGACGACTGCGGCAGTCAACATCCGGGGACCTTCGACCTCAACGGGCGGGCTGGAACCGTCAGGGACGGTGCTGCGTTTTCTTCGTCGTCTGGCTGCTGGTGGGGAAGCGTCTGAGAACAGCTCGGAGCAAAGCTGTAGCAACCGAACACAATGCTATTTGCAAAGTGAGGGGCGACAGCAGAGTGAGGGGCGACTGCAGGCAGAGATCTAAACAAGTAATAAGAAGTGATTGTAATGACTCCACCGAACAACGTGGACAAACAAACCACAAGACAAAACGCCTGTTTCATTCAACGCCTAATTTGCGCCAAAGTCGACAAAGATAAGTGCTCGTTCTTCATTTTCGTTGTCCTGAGTGTTGTTTCGTTTACTTGAAGATCTAAAGGTCGAAACGCGTCGTGTTTCGTCGTGTGATTCGTTAGTCCACGTTGTTCGGTGGGCGCATTATATATAATATATATATATATATATATATATATATATATATATATATATATTTTCTTCTTCTAAACAGTGTTACGTGTTGTATGGTCCCAGACGCGGGTTTGGAGCGGAGGTTTAAAACAGAAAATGACAATCGTCCCACGTCTCACACCACTTAACGTTCCTCACCCCATCGGCCCCTTCTCCCCTCCGAAGATCCCTCGCACCCCCCTCCCCTCCTTCACCTCCTCCTTTCCTACCTCATGTCTACCCCTCCTCCCGACGGATGGTCGGTTGCATCGTTGTCCATACATCACTGTTGTTTCCCCGTCGGGTGGAGTGCAAGTCACTCTGAAGACCTCTTCATCACAGTGAGAAACAGAAAACTAAAGTGTTGGAGACATGTGAGCAAGATGACACGAGCAGCTCAAAACAAGACCTCCGAGTAACAGACGATCAAACGAACACCTCAAAACAAGACCTCCGAGTAACAGACGGTCAAACGAACACCTCAAAACAAGACCTCCGAGGAACAGACGGTCAAACGAACAGCTCAAAACAAGACCTCCGAGGAACAGACGGTCAAACGAACAGCTCAAAACAGACCTCCGAGCAACAGAAGCAGGGGAAGAAGAGGCAAGGTAGGGGAAAGACAGAGGAGTGCAGAAAGCACTGCTCAGTGGATGGACCAGGACGATCAGGCGCTTGCCCACGACCATCAGCTTTTAGGAAGCTGGCGCAGCGCGCTGGTCACTGCAGTGTCTTCACGGTCAGGTGGTCTCTGGGAGACAGTAGTCAGCGATTGCGCCTCCTACATGATCTGCAAGCTTGTGTACTGGTAGTGTGCGTCTACGTTATTCGATACTTTTCACGTGGTACTCTGATATGATTACCAGGTTCTTTGGGGTGAGAAATCTTTCCCGTCTGATGCCACGTCCTCGCTGTTTTGGCTTGCGGTTATGCGTACAAATGATATACACAAGTCACATAAATCATTGCAAATTTGTACATTTTCTGTGAAAAATATTTTGGTTCTGCTGCTGTTTTAGTTTACGTTTGAGGTCAAATGCGCTCTCATTATTTTGTCACTTGTAAGGTACGCCGATCCAGAATGTTGTCCTTCCGCTGTTAAAAAGTCTTTGAACTCTGCTACTTTGTTCTTTCTGATTTGTGTTTCTGGTACTTCGCATCTACACTGCTTTGTTTTTACAGTTTTATTGAAAAACCATGAACATGACAAAGGTAGCTGCCAATAACAGCATATTTTCAAATACTTGTTTACATGTTTTTATGTACTTCACTTTGCACATCTGAAAACAAAAGTCAGAGATCTCGCAGCATCATCGATCATTGGGGGACTGATAGTATTGATATGGTCGATGTTTCTGGAGGATTTTTCAGACGCCAATCTCTAATTTCAAGAACTTCCAATAATCTGATGAGGTCACTTCATATTCACTCCACTGACTGATATGCTGATTAATTAATGCCGTAAGCTCTTCCTCCTGATCAGGGGAAATGACAGTTTAGTAATTCATGCCGTAAGCTCTTCCTGCTGATCAGGGGAAAGGACAGTGTTGGATGCAAAGGGAAGAGAAATACTAGCATGTTTCGTCATGACTGTACAACCAACAGACGAGAAGAACAAGAGAATTGCAGAAGATATATAGAGGAGCACAGCAAGAAGGAAGAGAGAAGAGGTTAAAAGGCAGACATAAGATCAAATGCCAGCATACACATATGTAGCAACAGACAGCCATTCAGATAGAGTAACGGATGTCGACAAACAGACCAAAAAAAAAAAGACAGGAAAGAAAAGTTTTTCCTCGGGTCAGCTCAGTCATTTAAGTTACAGCAGAGTGACGCGGGGCCGCGAAGCAAGGGACAAAACTCGGCTGATGGCGTTATGTAGCGCATCATTCACACAGAACAGAACTCGGCTGATGGTGATAAATAGCGCATCATTCACACAGAACAGAACTCGGCTGATGGTGATAAATAGCGCATCATTCACACAGAACAGAACTCGGCTGATGGTGATAAATAGCGCATCATTCACACAGAACAGAACTCGGCTGATGGTGATATATTGCGCATCATTCACACAGAACAGAACTCGGCTGATGGTGATATATAGCGCATCATTCACACAGGACAGAACTCGGCTAATGGTGATATAGAGCGCATCATTCACACAGAAATAAGGGACAGAACTCGGCTAATGGTGATATATAGCGCATAATTCACACATAAACAAGGGACAGAACTCGGCTAATGGTAATATATAGCGCATCATTCACACAGAAATAAGGGACAGAACTCGGCTAATGGTGTTATATAGCGGACAGAACTCGGCTAATGGTGTTATATAGCGCATCATTCAAACAGAAACAAGGGACAGAACTCAGCTAATGGTGTTATATAGCGCATAATTCACACAGAAATAAGGGACAGAACTCGGCTAATGGTGTTATATAGCGCATAATTCACACAGAAATAAGGGACAGAACTCGGCTAATGGTGTTATATAGCGCATAATTCACACAGAAACAAGGGAAAGAACTCAGCTAATGGTGTTATATAGCGCTTAATTCACACAGAAACAAGGGACAGAACTCGGCTAATGGTGTTATATAGCGCATAATTCACACAGAAACAAGGGACAGAACCAGACTGATGGTGTTATGTAGCGCATGATTCACACAGAAACAGTCAAATTACAAGACTCCATATGAACTGATATTCTCCTGCGAATGATTTTCATTGTCTCCGCTTGTGTGAAGCTTAAAAAAAAAAGGGTATTGAATGACGTTCATTTGACACCGACATGATCACGGACTAAATATATTCTTCAATGTTGTGTCTGTATTGTAATATATAGATGAAAAATAAAACTGGCAAAAACAGGTACAAGAAAGCATCAACATTATTCGTTCATCACACAAGACACTGATCATTATTTTTCCTACCTTCGTATTAAAAGGGAAAAAAATCATTCGGTTCTGCTATAGCTCTAAGCTATCCTAGACTGTGTTTGTGGGTACCAGACATACACATTATTCATCAATCATACAACACACCAACAATCATGTGAAGTGCCAAACCTTTGCAGTCAGGATGCTTTTTGGTTCTACTGTATCTCCGTGATGTTCTGGTTTCTGCTTCTGATACTAGCGATTCTCTCATCATTTACCGATCACCGTGTTACACTGATTACCACGGTGCCTACCTTGGCTGTCAGAACTCTGCTGCCTCTGTCATAGCTCTGTGCTGTTCCGGGACACCTCTCCTCCGGGGCTTCCCACACTTTGGTGACTGAAATGATGATGATGACGACAATGATAATAACAACAACAACACTTATAATATTATAAAAATAAATAAATAAAAAAGTAATAATAATGATACTACTACTACTACTACTAATGATTATACTAATGATGATGATGATGATGTTGATAATTAATGAAAACAAGAAATATGTATTTGTGTGCGTGCTGTGTGTGTGTGTGCGTATGTGTGTGTGTGTACGTGTGTGTGTACGTCTGTGTGTTTATGTGTGTGCTTGTGCGTTTGTGAATATGTCTCTCTCTCTCTCTCTCTTTGAAT
>CM031621.1:39177367-39272367 GCA_018398815.1 Conus ventricosus
CCCCGTCAACTCTCTCGTGAGAAATACATTTTCAAAGGAATTCAAAGTAAATCCGCCAGACAACCAATTACAAAAACAAACAAAAATCTTTTTAGGTCTTCTTCAGGTTTTCATTCTACATCCATCTTGAATCGAATATGAGAAGATAAGTGATTGCTCGTTCTTCGTTTTCACTGTTCTGAAAGTTGTTCGTTTTTCCTGAAGAAGACCCGAGAGGTCGAAACGCGTCGTGTTCTGTCTTGTAATGTCTTTGTCCATATTGTCTTGCGGAATGGTTAACAATTCTTCTAGAAATGTATTTCAATTTCCGCCTGCAGTCCCCTCACTTTCAAACTAAGACAAACACATTCAGGACAATGCCAACGAAGAACCAGCGATCACTTATCTTCGTTTTCGTTGTTCTCAATGTTTGTTATTTTGCTTGCAGAAGAAGACTTGAGAGGTCAAAACGCGATGTGTTTTGTCTTGTAATTAATTGGTTTGTCCCTCTCATCTCGCGGAGTTACTTCCAATTCATTTTAAAACTTTGTTTCAGTGTTCACCTCACTTTGAATGAAACTCTTCTCGGGCCTGGAGGACAATACATGTCATTGTCTGGAATGTCAGAGGCACGAAGACGTGGGCTTCAAAGGGAGGAGGATCACAGGCTGAAACTGGAACAAACTTTAAGAAAAAAAAAATCCAATGCATTTTTGCGCCCAGTTTGAGGAGATAAGCAATTGTTCGTTCTTCCTTTTCATGGTCTTGAATGTTTGTCTTGCCTGAAGAAACCAAAGAGGTCGAAACGCGTCGTGTTTGTCGTGTAATTTGTTTTTTTTTCATTCGACGGCACTCTATTTTTTTTTTTCCTTTCAAGCCTGTAACGAGAGACGTATAGACTTAATTAGATTCTTCTTCTTCTTCTGTTTCTTCATCTTCTATTACTATATTTTGTCATCGTAAGTTATCGTTTGTTGTATGTTGTGTTAATTTATTATTATCAACATTTGTATTATGATTATTATATCATTTATGTTATCACTATTTTCACTGATATTAACAACAGCACTTTTGTAGCTCCTATCCTTGGTTACAGACCAAAATCTAAGCGATTTACAGTCTACACTATATTCACACAAAGAGCTACCTACAAAGGAAGACAGACTGAGGAAGACGGGGGTAAAAACTGACATCCACACATTTCACACACAGAAGGCAGACAGAGGAAGACAGACAGACAGAGGAAGACAGACTGAGAGAAGAAGACAGACAGGCAGACAGACAGACAGAGGGAGACAGACAGACAGATAAACCCAAACCCTGTCATCCTTACGTTTCACACACAGACAGCAGACAGAGGAAGACAAGACAGACAGACAGAGGAAGACAGACAGAGGAAGACAGACAGACAGATGAATCAAACCCCTGCCGTGCTCACGTTTCACACACACCAGCCTGCCCACCCGGCTGGCCACGTGAGCCTTGCTGACGCCGTACACGCTGACCCTCACACATCTTCCGGGCTCCACGTTCAGCAGGTGGGCCGACGGGTCCGGCAGGTCGCTGGTCGACCAGTTCTTCTTGGTATAGTCCCCGACGCTGATCAGGACGGGCAAGTCTTCCCGCTGAACGTAGCCGTCAACGATGGCGAACTTCCGGGTCCCCGTCAGCCCAGCCGCTGTCCTGGGGAACAGGTCGTCTCTGCCTTCTGCGGTGCCTAGGGCTAGATCTGTAAACGGTTAGCGTTCTTATTTTTTTTTTTCAGCAGAGCCGACCACTGAGGACATTGTCCGGGAGCTTAAAACACCCGTGAAAACCAAGCAAAGAAGCACAGACAGAACTGCATTCTTCATGTGAGCGAAAAGAAGACGGCAATGGGAAGAGAACGGTCCCTGAATCTACCACAACACAGGGAAAACGAGGAGGAAAATTAATGAAAAACACGTTGGGTAACTCTTGCTTCCGTTATGAAATAGTTGCAGGCCAATACTACACGGACGCATGGGTTACCTTACTTATTTGTTATTTACGCTTGCTGTTTCCTGCCTCACTTTTAAAACTTCCTTTCAAGAACTAAAGTTGTCCATGTATGGAAAAATCATGTATGGTGAGAATGGCTGGAAACATCTTCCCCAACCCCTTATTTCTTCCACCCCCCCCCTCCCCTCTTCTCCCACCCTCTCCTCCATCTCTCCCGTACCCTCGTGGCTAGATCCATAGCAATGAACTGGTGGCATTTAAGCTCGTGTCTCACTTGACTTTCTGCATGACTTTCTATTATTCCCTGTGTATGACTGGTACTGTCTCACACACTCCTGCTGTGGTCATGATATCACTGCGTTAAACGTGTTCTGATGCTGCCTTTTAGGATCTGCAGATCATCATTCTGTAGAATTTCACACATCTGTTACTCGCAACTAGTGGAAAAGCCTTAAGTGTCGAAAATGTGTCTATTTTGTATTGTGCGTTCAATACACCTTACCTGGCACTTACTTTTGGTGTGCTTATTTGTAGTTTGATTTGTTTTCAGTAAAGATGCAGTGTATTTTGAGTCTTCTTATCTACCTGTTGTCTGTGTCCACGATATCCCTGTCTCACTGTTTCTTCGGAATCTTTACTGCTGTATACTTTCTACATTTTTGCTATTCGTCATATTGATTTAAGATACCGTCTACCGTCTTCCTCGGGAAAATGTTATAACTGGTCTAGTAACTCTTTACGTTTTCCACAGGTCAGTTTAGTTATTCAGTTATGTAAGACCTTCCCGTCTGTCTCGCCTATCCTGTCCCTTAAGTCCGTACATTGCTATTAATTGAGGAAACTTGCCATAATATTCCACATCCGTAAATCCACGCTGTGAGGGGTCAATGACGAGGTGCAGCTCCAGGTTGTCCAAGGACTCCAGAAAGCTCACCGGCATCTCGCCCACCTGCACCACCGCCTCGCTGCCGACGCTGATGTTGGCACTGGACACGTCAGGGGCTGATGTGTGCACGGTGAAATTGCGCCACGCCTTGCTCCGCAGTCCTGCTTCGTTCTCTGCTTCCACAGTGATGTAGTACTCCTTGTTCTCTTCCAAGGGAACCTCCAGATCGTCAAATACGTGGTGGTCCTGAGCTTTGCCCACGATCAGTTCACCGACAACATCATCTAGTCCCGGGTCTGTGCCGAGATAAACCCGGACCTCTTTGACGTCAGAGATGTCCTCGGAGACTTCCCACGCCACCCCGACCGTGTGGTTGTTGCCCAGTTGTGTGATCTCTACGTCCAGGGAGTATTCAGGATTGAAACAGATGACCGAGGTGAACACAGGAGGAGAGGTGTCTATAACAAAGCCCGCAGACTTGACACGGGTCTCCAGACTACTGTGGTCCACAACGCGGACATCCAGGTAGTAGGTGGGCAGCTGGTACCGACTGAACTCCTTCTTGGCGTGGTCCAGTTCTGTGCTGTTGCCCGTGGTGTTTCCCGTGGTGTTGCCCGCGTCTGGTGGACTAGAACTTAGAGAAGAATTGGCAAAGACCTCATCCCCAGCCTGAAGGAGGAGACCTTTCAGAGTCAACGGCACCACAGTGAACTGGTCCGGCAGGTGGTCTCCTGGGCATGTGGAGCAGTTGCCTGGACACTGGAGGAGGCAAGGAAGGCAGAACGACCTCATCAGTGTGTAGGGAGCCACGTTGGACGTGACGTTGTAGCTGTCGCTGATGCCCCACCCACACCTCTTTCACGTCGCTGGTGGCGTCCATGAAGGCGGACCCGTAGGAGCAGAGAGGGCGTTGGACCACGGGCAGGGACAGGTTCTCCACCACGGTGGCCACCCGGAACGTCTGGAGCGGGTCCACAATGCTGGGGACGTACCCACCCACGTTCCACCCGTATACCGTCAGCACGAAGTCCTCAGGGAGGAGGAGACCGCTGACGGTTTCCACCTCGTCGCCACTGACCAGAACACTGACCTCCCACAGCGGACTGCCGCTCTCCCCTCGCTTTGTCAGTCTGAGGGTGTAGTCTGTGGGGGAGGTGGCCGTGTCCTCACCCAGGGACACCCAGGACTGTTTCAACTGAAGGACGTCCTGGGTCCAGAACAGAAGCTTGGTGCGATTCTCCACGTGAAGGAAAGTCAACCCAATCCCGTAATCGGTGTCAGCGCCAAGAAATCCTGAAACAAAAAAGAAAAAGAAAAACGTTTAAAGGCATCCTCAATCCATGCGGAAAAATGAGCCGAATTCATTCACAAAGGTGTATTCATGTGCTGGCAGATGAAGAATAATATCATTTTAACGGCCATCATTTTCTCGGCTTTAATCCCCCACAAAGATTTCCAGTTGTGAAGATAATCTGTACAGATTGAACATTCCCCTCGAGGGACCATCATCTCGAAGTCAGGACCTGGGTGTATAAAACTCATGCGAATCTTTGTTCCCATGGCACTAAGGTTGATGGTTGTCTGATACTCCTGTGCAAAACACCATTAGGAATGTCAAAAGGAAGACACTAGCTATCTTAAATGCACAGTCATAACGTGGTAAAACACATACAGCAGTCACATCCTCTCCAGATGAAAACAATATCGAATTCTTACCGCCTGTTGATGTCGGCAATTATTTTGCCAATGGAAGGTGAAGAACAGAAAACAGCGACATTGATTTGTAGATGAAATAGAAACGGGACAGAGTCATATGCAAACAGATTTAACCACTGACCTGCTTCACTCGTCATTTCTAGAGTAAAAGACTGCCGATGCACATTAACAGGAACAGGTAAAAACAGACTTCATGAGAACTGACTTGGTGAGAGCATCTTCTTAAACGAGTAAAAATGCACATAAACAGGAACAGATCAGAACAGACATAATAACAACTGACCTGATGAAATCGTCTTGCTAGAGAAAAGAACTGACCTGATGAAATCGTCTTGTAAGAGGAGTGAAAATGCACATAAACAGAACAGACGTAATAACAACTGACCTGATGAAACTGTCTTGTGAGAGGAGTGAAAATGCACATAAACAGGAACAGATCAGAACAGACGTAATAACAACTGACCTGATGAAATCGTCTTGTTAGAGAAGTGAAAAAGCACATAAACAGAAACAGATCAGAACAGACGTCGCAACAACTGACCTGATGAAATCGTCTGGTTCCTGTCCTCCAAACAGACTTTGTCTGAAGAGTCACACGGGAGAGAGGACTGGTTGCCAGGCAACAGACCGTTCTGCAGAAGGAAGGGAGGCCGCAGGGTGGGGGAGGCCAGAGAGAGGCCACTGAGAATTCCAGACTGCACGGCGGGGGACACACGGAACTGGTAGTCCCCTTCCCGCCAGGCTGTGGGCCGAACTGGGCAGCGCCCTTGTCCAACCCTGAAAAGGAATCAGATTGTCTTCGCTTAAACCATGGAAACAAGAAGAAATGATTGTCTGTTAAGGCTAATAGAAATCCATCGGATTTCTCACAAGTTTTCACATCTGTAAATAGCCATTCAGCAACAGGTGAGTCACATTGTACAACTTTTGCCCACTGTGAGAAAAAAAAAAAGCTGAAGTGCTACGGACACAGGACAAGATCAAAATGATTCTCCGACACCATCCTCCAAGAAACGTGGCAAGGGAAGAGGAGATAGGACAGACATTTTGGTAACGCTCTATGCGTGTATGAGTACGTGCGTGGGTGCGTGCAATCGTGCCTGTGCCTCTGTGTGTGTGTGTGTGTGTGTGTGTGTGTGTGTGTGCGTGTGCGTGCGTGCGTGCGTGCGTGTGTGTGTGTGTGTGTGTGTGTGGTGGTGGTGTGTGTGTGTGCACGAGTGTGTGAGTGTGCGTGTGCATTGTATGTGTGTTGATGTGTGTATGCTTGAGAGAGAGAGAGAGAGAGAGAGAGAGAGAGAGAGAGAGAGAGAGAGAGAGATTTTCTTATTACTTTGTATATCTTTGAGCGATCAATAATTAATTTTTCTTCATAACAAGAAACGCTTTCTTTCTCTGTGTGCACACTTATTTCCTTTTTCGTAGTTAATATTTAGGGGGAAGGGAGGAGGGCGTGGAGGGGGGGGGGGGGGGGGGGGTAAGAAGGAGCGGGAGGCTTATTTACTTTGTGTGTGTTTAAAAGTCTGATGAGATAAATTCCTAAAATTCATTGTCGTGATCATCATCATCACAATTAACATGTACCAACCCGTCAGATGGGGACTACGCTGCACTATAACATCATCATCATCACAATTAACATGTACCAACCCGTCAGATGGGGACTATGCTGCACTATGACGTCATCATCATCATCATCACAATTAACATGTACCAACCCGTCAGATGGGGACTACGCTGCACTTTGACGTCATCATCATCATCACAATTAACATGTACCAACCCGTCAGATGGGGACTATGCTGCACTATGACGTCATCATCATCATCACAATTAACATGTACCAACCCGTCAGATGGGGACTACGCTGCACTATGACGTCATCATCATCATCACAATTAACATGTACCAACCCGTCAGATGGGGACTACGCTGCACTATGACGTCATCATCATCATCACAATTAACATGTACCAACCCGTCAGATGGGGACTATGCTGCACTATGACGTCATCATCATCATCACAATTAACATGTACCAACCCGTCAGATGGGGACTATGGTGCACTATGACGTCATCATCATCATCATCACAATTAACATGTACCAACCGTCAGATGGGGACTATGCTGCACTATGACGTCATCATCATCATCACAATTAACATGTACCAACCCGTCAGATGGGGACTACGCTGCACTATGACGTCATCATCATCATCACTATCCCATGAACCAACCTGTCAGATGGGGACTATGCTGCACTATGACGTCATCATCATCATCATCTATCATCACTACATCATCATCACAATCCCCATAAACCAACCTGTCAGATGGAGACTATGCTGCACTATGACGCCATCAGCATCACCACAATTGCCATGAACCAACCTGTCAGGTGGGGACTATGCCGCACTGTGACGTCATCATATCATCACAATCACCACGAACCAACCTGTAAGATGGGGATTATGCTGCACTGTGACGTCAACATCATCATCACAGTCACCATGAACCAACCTGTCAGATGGGACTATGCTGCAGTATAACGTCATCATCACAATCCCCATGAACTAACCTGTCAGATGGGGACTATGCTGCACTATGACGTCATCATCATCAACACAATCGCCATGAACCAATCTGTAAGATAGGACTATGCCGCACTATGACGTCATCATCACAATCTCCATGAACCAACCTGTCAGATGGGGACTATACTGCACTATGACGTGCAGACCAGACGGGTCAAAGCCGACACAGTCCGGTGAGAACTGTCCGTCCGCTCCCGTCCAGCCCTTTCTCACGTCCCCCGTCAGCAAGTCCACCAGGCTTACACAATCCTAGAAAACACATGCGTGTCAAGATTCATTTTTGATAAAAGCCACGTTCTTTCTCTGTATTTCCCTCTGTCCAAATATTTATTGATCCCATTGGTTACCACATGATGACCAGAGAAGTAAAACACGCATTATGCCTGCGAACGCGAGCAATCACAGAAAAGAATGTACATGATCAGCTCTAGATCGAACGGTAATCGAATGGGCATGCATTTTTTTGTTTGTTTGTTTACCACATTTTTGGGGTGATGAAATCGAATTCATACTCATCCCGGAAACCTATGAAAACAAATCAAACCATCGTATAACCATCATGAGCTCGCCTGATCTTTTCGGACGGTTGGCCTATTGAATTAAAAACCAACGTGATATGATAATGTGGTGGCAGCTCTCACTAAGGATTTCTTTTTAAAAAAAAAAAAGGATCTTTACATGAAATGATGTCTTTGTTGGCAGACGTCAAGTGCAGACAGAAAAATGTCCCCGAGACAAGAACCTTAGTCGGTCAATGACTTACGTTAGTGGGAGGCCTACGGGCAAAGATAGTCGGCAACGTCCTCGATGTGATGCCCCCTACCTCTTCCTTGACTTAAGCGTCCATTTCAGTATCAGCACTTCACAGACATGTTCTATCCGTCGATGGATGGGATGCGCGTAAACAGGTGCTTCCAAACTAGGACTTTGCTAATTGGTCTGGGGAGATTTTGACAAAGGTACAAAAAAGCTAAGTAAAGAATCGCAACAATATAAAGAAATAAATAACCGAGGCAACAACAGGATGGAGATTTTAAAATGGCTTCTGGAAAGGAAGACGCTCACGGGAAAGCTATAAAGAGATGAATTATAGGTAGATTCTTACCGTCACCGGTCAGAACAAAATCATCAACGTCACCCTACTTTGCACTCGCGCGCGCGCGCGCGCGTGTCTGTGTGTGTGTGTGTGTGACCAAAGAAACGGGAAGGAAGCAGAACTTAGCTTTCCCAGACAGTAGCTTTCCCACTGCAACAAACATAGTGCAAAGCAAAAAAGGTGTGTGTGTGTGTGTGTGTGTGTGTGTGTGAGCGCGCGCGCGCGCGTGCGTGCGCATGCACGCGCGCGTGTGTGTGTTTCCTGCGTTGCGTTAAGAGTTTTTGTTCTTTTGAAACAAAGACCTAATGCACAGATTATGTGACAAAGTAAACAATGCAAGGATATAGCCGTGATCAACAAGACTTTAACAGAAAATGTTTGTTTGAAGTGGTCCGAAAAGAAAGGCCGGCAAATCTACAATGGAAATATATATATATATATTATATATTTGTTAAAACAGGTATTTTAAAATAGAATCTACAAATTTGTTTCGAGCGCGTTGCGCTGTCATCAGGATTATATATATATATATATATATATATATATATATATATATATATATATAATATATATTCAATTATAAACAAAGCTTGCTCTTATGTCTTACATTGAAGAAATAGGGGGAGATAAGCATTCATATCTGCAGTGGTAGATAATTTTGCCTAACTAACAGTATGTGCTTGAGTGGGGGAATGGGGAATAATAAATGCTTCTCAAACTGAGCTTCAGCAAGCTTATAGTCTCAAAGGGGGAGACAATCTCCAATGGGAGGAAACTCACTGACATATAACTCCTGGTCAGATACCGGTATTTTGAAACCTGGTTATTTCTCCGTGGTCACTGAGGATTATTATTCCCCATTCACCCACTCAAGCACATACTGTTACTTAGGCAGAATTATCTATCACTGCAGATATGAATGCTTATCTTCCCCTATTTCTTCAATCTAAGGCATAAGAGCAAGCTTTGTTTTATAATATATATATATATACCCAATGACACGCCTGTCTACGTAGACATCAAAAGTAACCATCCACCCTCTGTTTTAAAAACCATACCTAATGGCATAAACAAAAGATTATCTAAACTGTCATGCAATGAGAAAGAATTTAACAGTGCAGCAGCCGAATACCAAGAGGCGCTGAATAAAAGTGGCTACAACTACAAATTACAATATAACCCAGATAATAACATGAACAGCAATAAGAAAAACAGGAAAAGAAAAATTATATGGTATAACCCTCCATATGATGGAAGAATAAAAACCAACGTAGGAAAAGAATTCCTCAGAATCCTTTAAACATCATTCCCAAAAGAACATGTACTATCTAAAATATTCAATAAAAACACCGTCAAGCTATCGTACTCGTGTATACCCAACCTTAAAAACATAACTGATTCTTCCAACAAAACCAAAAACAACACAACCAAAGAGGGTGACGAAAGGATATCTTGTAATTGCACAAAAAAAGACCAGTGCCCTCTGAACAACAAATGTCTCTACAGCAACATTGTGTACCAAGCTAGGGTAACAACGGACAGTGATAAAGAAACATACATAGGGATCACGGCAAACCATTTTAAAACCAGATATGCAAACCATAAACAGTCCTTCAAAAATGAAAAATATAAAAACCAAACAGAACTAAGTAAATATATTTGGAAGCTTAAACGTAAGAAAATAGATTACAACATATCATGGAAAATTATAAAAAGAGCAGCACCATACAACAACATTTCTAAAAAATGCAACTTATGTACTACAGAAAAGTGGCTGATATTATGTAAACCCCATCTAGCATCCCTGAACTCTAAAATAGAAATAATTAATAATTGCAGGCACAAATGGAAATCTTTGTCAATGCACCATTCCCTGGCACGTCCCCCCTGAACGCGCCCCAAAAATATCTACAGGCCACGTGCCACACGCGCAGAGCTCACACGCCCACAAACTAATCTAAAAACACTGGTGGCGTGTCCATGTTGTACATACCCTGAGGAGAGCACTTGCTCGAAACAAGTTTGTCGGGTAGTTTTTTAATCCATTTTTAAATCCTATTTTAAACTGTTATGTCGCTCCCTATTTGGTTGAGCATTTTTAGACTTCTGAGGTCTTTTGACTCTAATTTTATTATATATATATATATTACCATTGTAGATTTGCCGGAATTTCTTTTCGGACCACTTCAAACAAACATTTTCTGTTAAAGTCTTGTTGATCACGAGTATATCCTTGCAATGTTTACTTCGCCACATAATCTGTGCATTAGGTCTTTGTTTTAAAAGAAAAACAACTCTAAACGCAACGCAGGAAACACACACACACACACACACACACACACCTGTAGAGCCATGCTTAACGTAAGTGCAATCACCTGTGCTGAACGTGAAGACTGCAGAGCCACCAATGCAGCCACGGTGTCTGTCTGCCGCTGGAAGGTGCGGTCAGCCCCTGTCCAGTCCTCCCCCAGCTTGACCACGCCGGCCACGGGAGGCCTGGTGTCCAGCAGAATGGGCACGCTGACCGCCCTAGTGGTCAGCCCTGCCCTGTTGGTCACCGACACGCGCACCAAGTACAGCAGGTTCTCTTGCAATGCCAGACCCCTCATGGTGACGTCAGACTGGTTCCTAGCCTCCACCGTCCTCACGGTGTCCACTCCGCCAGGGTTGGCGTCGGGGTCGCAGGATTCGCTGGAGATCAGGGTCACCGACACCTCGTCCACGCCGCTTTCTGGGTCTGGAAACTCTCCCAGAAGGACGGTGAGAGTGTGGGGGGAATGGATGAACAGGACGGTGCCGGCATCGTGACCTTCAACTTTCACCTCGCCTCGTTCTGGTGCCGTGGTGTCCACCACCACCTGTTCGCTGGCGGCTGCCGAGCAGTGTCCCATCTTGTCCGCGGCGACCACTGTGACGTAATACGAGGCACCATGCTTCAAGGACAATCCCTCCAGCACAGCTATGGATTCTTCATCCACGATCTGCGGAGGATGGACGTCAAAGACAGACGAGTGTTCACGTAGAAACTGAAAGCAGTCGTAGGTACCGTTGTCCCAGGGTGGAGGAAGGGAGCTAACTCCAGCATAGTAATGGGTGATCACCATGTCCGAGTCAAAGCCGGCCCAGGCAAACCGGACACTGCTGGTGCTGCTCTGGTACCCCGAGGCCTGGACCCGCCCCCTGGTGACGTCAGCACTGAAGCCCACCTTGACGCCGTCCGAAGAGCTCTCCGCGTAACTGCCCGCGGCGCTGTAGGCCCTGACGGTGACGTAATAGGTCTGCGTCTTGGCCGTGAGGTTCAGGCCGTGGAACGTGACGTTAGTGGACAGGCCGACGTCCTCGAAGCCGTGGATGTCAGAGCGAGTTGAAGACAGTCTTCTGTTGGTGCCGACTGCCGCTTCGTACCTGGACACACAATCACGGACACGATCATCTCTCTGAGGATTTCATTTTGCTGTCTCGTCTTCTGCGCTTTCTTGGTGGACTTACTCCAGTGAAGCTGCATCACTTCCACACAAGCTGCCTCAGAAGATTGCTATACATCAAATGGGATGCACAAAGTCCCAGACACAGAGGTGCTTGGCTAAGCAGGCCTGCCTACCATCCACACCATCCTGATGCTGTCTCAGCTTCAATGGGCAGGCCATGTAGCTCACATGCCAGACCACCGGCTACCCAAGAGACTTTTCTACGGCGAACCACAATAAGGAGTGCGTTTCCATGGAGGCCAGAAGAAACGTTCAGAGATACCAGTTTGAATGACAAATCGAACTGAACGTCAAGTCCATCGGATGGGACTATAAGTGAGTCTGACCCGTGTGCCTTCCTGGCCCCCTGGACACGTTAAAGAACCCACGGCAGTTGAAAATCGAAAAGAACAGGGGGAGGGGGGGGGTTCCCCGCTGCCCTGGCAAAATTGATGTAGGTTGAAGAGAGCCGCCTGGTATTTCTTACCAAGCCACAAAAATTGTCACTTACTGTTATCGTGTGCCGTCGTGTACCGGTGGAAATGGAGGACACGTATAAACATCGCATGCATCCTATGTGAGAAACTGGAGGAATAAATGAGATAAATGAAAATGAGTGACTGATATTTGAATGGTACGGGAAACGACTGAATGAACGCCAGTAGGCTGCTCTTCGGCCGGCTCTACCTGGGTAGACAGCCCGTTGAGGGAGTGAGGTAGTACAGTGTGTTTATTGTAAAGCGCTTAGAGCTTGGTCTGTGACCGAGGATAGGCGCTATATAAATACCCAATATAATATAATAATATACTCTCATAATATCCATGACAACGTTTAACATCAACTTTGACACATGGGAACGATGTGCTATGTCCGAGCTCGATAGCGCCACGCTATCCCCAAAGGCGCCAATTTATGTGAAGAAAGGAGGACACCAGTGCTGCAGCGCAACAACAACACCAAAAAAGACAGCAAAGAAAGCCCGAGCTAGCAATCAAGAGGTCTCCCACATTCCTTGTCCAAGCTGTCACCGCACATTCCTTGCACGCATCGGTTTGATCAGCCTTCTGCTTATCCACAAATCGTCTCACCCCCTCAAGCCCCAAAATGATCGAAGTGGTCCTCGTCGACTCCACGGACGAACTAACAACACTCCAACGTTGTTGCTCAGTCTGGCTCTGCTATAGGCAGACCCACACACAGAACGATCTGTATTTGAACACTTCTTAAGTGTAATCCAAGGCAGAGAATAAAGGCGGAGAGAAGAAGGATTAGAAGGGGGAGGGATTACGGGGCAGAAGGTACGGACTGAGAAGGACTGAGACAACTTTTCACGTTTCCGCTTTTTTTTTTGTCTTTTTCGTTTGTTATAATCTATCCAATCCGCCAAAAGATGGCCTGCCCTTACACGAAGGATTAAATGGAATTTGTGGTGCATGAAAGTTCTTCTTCTGTTATAATTTTATCATTATTATTATTATTATATTACTATTATCATTATTATTATCATTATTATTACTATCGTTGTTGTTGTTGTTAGTATTATTGATGATGTTGTTACTATTAAGATCATTAATATAATTCTCTTTACTATCAATATAATAATAATAATAATAATAATAATAATGATAATAATAATAATAAAACTTATTTTTGTTGTTATTTTATCATTTTCATTACCATTATCAACATTGTTGTCGCTGTTGGTGGTGGTGTTGTTTGTATTATCATCATTACTTTCATCATCATCATCATCATCAGTATCATTCTCAATCCTATCCTTAGTATCAGGTAGTCCAGCCTTGAGACTCTTCCCTGCTGTCGGTGGGGGCGATAAACGGCATGAAACGAAATGCATTAGCGCAACAGAACCTCGATTCAATGTAAGCCGCGCCTACCGAACATCGAATTTGGAAAATAAAAATTAAAAAAAAAAAAAAACCAACCCTCCACCGACCTCTTTCAAGCCAGGGCATACCACCCAGACACAGTGAACAGTTTGGACAACGAAAAATAATAAACCATTTTTCTCGGGCCACCACAACCACCACCACCACCACCACCCCTCTCCCTCCCCCACCCTCCCTTCACCTGATGACGTGGTCGGAGGTAGCGTGGATAGGGGGTCACCGAAGACGTCCCAGTGGGCAGCCAGGCTGAGGGTGTCCTGCTGAAAGTCCACGTCCAGCTGTCCGGCGCCGTCCCTGACCACGCCAACGTCCGGCAAGGTGATCAGCACCGTCACGCCGTCCGAGAAGGCCACTCGCGTCCGGTTCAGGGCGTCCGTGATACGGATGGTGTTCACGTAGCTGTGGAAGCGAGAAAGAATAGATAAAGTCGGAACGACGTTAAGTCCGTACAGCTGAGAGGGGGGAAGGCGGGGAATGAGCCAGCGGGAGAGAGAGAGAGAGAGAGAGAGAGAGAGAGAGAGAGAGAGAGAGAGAGAGAGAGAGGAAATTAATGAGGAAGGGAGACACGGAGGAAGAGATGGACAAAGAAAAGCAGAAAGATAAAAACACGAAGAACGATGACAGACGTACAGAGACAGAGGCAGAGGAAGAGAGGAAGACGGAGTAGAACACATATACAGAGAGGTGGGGAAGATGCCGGTGGCTGGGAAAGGGGCGGAAGAGCGGAAGATGGAGGGGAAGGCGGCAGCGGGGCTGGAGATGAAGTGGGGTGGTGGAGTGGACGGGTGGGATACATGATGAGAAACAATGCCAGCATCGTAGAGGCGCAACGATAATCACGCACACACACACGAGCGGGCGCGCGCGCGCGCTCACACACACACACGCACACACACCATAGAGGCAAACAGACTGACAGGCAGGCATGCAGAGAGAGAGAGAGAGAGAGAGAGAGAGAGAGAGAGACAGAGAGAGAGAGAGAGAGACAGAGACAGAAACAGCGAGAGAGAGAGAGAGAGAGAGGAGGGGGAGAAAGGGAGAGAGCGAGCGAGCGAGCAAGCGAAAGAAAGAGAAAGAGAGAGAGAGAGACAGAGAGAGAGAGAGAGAGAGAGAGGAGAGAGAGAGAGACAGACAGACAGACAGAGACAGAGAAAGAGAGAAACAGATAAAGACAGAAAAAGTCAAAGACAGAGATATACACACAAATATGTCTGATAAAATATGATATTCATACATACATACATATACTGACTTCCATAAAAAACGCGAAAAATTGAAAGGCTATTTTTTGGGTGAAAAGGGGTGAATATACAATATTGAACCATTGTGGCAAGTTGTTTGGGTCCAAGACTCACGTGCAGTGAAAAAATTGTGTGAGCAACACATCATTCACGGCATTGGAGGGTCAACAAAAATGGCAAACTGGTTGCTGCATGTGAGGCACGTGCACACCATGCAGAGCAAAGTTAACCAGCGACAAGTACGCAGGCATGCAGCCTTTATAAAGCCGCGCTACAAGGTTCAGATAACGACTTGCCGTCTGAGCGCTACAGAGATGCCAAGACCACGAGCAGAGGAACGCAATCGTGCCCTAGGCCATCTGGAGGCTGGTGTGGATGCCAGGCAGGTCGCCAACATCTTTAACGTCCATATCTCAACCATCTATCGTCTGCAGCACCGCATGCGAGTCACTGGTACCACTGATGATCGTCCCCGGCCAGGCCGTCCTCGGGTCACCACACCAAGAGAGGATCGCCATTTTGTTCGAACCCATCTGCGGGACAGGCGGCAAACACTGCTCGACAGGTGCCTGGGAATCTCCAGCAACGAATCAGCCTCAACACTGTGTGGCGGCGTCTTCATGACAACGGGCTGGCATGTAGGCGTCCTCACAGAGGTCCGGTACTGACACCAAGACACCAGCAGGACAGGCTGCAGTGGGCACAAGCCCGAATCAACTGGCGCAGGCAGCAGTGGGGACGCATACTGTTCTCAGATGAGAGCCGTTTTTGTATTGACATGGCTGACGGTCGTGTCAGAATATGGCGTCGACCTGGTGAACGCTATGCTGACTCCTGTGTGGTAGAGCGGAACCCCTGGGGAGGCCCGAACGTTATGATATGGGGTGCAATTGGCATTAACCACGCCATAGGACCAGTCATCTTTCAGAACATTGGTCCTGGTCGCGGACTGGGTGTCAATGCACAGCGCTACATCCACCAGGTGCTCAGACCCCATGTCGTTCCTTTTTTTGCGCAACACCCAAACTGGACATTCCAACAGGACAATGCAAGACCACACACAGCCAGGGCCACCCAGCAATTTCTTCAGCATAACAACGTCAATCTGCTGCCCTGGCCAGCCCTCAGTCCCAATTTAAACCCAATGGAACATTTTTGGGATGAACTTGGCAGACGGTTGGACCTCCTGCGTCCACGACCAGCAACAGCGGCTCAACTTCACCAGGCCATCGTCCATGTGTGGGCTGGTGTGCCAAGGGGACGCATCAACCACCTGGTCCACTCAATGAGCCGCAGGTGTCAAGCAGTTGTCCATGCAAATGGTGGCCACACACGGTATTAGGACTTCAAGCTGGTTTGTCACGTGACCTTGGATTTTCCACACAAAGACATATTGCTGATGACATTACATTACCGGTGTAATGAATCAAATCACGTTGAATTCTCGCTTCCACTCTGTACAATTGTGACCAATAAAATTCGCCCCTAACCTTCAGCTTGTTTTGCTTTCGCGTTTTTTTATGGAAGTCAGTTTTCATACATACACATGCATACAAACAGAGAGAGAGAGAGAGAGAGAGAGAGAGAGACAGAGAAGAAGGGAGGGAGGGGGAGAGAGAAAGAAAAAGAGACAGAGACAGCGACAACTAGGACAGACAGAGACACAACGCAACAGAACACGCACACCAAGTCCACACCAAAAGCAGCCCATCCCAACCACCTACGTCCTGAAATTCTCCAAGCGCACTTCGTCATTGTAGAAGTGGCCACCCGTGTCGCCGCCGTCGGTGATGTCCAGCGGAGTCCAGGGGATGAACAACTCTTGACCACCTAGCTCACGCACTGACCACTCGGCGCGCAGCACTGGACAGGGGTCAGAGTACCACCAGTGACCTTGCAGTACGTGCACGTCGAACTGACCGTCCATGTCCGTCATCCCTGGACCATCGCTCACCTAGAGCGAAAAAGAGCAGTAGGGTGGAGGAAAGGGGGAAGTGTGGGTGAGGGTGCGACGGAAGTGGGAGGGTGCGCAAGATGGCGGGGGGGGGGGGGGGGGGGGGGGGGGGGGGGATGCATGTGTCAACATAAAGGTGTTATGCGCTTTTTAGGGGTGGGTGGGTGGGAAAGTGGGGACGGGGGTGTCAATCGCAATCAAGTTTACATAATTTAGCAAATTAAGTAGCCCCGTACTATCTCTCTCTCTCTGTGCGCGCGCGCACGCGTGCGTGTGAAAGAGAGACAGAGAGAGAGACAGAGACAGACACAAAGCATGTATGTATATGTGCGTGAGTGTGCGTGTGCGTGTGTGTGTGTGTGTGTGAGCGCGCGCACGCGTATGTGTGTGTGTGTGTGTGATCTATTATACCCTCTTTACAGCATGGGTCCCACACTGCTTATTCCAGACACACACCCCTCCTCCCGGCCCTACACAGCCATATCCACGAGGTCCAGTTGCAGCCACAACACCAACCAACAGTCCAAACGAAGCCATCAGTGTCAGGTCATCCTATAACCACCCCACAAGAGGAGACACTGCGCTGCTGTTACGTCACTTCATTGATTTTCATTGGTGCCATTTCTGATTATTCTCCACTGTTTCATTGACGCAACATATATACGGGTTAACCACGATCTGATCGCCTACCTCTAAGCGTGGTTCTGGGCTGATGACGACAGCGTTTGACGTCACGGTGGTGAGGAGACCAACACTGTTGGTGATCCTGGCCGTGACGTAGATGATGGCTCCACGGGAGAGTGCCAGATTCTCCATGACGTAGAGTCCGTTCACCTCACGCCGCTCACGGAATGACGTCACATCACTTCGACCTTCTGACGACCCGAGGGCAAGCTCAACACTGGAAAAAAAATTACAGACACACACACACACACACACAAACACACGCACAGAGAGAGAGAGAGAGAGAGAGAGAGAGAGAGAGAGAGAATCATATAGTTCGCACAAATACAAAACACAGAGAGAAACACCATGGAACAAGGAAATAAAACTGAAACTATGTGTCCTCAGCATTATAGCTTTGAATGTATGTTGTAAAAACGTTTTGATTGTCTTGATCTAAGGAAAGTACAGCCTGTTGATAATCGAAAATCATGGCTAGAAACAGAAATGACACAAAGAAACCTTTGCTGAGACTTGTTATGAAGTAAAAAAAAAAAAAAAAAAAGAAAAAAAAAGCAAGCCCTATCATAACGTTGTGAATGTAAAACCGACATGTTGGTAGATAAGAGACAGCATACTGCGTTTTGAATAAACATTGTTCGTGCACAAGTAAACTATATACTGTAATCCTAGCATTAGCAGCCGATCATCTACCTAAGTTGTCAAATAATCGAAAATAAAGAGAACATTATTCTTGGACGACTTTGTTTTGCAAATTCATGTTTCAAAACATGTAGTTTCCGTGAACAATAACTACACTCACCTTCTTACGCCTGATTCGGGGTCTGCTAAACCTGTCAGTAAGACTTCGATATAGTCTTGAGATGTCTGACACTGTTGTCTGACGTCATGAAAACCTGGAGCTGGGGACGTCACAACAGTGACGTCATCCACGGAGGGCGGGGTGACGTCATTGATGACCTTCAACACCTCCTCCGTCCGCAGTCCTGCAGCGTTGACGGCCTGGACGAGGACATAAAACTCGGCGATGTCTGAAGCTTCAAGAAGGTGGAGAACATCATAGCTCCAGCTCCTCTTGTGACTGTGGAGGGAGGTCATGTTCATGAGGTTGGCCTCGGAAGGCCCACTGCCCAAGCCCACGAGGATGCTGGACAGCCGACTGTGTGGTTCCCGGACCGTGTCCCAGCTGCAGTGAAGAAGCGGGGAGACGGCTGACACGGCCTCAGAGCAGTTCAGGTGCAGGAAGGACGGAGGAGTCATGTCCCACACCACGGCAGGAAGAAGCACGGTCCTTTCGTTGCCAGCGTTGTCCGCAACGATGAGAGAGGCGTGAAGGGAGTCACCAGAGGAAGGGCCGTTTCCTAACGACACGCCCTCCTCAACAACAGCCTCCACGTGAGACACGCGGGGACTGGAACCAAAGAAATCCTGGACAAGCTGAACCTCTTCCAGAACCCCCGGGTCTTCCGCCTTCCACAAGACATCCAGGTGGTCCGGTGACGTCTGGTAGACGACGTCCTGTGACGTCACCTCACGTGCACTTGCATCACGGAAAGAAACAGAGGGAGGTGTGGT
Organism: Conus ventricosus; assembly: GCA_018398815.1. NCBI lineage: Eukaryota > Metazoa > Mollusca > Gastropoda > Neogastropoda > Conidae > Conus > Conus ventricosus. The sequence goes on from CM031621.1 coordinate 39,196,447, forward strand.
GTCCAGAACGCAGCCGTCTGATGATGACACGATGTACGGTTCATGACAGTTGTGTCCAGTTTTGGCGCGCACCGTGCTGTAATACTTCTGACCCTCCTGCTGCATGACGTGCACCTGGGCAAAGCCTTGGCCGGCGTCGTCCACCACCAAACCGTAGTCGGTGTAAGGCACCAGGTCCGTGGCGAAGGGAGAGGTGCCCACTCCCCACTCGTACCCCACTATACCACACGCCTCACTGCGGAACCCTGAGAAGCTCATAGCGATGGACGCCTTGTCGTTGGAGTAATCGATGTCGTCTACGTCTCTCCCATCCAGAACAACGCGGCGATGTTGGCTTTCAATACAACAAAGGGTTTGGACTCTGCCACAGTGGATGGAACGCCAGCACCGTTGAAGGTGATGACGTACGCTTGGTATCGGACCTCCTGTTCTTCTGTGCTGACTTGAACTTGGAGATCACGGAAAGAAACAGTCTGAGATGCTGAGGACGAAGCAGCAGCATCCACGGTTCGGTACTGACCAGAAAGAAGACAAGCCGAGGAGCCTGCAGGTCCTACGCAAACGTGAGACGTCTTGATGCCGCTCTGGGTGTCGTGGGGAGACCATGTGACCCACAAGGGCTCCTGTTCTGTGTGGATCACCACGTCATTCTCGTTGGTCTCCTCTTCCTCGCCTTCTTTACTCAGCGTTACCTGTTCAAGGATGAAATCAGGGCTGTTAAAATCATCATCATATCATCATCATCTTCACCATCATTATCATCATCATCGTTGTCGTCGACATTTTTATCTCTGTCATCTTTATCTTCATTATTCCTGAAAAACTGTGACTTTGGTAGGTAGTATGCCTCGGAAAACATCTCAGCATTTCATACAACAATTGCGGTGGGTTGAACAATCAATTTCGTGTTTTCTTCTTTTTCTTTTTCTTCTTCTCTTTCTTTTTCTTCTTCTGCTTTGAATCTTGTGTCTTTTTCTTCCCCTCCTCCTTCTTCCTCCTCTTCTTTTTTTCTTCTCCTCCTCCTCCTCCTCCTCCTCCTCATCACCAACACCACCATTACCAGCACCACCACCGCCATCATCATCATCATCGTCATCATCTTCATCAACTTCATCATCATCATCATCTTCTTCTTCATCATCTTTTGTTTCGTGGACTACTGACGTGGTCTGGGCAACCAGCATGAAGACTTTCTGTATTTTTGTGATCCAGATGTTTACTGTCCTTTGAGAGATTCAAGTCAGCCGAGATTAAGCTGTGCCTGAAATCTTTGATCTTAAATAATAAACTGTTTCTTCTCTTGGTCTCCAATCTTGATTTTTGCTTCAACTTCCCCCTGCATGCAGTCACTCATCCTTTGTCTGAAGACAAAGAAGAAGAAGAAGAAGACAAAGAAGAAGAAGAAGAAGAAGAAGAAGAAGAAGACCAAGCTGCAAGAAGAAGAAGAAGAAGACAAAGAAGAAGAAGAAGAAGAAGAAGAAGAAGAAGACCAAGCTGCAAGAAGAAGAAGACCATGAAGAAGAAGAAGAAGAAGAAGAAGAAGAAGAAGAAGACCAAGCTGCAAGAAGAAGAAGACCATGAAGAAGAAGAAGAAGAAGAAGAAGAAGAAGAAGAAGAAGAAGAAGACCAAGCTGCAAGAAGAAGAAGAAGAAGAAGAGCAAGAACAAGAAACAGCACACCAAAGAGGGGATGGATGAAGAGGAAGGAATTGGGAGGAGGAGAGGAAAGAGAAGAACGAGGACGACGGAGGAGGGAGGAGGAGAAGAAGAAGAAGAAGAAGACGAAGAAGAAGACGAAGTAAACGAGAATGAGTAGGGAGAGGAAGAGGAGAGGAGGAAAAGGAAGAAGATGATGATGAAGAGGCGAAGAGGAGGATGAAGAGAAGGAGGAGGAAAAGATGAAGACAACGAAATGGCGGTAGAAGTAGTGGTAGTAGCAGCAGCAACAACAGCAGCAGCAGCAGCGGCAGCAGCAGCAACGACAGCAGCAGCAGCAGCAACAGTAGTAGTAGTAGTAGTAGTAGTAGTAGTAAGTGGTAGTGGTGGTGGTAGTAGTAGTAGTAGTAGTAGTAGTAGTAGCAGTCACCTTGAGAACAATAGGGGGCGTCGAATCGACCGTGACCCCCTCCGACTCGTGAGTGGCGGCCATCTTGGCTCGGTTCAAGGCCGTGACCTGGACGCTGTAAGAGGCCCCGTTCTGAAGGTGGAGGCTCTCCAAGGTGACCAGCTGGTCTGTCGGTGCCGACTGCTTCACGTGCAGCACCAGGAAATGGGATTCTCCTGGCAGGAACTTGGTCTTGCGACCCTGGAAAACCAATGCGCCAGCCGAATATAGACCTGCAGCTCCAACTCCTTCCCTGTGAGATACCAGTATTTAGAAGCCTGTGCCAATGCCCGACTCTTTTGTGTGGTTGTATTTAGGGATGAGCTTTAATGAAGATGGTGAGGGATGGTGCGTCTGTCAGTGTGGGTGTGGGGTAGGAAGGATCAGAGGATGGTAGGAAGCCAGGGGTGCGGGTTGGGGAGGTTGGGTGGGTAGGGGTGAGGATAGATGTGTGTGTGTGTGTGTGTGGGGGGGGGGGGGGGGTGGGGGGGGGTATGGGGGTTGACACCACAGACAGAAAAAAATACTGTTCTCGCCGATGTAAATTCTCATGAAAACATTTCTCAGATATTTAAAAGTAAAAGGGGAGGGGCCCCGGAGGAGGGGGGGGGGGGGTCGTTAGTTTCCTGCAAAAACTTTCAGAATACCAATGAAATGAAACATTAATACAGTTACTGGAATGTGTTGTTCATGATCAAATTAGTTTTGAGGACCAGTTTCAGAATATGGACAGTTTTCTGAATATTTTGATCCTGTTGTTTTTCCTGATTTCAAGCACGCAAACAAAAACAAGAACAAGGGCAGAACGCAGAACGTGTTCTCAATGAGCTGATCACCTTGCTGAGCGGGACAGAGTGAGAAAGAGAAAAGCAGGTGTGGTGATTCGAATCCCAAACAGTGTCGACAATGTTTTCGGAAGACATGTTTGTTTGTTTGTTTTTGTCTCTTACTCTTTAATCACGTAATCGGTTCAGGTGCTTTCAAGAAGAAACGAAAAAGAAAACGAAAAAGAGACACCTGGAAGATGCGGATTGGACGAAGAGAAGTACTATCATCCACTGCCGAACAAACCGCTGGGAGCAATCCTTAAGCATCCTTGGAAGCTTGCGCTGTGTTCACATAGGATGTAGGCACGCACAAATCATGCCATGAAGAAGTCATGGGACATAATTGCTCCCTGGCAGCTATCGGAGCACCGGTTCAGGTGCGCTCAAATATGTTTAAAACTTTATTGATGGGGCTGAAAGGGAGATGATGGCGGGAACAGGGAGGGAAGTCCTGAAAACTTGGCATGTTCCCCAACCCTACCCGTCTACCCGATCTGTACGCTACAAGATAAACACGGTGATCACCTGGAAGAGTTGAAAGATGACGTAACGGTACTCGCCCACCCCAGACTCGGGGTCCACAAAGTTCCAGACAAACTGCAGAACGTCGTCGCTGAGCTGGTACCCAGATCTGTTCCGGGTGGCGATGTCCATCATCTGTGGCGGGGTGTGGTCAACCAGCATACCGTCTGTGGCGACAGTCACCTGACCCCTGCCCTGCAACACCCACAGGATTGTAGCATGTCACCTCTCCCTAACCACCTGTAACACCCACAGGATTGTAGCATGTCACCTCTCCCTAACCACCTGTAACACCCACAGGATTGTAGCATGTCACCTCTCCCTAAACACCTGTAACACCCACAGGATTGTAGCATGTCACCTCTCCCTAACCACCTGTAACACCACAGGATTGTAGCATATCACCTCTCCCTAACCTGTAACACCCACAGGATTGTAGCATGTCACCTCTCCCTAATCACCTGTAACACCTACAGGATTGTAGCATGTCACCTCTCCCTAACCTGTAACACCTACAGGATTGTAGCATGTCACCTCTCCCTAACCTGTAACACCCACAGGATTGTAGCATGTCACCTCTCCCTAACCTGTAACACCCACAGGATTGTAGCATGTACCTCTCCCTAACCTGTAACACCCACAGGATTGTAGCATGTCACCTCTCCCTAACCTGTAACACCCACAGGATTGTAGCATGTCACCTCTCCCTAACCTGTAACACCCACAGGATTGTAGCATGTCACCTCTCCCTAACCTGTAACACCCACAGGATTGTAGCATATCACCTCTCCCTAACCTGTAACACCACAGGATTATAGCATGCCACCTCTCCCTAACCTGTAACACCCACAGGATTGTAGCATGTCACCTCTCCCTAACCTGTAACACCCACAGGATTATAGCATGCCACCTCTCCCTAACCTGTAACACCCACAGGATTATAGCATGCCACCTCTCCCTAACCTGTAACACCCACAGGATTGTAGCATATCACCTCTCCCTAACCTGTAACACCCACAGGATTGTGTAGCATGTCACCTCTCCCTAACCTGTAACACCCACAGGATTGTAGCATGTCACCTCTCCCTAACCTGTAACACCCACAGGATTGTAGCATGTCACCTCTCCCTAACCTGTAACACCCACAGGATTGTAGCATGTCACCTCTCCCTAACCTGTAACACCCACAGGATTGTAGCATGTCACCTCTCTCTAACCTGTAACACCACAGGATTGTGTAGCATGTCACCTCTCCTAACCTGTAACACCACAGGATTATAGCATGTCACCTCTCCCTAACCTGTAACACCCACAGGATTGTAGCATGTACCTCTCCCTAACCTGTAACACCCACAGGATTGTAGCATGTACCTCTCCCTAACCTGTAACACCCACAGGATTGTAGCATGTCACCTCTCCCTAACCTGTAACACCCACAGGATTGTGTAGCATGTCACCTCTCCCTAACCTGTAACACCCACAGGATTGTAGCATGTACCTCTCCCTAACCTGTAACACCACAGGATTGTGTAGCATGTCACCTCTCCCTAACCTGTAACACCCACAGGATTGTAGCATGTCACCTCTCCCTAACCTGTAACACCCACAGGATTGTAGCATGTCACCTCTCCCTAACCTGTAACACCCACAGGATTGTAGCATGTCACCTCTCCCTAACCTGTAACACCCACAGGATTGTAGCATGTCACCTCTCCCTAACCTGTAACACCCACAGGATTGTAGCATGTCACCTCTCCCTAACCTGTAACACCTACAGGATTGTAGCATGTCACCTCTCCCTAACCTGTAACACCCACAGGATTGTAGCATATCACCTCTCCCTAACCTGTAACACCCACAGGATTGTAGCATATCACCTCTCCCTAACCTGTAACACCCACAGGATGGTAACATGTCACCTCTCCCTAACCTGTAACACCCACAGGATTGTAGCATGTCACCTCTCCCTAACCTGTAACACCCACAGGATTGTAGCATGTACCTCTCCCTAACCTGTAACACCCACAGGATTGTAGCATGTCACCTCTCCCTAACCTGTAACACCCACAGGATTGTAGCATGTCACCTCTCCCTAACCTGTAACACCCACAGGATTGTAGCATGTCACCTCTCCCTAACCTGTAACACCCACAGGATTGTAGCATGTCACCTCTCCCTAACCTGTAACACCTACAGGATTGTAGCATATCACCTCTCCCTAACCTGTAACACCTACAGGATTGTAGCATATCACCTCTCCCTAACCTGTAACACCTACAGGATTGTAGCATGTCACCTCTCCCTAACCTGTAACACCCACAGGATTGTAGCATGTCACTCTCCCTAACCTGTAACACCCACAGGATTGTAGCATGTCACCTCTCCCTAACCTGTAACACCCACAGGATTGTAGCATGTCACCTCTCCCTAACCTGTACACCCACAGGATTATAGCATGCCACCTCTCCCTAACCTGTAACACCCACAGGATGGTAACATGTCACCTCTCCCTAACCTGTAACACCCACAGGATTGTAGCATGTAGCTCTCCCTGCCCTGTAACATCCACAGGATTGTAACATGTCACCTCTCCCTGCCCCGTAACAACCACATGATTGTAACATGTCACCTCCCCCTGCCCTGTAACACCCACATGATTGTAACATGTCACCCCCCGCCCCGTAACACCCACTTGATTGTAACATGTCACCTCCCCCTGCCCCGTAACACCCACATGATTGTAACATGTCAACCCCCCCCCCCCCTGCCCCGTAACACCCACATGATTGTAAAATATCACCTCTTCCAAACCAAAAAGGTCGAAACGAAGTGTTTGCTTCGAAATGTGTCGGTTCTTTTGTTTGACGGCACGGTATTTTTCTTTTAATGTCGTGTCTACTCTGCCGGCAGTCACCCCACCTTCAAACCAAAGCCGAAAGCGTTAAAAGAGAGAGAAGAGAGAGAGAGAGAGAGAGAGAGAGAGAGAGAGAATCCTGGGGGTGTGGGGCATGACTGTATTCCATAAATTACGAAGCACCTGCTTAGTTTCAACATCCTCCAAATTCCCTGCCAGCAGAAACCACTTCCCAAGGCCAACTGAACTGCTTAAAAAACAGTGGACTTGCCTTCTGGTTAAAAAAAAAAAAAAAGAAATAGTAAATGACGCAGCAAACGTATGTCTTACTCAGAAAGCATTGTCCCATTTGTTTTGATATTCGGATGCGGTAGTTTTTTTGTTTTTGTTTTCTGTCCCAGCCTCTGCGCCACCTCAGAGGCAGAGTGCACCCACGCCGCTCATTCCGACACCCCGTCCACAGCCACAGCCCGGTCGGCCCCGCCGCAGCCCGGCACCGGCAATCCACAGGGAGCAGTCAATGTCAAGTCGTCAAGAGGCAACCCACCGGAGGAGACACTGCACTGCTGCCGAGTCACTTCGGTGGTGTTCAGTGGCGCCTGTTCTGATCTAACATACGCAGGACACCACCTACTAAGCCCCCTACTAACGACAATAATTGCTTAGTCGCGGAGCCGACGTGAGTGAGCTCTCCCTCCGGAGGGCGCCACCACGTCCGTCCAACGACAGCCCCCATGGGCTCGCCGATACTGGTGACCCCGACGGAACCAAACTAAGACCACAGACGTGGAGAGGAATTCGAAACTGAGGTCACCATGAGAGCAGGGCATGAAGGGCCACAGAATTTGAGACATTTTTTTAATGCTGATCGATGAGAATGAGGATGATTAAGATGATGCTACGGATTTCCATTTCGGTCTGAGACTACATGACAGGGCTGTACTCTACGCTTCCTTTCATAATATATCCCGGCGTCAACCAGGCCCGAGAGATACAGGCACCTGCAGTGTTGGTCAGGAAATTTGAGCAACACTCTCAGAAACGCATCCATTAAGTGGATGAAACTCGACTGTGTGGTCCCAGTCTTCCCAACTGAGCCCGTAGCAAACTCAACTCTGGGTAGGAGCCGGTCGGAAAAAAACACATGACTCTGATGGGATTCGAACCCACGACCTCCCAGCCGGGAGTCCGCGACGCTAACCACTTCGCCACGGCGGCTGGTCTACGGTAGTTGTTTTAATAATCCGGACGCTGTAGCTATATAGCGAAAGAGAACAAAATACACGTCTGTTGGTGACAAAGCGAGGCGACTGCAGGCGGAAATCTCAACAAAATCTGTTTTTTTTAAGTGTATCTAATAACTCCGCCAAACAACACGAACAAACGAATCACAAGACAAAACACGATGCGTTTCGACTTCTTAGGTCTTCTTCAGGCAAGACAAACAATACTCACGACCACGAAAGTAAAGAATGAGCAATCCCTATTCATCTGGTCAAATTCGTCCATGTTGTTGGTGGCGGAGTTGTTACGTACACTTTTTAAAAGATTTGTTTACAAGTGTATCGTTTTCAAAACACTAACAATCAACCAAAACAACCCCAACCTGTTCTTGAAAAAAAATGTTTTAAAGTACTGTATCCGCCAAACATGAACAAACGAACCACAAGACAAAACACGACGCGTTTCGACCTCTTAGGTCTTCTTCAGGCAAGGTAAACAACACTCAGGCCAACGAAAATGTTGAACGAGCAATCATTTATCAAAGTGGGCGCAGGCTGGGCGTTGAATGAGAACGAGGCCGTCGGGTAGGAGACAATGCGAGTGAAACCAGTACTAATGATAACGATAATACCGATATCAATCATAATGAAGAAAATGATGATGATGAAAATATTGAAAAACATTAATGAGAGGATTACTGCCACTTTTGGTGACAGTATGACAATAGCAGTTGTAGTAAGGGAGAAAGGAGAGAGGGGTTAGAGGATTGTCGGACAGCATAGTTGTCGTGGCAACAGTGTTAGCGATTGCTCGTTCTTCATTTTCGTTGTCCTGAGTATTGTTTATCTTGCCTGAGGAAGACCTAACGGGTCGAAAAGCGTCGTGTTTTGTCTGTGATCCGTTTGCAAATTTTGGCGGATACAGTACTTAAACATTAAAAAAAAAATTATTTAGATTTCCGCCTACGGTCGCTTCATTTTGCAACTACACGTAAGTTGTTTTCAAAATACAAGCAAAGAACCCCCCAACCCCTCCAACCTGTTGTTGGCCTGCAGGTGGACCACCACAGTGTCCCGATGCCCCAGGGACAGGGAGTGGTCGGTGAACATCTCCAGGCGGCTGCTGAGACCGCTGGCTTCCTTCTCCACCTCCCCGTTCACCAGCACCGAGATGTCGTAGTCCGCCAGCCCGCTTTCTCCGTCGTGGAAACCCGTCCATGACGTAATCACCGTGGCTGTTTCCGAGGTGTAGTTGACGTCATGCAAGACGTCACTTCCATCGGACACCGAGCCGGGTTCTGGCGGTGTGACGTCGATGAGGACTGTGGTGATGTCAACAGAAAAATTTTGAATGTAAGTTATGGGTCTCGGTGATGTCATTAGGAAGGTACTTCACGCTAGTACTTTGAGTGACGATTATGCTGCCGATCGCGCTATTGATTTTGTAACATAAAAACATTCACAGAAAATCGAAGTACTGGTGAATGCATTTTGGCTGTGTGACGCATGTTTTGGACGCACAGACGCAACTGTTCCTATTGTTATAGCCTATTGATATTCTTTTTTTTTCATTTGTTTATGGTTTTTGTTTGGTTGGTGCCATGTCTGGCTCACGTGGCATGCTGGAAGACGGAGGTCATCCCTCTCCTTCTGCCGCATTCCCCTCTCTGATCTGAATCGGGTACCCATTCATTGCCGGGTGGACAGAGGCGATTTCTTTAATGCCTTCAAACCCGATCCCACGAGCGGTTTGAACTCACAACTGTCAACTCTGCGGGTAAAGGCTCTAATCGTTGCACCACAGACTCTCCTTGACGTGCGTGGGCGTTAGAATACTGAAACGTTTCTGTGAACATCTATTGCAGGAGGTGTGTGTGTGTGTGTGTGTGGGGGGGGGGGGGGGGGGGGGCTTTTTAATTTCAGGAAGAACATTTTGTTATGCAAATGTTTTCGTTCATAATTTTCTTTTTTTTCTTTCTTTTTTTTCATTTTTTTTCAAGGGCAAACTCTTTTATTCTTTTATTCACTTGTAAAGAAATGCACACACGGCAAACGTGAACAGAGAACAGTACTACCAACAACAAAAATACAGTAGATCTTATATAAAATGAACAATTTGCAAAGTAGCATTGATTTTACAAAATGAGCAACAAATCCCATCTAACATATACATAGTACAAACCAAGCACACTAATGGTGTCTACACTGTCAGTGTCACAAATTCACCTTCTCACTGTTTTGGAATGTTGTCCTTTTTTCAGAATTCATAATCAGAAAGAGAGAGAGAGAGACAGAGGGGGGGGGGGAGGGGGAAGGGAGAGAGAGAGGAGAGAGGAGAGAGAGAGAGAGAGAAACAACCCTAGATTCCTACAATTTTCAATACAGAGCCATAGGAATCGACATAAACAGTACAAGTAGATTATTTATCCAAAGAAACGACGATTGAGTTTTAGCTGCCACGCTCTCGCTCGAAATTATGTGTAATGATCGCTCTTCAAGTTTACCCGATATGAGAAAATCCTGGGCAAGACTACACACATACATAAACGTGCTCATGCAAGCACGCACACATAAATCTCAGTTCTCAATCAAAAACCTATAATTATGCCATTTGTTATCAAAATCAACATAGTTCATATTCATTTTCGCAATGCATTTTTCTACTTGATATTTGATTTGTAAATATTTCCTGAAGACGGGAAACAGAGGAAACCTATTTTCAGCTCTGGATTTGTATACAAAGAACTTTGCAGACATGATAATGTAATCAAATATGATGTTAGTTTTTAACCGAGAGTCAGTGCCAAAGAGGACAAGTTCCTTTGATAATATAATTCCGGGTATATAAGAGCAATTGTCTTTTAAGAAGTTATAAAGATCACTCCAAAAACGTGTTGTCACGTCGCATGTGAAAAACAAATGGTCTATGATTTCCTTTTCAGACTTACAAAACGTACATTTGTTATTTTCAACGATATTCATTTTCTTCCAGAACAGTATTTGTAGCCAGGATCCTGTGAATTAATCTCATTTGAAACCATTTCAGTTAAATTTCTTTTATTTTGTGTGTGCGAAGAAATATATTTTCCCAGTTCGGCTCTTTACCTGTTTCATTGTTCCATTTCTCACAGCACATTGGTTGTGAGTTATCTTCATTTAAGATATCACAATAAAGTCGAGCTCCTTTCTTTACACTCCATATGATACTGAGAGCTTTTTTTAATATTTTTTTTTTATAGTATTCTTAGGTATGTTGTTAGTGAATCTGATATTCTTCGTTCGAATATATTTTCTGACAAATTGTACACAATCTAGATATGGCATAAAGTTTGTTTAAATAGCACGCTTGTGCTTGAATTCTTCATATCTCATGAATGACCCTGCTTGGTCTATCAAATCCGCAATACAATACACACCTTTGTCTATCCATTCTTTGAAACATATAGTTTTCCCGTCTTGTTTGATGTTTTCATTGTAAAAAAATGTTTTCAGTCAAGAATTCGCTAGGATCCTCAATTTCATATGCTTGGAAAGTGTCCTTCCAAAAGGCATTAGTCTCTTTTTGGTTTACTGGTAATGCATAGCCACATTTCTCAAGATCTTTTACCAAAGGATACGTTTTTTTGGTATCACAGATTTCCATTTATGATGACTAACTTTAAGTTTTCTGATCCATGAAAGTTTCAATACCACTGTCATGTGTTTAAGTAAAGGCATTCCTAATCCTCCGTCTCTTACATTTTTTTTCGGTTGTTTTTCGGGCTATCCTATCTTGTTTGTTATTCCATACGAATTGAAAGCATTGCTTTTGAAGTTTATCCATAAAGCTGTTTGGTGGGTTAGGTAGCAAGATCCAAAGACATATCAATTTTGAGAGATTCAATGATTTTAAAACGGCTACTCTGCCAGCAGATGTAATAACTCTCTTACTCCAGGCGTTGAATAATGATTTTATTTCAAGAAATTTGTCATTGTAATTCAGTTCCATGCAGTGTGATAGTTCCGGGGTGAACCATATTCTAAGGATCTTAAACTGTTTTGGATTCCAGTCTATTTTTTAGGTGGGGCATATACCCAGTCTTTGAAAACACTCTGCTTCCCAGCCAAACTGCCTTTGTTTTTTCGATATTCACGTACAACCCAGATACTTTTGCGAATTCGTTTAAGGTCTCTATTGAATGTTCAAATGAAATTCTGTCCCCTTCATTTCCCAACTGTGTATCATCTGCAAACTGAGACAGCGTGTGTTCAGTTTGGTTAATGTGTAGGGTTGCTTAAAAAAAATGAAGTGTTCATTAGCCAAGAGTGAAATGGAAGTGAGCATAAAAAATAAACGCGTCCATTGTTTCTAACGTTCAGATTTAACTCACATGTCGTGAGAAGTGTGTGCGCGCGCGCGTGTGTGTGTGTGTGTGTATGTGTGTGTGTGAGCGCGCGCGCGCGCGTGCGTGTGTGTGTGTGCATGTGTGTATATATAATTATATGTGTGTGTGTGTGTGTGTGTGTGTGTGTGTGTGTGTGGGTGTGTGTGTGCACGCACGCGCACGCGTTCGTACGTGCCTGCGTGTATATGTAATTTATATATATATATATATATATAATATTATATATATATGTGTGTGTGTGTGTGTGTGTGTGTGTGTGTGTGTGTGTGTGTGTGTGTGTGTGGTGTGCCTGCATGCGTGTGCAGGCGTTATGGGCCTGCTTCTCCCACTGCAGAATGGGTAAGGCAGTATGTCCTGACTTCAGCCAGCACGTGTTGTAGGTGAATGACACTCACGTCCATCAGACGAGGCATTGGCAGACTTTCTGTTCAGAGCCCTGTTGTTGGCCACCACGGTGGAGAAATACGTCACGTTGTGTTGCAGCGTCACCTTTACACAGGACTCTTTGACGTCACTGCTGACTGTACGAAAGGGCACCACGTCATCTTTGCCCGGGCTGAGCCCCACTCCCCAGTCATAGCTGAAATAACAACGACGTAAATAGCAGCGGAAATAACACTACTACTACTACTGCAACTACTGCTGCTGCTGCTACTGGTACTACTACTACTACTGCTATTACTGAATATAATAACAACAACAATAATAATAATGCTGCTGATGATGTTGACAATAATAATGATAATAATGATAATGATAACAATAATCGTAATACTGATAATAAACTAATGAATGAATAAGTCAACATCACTACTACTACTTCTACTACTACTGATAATAAACGAAGAAAGGAAGGTGAAGGATAAGGACTACTACTACTACCAACACCACCACTATCACTACTACTACTACTATTCTACTGCTACTACTACTACCATCACTATTACAACTACTTCTACTACTACTACTACTACTACTACTACAACAACAACATCAACTACAACAACTACTATTATTACTACCACTACTACTTCTACTACTACTGTTGATACTACTTGTAATAACCGAAGAAAGGCAGATTAGAGAAAAAAATGTTTGAAATGTGTGTTGATACAAGACAATACGTAGTTTACTGTCCGTATGTGTACTGTTTGCTCATCGCCGACCTTGTAACAAAGCTCTACGCGTTTTAACACAGTATTGTGTATCATACAGACCTGTGGGCGACTGCACCTTTCATAAAAAAAAGACCAAAAACAACAAAACCTGTAAGGCGTATGTCATCTGACTCTGGTTCCACGTAAGATACCCTGACAAGAAACCCTAACAATTTCGAGCAGTGTGTATGCTGAGAAGTCAGATAGACACACAGGAAACAACCTGCTGCTCGCTTTTTTTTCGGCATTAAATACGTTTCGCCACTCCTGTGAGACATTGCCCTCGGGAATTTCAATGAAAATGCGCTGGAAACGTGAAAGCTGACATTCTGCATTCGGTTAAAGGGCTGTAAGGAATCTGGCGACCACGATGAAGACAAGGTCCCTAATGGACACGTTTAAAGTTAAAGATGAAGAATTCCATAACCTAGGAGCTCTAGATATAGAGATCTGTAAGAGATTCACATTCTAGGGCATGGATTTATAGAGGGCGAAGCCCATTCCTCTCCTTCCACCGCGCTACCCTTCCCTGAACTAAATCATGCACCCCTTTACTGACCAGAGAGATCTAGGGTTTCAAAGCTGTAACAACCCGACCGCATGCATGATTCGAACTCACAACCATCAGCTGGCCCACCGAATGCACTAACCGTTTGACAACTGGCCTTTTTCTACTTGAGATGAAATAGCTTGGCTCACTGACCTTCCTATTGTGGAATCTGGGTCATGGAAATTCTCCCACTGAGCACAGATTTCCGTTGTCGACATCTGGCAGCAAATGTCCAGACCAAGCAACGTACCGTCCATGACGTCACCGGGTATTGGAGGCGTGCTGTCCAGCATGATGGGAGAGATGGACGACCCCGTGGCCGACAACCAAACTGGGAATCATAAAACAACGAGAGTCATTTCTGAAAAGAAAAATGTTCAGTAAATCTGAGATGTAATGCTTGAAGAAATATATGAAAACAACAATTAAACAGCAGTTTATGAAAAAGAACAATAGTACGAAAACCGATTCACTCATTACCTGTTTTATAAGTTATTTAGGTATACATTCAAAGATGCAACTCCATTTTAATTTTTTTTATAAAATAAACACAAACTCGTACACGAGGATAACAAACCTAACGACGACAGAAACTAGAACATGTAGGGCGGGCCGGTACGATCAAACGAAAAGTCTGTAGGAAGAAACTTGACAGACAGCTTGACAGCAGAGGATCTTCAGGGAAGAAGTCACCCTAGTACAAGAGTTTCAAGACTGAATTCCTTACACTCTAAGGGAGCTGAAGCCTGAAATCCTTACACTCTAAGGGAGATGAAGCCTGAATATCCTTACACTCTAAGGGAGATGAAGCCTGAATTCCTTACACTCTAAGGGAGCTGAAGCCTGAATTCATTACACTCCACGGGAGCTGAAGCCGGAATATCCTTACACTCTGAGGGAGCTGAAGCCTGAATTCCTTACACTCTAAGGGATGCTGAAGCCTGAATATCCTTACACTCTAAGGAGATGAAGCCTGAATATCCTTACACTCTAAGGGAGCTGAAGCCTGAATATCCTTACACTCTAAGGGAGCTGAAGCCTGAATATCATTACACTCTAAGGGAGCTGAAGCCTGAATTCCTTACACTCTAAGGGAGCTGAAGCCTGAATATCATTGCACTCCAAGGGAGCTGAAGCCTGAATATCCTTACACTCTAAGGGAGCTGAAGCCTGAATATCATTACACTCTAAGGGAGCTGAAGCCTGAATTCCTGACACTCTAAGGGAGCTGAAGCCTGAATATCCTTACACTCAAGGGAGCTGGGTGGTACCGAGGTCATGACTCTTTGATGCTCTTCCGCTGTCAATTCTTCTTTTTTTTTTGGGGGGGGGGGGGGGGGGTTCACGGAGAAGGTGCTGCCGGGATTCAAACTCGCACCTTCTGAATAGGTAGAGTATCGAAGCGTTGCCTCTTCAGACGGATGTCTTACCCACATTGCTATCGTACATCTGTTCTCATTTAGAGAATCTAATTCTTTTGAAGCTCAGTTCCGTTCCACGTTGACCAGATCCAGCTGGAACGCTCTTACGCTGCTTCTGCCATTGGTTGTTGGGTTCTGGTCCTCTTGGGCCCACAAATCCCGAGCTGTTTGATGAGATCAAAGACTGATGGGCCTACAGACCCCCTTGTTCCAACCTCTATGGCAGAAACGTTGGCTTGGAAGCCAGATTCCCTCACGCTGCTGGTTAGATTGGCACCCCTCTAAGACTGGAAGATGTGAGCATGCTCCACTCTGCTTTCATGTGGCACACTGAGATCAATCAGAATTGTTTTGTTTCGATGAACCTGAGTGGAGCACAATATCCGGTCTCATTCCAAACTTCATGCTAATCTGTGGGTGTTTTTTTCCCCGTTCTGGAAGGTCTCCTCTGTGCTACTCCCAGTCATCCAGTCAAAAACAGATTCCTTGCTCTTGATGTCACAGCTGTTTAAGACCATCACTTGCGGGCTCTTGCCGGGTAGAACGTCGTTGCCGGAGCTTCTGGTGGTGTGGAGTTCCCTTGGCAGTG
Source organism: Conus ventricosus (assembly GCA_018398815.1). Classification (NCBI taxonomy): domain Eukaryota; kingdom Metazoa; phylum Mollusca; class Gastropoda; order Neogastropoda; family Conidae; genus Conus; species Conus ventricosus. The sequence goes on from CM031621.1 coordinate 39,212,078, forward strand.
TTAACCGCATGTGCGATCTCCTTAGGCATTTGGCTGTGTCTTCATGCGAACCCTTCCTGGATTACACTGATCTTCATGAGCTTCGTGAATGTTCCACTGTTTGTTTGACCTGACACAGTGGACATGCGGGGTCATCGGATTCCCTCCATGTCGTCGGGTTTGATATTGGGGGTAGGATGTCACGCAAGGATCTGAGGATGACACCGATCCTAAAAAGTGCCATGTGCCATATTTCATTCCAGCTGAAACGTCCTCGAAGAGTCTTTTCCAGTGAGTCCACTACTCCTGTTGACGCTGCGGGTCGGTCGGTCATCCTTCTGGATTCTCTTGGCACCTTCTTTCTCTGATCGGTTCCTGTGTTACCATTTCTTTCTTTGTTTTCCTTGCGGCCTTGGACCAACGCTACATTTCTGTTGATCCCAGTCCTTGCCAGTTGGTGTGTGTGTGTGTGTGCGTGTGTGTGTGTGTCCTCTTATTTCCCTGATCTCGAGGGTTTGCTGAGCCGCACTCACTGTGTCCTGAACATTCAATACGTCTATCTATCTGTCTTGTTTGTTTCTCTCTCTCTGATTTTCTCTCTGCTCTTTCTTTCCCTCCCCCTGTCTCCATCCTCTCTTCTTTTCCTTCTTTCTCCCCCATTATTTCCCTCCCTCTCCCTCCCTTGCCTATCTCTCTCTCTCTCTCTCTCTCTCTCTGGCCGTCTCTGTTCTCTCCTTTTCACAGATATCTCTCTCCATTCTGCTTGCTTCCTTTGTTATTGTAGTATTTCCTTTGTGAAAAACAAATGCTCTCGTATATGGATGCCTCTTGTATGCGCTTTAATTCTGCTATATTTTAATTTGTACATCATGTTGACCTATGCTTTGTCCAAAAAAAGGTTTCAGGGGTAAAAAAAAAAACTCTGTCAAAATGAAAAACAAAAAACAATAAAACAGGGGGAAGCAAACAAAACCAATCCAGGTTACCGTTGTTGACGACCTTCAGCCTGATCCAGGCGGGTACCCCATCCTGCGTCTCGAATCCCTCGTTCACCAGGTAGGTGTTGCCCTCCACGCCCCGCATCTCAAAGGGCAGGTACCTGCGGATCTCCACGTCGTACTTGGTCCTCCCCAGGCCCATCTCCATGCGCGCCACGCCCGGAAATGGCGTCAGAGACGTTGTTAGTAGACGACGAGGAAGCGGAAGGACTCGTCGAAGAGGAACTCCTGGACGGCGTGGAAGGTCGGGGGCGTGTAGTCCACCACGAAGGGCGTGGAGTGACAGACGGTGGTCACCAGGTCTCCCCCGTGGACGATGTCGCTGACCGCCTGGACAGAACCAGGGTGTGAACAGAATCACACACGTTAAATTGAAAAAGAAAACATACGGCCTAATACTTCAAATAAAACGAAACGAAAACCACATGAATTAACAAACCAACCTACAAACAGATAAAACTCCTATTGAAGCAAAATTAATACTTGGTGGAGAGAGAGAGCGAGAGAGAGGGGGGTGAGAGAGAGAGGAGAGAGGAGAGGAGAGAGAGAGAGAGAGAGAGGAGAGAGAGAGAGAGAGAGGAGGAGGCCAATATCACAAATGGGATCCAAGACACCGAGGGTTCATCAATGAAATGAATAGTTACAGTATTCCAAGACATGGAGGGTTCCTCAATGAAATAAAGAGTTACAGTATTTAGCTGCGTAACTGACAACCATGACTTCGAACAGCTTGGCAGCTTGACTGTTTACGGCTCAGTGATCTTCTGTGACTAACAAGCAGTAAAAGGTTGTCTAATCCGGAGACAGATGAGTCAGGCGGCGGAACAAAAGAGGCGCATACGACCTTTCATACTGCCGCGCTTTTGGCACCGTCATTTTCCGACAATTCACCGCCTGACGATTATTCCGTTAAGGAATTTTTTTTATTTAACGTAAACGGGAATTGAAGACGTTACAAGTGTAGGTTAAAACGTCACAGCCTAATAGTCCGTTAAGGGTTATGACCTTTTTGATGTTCACCATGTCTGGAACGCGGTGTCATGAAAGGTGGAGCCATTCCTCTAACTTCCGCCGCCTTGCCCTTCTCTGAACTGAATGATGTACTCATTTTACAGCGGGGTGTACATAAAGGTTTTTTTTCCACTGGTTTCAAAGCCTGCCCCATGAACGGTTGGCACTCAACAGCCGTTTTCATTTTAATTTCGTTTTGATCATACAAACATGAAAACACACGACTACCATCCAACCAAAACGGGCCCTCTCTGAACGCTATGACACTAGGACCTGTACGACTACCATCTAACCAACACCAGCCCTCTCTGAACGCTATGGTGACACTAGGATCTGTACGACTACCATCTAACCAACACCAGCCCTCTCTGAACGCTATGGTGACACTAGGACCTGTACGACTACCATCTAACCAACACCAGCCCTCTCTGACCTGCACGGTGACGAAGTAAGGACCATCAGCCATGTGAAGACCCTTGGCCAGCCCAGTGTAGGTCCAGTCGTCGGGGTTGTGGAGATGAGCATGAGGGTCAGCGAAGCTGACCACGTCCTCTCCACACGCCGTCCTCCCCACCGCCCACGTGTAGCCATGGATACCGCATTCTTCGTCCTTGAAGCCGTCCCAGTTGGCTGTCATGGGGACCGAATCGCACGTGGCGATAAAAGTAGGTCACAACCCGCGTGACGTTGGATGCGTGTCCGTTGAGACGCAGGCGGGCACGCACGCATACGGACACACAAACGCGCCCACCACACACACACACACACACACACACACACACACACACACACACAAAGAAGCACATAGGAAAGAGGGGAGACAGAGTTAATGATAGAGAGGGAGAGAGAGAGAGAGAGAGAGGAGGGGGGGGGGGAGCGGGAGGGAGCGAGGGAGACAGAGACAGGCATACAGCAAGAGACTGAGATAGAGAGAGGTCAGGAGGAGCAACGGGAGGGAGAGGGAGGAAAATGAGGGGAACAAAGATGGAAGAGAAGAGAAGATGGAGGTGGGAAGAGGGAGGAAGAAAGACAGAAAGAGAGAATTGGAGAGATCCAAGCAAACTAGACACACACACACACACACACACACACACACACACACACACACACCACACACATACACACACACGCGCGCGCACACACACACACACACACACACACACACACACACACACACAATGTGTAACACACACAGACACACACACAGAGTGTGCGTGTGTGTGTGTGTGTGTGTGTGTGTGTGTGTGTGTGCAGGCAGACAGACAGACAGACAGGCAACAGAACAATAAGACAGACAGACAGACAGACAGACAGAAAGGGTGATGTCGAACCAGTCGCTTGATAGTTTTCGACGGTGAAGTGCATCTGTTGCCCCCTTCTGTTGCCAGTGAACACAGTTCTGCCCTCTGCTCCATCCACGATTCTCCTGCACACACGCACGATAATAATCATTACCATCACAATCATTATTATCACATCATCATAAATCTCATCATTTATCAACAACAACATCATCGTCATCACCATTATCACTAACATCATAATCATTATCATCATCATTATCATCATCATCACCATTCGTCGTCGTCGTCATTATCATCGTCATCACTATTACCATCATCGTCATCATCATAATCATTATTATCATCATCATCGTCATCATTATCATCCTTGTCATTATCATCATCCATCATCATCGCCATCATCATCATTATAATGATCATCATCGTCATCATCATCATTATTATCATCAACACCATCGTCATCATCATTATGACCATGATGATCATCATCATTATCAAAATCATCACCATCATCGCATCATCACCATCACCATTACCATGAACACCATAATCATCATCACCATCGTCATTATCAAAGTGATCATCGTCATCATCGCCACCATCAGCATCATCATCATCATCGTCATCATCATCATCATCACCATCATCATCATCATCACTACCACCACCACCACCATCATCATCATCATCATCTATCACAATAATTCCTGATCACCATCACCATCATCATCATCATTTTTTCTTCATATCTGTACACAATTTTTTCACCAGTTCCATTTCAGCAGACTTTCCAAGAGTTACATTACAAAACGCCCTGTTGTGAATCCGTAATTACTGTAACCTCAGAAAGTCTTTATGTTTTTGAACACGTATGCTCCGTCGAAGCTTCTGTCCACTCTTCTGCTGATCATAGGGTCTTACTTTTCCCCCTGTAAGTCCTAAGCGTTTAGTATAAGAGAAAGCACTTTGGTAGTTAGGGTCTTTCCTTTCCCCCCTGTAATTCCTACGTGTTCAGTATAGAGAAGCACTTTGGTAGTTAGGGTCTTACTTTTTTCCCTGTAATTCCTAAAACGTTTAGTATAGAGAAGCACTTTGGTAGTTAGGGTATTTCCTTTTCCCCCTGTAATCCCTAAGTGTTTAGTAAGAGAAGCACTTTGGTAGTTAGGGTCTTACTTTTTCCCCTGTAATTCCTAAACGTTTAGTACAGTAGAAAAACACTTTGGTAGTTAGGGTATTTCCTTTTTCCCTCTGTAATTCCTACGTGTTCAGTACAGAGAAGCACTTTGGTAGTTAGGGTCTTCCCTTTTTTCCCTGTAATTCCTAAGCGTTTAGTAGAGAGAAGCACTTTAGTAATTAGGGTCCTTACTTTCCCCCTGTAATTCCTAAACGTTTTAGTATAGAGAAGCACTTTGGTAGTTAGGGTCTTTCCTTTTCCCCCTGTAATTCCTACGTGTTTAGTATAGAGAAGCACTTTGGTAGTTAAAGTCTTTCCTTCCCCCCCCCCTGTAATTCCTAAGCGTTCAGTAGAGAGAAGCACTTTGGTAGTTAGAGTCTTTCCTCCCCCCCTGTAATTCCTACGTGTTCAGTATAGAGAAGCACTTTGGTAGTTAGGGTCTTTCCTTTTTTCCCCCTGTAATTCCTAAGCGTTCAGTAGAGAGAAGCACTTTGGTAGTTTTCAGTTTCTACGCTCGACAAATGTGAAGCTTCGTGCTTTTCTCTCTCTTTCAAATCTGTCACACCGGGTGTTTGCTTTTTAAACAAATTTTTAAACCATATCTGTGGGAAAAGCCGTCGACTGCCTTTCATGAATCAGTCAATTTTGAACATTAATGTTTGTCTGTAATTTGAATGTCGGCCCTCTCTCTCTCTCTCTCTGAGAGAGAGAGGAGAAGAGGAGAGAGGAGAGAGAGAGAGAGAGAGGGAGAGAGAGAGAGGAGAGGTGTGTGTGTTTGCGCGTCCGTGCCGTGTGTGCATGTAAGTGTGTGTGTGTGTGTGTGTGTGTGTGTGTGTGTGACTTCTACCCCACTCCCCCTACCGCCTACCCCTTTCTCTCTCGAATCGAATGGCCTGATCAGCCTCTGTTTAAGCCTAAATAAAACGGCAGGTTAATGGTCCATGCACACTTTTACCTGTGGTTCAAAGCAGTTAAAGTCATGCACACTTTACTGTGGTTTAAACAGCAGCTTTAAAGTCCATGCACACTTTACCTGTGGTTCAAACAGCAGCTTAAAGGTCGTACCACTTTACGTGTGGTTTCAACAGCAGCTTTAAGTCCATGCACACTTTACCTGTGGTTCAGACAGCAGCTTTAAGTCATGCACACTTTCCCTGTGGTTCAACAGTAGCTTTAAAGTCCATGCACATTTACCTGTGTTCAAACAGCAGCTTTAAGTCCATGCACACTTTACCTGTGGTTTAAACTGCAGCTTTAAGTCCTTGCACACTTTACCTGTGGTTCAAACAGCAGCTTTAAGTCATGCACTTTACCTGTGGTTTAACAGCACTTTAAAGTCCATGCACACTTTACTGTGGTTCAAACCAGCTTAAAGTCCGTACACACTTTACGTGTGGCAAACAGCAGCTTTAAGTCCATGCACACTTTCCTGTGGTTCAGACAGCAGCTTAAAGGTCCGTACACACTTTACCTGTGGTTCAGAAGCGTTAAGGTCGTACCACTTTACGTGTGGTTCAACAGCACTTTAAAGTCCAGCACAGTTCCTGTGGTTCAAACAGCGCTTAAAGGTCCGTACCACTTTACCTTGGTTCAAACAGAGCTTAATTAAGGTCCATGCACACTTTACCTGGGTTCAAACAGCAGGTTAAAGGTCATGCACACTTTACTGGTTTCAACAGCAGGTTAAAGGTCTTTGCACACTTTACCTGTTGTTCAAACAGCAGCTTAAAGGTCCGTACACACTTTACCTGTGGTTCAAACAGCAGCTTAATTAAGGTCCATGCACACTTTACCTGTGGTTCAACAGCAGCTTAAAGGTCCGTACACACTTTACCTGTGGTTCAAACAGCAGCTTAATAAAGGTCCATGCACACTTTACGTGTGGTTCAAACAGCAGCTTAATTAAGGTCCATGCACATTTTACTGTGGTTCAAACAGCAGTTAAAGGTCCATACACACTTTACCTGTGGTTCAAACAGCAGCTTAATTAAGTATGCACACTTTAACTGGGGTTCAAACAGCAGCTTAATTAAAGGTCCATGCACATTTTACTGTGGTTCAAACAGCAGCTTAAAGGTCCGTACACACTTTACCTGTGGTTCAAACAGCAGCTTAATTAAAGGTCCATGCACACTTACCTGTGGTTCAAACAGCAGTTTAAATTAAAGGTCCATGCACACTTTACCTGTGGTTCAAACAGCAGCTTAATTAAAGGTCCATGCACACTTTACCTGTGGTTCAAACAGCAGGTTAAAGGTCCATGCACACTATACCTGTGGTTCAAACAGCAGCTTATTAAAGGTCCATGCACACTTTACCTGTGGTTCAAACAACAGCTTAATTAAGGTCCATGCACACTTTACCTGTGGTTCAAACAGCAGCTTAATTAAAGGTCCATGCACACTTTACCTGTGGTTCAAACAGCAGGTTAAAAGTCCATGCACACTTTACCTGTGGTTCAGACTTCCCGGCACATGCTCTTCGCACCGCTGTAGGATGGCCCGCCGCACAACCTTCAGCCGTGACGTCATCTGAGATCGCCTGCCCCACAGGTCCTGGCTCTGGCGGGGTCCTGTCCACCATGGTGCCATGCGAGGACAATGTGATCCCATAGCCCAGCACGTTCTCTACCGCGGCGTTGACGTAATAGCGGGTGCCGTGATGTAATGGCAGGTTTTCGTAACGTAAGGTGGCGGTCAAGGACTTGTGTAGTCTCTCGTAGGTCTGGAACTCTCCGGCTGGTTTCCTTTCGGCGTTGGGTCCTGGGGGTCAGTGATAATAATGAAGGGGAGGTTACTGATGTGAACACTTTTGGCTGTTGAGTGGAGAGTATGAACTGACTGAAAGACATACCAGCCTGAGGGCTCACTGTTTATGTTTGACAGGAAAAGGGAACGGTAGCCCAGAAACAGGCAAGAACGTTTTATTTCTGGCTTGTAGGCCTAAAAAATATTTAGCATTTATTTCCCTTCTGAAAAGTTCCTTTTTCGTTGAACAAGACGAACAAATTTCAAACAATATGGAGAGTTACGGTCGTTCTTAGTTTTATCCGGCAACATTTAGTGTTTGTTTCCAATCTGGAAAAACGCCTTATTTGTTGAACAAAGACAAAACAACTTCAAACAATGTCAGGATATCCGGTAGTTTTTAATTTTATCCGATACATTTAGCGCTCATTTTCCTTCTAAAACATGTTTTTTGTTGTTGTTGAACAAAGACAAAACATTTCAAGCAATATCAGGTGTTCCGGTAGTTTTCAGTTATCTCTGGCAACGTTTAGCGTTTATTTTTCTTTTGAAAAATTCCTTTCTGCTTGAACCAAATAAAACAGTTTCAAGCAATATGAGAAATTCCGGTTGTTTTGAGTTTTATCCGGCAACAAACCGCACGTCGTTGACATTTTTTTTTTCTTTTTCGTCACGGCAAATTTACACCCGTCTCTGGACCCATGCTTTTCATAACACTGTGAGCCCGACTATCAGGTATGCTTACTGCAGTGCTTGCCAACTGCAACCAGCAACTACACGAACTATACGACAGCAGAGGCTGGTACTGTGATTGTGAAAAAGGTTATAGCGCGCGAAGCAGCCATATTTTGGTGGAAGACTCGTGACGTGCTCTTAGCTGTCCTTTTGCAGACGTTCTTCTGACTGTGGTAAGAACCTTGGCGAGTCAGAGTCAGAATGCAGCTCTTCCTCACTATCGGCTGCCTGTCTACATGTAGCTGTCCTCGGGTCCGAGTTCTTGACTTTGGTCCATCATCTCTCTCTCTCTCTCTCTCTCTGTCTCTCTCTCTCGGTCGTTCTCCTTCTTTCTCCGTGTATTAGATATCTGTCGTCACAACGGACACTTTTGGTAATGCACCGTCGAATTCATTATCTATCTGTCAAATCCAGAGAATTTTCCGTTTTCTGGAATCTCTGTATATGGCATGCCATCGGAAGTTCTTCGAGTACATTCCTAATCCCCTCCCCTATCCCTCCCAAGACCTAATCCTCTCCCTTCTGTCTACACACATACACACACACAACACACACGTACGTGAATAAAAACGCACGCAAGCATACATTCTCTCTGTCTGTCTGTCTGTCTGTGTGTGTCTCTCTCTCTTCCTCTTACACACACACACACACGCACGGACGCACGCATACACACACAACTTCTTCTCCCCACCCCCTTTTTTCACCACAAACGCACCTTTACCTTCAGTGACTTCATGAAGTTCATACACACACACACACATACACACACACACACACGCACGCACGCACGCACGCACACACTTATGCGCGCGCGCGCATTCTATCCCTCTCTCCCTTCCTCTTCCTGTCCCCCCATACCCCACCCCCACCCATTTCCGCCCCTCACCCTTCTCCCCTCAGACAAGTACCTTCAGTGACCCGATGAAGCTCACACACACGCATGTGCTTGTTGTGGACAAAGGAGACACAGGTGGACACCTGCAGGCACTGCGTGGCGCAGGAAGAGGCACTGGACGCCTCCGTGGACTTCTGGGGACGGCTACTTAGTCGACCTGGTCGGGGGGCGTTGAAATACCTGAACAGCACCAGCCATCATCAACGCGCGTCAACAGTGGAACGGAGGCTTAGTTGAGAGTTATGTGGTGAGCAGAGTGTAAGGTCAACCACTTGGCTACTGTGGACAACACTGGAATGCATTATACTTCAGTGAAATACCCGACCAACAGGAGCCGTCAACGCGCGTCAACAATGGAACGGAGGCTTCGTTGAGAATTATGTGGTGAGAAGAGTGAAAGGCTAAACACGAGGCTACTGTAGACAACACTGGAATACACTGGATTAAAAAAACCCACCACACTGCACTGCACTGCACTGCACTACACTACACTACACTACACTACACTATCGCATAGTATACAACACTGCACTACACTGGACTTCACCACGCTACACCACACAGCACTACACCACATCATATCACACCACACCACACTACACTAAGCACAATGCAGTACAGTGTATTACAGTATTCCAATACAACACAACACACTGCATGACACGACACAATACAACGCCCCTGCTTTTTAATGTTAACAAGGCAAGTCAGCATTCGATAAACTATCTATATCATTTTCTTTTAGTTTCAAAGGCCCATCTTGCGCCGATTTCGAGAAGATGAGTGATTCCCTCTTCTTCGTTTTCATTGTCTTGAGTGTTGTTTATTTTGCCTGAAGAAGACCTAAGAGGTCGAAACGCGCCGCGTTTATCTTGGAATTTGTTTGTCCTTGTTCACCGGCGGAGGTATTTAAGATTACTTTTAAATAAATTTATCAAAATCAATATTTCGTGAGAGGATTTTGCAGGGATTCTCTCCCAAATCAACGCGACACTGGAAACACACAAATGACTGAAGACTCAGCGCAGCACCCTGTCTCCTCGCCACAAATAATACTGCGTCTACCCAAGTAAGGCCCAGGATACAGGCACCTGCCTGAGGTCACCCGCCACGCCGGGCTGGGGCAGGGCACTGTGAAGAGTCAGGGGCTGCCAGTCCACCAGCTCGTGGCCAAAGGAGCTGGGGCTGTAGCCCACCCCGTGGAACAGACGGTCTGACTGCAGCTCCGAGTCCTCGAACATGATCACCAGGCCCGAAAAGCTGCTTGGGTGACTGCTGCACCTGTTAAACATAAGAAGAAAAAATAAATAAAAAAACCGGGGAAAATGGCTTACATCCAAGGAATAAATAAATTTTGTTTTTGTTTTTATTGTTTTTTTTTTTGTGTTTTTTTGTTTTTTTCGTCACTTCAGGGGACTGCAGCAGCCGTGGCAAAGGAGCTGGGCATGTAGCCACCCCGAGAACAGACTTCTCTGACTTGCAGCGGCCGAGTCCTCGAAATTATCACCAATGACCGCAAGCTGCTTTGGTGACTGCTGCACGATTAAACATAAGAATAAAGAATAAATAAAAAAAAAAAAAAAAATAAAATAAACCAGGAAAATGGCTGACATCACAAGGAATAAGATCGAAATTCTATTTTTGATATTTATAATATTTAGGTTATTAATTGCTTGTTTGTATTGTTTTTTCGTACACTCAGACAGGAAATCGCAAGAGGCACTGTTACGAAGCTTTGCTGTATGCAAGGACCCTCAGAGATCCATAGAGTATCATTCGCGATGTGTCAGCAGCCAGATCTCACTATGATAGAATATAGAAGAAATAAAAAAATACATTAAAATCGCATAATAAATGAAATAAGCGAATAAATAAAATGAATAAGTGCACGATAAATACATAAGTGAATAAAGAAATAGACAAACAAAGAAATAATAGATAAATAAATGAAAATAATTATAATTACAGACTGATTAATAAATAAATAAATAGGTATAATAAATTGAAAATAATTATATAGACTGATTAATAAATAAAATAAATAGTGATAAATAAATGAAAATAATTATATAGACTGATTAATAAATAAACAAATAGGTAAATAAGCAAACAGGCAAATGAACTGGATTTAAAGGAGGTTCATTACCATGGTGAAAATGGATCATTGAATTTTACGTGTCTTATCAGCACCGATTCATTAACTTCGAGGAGTTGGTTGGTTCTCTTGTCTTCGACTACAGTGACGATGCATTAGGTTGATCGACTACAGTTATGATGCATTAGGTTGATCGGATTCATCACATTTTTCGGGTCGCCATCATCACTTGTTTTCTATGTGAGAGTCAACAGCACACTTGATACCCGCCCTTTCTTTCTACCAATTGGATGAAAGTTTATGGAAAGTTGTGAATGACGTTTTCTGAGGGAGATTGTTGTTCACCGTTTCCTTCCAACGGGAAACAACCGGTCATTGTTCTCCAGGGAAGACTATGGTGTACAGGTCCGAGTCCACGCGTTGCCCCAAAACACCATACATTCTCTACTACACTCAAAGCTGCACGTAGCTTTCGTCAGAAGATCAGCCAGTACCAAAACATATTCATCGCACAGTCCAACCCTTAACCCATACCATACCTGACTGTGAGGCAGATCTCATATCCGTTTTTTTTTCAAAGCGAGCACGATCCACATGACCCTGAATTTTCATGTCGTCTGCTTGGCTTTTCACTCCAAAATCGTTGTGCCCTACCAATGACGTAGAAATATAAGGAGTCCACAAGTCACGCGTCATTCTCCTATTTTTGCTGACATATGACTTTGACCTGATTCACTTACCCCAAATTCCAGATAAAATCATCTTTCTCACATTAAAAAAAAATTTTTCATACAGCCAGGGCGATTTTCATCTGTTCAAACTTTCTTGTTTCAACTTGACCTTTACTGTAACCCCTCTCTTGACCTTTGTGTTTTTCTACTGTAGACTCCTATTACTGTTTGCTAATGGAGACTACCACTCATTGTTTTGAACGAAGGACTGGCATTCGCTGTTTTCTACAGGAAACTAGAATTCATGGTTTTCCTCGGAAATTGCTTTTTCATGTTCTCTTAGACAAGACTACCATTTATTGATTTCCAAGGGAAATTGCCAAATACTGTTTTCCATGGGAGACAACCATTCATTATTTTTCTGAGGGAGGCTATGATTGGTTCTTTTCTATGGAGACTGCCATTGATTGTTTTCCATAGAAGACTGAGATTTAAAGGAAGGCTGCCATTCCTTTTTTTTTAATGACAGAAATCAGTTTTCTAAGGAGACAATAATTCATTGTTTTCCATGGGAGACTACCCTTCATTGTCTTCTATTGAGATACCATCCGTTGTTATGTGCGAGAGATCTTCGTCACCGTTTCTTATGGCAGACTACAAATTCACTGTTTCCTGTACGCGACAGCCATTCGCCATTTTACATGGAAGACAACTATTCGTGATTTTTTTTTGGAGACTACCATTCATTTGATTTATACAGAGACTGCATTAGATTGTTCATTGTGAGAGACTACCCACTCATTGTTTTGTTTGTTTGTTTGTTTGTTTTGTTTGTTTTTTAACGGAAAACTTCCAGCTTTAAAAGGACTGATTACTGTTTTAACAAATAAGACAATTATTTTCCAGAAAATGGTGATAATTGCTGTTTTCCTGTCATTCATCAATCATAATAAAAAAATGCAAATGTATGGCGAAAAGAATAAATTCTCACAGTACACAACTGACGCTAGGATCTAAACACACCAGCCACACAAAACAACTTGTATACCAAAGTAGTATGTCAGCGCTGAACTGACGGACAGTGCTTGGGATGTTTAACAGCGGGACTTGCTGTTCGCATGTATTGTCCTCCCTTCCTGTTTTCTTCTTTCTTTTCTTTTTTTTACTTTCCAGACATGGGGCTCATGGATGTTTTACTTTCTTGATGTGTAGAATTCATGCCACATCTTTTCTTTTCTGACACTAATCTTTCTTCGTATGTTTTGTTCAAAACCTTCTGTTGCTGCCGTGGTAGGTTTCTCCTCCTGTCGAGGCAAGACTTATCGCAGAGTGTTTGGTGATCTGTCTCTAGGTCTGGTTCCATCAGTGTAACACCACAGCCAGAACCGGATGTGCTGATGAGGGTCACACATGAAGTGAAAATCGGCTACGAACAGGCAGCGACCAATAATAAATAGTAATAATGTTTATTTGTATAGCGCATATTCCATAAAAATGCTCAACATCGCTTTACATTAAAAAATAAAGAGCAAACGGTAAAAATAGGAATTATAAAAGTCATGCACATTGAATACACTCTAGAGATATCCAACACTAAAATAGATAACATTGTGTTCACAATTAAGATATTGTTTAGTAATAATAACAATAATAATAAGAATAATTTGAAAAATAAATAACACAGAAATTTACAAAAAGTCACCCTCGCAGAAATCCTCTTAAAACCACTCTTTTCCTAACACACACACACACACACACACACACACACACACACACACACCGCGCGCGCGCGCGCACACGCACACACACACACAGCGTGCGTACGCGTACAAGGCCTCGAGAATATCCAATGCTTTTAGAACAAATCACGTTGCATTCACAATTAAGACATTGTATAATGATAATAATAATTCAAAAACAAATCACACAAGAAATTTCACAAAGTCTCCCTTTCATAAATCCTCTAAAAAACCATTCCTCTCCTTTACACACACACACACACACACACACACAACACGCACGCACGCACGTATGCACGCACACACACACAACACGCACGCACGCACGCACGCACACACACACACACACACACACCACACACACACACACACACACACACACACACACACCACACACACACACACACACACACACACATACAACTCACGTTACTGGTCTAGGAACATACAGGCAGGAGAATAAATCTGACTAGAAAGGACTTGCACATGACAGTTTCTAGGATAGTAAGTCTAAAAGAGGTAGGTTTTCAGGTGCCGCTTGAACGTTGAGAAGCAGTGTGTTTTCCCAGAGACAGGGATAGGGAGTTCCATACATTTGGGCCAAAGGCAGAGAAGGACTTTCTACCAAAGGTATCGAGACAGAAGCGAGGAACAGTCAGCAGTGAGGTATCAGAAGAACGAGTGTTCGAGAAGGTTTGTATATCTGCAGGAGATTGGAAAGATAAGATGGCATGTTCTCATGACAGATACGCTGGAAGCAGAGACAGGCAACTTTATATTGAATTTTGGCCTTTACAGGTAGCCAATGGAGAGTTCTGAGGAGAGATTTTGCGCTCTCACGTCTGGGCTTGCGTGAACAAGGCGAGCTGCATGATTCTGCATATGTTGAAGTTTATTTAGTAGATTGTCAGGGGGGCCAACAAGAAGAGAGTTACAATAGTCTAGTCTCGAGAGTATGAAGGAGACAGCAAGTTTGTTAGCAGCATCAGTGGATAGAAAGAACCGGACCTTACCTATTCTACGTAACTGAAGGTACAGAGTACGGCATAGTTGTTTGACATGTGCTTCCACAGACATAGTTTCGTCTCGGTAGAAACCAAGATTCCTAACAGTTTGTGAGAAGGATACGTCACAACCAGATACAGACATAGCAGTAATAGTAATCTGAATGATCTTTGAATTAGTGCCAGAAGCAATCAGCTCAGTTTTATCATCATTCATTTTCAGCTTGTCACTCATCCACTTCGAAACGTCCTCTATACAATCTCTCAGCCTGCACTCAAGAGAGTCAAAATCTGATAGAGTAGAAGAGTTACACAGCTGCGAGTTATCTGCAAAGAAATGGTATGAGTGGCCTGACTGATGAATGATAGTGCTGAGAGGCTGTGTGTACATATAAACAGACAGGTCCCAAGACAGAACCCTGTGGCACACCGCATTTTAGCACTGATGGAGCCGATTCGTGGCCACTGACAACAGACTGGTACAGCCGGTTAAATAGGAGTTGAACCAGTCCAGGACCGTTCCAGAGCAGCCAAAGGTGGTACGCAACCGCGTTATAGAATGCTGTGGTTTATGGTGTCAAATGCTGCTGACAAGTCAAGCAGTGACAAGACAGACACACGCCCATTGTCTGGGCCCTGAATGATGTCACTGACCACACGCAATAAAGCAGTTTCTGTACTATGACACTTACGATATGCTGACTGGAACTGCTCAAGCAGGTTATGAGATTCAAGATGATGTAGAAGCTGTTTTAGTACAATGCGTTCCAATACCTTTGACAAGAATGGTAGACTGGACACTGGACGATAGTTCTTCAAGCAGTTTGGGTCCAGGTTTGCCTTCTTTAGAAGGGGCCTCACAAGAGCATACTTAAAGCACTCGGGCACAATACCAGATGATAAGGACTTGTTCATAATATCAGTGACAATGGGTGTAATTCCGTCTAAACAACCAAACAGGATTGAGGCAGGAACGGGGTCGAGGTCACGGGACTTCTTTGGCATTTTCTCTAGCTCTCTTTGACACGGAGCTCGGATACAGGCTCAAATGTTTCAAACAGTGTACCAGAGAACACAACAGCATCAGTGGGACATGGTGTATCAGGTTAAAACTGCTTCTGATCTGTTCAATCTTGCCACCAAAAATTCATTGAATTTATTGGGAAAAGACTCTGGGGAAGTTAGAAGGAAGCACAGTGTCTCCTGCTTTGCCCAACAGCTGACCACTGAGGCGGAAGAGTTCTCAGGAGCTGTCAGCACCTGCTATCCTACCACATATGTCATTTTTCTTAGCTTCATGTATCATGTTTGTAACTATGTTACGCTGCTCTGCATATATTTCTCTGTGAATAGTCAGACCAGACTCGCGCCATACTCGCTCGGCAGCCAGCCGTAGCACTCTAGCATGAATGATATCTAGAGTCATCCAAGGGGCGGATGTACGGTCTGCTACTGTACGTACAATGAAAGGGGCATGTTGGTCAAGCAGCTGTTGCAAGCAGGTGTTGCAGGTACATATGAGATCAGATGAACTGGACTGATAGATTGAATCAAGCACTGTATGAACATCAGTCTTGAAAGCATGCATATCAATAGCAATGGTTGTTGCCTACAACGTCAAATCCAAGGGTCCCCGTATGACGCTGTCAGCGAAAGGCTGAGCTCTGGAACTTTAACATTCTCTTTTACTGCAGTAAAGCTGTTTTACTCCTTCCCCCCTCTCCTCTCCTCTCCCCCCTTTTCTCCCTCCTCTTCACTCCCTCCTCCTCTGTTCCACACTCCTCCAGCTCCTGTCCCACACTGTTCCACCATGATAACAGTTCTTTGCCTTAAACCTGCTTCGAATCCCAACATGACTTTGCTTCACCAGACTGTCGCAGTAAAAAATAAATTAAAAAAAAGGAAAGTACTAACACAAATACGACTGTGTAGCACAGGACAGACGTGATTCGCTGTTGGTATGCTCAAGTACGCTTCTGAGGCCCCATACCAAGAGAACACGCTCTCTATATTATATTCGCGGAGGAGTTTTTACAGGTACATGCTGAGCCCCACCTGTACGCAGCATCCACACGTCCTTCTGGAAAGGTGCAGTCCAAGGTAGAAATGGAGCACCTGGCGGAGGTCTCCAAGCCCTGGGAGTTACGGGCCTTGACCAGGAAGTGCAGAGGGATGCCACAGGAAGGTCCTCAGCAGGAGTGAGGAGGGAGCTGCCTTCCACTGAGGTCCAGCCCCTGACGTTCGTTCCTCCGGGATAGTCCCCCACCGCGTAGGACACCTTCAGGTCACTGCCTTCGTCCTCCACCTCGAACTGAAAAGAAAAGCCAGAAGTTCCCGCTTTAATCCGAGCAGCATAAGGTTTCAGGTCATGCTAAGTCAGTTTGTAGAGCTCAGACTCTCAGACTGAAACCCCTTCCGCCGGGACTATACAGGATAAAGGCATGTCCCCTGGTGGTGGAGTGGGGATCCTTCAAGCCTTGCGCTTGGGTGGAAGGGTGTGTGTGCATCGGATAATACGGAAGAAGGTGCCAAAAACCAGCATAGCCTATGAGAAGGAAGACTTGGAGTCCAAGCCCTCACTGTCTGGTGCACGTTAACCCCGTATTACCAGGGTAACCAGACTACCATGAGCTGCTCTGAAGTCGGAATGTGTCGTCTGAGGTCAGCGGGTAGACCTCCTACACAGTCACAAGCACAGAAGAAGACCTGACACTACGCATGTCACCCAGTATGGTCATGCAGTGTGATATTCGACGGTATGGTGCTCGTCCCGTGGTTCTCCAGGCGGTGACAGCCCCGGGCCTCCAGCCTCAAAGGGACCCAACCACAGCGACCGGAGAAGCAATACAGAAAGAGAACGCAAGCGGGACCTATCCCAGTCCGGATGTGGTCCAGGAGAAGCTGAGGGATACGGCGGGGGGTCGCTGCGGCGGACTGCTGACTTCGCCGTTCCAGATTGAGGATCTAGCATGGCGGAAATGCGAAAGAAAGAAAGAAAGACTGAATCCAACGAAGGCATACAAGGGCTGGGGAGGGCCGGAGTCTTGTGGAATCAAAATCAAATCACAGAGATCTGGTGACGACAAGGGCTTGGTTTTAGCACCAGGCAGAACCGAGGCAGGGTGAACTCTGACAGAAGTGAAGGTTAGAGTGATCGCCCTTGCTGCAGCGGGATCAATCCCATGAGGTAAGTGCCCAAAGGAAGGGAGAGGAGGGGGTTAAGGAAGGGAGGAGGAGGGGTTAAGGAAGGGAGGGGGGGTTATCATTAAGATTCTACTTCCAGTTCTAGGTTGTTGATTTTTTTTTTCTGCGTGAGTTTTCCCTCGAGTTTCGTGGATGACATGACCAGTTTCAACTGCTGTGTGTTTTTAACAGACATTTTTTGGTTCAAAATTGATAAGGTACGAAACATTGTGAACAAAAACAAAACATGCACATGCCAAAGATTTTTCTCTCCACAAATTATTTGTCATCATCTGGTACAAAGATGATAAGCAGCCAAATATCGAGAATATGAACATAAAATATTGAAAATGTGAAACACATGCTAAAGAATTTATTGTCCAGGGCCACATCATCTCAGACAGGGCAAAAAGAAAACAACACATGTGCAATTAAATACAGCGACGTGCTTTTGATCATTTGAGGAAAAAATAAAACGAGCGCACGCGCGCGCGCGCGCCACACACACACACACAACACATACACACACACACATACGCGCGCGCGCGTGAAGAACTTCAACAGCTCAATTTCAGCCTAGAGAAAACAAATCGATGGTTGTTTAGTCAAAAGGACAAATTCAACTATAAACCAAAATACTCCTCTTGGTCGCTCGTTTCTATACCTACTGAGGGATCCATCCAGACCTAAAGGACAGATTCAAGCACAACTATAAGCAAATGGGGGTGATAAAATTCAAAATGCTTTGATGAAAGGCCAAATGTACTTTCATCTTTTGATTTTATATTGAAAAGAGGTGGGTATGACATTTATTCGACTGATATGTAATTTATAGGTTGCCAAACCAGCAACAATGTTTGAAGAGGCTGTCACAGATAGCAGAGTTATTTGCTCGAACCAATGGTTTAGAAGGTTCACTCTGATTCGCTATTGACACTTCCGCTGTGAAAATGATCATCCAACAATCATCCTCAATATGATTCATAATTATAACCCTATTGTCACGTTCTATCATAAAAATCGTCATTATCCTCCTCCTCTCATCATTATCATCCTACTGACACGCTTCCACTGTAAAAATCATAATTATCAACATTATCATCGTTATCATCCACTGAACGCTCCACTGTAAAGATCATAATTTCAACATTATCTCTTATCATCCCATGACACGCTCCACTGTAAAAAATAATATCAACATTATCATCGTTATCATCCCACTGACATGCTCCACTGTAAAAATCATAATTATCAACATTATAGTTATCATCCCAGTGACGTCCATGTAAAAATCATAATTATCAACATTATCATCGTTATCATCCACTGACACGCTCCACTGTAAATCATAATTTCAACAATTATCAATCGTTATCATCCACTGACACGCTCCACTGTAAATCATAATTATCAACATTATCATCGTTATATCCACTGACACGCTCACTCGTAAAATCATATTATCACATTATCATCGTATCATCCATGACACGTCCACTCTAAAAATCATAATTATCAACATATCATCGTTATCATCCACTGACAGCTCCACTGTAAAAATCATAATTATCAACAATTATCTCGTTATCATCCACTGACCGCTCACTGTAAATCATTAATTATCAACATTATCTCGTATCACCACTGACGTTCCACTTAAAAATCATAATTATCAACATTATCATCGTTATCATCCCATGACCACGTTTCACTGTAAAAATCATAATTATCAACAATCATTATCACCCACTGACACGTTCCACTCTAAAAAATCATAATTATCAACATCATTATCACCCTATAGCCATGTTTTACTGTAAACATCATAATTATCAACATTATCATGATTATCATCTTACTGACATTTTGCATTGTAAAAATCATCATCCTACTGACACGTTCCATTGTAAAAATCATAATTATCAACACCATCGTATTTATCACTCAACTTACACGCTCCACAGTAAATTCATGATTGCCAATATCATTATGACCCTGTTGACACGTATCACTGTAAAAATCATAGTTATGAACATCATCACCCCACTGACACGTTCACTAATCATAATTATCATCATCTCATCATCATCATCTCATTTTTATCACCCTATTGACACGTTCCACTGTAAAAATCATAATTATCATCATCATCATTATCACACCCTATTGGCACGTTGAATAATTAAAATCATAATCATGAACCTCGTCGTTATTATCACCTTATTGCCACGTTCCACTGTGAAAAATCATAATTATCAACATCGTCATCATTATCACTGTATTCGTGACATTCATGACACTAATCAACGGACCGTCAGTTGACACTTAACAAGGCCAACGAACAAATGTCAAGGGAGTCAAAGACCGAACAGGTCCAACAAAGGAGGGGGGGGGGAGGGTATTACCTATCGTAGTCCTAAATACATAGAACGTACTCTGCCAACTGGATTTATATGTTCTTGGGCAGCACTTTTACACCGATGTAAGTTAGGACTAGATCTGCCCCATAAGTGTAGTCTTCTTTAAAGATAATTGTGAGCTCGTGGCGTTAGACCAGCGTGGTGTTCACTTGCCTATTCCATCTGGGTATTCCATGGTTCTGACACTTTATTTACAATATGCAAACAAATAAAGCAATAAACAACAAACAATATATCGATGAATAGAACAATAGAGGGGGAAATGAAGATAATACGTATTGAATAGAACAATAGACAGACAAAGAAAAAGATTACTGATTTAACATAAAGTAATACAGAAAAACAAAGAATTGATTTAGGAAACAGTGATTTAGTCAAAAAGGATTTCTCCTTCCAGAGCAGATTTAAGAGCCTGCTGACCTCCAGTTTGAAGGCTGCATCTTTGGGGTGACGTCCCTTGACTTGATAGACGGAGCAAGCACTGCCTGATGACCTGGTCTGACGTCGTCGTCTTCTGGCGTTGCTGCAGTGTGTGTAACACAGCCATCGTGCACACGTGAATGGAAACTCAGGAGGGACACACACACACACACACACACACACACACACACACACGACACAGAGGCTAACAATAGCAATTCAGTAACATTTCAGGTGGTATTCTGCAACTGGCATTTAGCATGCAAGTTTTAAAATGTCTGTCCAAAATCTAGTCATGAGTTATACTTTTTACACTATTCACTAGATGGATGTACGTGAAAAGGATTTTGTGTATTGCACGAAATAAATGAATGAATAAATATATAAATTAATAGCACTTAAATCAATCAATTAATAACAAATAAATAATACTACAATCAATCATACATAAGCAAATAAATACAAATAAAAAAATGAATAAATAAATCATTGTCTTGTGATTCGTTTCTCTATGTTTTCGTGACGGTCCGCTATTAATTTTGTTTGAATTAATAAGTTAATTATTCATATAAACAAACAAATTAATACACAAAATAAATAAATACACGAATGAATGAACAAATAATATATCAATGAACATATCAGTAACTAAGTAGATAAACAGCCGCCACTTCTTTTAAAACAAACAAAAACTCACCCTTCTCACTCTACCTTCTGACTCTACCTTTCCAAATGAAACAAGCTACCTGAGCGGCCCTGCCCTGCCCTCCTTACCACAGCGGGAAACGAAGTGGGTCCCTGTCGCTCTGTCTGCACACCTTGTCCCTCCTTACCACAGTGGGAAACGAAGTGGGTCCCTGTCGCTCTGTCTGCACTCCTTGTCCCTCCTTACCACAGCGGGAAACGAGGCGAGTCCCTGTCGCTCTGTCTGACACCTTGTCCCTCCTTACCACAGCGGGAAACGAGGAGGGTCCCTGTCGCTCTGTCTGTACACCTTGTCCCAGGTGAGTTCTCTTAAAGCTAGAGTCCTCCACTGCCAGCTTTTCCCCGATAAAGTCAAAAATGTTGTGGCCCTTCGTGCCCTGCTCTCATGGTGATCTCTGGGCTCAACCGGTATCAGCAAGCTCATGGGGCATGTCGTTGGACGGACGTGGTGACACCCTCCGGAGTGAGAGCCCACTCACTCCGGTTCCGTGACTAAGCAATTCGTCAGTAGGGGGCTTAGTAGGTGGTGTCCTGCGTATGTTGGATCAGAACAGGCGCCACTGAACACCACCGAAGTGAATCGACAGCAGTGCAGTGTCTCCTCCGGTGGGCTGCCTCTTGACGACTTGAAATTGACTGTTCCATGTGGATTGCCGGTGCCGGAGCTGCGGTGGGCCGAGGCCGGGCCGGGCTGTGGCTGTGGGCGGAGGTTCCAAATGAGCGGCATGGGTGCGGTGACACTGAGGTAGCACACGAGGTGTGACAGCAACAGGGAAAAAATACCAGCCGCCGTGGCGAAGTGGTTAGCGTCGCGGACTTCCGGCTGGGAGGTCGTGGGTTCGAATCCCATCAGAAGTCACGTGGGTTTTTTCTGCCCCGACCGGCTCCTACCCAGAGTTGAGTTTGCTGCGGACTCAGTTGGGAAGACTGGGACCACACAGTCGAGTTTCATCCACTTAATGGATGCGTTTCTGAGAGTGTGGTTAAATTTCATGACCAACACTGCAGGTGCCTGTATCTCTCGGGCCTGGTTGACGCCGGGATATATTATGAAAGGAAGCGTAGAGTACAGCCCTATCATGTAGTCTCAGACCGAAATGGAATTCTGTAGCATCATCTTAATCATCCTCATCCTCATCTATCAGCATTAAAAAATGTCTCAAATTCTGTGGCCCTTCATGCCCTGCTCTCATGGTGACCTCAGTTTCGATGTCCTCTCCACGTCTGTGGCCTTGGTTTGGTTCCGTCGGGGTCACCGGTATCGATTCCATGGGGCTGTCGTTGGACGGACGTGGTGGCGCCCTCCGGAGGGAGAGCTCACTCACCCCGGCTCCGCGACTAAGCAATTATTGTCGTCAGTAGGGGCTTAGTAGGCGGTGTTCTGCGTATGTTAGATCAGAACAGGCGCCACCGAACACCACCGAAGTGACTCGGCAGCAGTGGCAGTGTCTTCTCCGGTGGGTTGCCTCTTGACGACTTGACACTGACGTCCTGTGGATTGCCAGTCGCTGTGCGGCCGCCCGGGCTGTGCTGTGGACGGTTGCGAATGAGGGCGTGGGTGCACTGCCCTGAGGTGGCGCCGAGTTGGAGGGGGGGGGTGGGGGGGGGGGGGGTGAGCGGGTGGGGGGGGGGAGGGGGGGGGGGGGGGGGGGGGGGGGGAAAGGGGGGTAAAAAATGATACTACTACTAACAATAAAAATAAATGAAGAAATAAAACGAAGAAAACCCCCTAAACCACTACTTGTTTAAGCCAAACAAAAATTCACCCTTCTCACTCGACCTTCCGACTCTACCTGAGTAGTGACCCAAATGAAACAGCTACCTGAGCGGCCCTGCCCTGCCCTTCTTACCACAGGGGGAAACGGGGCGGCTCCCTGTCGTCTTCTCTGTACACCTTTTCCCAGATGAGTCCCCTCAGAGCCGGAGCCCTCCACTGCCAGATGGTTTTCTTCCACTTCTTGAAGAGGATTTTCACCCAGCCCCTCAGCTTCAGTTCCAGAGGAATCAGTTCCACTTCCAGGGTTTTCCTGGAGAGAGAGGAGAGAGAGAGAGAGAGAGAGAGAGAGAGAGAGAGAGAGAGAGAGAGAGAGAGAGACAGAGAGAGACAGAGAGAGACGGAGACAGAGATAGAGACAGGAAGTGATAACCGCAAGTATAGGGAGAGACATTAAAGCGGAAAAAGTGGAATGGGGGTGGGGTGGCGGTGGTGGTGGTGGAAGGGAGGGGAGTGGATTTGTGTGTGTGTGTGTGTGTGTGTGGGGGGGGGGGGGGGGGGGGGGGGGGGGGGGGTAGGTGAGGTGCTGTGAGCCTGATGAAATGAAAACATCTTCATTTAAGGTCGTACGTTACTGCAACTGCTTGAAAATGTGTGTGTGTGTACGTGTGTGTGTGTGTGTGTGTGTGTGTGTGTGTGTGTGTGTATGTGTGTGTGCGCGCGCGCGCGCGCGCGTACGTATACGTATCGTTTACGTTTTAAAGATTCTTTTGCTAAATAATGTAAGAATTATACTGATGCATATGCATTTAGATAAATGTCGTATGCATGAATGGATATATAGTAATGTTTTTGTACGTATGTATGAATGTTAGTATATAGATACACCAACCTATATTAAGTCAGTGATCACCTGTGCTTTTGGACATGATTTTGCAAGGCGCTTTAAACACACACACACACACACACACACACACACACACGTGTGTGTATATATATATATATATATAGGCTCAAAGATTGTCCCCTACATGTTATACTGTTTGCATAATGTCTTTAGTTTTTCAGCAACTTTTTTCTCTACACTTTCGATTTGTTTCATTTACTACCCTTCGCTGACTGCTTTGGGGTGCTGTTGGATTCTTCTTTTGAATCCTTGGTGGTGAGAACACCACAGAAATACGGACTATGGTGTGTCTCTATTTGACGCCAAGAGCACAGACACAATCAGCCGTGTCTCCCTGATGAGCCCGATCCAGTGGACGAAAGGCCTAGGAGCAGGCAATACCAACAGATCTGCCTTCGAGAGGGATTATGATGGTTCCCCCACGCAGCTAGCGAAGGGTTTTTATTTTTATAATATATTTTCCCATTTTCTTCATCTTCAGCACCCCCCCCCCCCCAACTTCCAGCTTTCTTTTTCTTTTTTAATTTCAAATCATTGCCAAGTCATTTCTATAATAACGGAAGAACTGTAAACCTGCACTTGTTTCCCCCCACTACTTAATTGCTCAGCAGAAATGCTGAACAATTAAGTAGTGGGGAAAACAAGTGCAGGTTTACAGTTCTTCCATCATTATAGTAATGACTTGGCAACGATTTGAACTAAAAAAAAAATGGGTGGTTGAAGATGAAGAAAACGGGAACACAAAACTAAGAAAAGACATTATTAATATGAAAACCGTTGACTAGCTGCATGAGGAAACCATCGTAATCCCTCTCGAAGGCAGATCGATAATTATATAATGCCTGCTCCTAGGCATCTCGTCAGCTGGATCGGACTCATCAGGGAGACACGGCTGATTGTGTCTGTGCTCTTGGCGTCAAATATAGATACACCACTTATCACTGTTTATTACTGATGTTGTTGCTGTTGTTACGATTATCATTATTATTATCATTACTTTGATGACGACGATGATTGTTGCTGTTCTTCTTCGTCTTGTTCTCATTATTCTTATTATCTTATAATAATTGCTGTTATCATTATTACTATCATTATTATTACTACGGTTATCATCATTATTATTATTATTATCATCATTGATATTAAGAAAAGTAAAAGATGAGCATCCAAAAATTCCTGAAACACAATGTACAGTGAAATTCATCGTTACCTCATCGAAAGTTAGTTCTACTGTTAATATTATTAATGTTATCTATTAATAAACAATATCTACCTCATCGAAAGTTACTTCTACTGTTAATGTTATTAATGTTATCTATTAATAAACAATATACTGCAATCACAGGATTAAAAGAGTGCAGTGGAAGCCTTATGAATTGATGTAAGAGAGACCGGACCTCACAAAGGGACTACTGCCAGAGTGGAACGGGTAGTAGTAGTATGGTTTAATCAGGATGTTGGCTGCATCAACCACTTCAGGAGTGTTTCGTTTCGTCACCCTTTGATTGATGACAGGACAAAACAAAGGTACTTTGTCGAGTAAAAGATCTACTTTCACAGAACATAATTATTTTGATAATCACGGCTTGAAACTGAAATTGTTATGGGTAACTGACATTCTAAGCATATCGCGACAAGAATTAGACTGGGTATATCCGATCTGGCTGCTCGGAGATACTAATATGAATGGCACTCTATCTGCTCTTTCGGCACTCTCTCTCCTGATGTAACCGAGATATTGGCTTGGCGCGAAATTCCCCGCCCAGCCGCTCTAATCCCGCTCGATCGTTATCAGCCAGAGCTTCCCGGTCTGATATCAGCAAGCACAACGCTTCAACTGTTCCGTTAATCCCTCCACTACTCCCCCCCCCCCCCCCCCAGTTATGACGTCCTACACCACTTCAATCACAGCTGAGAGATCGAGAAAAAAAAAGAGCCTCACTTGGAAATGACAGGGTATTTCACGAAGTTGGTTGTCAGGGTCAGAGGGAACCCTGTCTTAAGGATCCAGCCAGTCAGGTCGATGCCTGCCGAGGCTATCACGATGGACACGGACGCCCCGGCCTTCAACTTGCCAGAAAACCCAGGGTTTCAATGTGGTCTGAAAAAAAAAAGCTGTTTTTGAATTATCTGTTTATTTTATTTTGGTGTCTTTTCTTTCGTGCCTCCTTGGTGGCATTGTGCCAAGACCGTTCCATCCGGCCGCACAGCCACAGCCAGTTTTCTCCTGCTACAGGTCTAGAACCAACACTCTACAGGGAGCAAAGAATATCAAATCATCATAAGGCAACCCACCAGAGGAGACACTGCACAGCCACGTAGTCACTTTGGTAGCAGTGGCATATGTTTCGAGCAAACATAGACAAACAAAATACGAGGGCCACCCCATAAGTTCTCGGATGGGAAAAGATGGAAGTACACTGGCATTTCTTACCTAGCCCATCTGTTCAAAGTATCCTCCATCAGCGTGTATGCACTTTTCCATCCTTCTAAACCACGAATCCATCACCCCAGCCCACTCCAACTTAGGTATACCAGAAATCAAGCCCTCGGCAAACGCTCGGGCATCTTCAGGGCTCTCAAACGGCTTTCCTTTCAGTTGTTTTTTTCAAACGAGGCGAAGTCACAAGGGCTAGGTCAGGAGAATACAGAGGATGAGTGACGAGCTGCACGCCGTTCTCTTGCAAGAAGTCTAAAGTTGCAACTGCCGTGTGGGCGCTGGCGTTGTCGTGGTGGAGGAGTAGGTGGCGGATACCGGTCCGTGGTTGCCGTGCACTCCAAGCCTCGAACACTTTTGGCAGGCAGGTGTTGATGTACCATTCAGCGTTCACTGTCTTTCTTTCCAGAAGCGGTACAGTAGTCACATGGCCGGATCTTGCGAAGAAAACTGCAATCATTTTCTTTGTGCAGCTTCTTGATCTCTTAAATTTCACAGGTAGGGTTTCCCCTGGAAACAGCCAAACTGACGACTGCTGCTTTGTTTCGTGGTCATACTGGTAAACATAGGTTTCGTCACCTGTGACGATACTGGAGACCATATCTGATCTTCCTCCGTCAAATGTTTGCAGCATAAACTGGCACCATTCAACCCTAGCCCTCATCTGCTCCCCAGTCAGCTGGTGGGGCACCCAAGGGGCGCAACGCTTCCGTACAGAGAGATTGTGCCGAAGACTGCGGTCTAAGCTTCCTGACGAAAGGTTTAGAGTATCCTTGAGTTCATCCTCCGTGATTCAAGGATTTTCTGTAAACATGGCCTTCACTGTGCTCACGTTCCCATCGGTAGTAACTGAAACTGGACGTCCACAACGGTCACGATCTTCCAACGACATTGTAACAAACTGAAATTCTTTGAACCACCTATGGACTGTGGATAATGATGGAGCCTTGTCGCCAAAACAGTTTGTTAAACTTAAAAAACTTTCCTTGAAAGACTTCCTTTGAAGATAGTCATAATAAATCATGGCACGAAAATCTCCCCAAGACAGGCTCTCTGCAACACTTTGAAAACCGTCCCCCTTGCCATCCAGTTTGCTGTCCAGAACAAATTTTGCTCTGACGATTTTTATCATTGTTTGTGTCATAGCTATTATGACATCGCTTGTGATGATGATATAAAAATTAGAATTATGACGTCAGTGGTTTCTGCGCATCCGAGAACTTATGGGATGGCCCTCGTACCATGCACTAACACCCCCCCCCCCCCCCCCACTCCCCCCCCCCCCCCCCCTGCTGTCTACAATGATTGCTCATTCGGGAATTCGACACGAATGATCATGCCCCCCTTTTATAGGGCGCCACAACGTCCATTCCACGAGCCAAGAAAAACCTGCCCATACAGTGGACTGACGCCTACCTCCCAAGGGCATGGCCAGTGTGGAAGAAATCAAACACGAGGTCACCACGAGAGCTGGGCATAACCGGGCACAGAATGTGGTGCTTTTTAACGATGATCAGTGAGAATAGAGATGGTCAAGGTGGCGCTGGTTAGTTCCTTTAAAGTTTGAGACTGTATGACTGAGCAACACTCTACGCTCGCTTCCCACTGCAGTCCGGTGTCAAGTATGTATGCCTGTGTCAACTGATCTTGAAAGAAAAATACTGTCTCAAACGGGGGAGGGCGGGGGGTGGTGGTGGTGGTGGTGGTGTTACAACAACGAAAAATGTTCGTCATATGTAGTGAACTTAAGCATGATGCAGAACATGCAATAGCTTGTACGTTCAATATTACTTTCTAATTTGGTGTAACTCGGTTGTCAGTCTGGAGCAACTGTCACGATAATCTAAGCCCAACGATTCAAAGACAAAAAACAAGTATAATATATATATATATATATATATATATATATATATATATATATATCACTGTGTTCGTGAACACAACAAAGCAACGCAAAAACCAAGCATAACCTTGTTCACAAGAAAGATGATACTAGGCGCGATACAGCAGCGTTCACACTTACGTGAAGAAATAACAAAAACATTTTTACAGTGAAACATTTTTCTTATAAAACGTAATGTATACTACCTCCATCAGGGAGTCCAGAGCTTGAACATTAAGGTCAACAGCAACCCCGAAAGCCCCACCGGCCTTGAAAGCTGCATACAACAGATCATGGAGAAAGATGTTCAACGTTCTTGCACATACACGTAAAAATTATTACGCTGAGAATATCGATCTAATGCAACAAACCCTTTCAGCGAAATACCGAGTCGCACCCCCCCCCCCCCCCCCACACACACACCAGGAATATAAAACATCGCTGAAAGAGGTAAGGATTCGTTAAATCTAACACATCATTTTTTTTTATGATTCCACCTTTTCTCGTGCTATCAACAAACTGTACCTATGCAAATTTTCGACGTGGGATCAGAATTGTGGATCGTAAGCTCTCTTCCACTGAACAAGACCAATGTCATAACACAGATAAAGAATGCAAGAAATGTGAAAAAAGAAGGAAGGAAAAAAGCAAAGAAAGAAGAGAGTCAGGAAGAAAAAATTGCATAAAGGAAGTAAGACACAAGGAGTGAGGAAAAACAGAACTGCATAAAGGAAGTAAGACAGAAGGGGGTGAGGGAAAAAAGACAATGAAAAATTGAAAGATAAGACAGAAGGGGTGAGGGAAAAACAGAATTGCATAAAGGAAGTAAGACAGAAGGGGTGAGGGAAAAACAGAATTGCATAAAGGAAGTAAGACAGAAGGGGTGAGGGAAAAACAGAATTGCATAAAGGAAGTAAGACAGAAGGGGTGAGGGAAAAACAGAATTGCATAAAGGAAAAGACAGAAGGGGGTGAGGGAAAAAACAGAATTGCATAAAGGAAGTAAGACAGAAGGGGGTGAGGGAAAAACAGAATTGCATAAAGGAAGTAAGACAAAGGGGGAGTGCAGGAAAAACAGAATTGCATAAAGGAAGTAAGACAGAAGGGGTGAGGGAAAAACAGAATTGCATAAAGGAAGTAAGACAGAAGGGGTGGAGGAAAACAGAAATTTGCAAAAGGAAGTAAGACAGAAGGGAGTGAGGGAAAAAAAAAATTGCATAAAAAGTAAACGAAGGGAGTGAGGGAAAAACAGAATTGAAAAAAAGGGAAGTAAACAGAAGGGGGTGGGGGAAAAACAAAATTTGCATAAAGGAAGTAAGACAAAAGGGGGGGCGGGGGAAAAAAAAACAGAATTGCTAAAGGAAGTAAGACAAAAGGGGGGTGAGGGAAAAACAAATTGCAAAAGAAAAAGACAGAAGGGAGGAGGAAAAAAATTGCAAAAAAGGAAAAAGACAAAAGGGGGGTGAGGGGAAAAACAAAAACTGCAAAAGGAAGTAAAAGAAGGGGGGTGGGGAAAAAAAACAAATTGAAAAAAGGAAGTAAGAAACGAAGGGGGTGGGGGAAAAAAGCAGAATTGCAAAAAGGAAGAAGACAGAAGGGAGTGAGGGAAAAAAAATTTGCAAAAAGGGAAAAGTAAGAAAAGGGGGGAGGGAAAAGCAAAATTGCATAAAGAATAAGACAAAGGGGGTGGGGGAAAAACAAAATTTGCAAAAAGGAAGTAAGCAGAAGGGGGTGAGGGAAAAACAGAATTGCATAAAGGAAGTAAACAGGGGGTGAGGGAAAAACAAATTGCAAAAAGGGAAAGTAAACAAAAAGGGGGGGGGGAAAAAAGCAGAACTGCAAAAGGAAGTAAGACAGAAGGGGGGGGGGAAAAACAAATTTGATAAAGGAAGTAAGACAAAAGGGGGGGTGGGGGGAAAAACAGAATTGCATAAAGGAAAAAGCAAAAGGGGTGGGGGAAAAACAGAATTGCATAAAGGAAGTAAGCGAAGGGGTGGGGGAAAAACAAACTGAAAAAGGAAGTAAACAAAAGGGGGTGAGGGAAAAACAGAACTGCAAAAAAGTAAGAAGAAGGGGGAGGGAAAAACAAATTCCCAAAAAGGGAAGTAAGACAAAGGGGGGTGGGAAAAACAAAAAAACTCATAAAGGAATAGCAAAAGGGGGGTGAGGGAAAAAAGAATTGCAAAAAGGGAAGTAAGACAAAAAGGGGGGGTGGGGGAAAAACAGAATTGCATAAAGGAAGTAAGACGAAGGGGGGGGGAAAAACAGAATTGCATAAAGGGAAGTAAGAAAAAGGGGGTGAGGGAAAAACAGAATTGCAAAAGGGAAAGTAAGACAAAGGGGGTGGGGGAAAAAAAAAACAGAATTGAAAAAAAGGAAGTAAGACAAAAGGGGGGAGGGAAAAGCAGAACTGCTAAAGGATAAGACAGAAGGGGTGAGGAAAAGCAAAATTTTGCATAAAGGAGTAAACAGAAGGAGGGGGAAAAACAGAATTGCATAAAGGAAGTAAGCAAAAGGGGGTGGGGGAAAAGCAAAATTTGCAAAAAGGAAAGTAAGAAGAAGGGGGTGAGGAAAAAACAGAATTTCATAAAGAAGAAAGACAAAGGGGAGTGGGGGAAAAAACAAAATTGCATAAAGGAAGTAAGACAAAAGGAAGGTAAAGGGGAACGGGGAGTAAAAAAAAAAAAGGGTAGCAGAAACGCACGCCCACGGACACAACACACACACCCACACACACACACACCCACACACACACACACACACACTAAATAGGGGCCCCTTTTTTTAAAACAAATTTTTTAGCTAATAACACTTTTGAAAAAAAAAAAGCAAAAGATTCAGGACAGTGTTTATAAATTGTTTGTTGTACGGCATTAACAGCAACGTTTCGCTGAAACAAAACCCTTTTCAAAGAGGCCCCGCCAAATTTAGAGAAAGGGTGTTTTAAGTTGTTCTGTTGTCGCTTAACATGACAAGTTTCTGCTGAAACACACTTGTCAAAGAGGCCCCCCCAATTCAGGAATGGCTGTTTATAAATTGTTCTGTTTAAAAATGACAACGTTTCTGCTGAAACCCTTGCCCAAGAGGCCCCCGCCAATTCAGACAATGGCTTTTTCCAAACTTTTTGTTGTCGGTCATTCAAAACCTAAACATGCACATCAGGCTTAGAGAACCGCCCCTCCGTTGACTGTGTACGGGTGAATTGCCAATGGGAAATTAACGGGATCTTTTGTTTTTTCTTCATTTGGCCCGAACAGATGATCAGAAATACTTTTATTTGGCCATGTATCCCGGGAAAAATTTCAGAAAATACGTTTTCTTTTTCCCTGGATCCACGGAAAAAGATTTATCAAAATATGTTTCTTTTGGGCCCTGTGTTACGGACAGATTGATCAGAAAAACGTTTTTTTTGGCCACGTATTCACGGAAAAGATTTTCAAAATACTTTTTTTTTGGGCCCCGTATCCACGGAAAAAGATTGATCAGAAAAACGTTTTATTTGGCCACGTGATCCACGGAAAAGATTAATTTGAAAAACGTTTTCTTTGGCCATGTGACCCCGGGAAAAGATTGATTAGAAATACGTTTCTTTGGCCTGGATCCACGGAAAAGATTCATTAAAACCGTTTTCTTTGGCCTGTGATCCACGGAACAGATTGTTTAAAATAGCTTCCCCCCTTAATTTCAAAGTGAAGTGACGCAAGCAGAGACAATACAAATTGTTAAAGTAATTTAACCCCCGGTTAACATGGAGAAAAAAAATTAAAGACAAAACCGGGGAAAATTTTAGTTTTTGGATTTTTCAGGCAAAATAAACATCCTTCAGAAAAACGAAAACAAAAAAAAATGAACAAGTAGGATAACTCTTGCTCTCATAAGAAAACTTAACTAAGAGTAAGGTTTATTCAAAACTGGCACAGCCTTTCAAACTTGAATAACGTCAGACAAATACAAACAAACAATCTAACAGTGGAGAAAAACAAGCGCAGGCCAACAACCCCTCCGTCATCACAGTAATGACTTTGCAAAGAATTTAAGTTGGGGGTGGGGGGGGTGGGGGGGGGGTGGGGGGGGGGGACTGAAGATGAAGAAAATGGGAATATAAAATTAAGAAAACACATTTAAAATATGAAATCTCTTCGCTAGCTGCATGAGGGAACCATCGTAAGAAAATGGGAATATAAAATTAAGAAAACACATTTAAAATATGAAATCTCTTCGCTAGCTGCATGAGGGAACCATCGTGATCCCTCTAGAAGGCAGATCTATTTGTATTGCCTGCTCCAAGGCCTCTTCGTCCGCTGGATCCGACTCATCAGGGAGACACGGCTGGTTGATTTGTGCTCCTGGCGTCAAAGAGAGACAAACCACAGTCCATAATAGTGCGGTGTTCTCACCACCAAGGGTTCAAAAAAGAATCCAACAGCACCCCCCCCCCCCCAAAGCAGCCAGCGAAGATGGTAAATGAAACAAAACGAAAGTGTGGGGAGGAAAAAAGTTGCTGAAAAACTAAAGACATTATGCAAACAGTATAAAATGCAGGGAACAATCTTTGATCCTACGCTTGAGGATGCACCCAAGGATGCAAGCGAGATCAAAAGACAAACACAAAGACGGACAGAAACAAATACAAATACCCTCGATTTAATTGAAACGAAAAACGAGCAATCACTTATCTTCTCAAATTCGGCGCAAGATGGGCGTTGAATTTTGTCTGAAGAATACATAAGGGGTCAAAACACATCGTGTTTCGTCTTGTAATTTGTTTGTCAATGTTAACCGGCAGAGTTACTGAAAATTACTTTTGAAAGACGTTTTCCCCGTGTTAAATTTGGATGCATGTCTGCATTTGTGATGTTCTCTTTGTTTTCAATGATAAGCCGGCACAGTCGCTTATCAATCTGCAGCGCTATTCACTGACTATGAGATCAGGTTTCACGCGAAAAACTGCTTCGAAAACGGTTTCATACAAAACTATGCTAAACGGTGCACGCAAGAAAAGCTAAAACTGTAAACTGGTTTTGGCACGAACTACTGTTCTGAGCCTTGTTCGGACACAAGTATGTCACGCACGTGACACACACACACACACACACACACACACAACACAGGTGTTTCAGCACGAAACACTACTACCCTGACTCCCGCATAAAATGTCCGAGGAAGATTTTTTTTTTTTTTTTCATTTTCACAGTGCAAATGTTCAAAGATCAAATGTGTCTACTCACACACGGAGAACCAAAGGGGACCAACAGGAAAGCCGTATTTGAAGTTGAAAAAGGGGATGTACAGCTCCCCATTTTCCCCCAACACGGGAATCCCCCTTTGTCGATGTAGTCCACAGGGTTGATGAACTCCACAGTCATGGAAGGCTCTGCCTGATCCTCGCTGGGCTCCAGCTGTGCACATGATGCCCCGTGTATGGATTTTTCCGAATGGGAATATTGCATCGTCATTTACGCACATCATGATGACTAAGAAATGAAAGAAGAGTTCTTATAAACATTGAAAAAAAATATTTGTTACATGTTGGGCATTAGAATTATCTAGACAATAGATGATTTGTAAATAACGTATTAAACCAACAAGATGTTGCGTAAATAGTAGAACATGTGCAGATAAATTCGGAAACATAAACGATGCTTCATATAACTCAATAATTCTTAACTATGACAGCGTGCTACTTTTTTCAAATAGTTACCTACGACTCTTAGATGCACATCATTCTTTGCACACACACACACAAAGAAAGAAATCGAAGACCCACAAACACAGAGAAAGGACTCAGAAATCATGACTTACTGAAAAGCAGGCTAACATGAAAAGATAGACAAACTGGTAAAGAATGAAATGATGGCATGAGTAGCATCCACTGGCATCTAATATCCACAAGTCGTCACCATCATTATTTTTTTTCCACCATCGGCACTCGTGCTTTTGGCTCCCTAATGTTTCCCAGTATTTGATAACAACTTCAACTTCAAGAACTCCATGAAGGTTGATTGTTATTGCAATGCAGTGTTATCAGCGGTTCCCTTGTTTTGACAGTGTTTAATACATGACCTGTGACCTACACTCGACTGTTCGTACAATAGTGTGTAGGCGCGCGCGCGCGCGCGTGTGTATGTGTTTGTGTGTGTCTTTGTGTGTGTGTGTGTGTGTGTGTGTGTGTGTGTGTGTGTGTTTGTGTGTGTGTTTGTGTGTGTGTGTGTGTTGTGTGTGTGTGTGTGTGTGTGTGTGTGTGTTGTGTGTGTGTGTGTGTGTGTTGTGTGTGTGTGGTGTGTGTTTGTGGTGTGTGTGTGTGTGTGTGTGTGTGTGTGCGTGTGTGTGTGTGTGTGTGTATGCGCGCACGTATGTGTGTTTGTGTATGTGTGTGTGTGTGTGTGTGGGTGTATGTGTGCGTGCGTGCGATCATGTGTGCCTGCGTGTGTGTGTGCGCGCGAGCGAGCGCGCGCGATCGCGCGCACCCGCACGCTCGCGTGCACACATGATCTTATCATACTTTCTTACACTGTGTTATACAACTTCATTTCTCTGCATAAAATTTACGGCTGCTGTCTCCAGGGAGAACTCTCCACTGGCTACCGTGATAGAGAGGTACTGCGGAAGAGATACGAGGATTTTCCGTAATACGAGGATTCCCTGGTGCTTGCCACACTGGCCATCGCTAGTGGTCCGCCCAAGTCTCTGATCGCGAATTCTCGAGACACAGTATAACACGCACCGGGCTGTCTCCTCTTTCGAGGACGCGTACAGGGCTGGTCTTGAGGACAAAACCAGATGAAGGAAGAGTCGTGACATCATAGTGCGAAACCAAAAACAGATTCTGCCTTGCAGCCACTGCGAGGGGATCTGCCAGTCCCTGAACTGGCCTCATCAGCCACCAGCCAATCTGCAGCAGACGTGGATTGCCCCCTTCCTAAATCTTCATTCACGATGCCAAGCCATACTGCTGGATGCTGAACAGAATGGGCGAAATGAGAAAACCCTGGTACAGTCCTGCCTTGTTGGGAAGAAAGATTTAACGCATTCATTTCAAAGAATTCCACTGTTTGTATCTGTGTAGCGTGCTACCTCGGCTTGCCTGTTGTTGTCAAAATTACAGTTCTCCATGATCTGTACACAAACCTGTACGCCAGACAGGGTCAAAAGCTTCCTTGAAGTCGACGAAGTTGTAGTAAGGATCACGTTAGCGTTAATGGCGTTTCTCTATCAGTAGTTTGATGTTGAACGTCTGTCCAGACGTGCCCTCCTTCGGTCGGAACGTGCTTATTCTTCAACATTGATTTTTTTTTCTTTTTTCGTTTTTTCTTCGAGTCTGTTCAACAGAACCAAGCAGAGTCATTGGTTTAGAATCATGGAAGTATTATGTCCACTCTTGACTTGAAACTTGATCTCGAATAAATGACAGCCGTGGTATGGTCCTTTGTGATCGGCTGGGCTATAAGCAACATTACCTATCTTTTGACTCTTTTTTGACTAATCACTTTCATTATTGTTTGCTTGTTTCTGGCTTTAGATCCGCTTTCCATGTTCTCTGGCATACAGCAGTGAAAGCCTAGCTGACTTCGTTGTTTTACGTTATACGGTGCTACAATCCCAAACGTCTAACGAACTGCCTTACTTGAGGGTACAGACATCTTTCACTTCTTCTGAATCATTGGAGCATATTAAAAAAAAATCGCTGCTGGCGCGTCGACAACCTGGTCCAGTACAATGGTATCTAGTTCTGACTCTTGAACTGTACAGTTCTTTGCCGTGCTCGGTCCATCTTCAAGCTAATTTGTTGTGTTCTCTGAGGAGGGATCCTGGAGAAGTAGTACTCTAGTAGTAGTAGTAGTAGTAGCAGTAGTAGTGGTGGTAGTAGTAGTAGTAGTAGTAGTTGTTGCTGTTGTTTATATAACCCCAGGAAGTGGTGGGCCAGATTTTGGATATCCATTGGCGTCAGACACTGTCTTGCTGTTGTCTCCCTTGTTTTCCTCTCATCGCATTCATCGACAATCCATTTCTTCCCGGTGCAACGTGCCGAAACCGCCCCCCCCCCCCCCCCCCCCCCGACCCCTCCCAGTTTAACTCCCGGGAGTCAGTCTGGCACTCTCCGGGAGTTAATCTGGGTCTGTGCCAAAGCAGCCCCCCAACAGGTCCAGGACGCCACCCCTACCTCTTCTTTCAGTTTATTAGGCCTGTGGAGCACAACAAGCGAAGCTTGTATGGGGAGTTAATCTGGCATCTGCCCATAACAGACCCCCCCCCCCACCCCCCGGAGAGTTACTAGCCCAAAACAGCCCCCTGTATAAAGAGTTAAACTGGACCTGCCCCAAAACACCCCCCCCCCCCTCTAGAGTTAAACTGGACCTGGCCAAAAGCAGCCTCCTTCCTGGGAGTTAATCTACTACTAGCCCAGAACAGCTCCCCCTACAGAGTTAAACTGGACCTGGCCCAGAACAGCCCCCCTCCTGGGCAGTTAATCTGGTACTCGCCCAAAACAGCCCCCTGGAGAGTTAAACTGGATCTGCCCCAAAACAGCTCCCCACATGGGGAGTTAATCTGCCACCGGCCCAGAACAACAACCCATCCTGGGAGTTCATCTAGCACTGGTCCAAACAGCCCCCCTAAAGAGTTAAACTGGATCTGGCCAAAAGCAGCCTCCTTCCTGGGAGTTAATCTAGTACTCGCCTAGAACAGCCCCCCCCCCCCCCCCCCCCCCCCCGAGAGTTAAACTGGACCTGGCCCATAAGAGCCTCCCTCCTGGCAGTTAATCTGGTACTAGCCCAAAACAGCCTCCTAGAGGTTAAACTGGGCCGGCATAGAGTTGGAAGACTGTTAAAGTCTGATGATTAATGATAGGCATAGAGTTGGACGACTGTTAAAGTTTGATGATTGACGATAGGGCGTACTGTTGGAAGACTGTTAAAGTTTGATGAAACGCATGATAGGTCGGACAGTTGGCAGACAGTTACATTTGCAAGATACCTGTCTAGGCATCGAGTCTGTAAACGTTAAAGATAGCAGCTTGCCGATAAGGCGTCCTGATTGTAGTCCTGAACCAGTTAGCATAGCAAGCTGCAATGGCCATAGAGATGGTCCTACTGATACATAAATCAGTGTTACATCTACGGTCCCAGCGTTGGAAGACTGCTAAAGATATGCTAATAGCCGCACTTGCTTCACTGTATGAAGACTTGATTAAGAGTATGAAGATCGATGCAAGGGCTTAGGAGTAGAAGACTCTTAAAAGTGGTCAGCATATGCTGGAGCACTGGCGTGGCCCCTACACAGATGCTATATTCTTTATTGTGGTGAACAATTAGAGCGTGTTCCAACTGTGATTTGAAGTGATCTCTCCCATGCCCAGATCACGTGACTTTTATCCACAGAGGTGGTGGTCGTTGCCAACGGTGTCTAATCTCGCTTTGGCTGGCTCAGAACGTCCTGCTGCCAATTTATGTCTGGCAAGTTTCCAGAATCGGATCCTTTGATCCAATTCTATTTGCCTGAAAGGGTGAAAAAACGATCCATTGTTTGGGCAACAGGGAGGAGCTTCCATTAAAAAACCCTTTATCTTAACGATTATTATGATCATAATCATTGTTATTTTTGTTTGAGTACTATCATTATAATAATTGTTATATGTTAATATCTATCATTTTTACTATTACGACCATCATTTACTCCATTATTGATTATGTTACATTATGCTATCATATCATGTCATAGTCGTAGTAAGTAGTTAAATAATGTAGCAGTAGGAGTATATTTGTAGTGGTAGTATAGTAATAGTAGTTAAGTAGAAAAGTATATACAGCAGCAAGTAGTAGTAGTAGTGTCAGCAAGGCAAGCAGCATAGAGTAGTAGTGGTCGTTAGCAGTAGTAGTAGTTTGCACAGCAGCACAGTAGTACAAGTAGTAGTACACAGGCAGCAACAGTAGTAGTAGTCAGTTTAAGTAGCAGATGGAGTATAGTAGTAGTTAGTTTTAGTGGCATAGAACAGCAGCAGTTAGTGCAGTGGCAGTAGTAGTAAGCATTTGAAGTAGAACAGTAGTAATAGCAGCAGCAGAAGTAGTAGCAGTAGTAAGCAGAATAGTAGCATAGTAGCAGCAGAAGTAAGCAAGTATAGTAGTTATGGTCTTCTGGTCATTGTAGGCAAACGATGAAATGAGGAGGGCACACATCGCTTTTCCCCAAATTACAGAGAGAGGGACTAATGAAACGAACAACAGACACGGGAGAAGCCCCTCACCGCAGAAGAGATCTGATTCCTGAATGCCGGTGATGTGTTCTACTATGCCACCCGTGGGAAGTTGAAGCGAGAACATCTTGCCCAGTGTCCTCCATTGGGAAGGAACTCATGTAGTCCAGTGGAGTGGCCCATGCCGTACAGTTCTGGAACACAGGTCACGTGGTATAAAGACCACGCTGAATGCTTTGCCCCCGGGGATGTAATGTTTGATTTGTGCGATCAAAATTCTGTATCTATTTCAGAAATTGATATGCTTTGAATTTCTACAAATTTCAATATTTCTTCCCGTTGCCTAAAAGTCTATCTTATCTCCTGAACCACATATATCATCACGTGATCAGCTAATATCTCTGATTCAGAAACGGTTACCTATCCATTCAGAAAATCTGATCATTTAATCAGCATATCTTGGTATTTGACAACAATGTTTTCCACTGTTCACTGCGTAAACAAGTGATCTACGTAATCACACCACTTTCGTTTGTCCACATGTGCGTGCTTGCGCGCATGCAGCATGTGTGTGTGTGTGTGTTGTGTGTGTGTGTGTGAGTGTGTGTTGTTTGTGTGTGTGTGGGTGTGTGTGTGTGTCCGAGGTAAACGTTAACGTAGGCAAATGCATGCATTAACAATAACCAATCTCGGCAGAACAAGAATGTTGTTAGATCTTTTCTGACATGTCACCAGTGAAGGTGTCACCTAAACGTAACAAAGTGAAAAATAAATGATCAACATTTCAGCAACAGTTGCATCAACATGAGTTAAAATTGTCATGTCTTTGAAGGTTGTTCCGAACAAATCATTGCTCTGGCATCACAGAGAAACACATACAAAATAATCTTATTTCCAATATAGCAACATATGTTAAGTTACATTTGGTGAAGATTGGACTATTTAAAGAGCGATTATCATACCAGGCCATTTGCAGATAATTATAACGCCTATTACGTAATTTAAGCCCTACAATTAATGAGATTATTCCTTGTCTTGAAGGAAATGCTAAATGGGACTTTAACAAAAAAAAAATCAGATTCTCATAGGTTTTAGGAACTTACTCGCCAATGACATTGACACACATAGCACAAGACAAGACCACGATGCATGTTCAACCACTTGTCTTCATTCAGGCGAAAAATAAATCACATTTTAACATTGGACAGTACAAACTGACGAAAAACGAAAAAAGAATGAAAAATGACTATCCGTTTATTGTCCATGAAGGCGGAAATGACATGAAGCCAGGGATTAGGAGAGGAAACAGAGGGGGGGGGGGGGGGGGGTGCTTCTAGGGAGGTTGAGTGTGATATGATATGGTGTGTGTCTAGTTTAATGGGAATGGGTGTGATATCTTTTGATGGTTGTGGTATGGTGGATCGATAAATAATGAAAAAAT
Source organism: Conus ventricosus (assembly GCA_018398815.1). Lineage (NCBI taxonomy): Eukaryota > Metazoa > Mollusca > Gastropoda > Neogastropoda > Conidae > Conus > Conus ventricosus. The sequence continues at coordinate 39,251,727 of CM031621.1, forward strand.
AAAAAAAAAAAAAAAAGAGAAAAAGGTGTTGTGTGGGGGGGATTTAAGTAAGGGGAAAGGATAAAACAAAAATTAAATTACTTAAATGGAGGTTGCTGTACTACTGTATGAAGTGAGTGAAGGGGATTGTTGGGTGGTGGTATGTAAGTGTGTTGTTTGTGTGTTGTGTATGTGTGTGTGTTGGTAGGGGATATTGCCAACATGATGTGGAAGAGGTGGTATGTGTGTTTGGGTATTGTTGGATAATTGATGCCTTGGGGGTGGTTGGTGTGCCCCCCAGTTTGGAAATGAAGATGATTCTTGAGTTGAGCGTTCAAAGCTGTCACTCTGTGACGCCAGAGTGCCATAACTTTTACATGTAGAATTGTGTTGGGTGTGGTTGAATGTAGGGCGACGGTTTGGGTCGGTGGTGGCGGATATCAGCCAGTGTTCAACGAAATGCGTGTTTCAAGTGTGCGTGACGTTTCGTCCCTATGTAGATCTTGCCAGCCACTGGCAGTGGATGGCATATAAATTTGCGGCTCTGACATAGAGAATGTGCTTTGACTGTGAAGGAGTTTTGGGTGCCCTGTAAGATGGTGTCTGGTTTTGGGTGAGGGGCAGATTTTGCAGATTGGTTTTTGGAGCAGGGTGAGTACCCTGTTGGTGTAGCTCTGTGGTTCTGTTCAAAGTGATCGCACGAGGAGGCTCTTTTTGAGGTTTTTGTCACGTTTTTAATGTGATCATTGGGTTTGGTATGAAGGCGGGTTTGGGGGTATGTACAATGTGCCATTGATTTAAGATCCACAGAAGGGGAGGTGTGCGGGTGTGGGAAGAGGAGGTAGGCTGTGGGTCTGTCTGTCTTGTTGGATGTTGGGTGTCCAGAGCAGATGTTCTGGATACAGCTATGGTGCGGGCGGAGTGCTGCTTTGAATGAGGAACTGGGGTATCCGCAGGTTGGTGAAGAATTGTGACATTTTGGGCTGCTTGTATAGTGAAGTCTCCCTCGCTGGAGCAGGAGTCTGCGAAGACGGAGAAATTGAGAGTATGGGATGCTAGTCCTTTAGTGTGTGGTTGGGGAGGATGAGTAGTCTAGGTATGCATTGCGTCGGTGGGTTTTGTAGAAAATATGGAGGTTATGATAGGCCATCTTCTAGGGAGATGGTGAATCTAGGAAGTGAACCGACTGCGAAATGGTGAGTAAGTCGGAATAGATGTATGGAAGTTCTGGGCAAAGTTGAGGAAGTTGAGGAGGTATTGTTTTGGCATAATGTGGCCCCCGTCCATCATCGATATACCTTTTGAACATTCAGGGTGGGGCCTGTGGTAGAGTTGAGTAGCGGTGTTCCAAGTGTCCCATGAAGAGCAAGCATAGGCTGGTCCCATTTTGGTACCCAGGCAACACCACTCAATTTGTGAGAATGTTTGCTTGTTTGAATTGAAATTGTTCAATTGTGAGGACTCATTCAGCGAGTCTGACCATAGTGGTGGTGGGGGTGTATGTTGGTTGGGGCCCGTTTTGTCAAGGAAAAATGTAAGGGCCCTTTATTTCCATCATGTGGTGAAGGAAGTGTAGAGTGACACCACGTCAAGTGTGAAGAGGAGGCTGGGTTGAAAAGCGGGGTCTTGGTTGTGCGAGTTAATCATGTTGAGTGTGTGGGTTGTGTATTTGAGTATGTGGGGAGGTTGTAACTATGGGTTGAAGGAGGAAGTCTTGGTATTGCGAAAATGGGTTTCAAGTGGGCATCTGCAGCCTGAAAACAATGGTCTGCCAGGTGTGTTTCATTTTGTGTATTTTGGGGGAGTAGTAAGAAGGTGGGCTGTTTGGTGTCTGTCATAATGAGGAGTTTTGGCTGTAGTGGGTAGATATGTTGAGTCTGATTTCTTCTTTGATTGTAGTTAGCATTGGATTTCTGGAGTGAGGGAGGGGTGATGTGAGTGGGGTGAAGAAATTGTGTTGGACAGTTGTTTATTGTGCTTCTCTATGTATTAGTAGTTTGTATCCCAAACTACAATCTGCACCACCCTTGTCTGCTGGTTTGATGACAATGTCCTGTCGTTCCTCGTAGTGGATATTTGGGGCTTTTTTGTTGGTTTTTTGTGAAGGTTGCAGTGTCGGACAGGTTGGATTGATTCCGGCTGAAGTCCTATTGCATTTTTATGTAAGTTCAACTTCACAGGATTTGGTTTGAGGGGGGTTTGGCGAGCATTGGGGTTTGAAATAGTTGAGTGTAGGTGTCAGTATTTTGGGGTGGTGGGGCCTGGGTATGTTATTTCAAGTGCTCCATCCAACGAAGTTTCCTAAAAAAACCTTTCACGTCAATGTGGTTCTGTGATTTGTTGGTGGGTGGGTTGAGTAGTGCTAATTTAAGTCCTTTTGTTAAGACTGATCTTTCATTCACCAAGAGGGGGAGGTTGTCCAAGGGATGCATTCGACAAGAGGTGGTGTTGATCAGATGTGGAGTAGTGGTCAGTGGTTGTGGGTTGTGAAGCAGAATGGTCCGCGAGTAGTTTTTGTCTGTTTTTGTAATTGGTTGATAGTTTTGTTTTGTTTGGTCTGGTTGCAGTGGTTGGTAAATGAGGTTGGTTGTTTGTATGGATGAGTTGTCTGAGTTTTGGAGGCAGGGGCTTGGTGGGCATGATGATTGTTTTTTGTTGTTTTAAATGTTGGTAGAAGGTTGGAGAGAGATTTCATGTGAAACTATGTTTTTTATATGTGCCCAACATGTGTGATCGACTGGCCCGGAAGGAGAATCTTTTTCGGTGTAGTGAATAGAGTGGTTTGTGGAGGTTGGAAGGGGGTGGGATAGTGAAAGCCACCGAGGTGTGATGATGTAAGTTTAAGACATTTTTAAGAAGTTGAAATGGGAATGCTGAGTTGGTTTTTCTGAAACGTGTGTTTTTTGGCATAGCCAAGTGCGAAAGGTTGGATGGTGGGTTGGTAGAAACGGAATGGACCCTGCAGAAGCTGGCAAGAGTAACGGGAGAAACTTTGGGCAGTTGGCCCAATGTGTTGTGGTGTTAGTTTTGTTTTGGGCAGGTAGTGGGAACAGAGACGAGTGGGGAATCAAGAATGCAGACTTGAACGCTTGAAGTGTGTAATTGGAAGTGGAGGGGACGGAGAATGGAATGTGGGACAGTCGGAATCAAAAAAAAAAAAAAAAAAAAAAAAGGAATCAAATGGAGGGCAGTGGGAGTGAGAAGTGGTAGTCAGCGTTCACAAGTACATGGTAGGGGTCGAAGACGTGACGTAAAAAACCACACAACAAAAGGGTATCGGGGTTTGAACACAGTACCACACACAAAAAAAAAGGATTGAAAAACAGGACTAGTAACTGCAACACAACAAAGGGTGTCGCGTGCACAAAGATATCGTAGAACAGGGGACGTGACGTAAAATTAATGTGGAAGAAACGAGGACGTGGAGTACAAACACGACAAAGGGTAAATCAGTTCCATTATAAAGCCATAAAATTTCAAAATGAGTGACTGAAGGCGGCGAACGAAGCAAGATTGGGAATAGAGTTTTAGAACTTACCGCCAATGACGATTGACAAACAAAGCACAAGACAAGACACGATGCATTTCAACCAACATGGGGTCCTTCATCATGCGGAACAAATAAATCACATTTAACATGTGGGAAACAGTACAAACTACGAAAAAACGAAAAAAGAATGAAAAATGACTTATCCGTTATTGTCCATGAGGCAGACAAGACATGAGGCCAGGGGGATTATGGAGAAGGAAAAACCAGAGGGGGGGGGGGGGGGGGGGGGTTTGTGTCAGGGAGGTGTGTGTGATTTGGTTGAATTGATAGGGTGTGTGTCTAGTTTATTTGGGATGGTGTGATATCTTATGTGAGGTTGTGGGAATGGTGGATAGTAATAATGAGAAAAAAAAAAAAAAGGAGAAAAAGGTGTGGGTGTGGGGGGGATTTTAAGGGGAGGAAAAAACACAAATTAAGATTAAATAATGGAGGTTGCTGGAACTACTGTATGAAGTGAAGTGAAGGGAATGTGTGGTGGTTAGTAAGTGTGTTGTATGTGTGTGTGTATGTTTGTGTTGTTGGTAGGGATATTGCCAACTGATGTGGAAAAGGTGGGTAAGTGTGTTTTTGGTTATTGTTGGATATTAGATGCCTTGGAGGTGAGTTTCCCGTTTGGAAATGAGAATGGGATTCTTGAGTTGTGCGTTCCAAAGCTGTCACTATTCGAGTGACTGGCCAGAGTGCCATAACTTTGACAAGGTAGATGTTGTTGTTGGTGTGGTTTGGAAGGTAGGGCGACGGGTTTGGGTCGGTGGGTGGCGATATCCAGCCAGTGTTCAGCGATGCGTGTTTCAAGTGTGCGTACGTTTCCCCTATGTAGATCTTGCCACACGAGCTGGCAGTTGATGGCATATATAATGTTGCGCGGCTCGACAGAAATGTGCGTTTGACTGTGAAGGAGTTTTTTTGGGCCCGAAAGATGTTGTCTGGTTTGGTGAGGGGGCAGATGTATGCAGTTGGGTTGGAGCAGGTGAGTACCTGTGGTGTAAGCTGTGGTCTGTTTCAAAGTGGAATCGCACGAGCAGGTCTTGAGGTTTTTGTCACGTTTGAATGGGATCAGGTTTGGTATGGAAAGGCGGTTTGTGGTTATTTACAATGTGCCCAATTGGATTATGAGGATCCTACAGAGGGAGGTGTGCGGTGGTTAGAGAGGTAGACTGGGGTCCCTGTCTGTCTTAGGTTGGGATGCTGGGTGTCCAGAAGCAGATGTTTCTGGTATACAGCTATGGTGCGGCGGTGTGCTGCGTTGATGAGGAACTGGTATCCGCGGTTGGTGAAGAATGTGACATTTTGGCTGCATGTATAGGTGAAGTTTCCTCGCTGGAGCAGAGTCTTGCGAAGACGAGAAATTGTGAGTATGGGATGCGTCTTTATGTTGGGTTGTGGGAGGATGAGTAGTCTAGGTATGCATGTGCGTCGTGGGTTTGTAGAAAATGGAGGTTTTGAGATAGGCCTTCTTCTAGGGAATGGTATGTCTAGGAAGTTGAACCGACTTGCGAAATGGTGGTGAGGTAAGGTCGGATGATGGAGAAGGTCCTTGGGCAAAGTTGAGGAAGTGGTGAGGAGGTTGTTTTGGCCTAGATGGCTCCCAGTCCATCCTCGATATCCCTGTTTGTACAGTTCATCAGGTGTGGGCCTGTGTATGTGGTGAGTAGGCGTGATCCAAGTTCCCCATGAAGAGGCAAGCATGTTGTGTTGGGTGTGGTTGAAGTATAGGTCTGGTCCCATTTTGGTACCCATGGCAACACCACTAACATACCCTCAAAGACACAACCCACACACTCAACATGAATCACATTCGCACAACACAGACCCCGCTTTTCAACCAGCCTCCTCTTCACCCCAACAAATAAACACTTGACGTGTGTCACTCTACACTTCCATCCCCCACACTGTGATGACTAAGGCCCTCAACATTTTTTTCTTGACAAAAACGCCCCCCTACCAACAACACCCTCCCACCACCACCTGGTGAGACTGGCGCTGAATTAGTCCTCATCCTCAACACCATTCAATTCAACAAGCACACATTCTCACAAATTAGAGTGGTGTTGCCTTGGGTACCAAAATGGGACCACCTGATGCTTGCCCTGTTGCCGTCTGCATGGACACTTGGACCACCGCCTCGTCAACACATAAACAGCCCCACAACCTGAACTGTACAAACGGTATATCGATGATTGTACCTGGGAGCCACATCTATGCCAAAACTAGAACCTCCGCAACTTCCTCAACTTGCCCGAGACCATCCATCCATCTATCCGACATACCTACAAAAAACCATTTTGTCGCATGGTCGTCAACTTCCTAGACATCACCATCTCCCTAGAGAAGGCCTACTTCAAAACTCCCCTTTTCTACAAACCCACCGACCACATGCATACCTAGACTACTCAATCCTCCCACAACCCACATCACTAAAGACAGTATCCCCATACTCACAATTTCTCCGTCTTCGCAGACTCTGCTCCAGCGAGGAAGACTTCACTATACAAGCAAGCCAAAATGTCACAATTCTTCACCAACCGCGGATACCTCCCCCAGTTCCATCATCAATGCAGCACTCCTGCCGCACCATATGTATCCCAAACATCGCTCTGGACACCCAGCATCCAATCCAAGACAGACAGACCCACAGCCTACCACGCTCTACCAGACCCCACACCCTCCCCATACTGTAGGATCCTCAAATCCAATTGGCACATTGTACATAACCACAAACCGCGCTTCCCATACACTCACCGCATGATCACATTCATACGTGGGAAGTCCCTGCTTCAACCAGGGTCTCAAAGGACCTCCTGTGTCGGGATCCACTTTATGACACGCAGCCGCCACAGCGACCACCACCTAGTGTCGAGCTTGACTTTCAGCCACCTGTTCGGCGGTAGATATGCAAGACTGGCTGTTCTTTGAACTGTCTGCTGCAACGACTGGTTCTTGCCCCTTTGGCTAGCGATCCAAACCAACACCATTCATACTACAGGCCCACCAAGACTCCTTTCAACTGCGATTTCATAAAAGGTGAGCGGCCCAAATTCTCGCTGTATCGTTAAAATGTTTATGACCGAGTCGCACTCCATCTTAACATGCCATGCCTCCTGCCAGCTTATAGTCGCGCGGATCTACGATTTGGGGACTAAGTGGAAGAAACGTTGTTCAGCGGCACGACTGTAGAAACTACGCATCTGCTGATACCACCAGGGCTTGATCTCCGCCCCCGGACGATCGGTGGGACCGTAACGAAACCCGGTGGTCGGCCTGCCAACAGTGCTGTCCACGTGGGCACACCTACAACCCCACCACTCATACCAGTGTAGTCAAAGGGTTAATGGCACTCTGGGCAGTCCCAGCAGTGAAGCAATGCAGTAATGCGATAAGTCGGGGGGCGTGTGACTATTAAGATCTGCAGAGTGTAGATGAGGCCGGCTCGTTTCTATATTGCGCCAATCTGGGGTCGCTGGACACTGCATAGTGCCCTGCCCGCAAGTGGCTGAAATCCATATCCACCAATGATTATTTGGTAATCGCAAATGCAGGTCGGGCTACATACTCCACTCATCTGTGGTGCCCACGATGCATTGCAAATATGCGCCCTACCAACGACACCTACACGAGTCCGAGCACACCGTCCATACATGCACAACAACTTCCAAACTCCCACCATCCACGATGTTCCCGCTTCCACTCACTGATTACAATACAGTAGGTTTTATACACAGGGCAACGCCTCCAATTCTATTTTAAATCTTATGGGTTAATGTTTTTGCTCATCCGTTCGCCGGCCTTATAGCAGTCCCCCCACCCCACACACACGTACACCTTTCTTCTCCATATCTGTTTGTTCTTTTTTTATAATTTTCTTCTCATTTAATATCGTATACCACCATTACCACAACCTTCTCCAAAGAATCATCGCCACGCCGGCCTCGCCCAGAATTCCGACTTAGACACAAACCAACCTATCATGATCAACCCCCCAGCTACCCTCCCTGACTCTACCCGCCCCCGCCCCCCCCCCCTCTGCTTCCTTCTCCCATAATCCCCCTGGCCTCATGTCATTTCCGCCTTCCATGACGGCTAACGATAAGTCTTTTTCATTCTGTTTGTTTCGTTTTTCGTAGTTTGTCACGTCCCCAACCAAGTTAAATGCAGATTTCAATTTTTTATTCGCGCATGTGTGCAGACCCCACGTGGGTTTGAAACATGCCTCGTGGTCGTTGTTGCTTGGTGCTTTGGGATGGTGTTGTCCATATCAATGGTGTCGGTTGCAGTAGACAAAAACTGCAATGTGTCCGAGTCATGCTTACGGTATGTTCAGGCCGTCCTATGCCATTCACTCCATTTTGACAAAGTTCAGATACTGAGGGTGCGGGCTTCCCCGTTAATGACATGCTTCACCCTTGTGGACCGTGTTGTCCACCACGTCCTCTACTTCGCACACTTCCGATGATTTTACTTCACGGGTCCGCCGCGGTTGGTGTTCTCGATACTCTTTGTTGCCCGCCGACACCCTTTGTAGATGTTGCCTTCACGACCTGGTGATTAATTCAACCTTTTTTTTTATGTTTTTGAGTACCTGTCAACCCGCGATACCCATTGTTTGAGATATGTATTTTACAACCGTCATCGTTGCAATTAACGACCCCCCTAGGGCCATTGTACTTGTGAAACGCTGAGGCTAAGACCACTTCTCACTCCCACTGGCCCTCCACAGGTAGTTTCCCTTTATGTTTTATGGGTTGTGTTTTTGTTAATTTGTTTTTGTGTATGATGTACTATCGCGACTGAGCCCACCTTCCCTACTCCGGTCACTAGAGCATCCACTAATCGCCACTACACACCTTCAATCGTCATTCGGAGTTGGCTAGATTCCCGGGCCCTCTCTAGCTCGTGTTCCACAACCCTAGGTGCCGCAACAAGCAACCTACCAATTTATACGCACAAACGACACAGCCAAGCAGTCCCAAATTAATTCATCCCACCCTGTACACCATGCCAGCTTCAGCAGTCCCAATTACATTTCGTGATCTACCACCCAGACCCTCCAACCATGATCGCACTCAGGGCTATGCCCATACACAGGTATATCAGGAAAAACCAAATCGGAGCCTCCCCATTCACACTGAGTTCCAGCCGTGGGGGTTTCGCCCATTAAACACGGTCTTGAATAAATAAACGTACACACTCACACCTCGGTGGGTACTCACTTTCCCCCCCCCACACCCCTTCCAACCTCCTCCGTCAACACCACTCTCATCACAACCACCCAAAGATTCTCATTCCCGGGGCCATCGTAACTCATGTTTTGGCACATATAAAACCACTCGGAGGTGTTCACCATGAAATCACTCTCCAACCTTCCCGCCAACAGTTTCAGAACAACAAACATCAATGCCCACAGCCCTCTGTCCTCCAAACTCCCAGACAACAGCATCCTTACACACAACCCAACTCATTTACAACCCACTGCCACCAGAACCGAAAGCAAAACAGAACTATCACAATTACAAAACAGACAAACACTACTCGCCCGGAACCATTCTGCTTCCACAAACCCACAACCTGACCCCCCACTATCCACATCTGATCCCACCACCCTCGTTGTCTACTTGCAACCCTGACCACCTCCCTCCATCTCTGACGTGAAAAGGATCAGTCTTAACAAAAGACCTTAAATTCACCCTTCTCAACCCACCACCAACCAAGTCAAGCAGAAACCACCTTGACGTGGAAAAGTGTTTGGTTTAGGAAACTTGCGTTGGATGGGCAGCGACTGTTATAAAACAACCCAGGCCCCCGACCACCCCAAAACACCTGACACCTTCACTCAACTATTTCAAGACCCCAATGCTCCGCCAACCACGCGCCTCAAACGAGAATCCAGAAAGTTTGAACTCTCGGACAACATACACATGCACACCTCGAGCATCCGGGCCGGGCACACCACCATAAGCTTAGTCACTGAAACTTTCAACCTTACGTGCACAAAACCTCAACACACAGCCGCTCAACTATGGGGGCACTGACGATAACGCCTGGAACCTTGTCATCAAACCTGCAGACGCAGGGGTGTGCAGTGGAGTAGTAGTGGGACAGAACAACTAATACATCCAGACATGGCACCAAAACCAACAGACAACACACATAGTCCTCTACACCCCCCAGCTCACAACAATCACACCCTCCCTCTAACACCAGGAAACCTCATTGCTAACTCTAATGCAAAGAGAGAAACCGATCTCAACAATCTACCCACGGTACATGTCCAAACTCCTCATATGCAGACACCAAACAGCCCACCTTTCTACCTAGCGTGCCCCTAAGATACGACAAAAATGAACACAACCTGGGCAGCCCATTGTTTTCAGCCTGCAGAGCTGCCCTAAAAAACTGAACACATTTCGCAATACCCAAGGCTTGCCTCCTCCTTCAAGCCCAATAGGTACAAAGCCTCCCCCAGCATACGCTCAAAGACACGACCCCACAGCACGGCAAACATGAGTTAACTCGCACAAAGAGCACTACCCATGGCTTTTCAAACCCAGCCTCCTCGTTCACACTTGACGTGGAGTCACTCTACGCTTCCATCCCCGCCACACGATGACTAAAGGCCCACACATTTTGTTCCTTGACAAACTGGCCGCCCCACCAACAACACCCTCCCACCACCACTCTGTCAGACTCGCTGAATTAGGGTCCTCACCCTGATGACACATTTCAATGCAGACAGCACACATTCTCACAAATTAGTGGTGTGGCCCTGGGTAACGGCAAAGGGACCAGACCTATGCTTGCCACGATCATGGCACTTGGCACACCGCCTAACTCACAGACATTACACATGGCCCACACCTGAACTGTACTAAAGGTATATTCGATTATGGACTGGGAGCCTGCATCTATGTCCAAAACAAGACCCTCCTCAACTTCCTCAACTTTGCCCAGCCCCTTGCCAATCCCATCTATTCCGACGTTGACCTACACCATTTCCAGTACGGTCATACGTACCTAGCACATTAGCCATTCTCCCTAGAAGAAGGCGCTACTCAAAACCCTCCTTTTTCTACAAACCGCCGACCAGACGCACAATCTTACCCGTAGACTACGCTGCCTCCCACAACCCACACACTAAAGGACAGCATCCATACGCACAATTTCTCCGTCTTCGCAGACTCTGCTCCGCAGCTAGGAAGAACTTCACTATACAAGCAGCCAAAATGTCCACAATTCTTCCACCAACCGCCGAAACCCCAGTTCCATCAGTATCAATGCAGCACTCTGCCGCAACCCTAGCTGTATCCAGACACTGCTGCTGGAGGCACCCAGCCTCCAACCTAGACGACAGACCCACAGCCTACCTCCTCTAACACCCCGCACACTCCTCCGCATCTGTAGGATCCTCAAATCCAATTGGCACATTTGTACATAACCACAAACCCGCCTTCCATACCAAACCCATGATCACATTCAAAACGTGACGAAAAACCTCAAAGACCTCCTCGTCGATCCAGTTTTGAAACAGAACCCACAGCTACAATAACCACCAGGTACTCACCCCCTGCTCCAATCCCAACTGGGGAAAATCTGCCCCCTCACCAACCTGAGCACCATCTTACAGGGCCCAAAAAAACTCCTTCACAGTCAAACGCACATTCTCATGTCGAGCCGCAACATATATATGCCATCCACTGCCAGCTGTGTGGCAAGACTCCATAGGGGAAACGTCACGCACACTGAAACACGCACGGCTGAACACCTGGCCTGATACCGCCACCACCGACCCAAACCCGTCGCCCCAAGCTTCAACCACACCCAAACACAACATCTACCCTGTCCCAAAGTTAAGACACCTGGCAGTCACAAGTGACAGGCTTTTGAACGCAACAACTCAAGAATTCCCAAAGCTCATTTCCAAACTGGGCACACGGTACACCCCCAAGGCAACAATATCCAACAATACCAAACACACAACCCACCGCTTTCCACATCAGTTGGCAAATCCCCTCCAACACACACACATACACACACACAACCCCACACTTACATACACCACCCCCACATCCCTTCACTCACTTCATACAGTAGGTACAGCAAACCTCCATTTATTTAATCTTTAATTTTGTTTTATCCTTCCCTTAAATTCCCTCCGCCCCCCACACACACACATTTCTTCCTTTTTTTTTTTTTTTTCTCATTATTATCTATCCACCATTACCACAACCATCAACAAAGATATCAACACCACCCAATAAACTAGACACACACCCTAATCATATCACACACACACACCTCCCCTGACGCACCCCCCCCCCCCCCTCTGTTTCCATCTCCCATAATCGCCCCTGGGGCCTCAATTCATTTCCGCTTCAAAGGACCTAACGATGTCATTTTTCCATTCTATTTTCGTTTTTCCGTAGTTTGTCCTGTCCCACATTTTAAATGTTTATTTAATTTATTCGCCGTGATGAAGACCCAAGTGGGTTTGACAAGCATCGTGTCTTGTATTATCTTGTGCTTTGTTTGTCGAATGTCATTGGCGGTAAGTTCTAAAAAACTCTATACCTAATCTTGGCATATCGTATCCCGCCTTTCAGTCACACCATATTTTGAAAAAAAAATCAATTCATGATTTTGTGTGCGTTTGTGATTGAATGAAGCAATGAAGCACGCCCCCCCACAATAGACAGCCCCTAAGTAACGGCATTACTGGTTTTAAACAATAACTATATTTTCAATGTAAGAAAAATCAAATTATCATACACCTTGATTTTATGTTGCTAAAAAGGATAATGAAAAAACCAACGCTCTGATCAGGGTGGGGGGTGGGGGATCAGAAATGGATGAGATCACCAGCAGACCGAGACATCACGCTATGGCGCAGCTAATACAACTAGCATGCCAGATCATTCCACATTGATAGGAGAGTACGCTCTATTAGCAGAGCCGAGGGGGGCAAAAGATTGGGTGGATGAGGATGGAGGAAGGGCAATAGTAAGAGGGGGTAGCCTATGTTGAGCGGGGTCTGTGAGCTTGAGAGCAACTGGTCTGAAGGAGCGGGCGGTAGGGGGAACCGGGTCTAAGGAGCGGGGAGAGGGGAACAGGTCCAAGGTGAGCGGGGGAAGGGTAACAGGTCTAAGGAGCGGGGCGGGGAACAGGTCTAAGGGGCGGGGGCGAGAGGAACATGGCAAAGGGGCGGGGAGAGGGGAACAGGTCGCAGGAGCGGGGGAGAGGGGAACAGCGCAGGGGCGGGGAGAGGGGGAACAGTCTAAGGAGGCGGGGAGGAGGGGGAACAGGCTAAGAGTGGGGGCGAGGGGAACCGTCTAAGGAGCTGGGGAGAGGGGCACAGGACCTAAGGAGCGGGGGAAGTAGGGAACAGGTCTATGGAGCGGGGGGACGGGGAACAGGTCTAAGGGCAGGGAGAGGGGAAACGGTCAAGGATGCGGGGAAGGGGAACAGGTCTAAGGAGCTGGGCGTGGAGGGGACCAGGTCTAAGGAGAGCGGGGGAGCGGGGCAATCAGGACTAAGGAGCGGGGAGAGGGTGCACAGGCGCCAAGGAGGCGGGGGAGAGGTGAACAGGCTAAGGAGCGGGGGAGAGGGGAACAGGCCAAGGAGCGGGGGAGAGGGGGAACAGGTCCTAAGGGGCGGGGGAGAGGGGAACAGGGCGAAGGGCTGCCTGTGTAGCATTTGGTGTCATCTGCTAGCTGATACGGCAAGTCAGAACCACTGCTGCTGTGCTCTCAGGCTGTTGAGAAAACAGGAACAAGACGCGTACAGTCAAGACAGGGCAGCAGTGAGCCAGTGTGGAGTAAGGGGGCACAGGCGGGGGTGGGGGGGTGGGGGTGGTGGGGTTGGGGGTTGGGTTGGGGGAGGGTGTGGTGTCTGTGATGACCAGTAATCAGCGGAGAATACGGTAAGAAGTCACCCATCAATATGGGTCTGGTTTGTACTTCAGTCACAGGCTGACAGCTTCACTTTGCAGGTAGAATATCTCTGTTGGGTCACCTGCCTACCACCACAGTTGTTAGATATGCCAAGCCTAAACTTTAACATTACCATGGACTGCTCTGATAGGGGAAAATGTTCTTCTTTTTCTGCCTTTCATTATTTCTGAAAGGATGTGTATCTTCTGCAACTTCGCCATTGGTAGCCATACAGGAACAGAAGGGGGGTGCTAGTTTTTTTGTTTTCTTTTATTGTTTGTTTGTTGTTGTTTTTAAAGAAGGGAAATATTGAAGGGTGGGGTTAAGGTGTTTCATCATAATGAGCACTTTAAGCATGCGTCATGTTGTGACCTTTTCAGCGTAGTTCAGGCATTCTAGAGCTAAAACTGCGACACTGAAGGTAACAGACTGATCTGAGACAACAGTGGAATTCTTTTAACAGAGAAAGGGTTGGATCAGGGACATGAGATTTAAACGGGTCTGTCCCTCCATCAGCATGTAGTGTTCAGTCGCATGTGTAAGGCAATTTCCTTTCTTGTTACCTTTCCATGAACAAACTTTACCTCCACGGCAGCAGATTTTACCTTTCCTTCCACAAAGCGTATCTTCTGATCAACGAGTTTCCACATTTGATCAGCAAATCTGACCCTTTCTTCGACAAACTTCACCTTTTGATAATCCTCCCCCACCCCCACCCCCTTTTTCGTTTTCTTTTTAATCCACAAACTTTCATATTTCGGTCAGCATTGTCTTTTGAACAGCATATTTCTTTTCTTTCTTTTTTTTTTCTTTTTTTTTTTTTTAACAGGCAAACCTGATCTTTTGGTCAGCAAATCTTACTTTTTGACACGAAAATCTGACCTTTCAAGGATCTTTTCCTGCGAGAAGAGGGCAGAAATTTGACGTTGCGGAACAGTGTCACCTCCGAGAGGCAGCGACCCACGGCACAGGCTTCCAGAGCGAGGGAGAACTGCAGCTCTGTTCCAGTCCACGTGGTCTTCACTTTCAGCCGGACGTCGAAGATCTTGTTCACTTTGAGATGGGCTGACAACGTTTCTGTCACTGCAGCCATAGATGTTCAGAACATAAGTGTGTACAATCATAACGTTTCTGTCACTGCAGCCACAGATGTTCAGAACATAAGTGTGTACAATCATAAACGTTTCTGTCACTGCAGCCACAGATGTTCAGAACATAAGTGTGTACAATCATAACGTTTCTGTCACTGCAGCCACAGATGTTCAGAACATAAGTGTGTACAATCATAACGTTTCTGTCACTGCAGCCATAGGTGTTCAGAACATAAGTGTGTACAATCATAACAGTGAGACTTGTCTTTCTTTATTTCTTTCTTTACTTTTCTGTCTTTCTCCCCCCCCCCCCCCCTTCATTTTTGACATTAATGAAAACCCTTCTTGTGTGTAGTCGTTGACCCTTTGCCCTTATGTTGAAGCCAAGGAAAATGGGAGTGGTGTCCCCTTCCAGGTCGAACAACCCTAATAGTTATCTGTGCGCCTCGCACTCTTAAGACTGATCTGTTTTATCTTCCCTCCAACTCGTTTCATACATGGTTGTTGAAATACCTTAGCAACACTGTGTGTGTGTGTGTGATAGTGTGATAGTGTGTTAGTGTTAATGTGTTCGCGCGCGCGCGCGCTTGTGTGTGGTGTGTGTGTGTGTGTGTGTGTGTGTGTGTGTGTGTGTGTGTGTGTGTTGTGTGTGTATTGTGTGTGTATTGTGTGTGTGTGTGTTGTGTGTGTGTGTGTGTGTGTGTGTGTGTGTGTGTGTGTTTGTGTGTGTGTTGTGTGTGTGTGTGCGCGCGCGCGCTCGCATGCATGCTTAAGACTGAGAGAGAGAGAGAGAGAGAGAGAGAGAGAGAGAGAGAGAGAGAGAGGACTATGAGAATGCCACTGGGTGTGAATGATTACGTACATGGACTTTGTGTGGAAGCTGTCGATGCATCATTCAATATGTCAACAAATTCATTACAGATCAACCCGATCCTTTTCCAGCTTATTCATATCAGCAGTGGCTCAGCTAACCCCGTAGGTTGCATCAGGCTTTCAGCTTATTCACAAACAACACCACGCACAATGTAGCAATCAAGGATCCTCACCAAATATAACCAAAGTCTTGAAAGGAGCTGGTAAAAAAATCCAGTCCATCGGATCAATCCAAATATACTGACTTTCTTTCAAAACTGAAGACGTACTGACTTAGGGATTGAAATCATTTCGAAAAATAATAGTAATAACAATTTTTTAAAATTAGAATGATAATAGAAATAACACTACTAGTACTACTGGTACTACAACTATTGGTGCTACTACTACTACTACTACTGATAATAACGTATAATAATAACAACGACAAAAATAATAATGATAATAATAACAATAACAACAATAATGATAACAATGATTACGATAATAACAAGAATAATAACTAAACAACAACAATCATAATGATAATTATCAATGTTATTACTATTATCATCATCATCATTTCAGTATATAACACTGGTAATGATAATAACAACAAAAGCAACAACATTACTGGCGATAAAAGCCCTACTAGTATTAATACTACTAATATAATAATAATAATAATATACTGAACAACATTAAAAACGCACCGCTTGCCAAAAGACCCAGACAACGTTGGTAGTACAGAATTATTTAATGAAAGTAAGCATATTTGATTACGCATCCATTTTTCAATTAAACAAAATGTCTGTTCTTGACAAGAATGGCCGAATTCATCTGAAATTAGCTGTTGACTTCACTAGGGTCCCTGTCAAAAAGTACACCACGACGAGCATGTCCGTCCGCGAGCTCTAATACCGAGTGTGTCCGCCATTTGCCCCGATGCACGCTTGGCAGCGCCTCCTCATGGAGTAGACAAGGTTGTGCAAGAACGCCTGTGGCAGTCCATCCCACTCCTCGGTCAGTGCGCGCCTCAAATGATCGAGAGTCTGTGGACGTCTTCCACGGGCCACAAGACGCCCATCCCAGCTCATCCCAGACGTGTTCAATGGGAGCCATGTCAGGGGACAGAGATGGCCAGGGCAACACGGCAATGTTGTTCGCCTGGAGAAACGCAGCGGTGGCTCTTGCGGTGTGGGGTCATGCATTATCATGCTGGAAGAACTGCAGCTCCGGGTGCTGGCCAAACAGTGGGACGACGTGGTTCTGCAGCACCTTCTGGTACGTGTTGGCATTCACATGGTTGTCAAAAAAGTACAGCGGTGTTACCGGTAGTAATGACTGAATACCCCCCAAACCATCAGACTGCCCCCTCCCCATCTATCGGCTTCAAACACGCAGCAGTTGGCGTAGCGTTCCCCGACACGCCTCCAGACTCTCATTCTCCCGTCAGCATGAGATAACGCGAAGCGACTTTCGTCAGAGAACAGCACAGCTCTCCACTGACGTCGTGTCCATGGCAGATGCTGGTTGGCCCACTGCAGGCATTGCTGACGGTGTCTACGGGTGAGGACTGGGCCAACATGAGGGCGTCTTGCATTGAGCCCTGATTCTTGCAATCGACGTCGAACGGTTTGTCCAGACACTGGACCCCGTCGACCAACCACCTGGCGACATGTTTCTGCTGCTGTAAGGAATCGATTACGAAGATGAAGCTGTCGAATGTATCGATCCTGCGCTGGTGTGGTAACACGAGGTTGGCCCGTTCGGCGCCGATCAGTGGTGGAACCAGTTGCTGCCAAACGTTGTGATAGCCTTACAATTGTAGAGTGACTGCAGTTCAGTTGTCTGGCTGTCTCTCTCGATGACATACCGACCATCAACATTCCAATGGCTCGCTCGTGTTCTTGCATAGACAGTCGCGGCATTGTTTTCGGACCACTTCGCCCGGTCGAATGACAACTGATACCGTTTTCCAGTCGGCATGACTTCAAACTCACCATTTGAGACAAAGAAACAGATGAGCTACGTTCAGTCTCGGCCCCAGTGGCAAAAAAAAAGTGTTTTGGGCGAGTTGCACGTGGGCGTCACACGAACGTTGGCAAGTGCGGAGAAACCGAGGCAGTGTGAATCTGTGTCCCTTAAAAATTGTGTTAATATACCAAATCCAAATACACATCTTTTCCAAATGGGAAATCGGCAAATCAAAACGGTGCGTTTTTAATGTTGTTCAGTATAATAATAATGATGATAATGATGATGATGATAATAATAATGATAATGATAATAATAATGATAATAATAACAATAATAATAATAATGACGATGATGATGATGATCGCAGCAGTGAAGTGCGCGTGATTTCATACGATACTGTTCAGCCTCTAAAAGCCTTTTTAACCTTCGCCGTGGTTTTGAGAGTCACCTATGCCTTCACTTACACCATCACCACTCTGCTAATCATTTCTTATTTCATTTTCGCTGGGGTTCATGACTTGATTTAGAAACGATTCGGTCGCCGAATCTGCTATAAAACGTAGCATTTCAATCCTAAAAGAATGATTTTTTTTCTTAAAGTAGACAAAATCATCTTACAGGATGAGTGAACAGTTGACAAAATCATCTCTTGTAAACACAAATTTGGAAATTTTGGACCTCTATCAAGACAGCTGCTCATGTTTCGTTTTTATTTTACTTCCTCTGCAACTAATTAAGAAAAAACAAACAAACAAACAGGACGGGCAGCAGAGTGGGGAGGGGTGGGGGTAGGAGAGGGGGGGGGGAGGATATCCTTGCTCACCGTTCTCCAGGAGCTCCTGAGGCTGTCCATTCACAGAGATGGTGACCTTTCTCTGCTCCGGGTGGACTCTCACGGTGACGTTGACCTTGACGTTGAGCAGCACGTTCTGGACAGTGACGTCACAGGTGACCCCCAGGCAGTCCTCGTGAGGGACACACATGGAGCCGGACAGTCTGGCCAGGGCACTGCCCAGGGATGGACACACTGGACACACACACACACACACAGAAAGAGAGAGAGAGAGAGAGAGAGAGAGAGAGAGAGAGAGAGAGAGAGGGAGAGAAAGAGAGTGTGTATTTTTTCCCTTTGACATACAAAGAGAGAGAGGGGGAGAGAACGAGAGAGAGAGAGAGAGAGAGAGAGAGAGAGAGAGAGAGAGAGAGAGAGAGAGAGAGAGAAAGAGACAGACAAACCGACAGAGGCAGAGATGAGTCAGATTGAGAGAGAGAGAGAGAGAAGAGAGAGAGAGAGAGAGAGAGAGAGAGAGAGAGAATTCATTTATCCTAGCCATGTATTTGCAGCCAGAACAGTACTAAGTAATTCAGTCCATTTAAGATTTACAGTAACAAAATGATGACAATTCAAGGACACAGCTGTTTAAAAAGGGAGCACTTTCAAATCCAGAAAAGATAAGAAAAAGAAAAAAAAAACGAAAAGGAGAAGAGAGAGAGAGAGAGAGAGAGAGAGAGGAGAGAGAGAGAGAGAGAGAGAGAGAGAGAGAGATTGGAAAAGAAAAACTGAGAAAATGCATCCCTGCTTCCACCCTCATCCCAAACGTCACAACCTTCCCCTCCGACCCTGCAGCTCTATTCCTCCCCATGACCCCACCCCCACCCCCCACCCCTCCACTTCCCTCCTTCTTCTCTCCACCCCCCTAACCCCTCCAAACACATACATCACGAACAACCCTCACTCACAAACACCCAAACTCCCTCTCCTCATGCCCCTCCCCTCTCCCTCCTCCTCCTCTTACCACCCTTCCCCCACTCCCCCTCAATACACACACACACACACCACAACACACACACACACCACAACAGACACACATACACACACACCACAACACACATACCACGACACACACACACACAAGACCATATATACACGCACACGGGCGCACACACGTAAACACACACACACAACACAACACACACACAACACAACACCAACACACACACACCACACAACACACACACCACACACACCTACCACCACCACCAACCCCCACACCCCCCACCAAACACACCACCACCACCACCCACCACCCCCCCCACCACCCACCACACCAACACACCACCACCACCACCACCACCACCTCCATCCCACCACCCACTACGCCACTACACTTATCACCACCACACTACCAAACAAACCCCACCACACCACCACCAAACACACCACCACATCACAAATACACACCACCACCACCACTACTACCACCATTATGACCACCACACACCACCACCCTCCACCGCCACCACACAACACACCACCACTACGCCACTACACTATCACCACCACACTACCAAACACACCACCACCACCACACCACCAAACACACCACCACCACCACCACACCACCAACACTAACTCCACCATTATGACCACCACCACCACCACCACCACCACCAAACAGCCCACCATAACAACTGCTGGTCTTCAGCGAGGTCATCACCCCCACACGGTCACTGACGAACGACGCCGCCTTGGAGGCCAGGTCCTCCACAAACTCGGCACGCTCCTCATCTTCCAGAACCTCCCCCAGCCTCTCTGCCGCTTCGTGCAGCTTCGCTTCCAGCTCGTCCAGCACCTGCCCGTCCTGCAACGCCTCGTCCAAGACCTCCTGGACTGCCTCGGTGGCGGCAGAGCACGCCAGGCCCGAGGCCAGGTCTACAGCGGCGGGGCAGAGGTCGCCGTGAAACCTGGACACCTTTCCCATGTCAGAGGATCGTTTCTTGCGTTCGACACCTACCGCCATACGGGGCTGGGTTCTGAGGTGCCTTGGGAGACTGTGTGTGTGTGTGTGTGTGTGTGTGTGTGTGTGTGTGTGTGTGTGTGTGTGTGTGTGTGTGAGTGTGTGTGTGTGTGTGGGGGGGGGGGGGGGGTGCGCGTGCGCGCGCGCGGTATGTGTGTGTGTGTGTATGTGTGTGTGTGTGTGTGTGTGTGTGTGTGTGTGCGTGCGTGCGTGCGTGAGTGAGTGAGTGTGTGTGTGTGTGTGTGTGTGTGTGTGTGTGTGTGTGTGTGTGCGTGTGTGTGTGTGTGTGTGTGTGTGTTTATTTGTCTCTGTCTCTCATTTTCTGTCTGTCTGTCTGTCTGTCTCTCTCTGTTTGGGTGCATGGGGGAATCATCATACTTATGTAGACTGCCTGGTTGTGTTTATGTTAGATTCTTTTCTTCCGTTTAATTTTCTTTCCCATTCCTTTTTCTTCTCCAAATCCCCGTA
>CM031621.1:39277367-39294867 GCA_018398815.1 Conus ventricosus
GATAATGTTGCTTATAGCCCAGCCGACCGCAGAGGCCACATCAGGGCTGTCACCACGTTAAAATCAACTCACCAGTCATTTAAAAAAAAAAAAAAAAAAAAAAAAAAAAAAAAAAAAAAAAAAAAACTTTCAAAACATCTCGTTAAATGACCGTCTACAAACGAACCAGAAACTTTGTTAAAAATCCTTCTTCGTAAAATCTCAAATCAGATGAAAAATGTTAATTCTCTCAAAAACCCAAGGATCACGTCAGGCGGACATCCCTGAACAGGATCTTCATGGACTCCGCTGTAAAATGTTTGGTCTCACAGGGTGCAAGTCCCAACACTCTAAAAGAACATGTTTCATTGTGAGTGGTGCATGACATGGAATGCACCACGGAGCTTCCTCACTCTTTAAAAGGTAAGCATGGTAAAATACGAATGGCCGGTGTGCAGCCGCACAGAACCGTTTCCTCTGTTACGACCACCCGACGTAGATGGGAGGAAGTCTTTAAGGTTTGGACGGATCTGAAAGAGTTTGTTATTCGTCTGTGTGTTCCAATCCTCCTGCCAGAGGTCTCTCACATAATCGTTAATTTTGGGTTTTCACATCTGAGCAGGGGATATAAGTGTTGGACAGTTTCTCTCTTGTGGCGTTCTTGGCTAAACGATCAACCATTTCGTTCCCGCCGATGCCAACATGGCCAGAACCCAAGCAAGAGTAATGTTGTAACCGTCCGCCTTCAACTTGCTAAAAAAGTTCAAAAAAAAGTAAAAGTCTGGATGCTGAAGGTTGCGGCAGCTATGGCCTCCAAAGCTGACAGCGAATCCGACAGAACCAGAAAAGTCCCTCCTCGAGAATGGAGATTATCTTCAAAGCCAGTACTAGAGCAGTAAGTCAGCAGAATAGACAGAAGCATCTGAATGTATATGTTCCAACAATATCTGAGAAGGAGCCCCAGGCAGTAGGCTGCACAGGCCACTCCACCCTCAGACTTGGAACCGTCAGTGAAAACTTTTGATAGGATGGGAATTTGGAACAGAGCTCGGCATACAAAGCCTTGTACGCCAGAGAGCTGGTAGACTCCTTACGGAAAGCTGCGAGATCGAACGAATCTCTGGTGTGAAAAAGGTCCATGGAGGTTGATCCGGAAATTTGGAAAAATCGGAAACTACCCCAGGTCTATACCTGCATTCCGCACGTGGGGCTGCATACGAAGCCCAAACGGCGGAATACATTTCGGGTTATTTTCAAACTTACTTTGGAACGGAGGGTCAAAAACACAGTCATAGGCAGGATTCTGCGGTTCTGAGAACAGTCGGATGTAATAATTCAAAGACAGTTTCACCCTGCGATTGGGACAGTAAAGGGTTCACCTGCCTCTGTGTACAGGCTGTACACAGGGGTGGTGCGGAACGCTCCAAGACAGAGACGAAGCCCTTGATGGTGGATAGGGTCCAAGAGTTGAGGTAAGATGATCTTGCGGAGCCGTAGACAGCACAACCGTAGTCCAGTTTTGAAGGGACCAGGGCTCTGTAGAGGTGCAACAAAGTTTCTTATCAGCGCCCCAGTCGGTGTGTGCTACGACCCGCAAATTATTCAGTGCCTTTTGGCAAGCAGTTTTTGAGGTTTTTAATATGGCAGCGAAAGTTAATTTTTGGTCAAAAATGACTCCCAGAAATTTGGCCTCTTTAACAGCTGGAATGGGAGATTTCCCCACCTGAAGTTCCGGATCTGGAAAAAACTGACGGAAATTATGGAAGTGAATACACTGGGTTTTTGTAGCAGAAAAGGTGAAACCGTTTTCATCCGCCCACCGATGGATTTTATCTACGCAAAGCTGGAGCCTGCGCTGGACACTCGGGTACAGGCTTCCAGTTGCGTAGATAGCAAAATCATCCACAAACAATGAGCAGTCTGAACCCTGCTGAACTGATTGAACAATTTGTTGATCTTAAAATACTAAAGAGGGCAGGAGATAGTATGCTCCCCTGTGGAACACCCAACTCCTGCTCGTGGACATCAGAGAGAGTGGTGCCAACCCGGACCTGAAACTGTCGTTCTGCCAAAAAATTTTGAATAAAAAGCGGAAGATGACCTCGAAAACCCAGATCGTGGAGATCATGAAGTATCCCCGACTTCCAGGTGGTATCGAAAGGCCTTCTCCAAGTCAAAGAAAATTGCCACTGCATGCTGTCTGTTTAAAAAAGCGTCCTAAGTGTAGATTCCAGACGATCAAATGGTCAACTGTACTACGATGTTTGCGGAAACCACACTGTTCTTTCGCCAAAAGGCCATCGGTTTCGAGTTTCCACATGAGCCTAGCATTGACCATTTTTTCCATCAATTTACAGACACAGCTGGTCAAAGCTATGGGACGGTAGTTAGATGGATTAGAAAGATCTTTTCCAGGTTTGGGGATGGGAATAATGAGGGCTTTCCGCCAAAGGGGTGGAAAGCAACCTGTTGTCCACACGTGGTTGTATACCTGTAACAGGATGTTCAGACCTCCTGCGGAAGATGTTTCAATAGTTGATAATGTATGTCATCTATACCTGGAGGGGAATCGCTGCAAGAGAGTAAGGCAGATTCAGCTCGTTAATGTGAAAGGAAGATTGTAGTCTTCCATGTTGTCGGATGAAAAGTTGCAGGGAGATTTTTCTTTTAGGGCTTTGTGTTTGACAAAAGTGACTGATTTATTAGAAGAGGAGGAATTCTTTTCAATGGTTGAAGCAAGCAGATTAGCAACTGCTTTCTTCTCTGTTATTAAAGAATCCGAAAACTTGAGATGGTTCACAGTGGGACAGGTGTTCTTCCCTTGGGTTTTCTTAATGATGTTCCACACTTTTTTCTTAGAAGTTTTTGATGTCAGCCTGGGGCAGAAGCTTCTCCAGGACCCACGTTTACTGATTTTAAAAGTGTGTCTTGATTTAGCACGGAGTTTCTGATGGGCTCGAGCGTTGGGACCCGAAGGTCGTTGGTATACCTGACCTGAGCCCGTTTTCGAACTTTGGAAATTTGTTGGCATTCTGAATCGAACCAGGGTGTTTTTGGCATTTGAAGTTTATCGGAAAGACACTGGAATACAGCCTTAGCACAATTAATCATAGTGTTGTCAGTGATTCAGCTGGGTCAGGACTCTGAAAAAATCAGTGTCCTGGAACCTCCTTAGAAACAGTGGCTGCAAATAGATCCCAGTTTGCTTTCTTATAATTTAAATGCTGAGAGACAGAGACGTGTTCAGTTATTACAGGTTGTAAAAGGACAGGGAAATGGTCACTTCCGTGCAGATCGTCATGGACAGACCACTCATAGTCCAGGACCAGCGAGGGTCACAAAACCGACAAATCCAAACACGAAAGTGAACCTGAGGAAGAGTGGAGATAAGTTGCAGATCCGTCGTTCAGACAACACAAATCCAAATCCGAAAGGGCATCCTCAATCAGCAGACCTCTGGATGACGAACCGGTACTACCCCAAAGAGGGTTGTGACCGTTAAAGTCACCCAACACAAAAAGGTCGAGGAAGTTCCCCTAACAGACTGACAAGGTCCTGACGACAAACCCGGGACAGATGGAGGTAGATACAGAGAACAGATTGTCACAGTCTTGTGGAGAGTGACTCTCGCAGCTACAGCCTGAAGGGAGGTAGACAGAGTTACAGGACTATACAACAAAGTTTTGTGGAGGAGAAGGGCAACACCGCCCGACAGTCCCAACGTGGATGGTTGTGCAGGTTTCGAAAGAATATTAAAGCCAGAAAGAGTAAAGGTCTTCTGGCTTGAATTTGAGTTTCTTGAAGAGCCACGACAGAAGGTTTTAGAGACTGACACAGAAGCTGCAGCTCCTCGAAGTTGGAATTTAAACCCCGGGTATTCCAATGGAATATTGTATTATCCATGGGGCAGAGGGCGAAAAGGAGAGAGATCAGGTCATCTCCTCCTCAACATCTGCTGCTAAAGCTGTAAATTTGTTGCTTAATTTCACTGGACTATCTGCAGACCTGCTGGCAGACTTGCCAACAGGTGAAGTAGGTCTGGGTTTGGGAGACGGTGAGGTTTCTTCCTTATCTCCACCATCTCCACACTGGGTTGAACTCCCTTGCCCGCACGGGCACTGGACAGAGGAGTTCGAGGTAGGGGTGCTGGTTTTTTAATCTGCCCAGCAGCAGATGTTGTAGACTGCTGGGCAGTCTGAGGGGTGGCGATTTTTTGCCTCCACCAGGGGGAGTCACTTTGGTTGGGAAGGTGGTGGACTTGCTACCACCAGAACTGACAGTTCTTACTCGCAATGTTTTCGAAAACGTAAAGTTATCAGTCTGACAGCAGACTGACCGAGTTGAAACTGTAGGAACTTTCTTTACGCCGAAGCATACGAAGAAGCTGTCGGCGACTGACTGCCCACAACCTGCTTGCGGGGTTCAAAAAAGGAGATCTTCTTTTCTGTCTTAACCCTTTGTATTGTAGATTCCTGAATCCACAGAGGACAATTCCGTGAAGAGGAGGGATGGTCGCCACCGCAGTTTGCACAATGTGCCGGATCTTTACACGGCCCATCATGGGTTGCCTTGCAGCAAATACCACACACCTCCTGCCCAGAACAACGGTCTCTGACATGGCCAAACTTCTGGCATCGGAAGCACCTCAACGGGGACGGAACGTACAACAGAACCCGGACAATCAGGTAGCCGACTCTGATGACCGGAGGCAGCACAGGGTGGCAGAATGTCAGAAAGAGGGTGTTGTGTCCACTCTTTCTGCACCCTTCTTTACTGTCACCCTGCGTACCTCCGTCACACCCTGGGATGCCAGCTCCGTTTTGATCTCTGGGCCTCTGAACACCTGATAATTCCCTGCAGCGAATCACTCCTTTGATGAATTTAATTGTTTGTGGGGAGTTACCCTGATCTCCCTGTCCACAAGTTTCGTTGCTTTTTAGCAGCTGTTCAGATTGCTTTTGTGACTTACATTGAATAAGAAAGGAACCATTCCTCAACCCCTTGATGGACCGAGGGTCACCTGCTATACCTTGAAAGCCCTTTTGGATAGCAAAAGGGCTCAAAGCTGAAAGGGGTCTTTCTTGCTCCGTTCCTTCCATTTAAAGAGCCAGGAAGCCCAAAAACCTGTCTTCTGTCTTACCTCACTGTCAGAATCGCTGTCACTATCAAAATCCCCTAAAATAGGGGATGCTGCCTTCCTCTTTTTTGGGGGGATGATTTTGAAAAAAGCCATATTGAGTGAATTTGTGTTTCATCCCTCCCTTACCCACCCACCCTTGAGTCCAACTAAGGGGCCAGGGCCAAGAAACCAATGTCTTGACCCCTTCCAGGCTTCGGGAGAGACATACGACAAGCAGAAGCAACCAACCCTATCCCCCCTGATCATGCTCAACTCCCGGGAACAGAGAGCTGACACTGCAGGGGTTTACTTGGCCAGCTGGGGAACTGCCCGTCTTGACCCAACCCCAAGAAGGGGAGCCGATTAGTACACCCGGGCCAAAGTGTACTCCCTGTCTAGAGAGGTCCGAGCCAAAGTGATGTGTTGAGAGCGCTGGCCCTCTCAATCACCAGGATCTCATTCCCCTCCGACACAGGTCGCACCACACGGCAAACGCGGCGGATCTTAAGGAGACCACAGAGAGAAAAGGAGTGTGGAAAAAAAAGGGCTTGAAGGGGAGACGAAGATAGAAAAGGGCCAAATAAGGGAGGCAGAAAACAAGAAAAGGAGAAAGGCGGGTTACTGTTAGTCAGGATCCTCACCCTTAGCCTATCTGACATGGGAAGCCCTACCAGGGGCATCAACTCCTTACCACTTTCGCTTAGGCCAAACAGCATCTGCACCTCTCAGGCCTAGAAGCAGTGTGAAAAAAACAGCCTATCTCCGAGTATTGATGCCCCGCCAGCAAAGCCTAAGGATCACTGGACCACGCAAACCCTCCGACCACGACAAGGTCGCAACCCCCCGAGGGTCTGAGACTGAAGACTTTAAAGTGAAAGAGAATCGAAAATTGCAGGAGTAGGCCTAACACACACACACACACACACACACACGCACACACACGCACGCACGCAAGCACACACGCACGCACACACACACGCTATAGCCTCATAATTATATTCTAATGTATAAAGCAAGTTCTGTCTTTCTCTGTGTGTCTGTTGATCCCTCTTGTCCCATATTCCAGCCCAGAACGTTCAATGGGTCTTCTCCCATATTCCAACCCAGCATGTTCAATGGATCTTCTCCCACATTCCAACCCACAATGTTCATCGGATTTTCTCCATATTCCAACCCAGAATGTTCATCGGATCTTCTCCCATATTCCAACCCAGAATGTTCATCGATCTTCTCCCATATGCCAACCCAGAATGTTCATCGATCTTCTCCCATATGCCAACCCAGAATGTTCATCGATCTTCTCCCATATGCCAACCCAGAATGTTCAATGGATCTTCTCCATATTCCAACCCAGAATGTTCATCGGATCTTCTCCCATATTCCAACCCAGAACGTTCATCGGATCTTCTCTCATATTCCAACCCAGAATGTTCATCGGTTCTTCTCCCATATGCCAACCCAGAATGTTCATCGGATCTTCTCCCATATGCCAACCCAGAATGTTCATCGGATCTTCTCCCATATGCCAACCCAGAATGTTCATCGGATCTTCTCCCATATGCCGACCCAGAATGTTCATCGGATCTTCTCCCATATGCCAACCCAGAATGTTCAATGGATCTTCTCCCAGATCTGGCATGTTGATCCACTGGCATGGTGGAAAGATCAAAGGATATTCTGTCTAAGAACGACGCATTCGACTTGATGGTAAAGCGAAGCGACGTTGGGATTCGAAGCAGGTCAAACGCGCGTTGCCATTGGTATTCATATAGATTAAAATCACTTTATGTACTGTCTGAGAATAAAGGAAAGCTGGTGCAGGTTAACAATTCCTCAGGCACTATTTCAATGACTGGGCAAAGATTTAAAGAAAGATAAAGGGGGGTGGGGGGGGGACTAGGAATAGAAAGCCCAGGTAAATATATACATACTAATTCAAGATCCAAGATAGCAGCATTTAGAGACGATCATACCCTACACTACCTACAGTAGACATACTAAATAGACAAACAGACAGACAGACAGAAAGATGTGAAGGTAGATATGCAATTAGATAGACAGACAAACATACTAGATAGTTTTAAACCTTACCTTTTAACATATATATATATATATATATATATATATATATATATATATATATATATATATATATAATAAATTCAAGTGATAAGTACCGAGCACCATTCCACTAACTTACAGAGCAGCTTGGTGTTGCAATGACTGCAAGAAATATTGAATTATAAACAAAGCTTGCTCTTTTGTCTTAGATTGAAGAAATAGGGGGAGATAAGCATTATATCTGCAGTGGTAGATAATTCTGCCTAACTAACAGTATGTGCTTGAGTGGGTGAATGGGGAAAAATAAAATAAATGCTTCTGGAAAATGAGCCTTCAGCAAGCTTTAGTCTCCAAGGGGGAGACATCCTCAATAGGGAGATAAGATAATGTTGCTTATAGCCCAGCCGACCGCAGAGGGCCACATCAGGGCTGTCACTACGTTAAAATCAACTCACCAGTCATTTAAAAAAAACAAAAAAAAACAAAAAAAAACTTTCACACATCTCGTTTAAATGACATCGTCTACAAACGAACCAGAAACTTTGTTAAAATCCTTCGTCCGTAAAATCTCAAATCAGATGAAAAATGTTGATTTCTTTCAAAAACCCAAGGATCACGTCAGGCGGGACATCCCTGAACAGGATCTTCATGGACTCCGCTGTAAAATGTTTGTGTCTCACATCATGCAAGTCCCAACACTCTAAAAGAACATGTTTCATTGTGAGTGGTGCATGACATGGAATGCACCACGGAGCTTCTTCACTCTTTAAAAGGTAAGAATGGGTAAAATACGAATGGCCGGTGTGCAGCCGGCACAGAACCGTTTCCTCTTTACGACCACCCGACGTAGATGGTAGGAAGTCTTTAAGGTTTGGACGGATCTGAAAGAGTTTGTTATTCGTCTGTGTGTTCCAATCCTCCTGCCAGAGGTCTCTCACATAATCGTTAATTTTGGGTTTCACATCTGAGCAGGGGATATAAGTGTTGGACAGTTTCTCTCTTGTGGCGTTCTTGGCTAAACGATCAACCATTTCGTTCCCGCCGATGCCAACTGGCCAGGAACCCAAGCAAGAGTAATGTTGTAACCGTCCGCCTTCAACTTGCTAAAAAGTTCAAAAAAAAGTAAAAGTTCTGGATGCTGAAGGTTGCGGCCAGCTATGGCCTCCAAAGCTGACAGCGAATCCGACAGAACCAGAAGTCCCTCTTCGAAGAATGGGAGATTATCTTCAAAGCCAGTACTAGAGCAGTAAGTTCAGCAGAATGACAGAAGCATCTGAATGTATATGTTCCAACAATATCTGAGAAGGAGCTCCAGGGCAGTAGGCTGCACAGGCCACTCCATCTCAGACTTGGAACCGTCAGTGAAACTTTTGATAAGATGGGAATTTGGAACAGAGCTCGGCATACAAAGCCTTGTACGCCAGAGAGCTGGTAGACTCCTTACGGAAAGCTGCGAGATCGAAACGAATCTCTGGTGTGAAAAAGGTCCATGGAGGTTGATCCGGAAACTTGGAAAAATCGGAAACCACTCCCAGGTCTATACCTGCATTCCGCACGTGAGGCTGCATACGAAGCCCAAACGGCGGGATACATTTCGGGTTATTTTCAAACTTACTTTGGAACGGAGGGTCAAAAACACAGTCATAGGCAGGATTCTGCGGTTCTGAGAACAGTCGGATGTAATAATTCAAAGACAGTTTCAGCCTGCGGTTGGACAGTGAAGGTTCACCTGCCTCTGCGTACAGGCTGTACACAGGGGTGGTGCGGAATGCTCCAAGACAGAGACGAAGCCCTTGATGGTGGATAGGGTCCAAGAGTTTGAGGTAAGATGATCTTGCGGAGCCGTACACAGCACAACCGTAGTCCAGTTTGGAACGGACCAGGGCTCTGTAGAGGTGCAACAAAGTTTTCTTATCAGCGCCCCAGTCGGTGTGTGCTACGACCCGCAGAATATTCAGTGCCTTTTGGCAAGCAGTTTTGAGGTTTTTAATATGGCTGAGAAAGTTAAGTTTTTGGTCAAAAATGACTCCCAGAAATTTGGCCTCTTTAACAGCTGGAATGGGAGATTTCCCTACTTGAAGTTCCGGATCTGGAAAAAACTGACGGAAATTATGGAAGTGAATACACTGGGTTTTTGTAGCAGAAAAGGTGAAACTGTTTTCATCCGCCCACCGATGGATTTTATCCACGCAAAGCTGGAGCCTGCGCTGGACACTCGGGTACAGGCTTCCAGTTGCGTAGACAGCAAAATCATCCACAAACAATGAGCAGTCTGAACCCTGCTGAACTGATTTCACAATGTTGTTGATCTTAATACTAAAGAGGGCAGGCGATAGTATGCTCCCCTGTGGAACACCCAACTCCTGCTCGTGGACATCAGAGAGAGTGGTGCCAACCCGGACCTGAAACTGTCGTTCTGCCAAAAAATTTTGAATAAAAAGCGGAAGATGACCTCGAAAACCCAGATCGTGGAGATCATGAAGTATCCCCGACTTCCAGGTGGTATTGTAGGCCTTCTCCAAGTCGAAGAAAATTGCCACTGCATGCTGTCTGTTTAAAAAAGCGTTCCTAAGTGTACATTCCAGATGAATCAAATGGTCAACTGTACTACGATGTTTGCGGAAACCACACTGTTCTTTCGCCAAAAGGCCATCGGTTTCGAGTTTCCACATGAGCCTAGCATTGACCATTTTCTCCATCAGTTTACAGACACAGCTGGTCAAAGCTATTGGACGGTAGTTTGAAGGGTTAGAAAGATCTTTTCAAGGTTTGGGGATGGGAATAATGAGGGCTTTGCGCCAAGAGGGTGGAAAAAAACCCGTAGTCCATACATGGTTGTAGACCTGTAGCAGTATGTTCAGACCTTCTAGCGGAAGATGTTTCAACAGCTGATAATGGATTTCATCTATACCTGGAGAGGAATCGCTGCAAGAAAGTAAGGCAGACTTCAGCTCGTTTAACGTGAAAGGAAGATTATAGTCTTCCATGTTGTCGGACGAAAAGTTGCAGGGTGATTTTTCTTTTAGGGCTTTGTTTTTGACAAAAGTGGCTGATTTATCAGAAGAGGAGGAATTCTTTTCAATGGTTGAAGCAAGCAGATTAGCAAACTGCTTTCTTCTCTGTTATTAAAGAATCCGAAAACTTGAGATGGTTCACAGTGGGACAGGTGTTTTCCCTTTGATTTTCTTAATGATGTTCCACACTTTTTTCTTGGAAGTTTTTGATGTCAGCCTGGAGCAGAAGCTTCTCCAGGACCGACGTTTACTGATTTTAAAAGTGTGTCTAGATTTAGCACAGAGTTTTTGATGGGCTCGAGCGTTGGGACCCGAAGGTCGTTGGTACACCTGACGCTGAGCCCGTTTTCGAACTTTGGAAATTTGTTGGCAGTCTGAATCAAACCAGGGTGTTTTTGGCATTTGAAGTTTATCGGAAGACACTGGAATACAAGCTTTAGCACACTTGATCACAGTGTTAGTCAGTGATTCAGCTGGGTCCGGACTCTGAAGAAAGTCAGTGTCCTGGAATTCTTTAGAAATAGTGGTTGCGAATAGATCCCAGTTTGCTTTCTTGTAATTTAGATGTTGAGAGACAGAGACGTGTTCAGTTATGACGGGTTGTAGTAAGACAGGGAAATGGTCACTTCCGTGCAGATCGTCATGGACAGACCACTCATAGTCCAGGACCAGCGAGGGGTCACAAACCGACAAATCTAAACACGAAAGTGAACCAGTGGAAGAGTGGAGGTAAGTTGCAGATCGTCATTCAGACAACACAAATCCAAGTCTGAAAGGACATCCTCAATCAGCAGACCTCTGGGTGACGTACCGGCACTACCCCAAAGAGGGTTGTGACCGTTAAAGTCACCCAACAGCAAAAAAGGTCGAGGAAGTTCTCCTATCAGACTGACAAGGTCCTGACGACAAACCGGGACAGACGGTGGAAGATAAAGGGAACAGATTGTCACAGTCTTGTGGAGAGTGACTCTCGCAGCTACAGCTTGAAGGGAGGTAGACAGAGCGACAGGACTATACAACAAAGTTTTATGTATGAGAAGGGCAACACCGCCCGACAGTCCCAACGTGGATGGTTGTGCAGGTTTTGAAAGAATATTAAAGCCAGAAAGATTAAAGGTCTTCTGGCTTTGAATTTGAGTTTCCTGAAGAGCCACGACGGAAGGTTTTATGGATTGACACCAAAGCTGCAGCTCCTCGAAGTTGGAATTTAGACCACGGATATTCCAATGGAATATTGTACTATCCATGGTGCAGAGGGCGAAAAGGAGAGAGATCAGGTCATCTCCTCCTCAACATCTGCTTCCAATGGAGTGAACTTGTTAGTTAGTTTCACAGGAGAGTGTTGGTCCACAGACCTGCTGGCAGACTTGCCAACAGGCGAAGAAGGTCTGGATTTGGGAGATGGTGGAGGTTTCTTCTTCATCTCCACCATCTCCACACTGGGTTGTTGAACTCCCTTGCCTGCACGGGCACTGGACATGGGAGTTCGAGGTGCGGGTGCTGGTTTTTTCATCTGCCCAGCAGCAGATGTTGTAGACTGCTGGGCAGTCTGAGGGGTGGCGGATTTTTTGCCTCCACCAGGGGCAGTCTTTTTGGGTTGGAAGGTGGTGGACTTGCTACCACCAGAACTGACAGATCTTACTTGCAATGTCTTCGAGAACATGAATTCATCAGTCTGGCAGCAGACTGACCGAGTAGGAACTATGGGAGCTTTCTTGACAGCCGAAGCATAGGAAGAAGCTGTCGGTGTCTGACTGCCCACAACCTGTTTCCAGGCTTCAAAAAATGAGATCTTCTTTTCCGTTTTAACTCGTTGTATAGCAGATTCTTGAATCCAAAGGGGACAGTTTCGTGAAGAGGAGGGATGGTCGCCACCGCAGTTAGCACAATGTGCCGGATCATGACACGGCCCATCATGGGTTGCCTTGCAGCAAATACCACATACCTCCTGCCCAGAACAGCGGTCCCTGACATGGCCAAACCTCTGGCACCTGAAGCACCTCAATGGGGACGGCACATATAGCTGAACATGAACATTTAGGTAACCAACTTTGATGACCGGAGGCAGCACAGGGCTGCAGAAGGTCAGAAAGAGGGTGTTGGTGGCCACTCTCTCTGAACCCTTCCTGACCGTCACCCTGCGCACCTCCGTCACACCCTGGGACGCCAGCTCCGTTTTTATTTCTGCCTCTGAAACACCCGTTAGATCTCTGCATCGAATCACACCTTTGGATGAATTTAATTGTTTGTGGGGAGTTACCCTGATCTCCCTGTCCACAAGTTTTGTTGCTTTCTGCAGCTGTTCAGATTGTTTTTGTGATTTGCTTTGAATGAGAAATGAGCCATTCCTCAACCTCTTGATGGACCGAGGGTCGCCTGCTATTCCTTGAAAACCCTTTTGAATGGCAAACGGGCTCAGAGCTGAAAGGGGTCTTTCCTGCTCCATCCCCTCCATCACGAGCCAGGAAGCCCAAAAACCTGTCTTCTGTCGAACTTCGGTATCGGAGTCACTATCTGTATGACAATCCCCTGAAATAGGGGATGCTGCCTTCCTCTTCCTTTTGGGGGGAATGCTTTTTAAAGAAGTCATATTTAGTTTATTGTGATTCATCTCTCCCTTACCCACCCACCTTGGAGTCCAACTAAGGGGCCAGGGCCAAGAAACCAATGTCTTGACCCCTTCCAGGCTTCGGGAGAGACATACGACACACAGACACCACCAACCCTATCCCCCCTGATCATGCCCAACTCCCGGGAACAGAGAGCTGAGCACTGCAGGGGTTTACTTGGCCAGCAAGGGGGACTGTCTGTCTTGACCCAGCCCAAGAAGGGGAGCCGATTAGTACACCCGGGCCAAAGTGTACTCCCTGTCTAGGAGAGGTCCGAGCCAAAGTGATGTGTTGAGAGTGCTGGCCCTCTCAATCACCAGGATCTCATTCCCCTCCGACACAGGTCGCACCGCACGGCAAACGCGGCGGATCTTAAGGAGACCACAGAGAGAAAAGGAGTGTGGAAAAGAAGACTTGAAGGGGAGACGAAGATAGAAAAGGGCCAAATAAAGGCAGAAAACAAGAAAAGGAGAAAGGCGCGTTACTCTTAGTCAGGATCCTCACCCTTAGCCTATCTGACATGGGAAGCCCTACCAGGGGCATCAACTCCTTACCACGTTACGCTTAGGCCAAACAGCATCTGCACCTCTCAGGCCTAGAAGCAGTGTGAAAAAAAACAGCCTATCTCCAAGTATTGATGCCCCCGCCAGCAAAGCTAAGGGATCACTGGACCACGCAAACCCTCCGACCACGACAAGGTCGCAACCCCCCGGAGGGCTCCAATAGGGAGGGAAACTCACTAACATATAATTCGTGGTCAGATACCGATATTTCGAAACCTGATTGTTTCTCCTCAGTGACCGCGGAAAGTATATATATATATATATATATTATATATATATATATATATATATATATATATATATATATATAAGAGAGAGAGAGAGAGAGAGAGAGAGAGAGAGAGAGAGTCACAAAGATCCACCATATCTAAAAACTGTCATAACGCGTAGTACACCTGGTACCCATTCCAAAAGCACAGCGAGCAGGTAGAAAGCACTACCACCCACCTGTCCAGCATCCACAAAGGTGCCCGTGTCGTTCAGAGCGACGGTCAGACGGATGTTGGACAGGATGACCTCATAGTCGGTGAAGCCAGAGGTGGCTGGCTGGATGGACACAGAGTCAACGCCTGCTGGTTTGGCCACTCCGGCCACTGGACTGATGATCTGCAAGGGAAGACACGGACATCACGTGCAAAGCTGTACACTGGTGAAGGAAATAAGCAGTGTGCATCGATATAGTGTTCTTCTGTGGAACTCTGGACTATATCCACATCCAGCCATGTAAGAGAAGATAATCAGAAGGTCTCTCACCTCTCTTTCAGCCATGTAAGAGAAGATAATCTATTGAAGGTGAGAGGCCTTCTGAATTATTCGTCACAGTTCTGTCCGTCCAGCAATTATCTTCTCTTACGAGGATAAATCCGGGTGTGGCCGAATCTTTCAATAACGGTCTTCCAGAAAGCCTCAGAGAGACGATTCCAGTTTAGCAGCCAAGGCAAGGCTGGCCTACTGGGTAAGGCATCGGATTTTTCTTTCAAGGTTCTGGGTTTGCGTCCCATTTAAGACGGTCAAGTTCGAGCTAAAAGTTAGAGGGCCATAAACGTTTGTTGGACACAGCTTAAAAAAGATGCTGTAGCATCCATGACATTGTCACACGCCCTTTCAGGAATTTCACGAACCTCAGTCATTTTTTTTCAAAGACTTGCAAAGACATGAGCAAGGCACTTCCATTTGTCAAAGACCTTCAAAGACCTGAGAAAGGCACTTCCATTTCTCACAGACCTTCAAAGACCTGAGAAAGGCACTTTCATTTGTCAAAGACCTTCAAAGACCTGAGAAAGGCACTTCCATTTGTCAAAGACTTTCAAAGACCTGAGAATGGCACTTCCATTTGTCACAGACCTTTAAAGACCCGCGAAAGGCACTTCCATTTGTCAAAGACCTTCAAAGACCTGAGTAAGGCACTTCCATTTGTCAAAGACCTTCAAAAATCTGAGAATGGCACTTCCATTTGTCACAGACCTTCAAAGACCCGAGAAATGCACTTCCATTTGTCAAAGACCTTCGAAGGCATGACAATGGCACTTCCATTTGTCAAAGACATTCGAAGGCATGAGAAAGGCAGTTCCATTTGTCAAAGACCTTCAAAGATCTGAGAAAGGTACTTCCATTTGTCAAAGACCTTCAAAGACCTGAGAAAGGCACTTCCATTTGTAAAAGATCTTCAAAGACCTGAGAAAGGCACTTCCATTTGTCAAGACCTTCAAAGACCTGAAATAGGCACTTCCATTTGTCAAAAAGCTGAGAAAGGTACTTCCATTTGTCAAAGACCTTCAAAGACCTGAGAAAGGCACTTCCATTTGTCAAAGACCTTCGAAGGCATGAGAAAGGCACTTCCATTTGTCAAAGACCTTCGAAGCATGAGAAAGGCACTACCATTTGTCAAAGACCTTCAAAGACCTGAGAATGGCACTTCCATTTGTCAAAGACTTTCAAAAACCTGAGAAAGGCACTTCCATTTGTCAAAGACCTTCAAAGACTTGAGAAAGGCACTTCCATTTGTCAAAGACCTTCGAAGGCATGAGAAAGGAACTTCCATTTGTCAAAGACCTTCGAAGGCATGAGAAAGGCACTTCCATTTGTCAAAGACCTTCAAGACCTGTGGAAGGCACTTCCATTTGTCACAGACCATCAAAGACCTGAGAAAGGCACTTCATTTGTCAAAGACCTTCAAAGACCTGAGAAAAGGCACTTCCATTTGTCAAAGACCTTCGAAGGTATGACAAAGGCACTTCCATTTGTCAAAGACCTTCAAAAACCTGAGAAAGGCACTTCCAATTTTCAAAGACCTTCATTTGTCAAAGACCTCAGAAAGGCACTTCCACTTGTCAAAGACCTTCAAAGACCTGAGAAAGGCACTTCCATTTGTCAAAGACCTTCGAAGGCATGAGAAAGCACTTCCATTTGTCAAAGACCTTTAAAGACCTGAGAAAGGCACTTCCATTTCTCAAAGACCTTTAAAGACCTGAGAAAGGCACTTCCATTTGTCAAAGACCTTCGAAGGCATGAGAAAGGCATTTCCATTTGTCAAAGACCTTCAAAGACCTGAGAAAGGTACTTCCATTTGTCAAAGACCTTCAAAGACCTGAGAAAGGCACTTCCATTTGTCAAAGACTTTTAAGGACCTGAGAAAGGCACTTCCATTTGTCAAAGACCTTCAAAGACCTGAGAAAGGCACTTTCATTTGTCAAAGACCTTTAGAGATCTGAAATAGGCACTTTCATTTGTCAAAGACCTGAGAAAGGCACTTCCACTTGTCAAAGACCTGAGAAAGGCACTTCCATTTGTCAAAGACCTTCAAAGACCTGAGAAAGGCACTTCCATTTGTCAAAGACCTTCGAAGACCTGAGAAAGGCACTTCCATTTGTCAAAGACCTTCGAAGACATGAGAATGGCACTTCCATTTCTCAAAGACCTTTAAAGACCTGAGAAAGACACTTCCATTTCTCAAAGACCTTCAAAGACCTGAGAAAGGCACTTCCATTTGTTAAAGACCTTTAAAGACCCGAAAAAGGCACTTCCATTTGTCAAAGACCTTCAAAGACCTGAGAAAAGCACTTCCATTTGTCAAAGACCTTTAAAGATCTCAGAAACGCACTTCCAATTTTCAAAGACCTTCAAAGACCTGAGAAAGGCACTTCCATTTGACAAAGACCTGAAGAAGGCACTTCATTTGTTAAAGACCTTTAAAGACCCGAGAAAGGCACTTCCATTTGTCAAAGACCTTCAAAGACCTGAGAAAAGCACTTCCATTTGTCAAAGACCTTTAAAGACCTGAGAAAGGCACTTCCATTTGTCAAAGACCTTCAAAGACCTGAGAAAGGCACTTCCATTTGTCAAAGACCTGAGAAAGGCACTTCCATTTGACAAAGACCTGAGAAAGGCACTTCCATTTGTTAAAGACCTTTAAAGACCCGAGAAAGGCACTTCCATTTGTCAAAGACCCGAGAAAGGCACTTCCATTTGTCAAAGACCTTCAAAGATTTGAGAAAGGCACTTCCAATATTCAAAGACCTTCAAAGACCTGAGAAAGGCACTTCCATTTGACAAAGACCTGAGAAAGGCACTTCCATTTGTCAAAGACCTTGAAAGACCCGAGAAAGGCACTTCCATTTGTCACAGACCTTTAAAGACCCGCAAAAGGCACTTGAATTTGTCAAAGACCTTCAAAGACCTGAGAAAGGCACTTCCATTTGTCAAAGACCTTCAAAGACCTGAGAAAGGGACTTCCATTTGTCAAAGACCTTCGAAGGCATGTGAAAGGCACTTCCATTTATCAAAGACCTTCGAAGGCATGAGAATGGCACTTCCATTTGTCAAGGACCTTCGAAGGCATGAGAAAGGCATTTCCATTTGTCAAAGACCTTCAAAGACCTGAGAAAGGTACTTCCATTTGTCAAAGACCTTCAAAGACCTGAGAAAGGCACTTCCATTTGTCAAAGACCTTTAAGGACTGAGAAAGGCACATCCATTTGTCAAAGACCTTCAAAGACTGAGAAAGGCACTTCCATTTGTCAAAGACCTTTAAAGACCTGCGAAAGGCACTTCCATTTGTCAAAGACCTTTTAAAGATCTGAAATAGGCACTTTCATTTGTCAAAGACCTGAGAAAGGCACTTCCACTTGTCAAAGACCTTCGATGGCATGAGAAAGC
>CM031621.1:39300408-39311007 GCA_018398815.1 Conus ventricosus
TGGTTATGTTAATGCATGCATTTGCCACGTAACGTTTACCTCGGACCACACACACACACACCACACACACACACACACACACCACACACACACAACACACACACACACACATGCCTGCATGCGCGCAAGCACGCACATGTGGACAAACGAAAGTGTGTGATTACGTGACTCACTTGTTTACGCATGTGAGTGAAAAATAGTGATCAAATACCAGATATGCTGATTAAAAGATCAGATTTTCTGATGGATAGGAAACCTTTTCTGATCAGAGATATTAGCTGATCACAGTGTGATATATGCTGGTCAGGAGATAAGATAGACTTTTAGGAAACGGAAATTGAAATTTGTAGAAATCAAGCATATCAATTTCCTGAAATAGATACAGAATCTTTGATCGCACAAATCAACATACATCCGGGGCAAAGCATTCAGCAGTGGTCTTATACCACGTGACCTGTGTTTCCAGAACTGCTCTCATGGGGCCACCCCCTGGACAACATGGAGTTCCTTCCCTGGAGGACCTGGGCAAGATGTTCTCCGACTTCAACTTCCCACGGATGGCATAGAGAACACATCACCGGCATTCAGGATCAGATCTCTTCTGCGGTGAGGGGCTTCTCCGTGTCTGTGTTCGTTTCATTCAGCTCCCTCTCTCTGTAATTTGGGAATCGATGTGTGCTCTCTTTCATCGTTCTGCTACAATGACCAGAAGACCATACTACTACTACTGCTACTTCTGCTGCTACTACTGCTACTACTTCTGTATACTGCTACTACTACTGCTGCTGCTACTACTACTGCTTCTACTTCAACTGCTACTACTACTGCCACTGTTTACTATGCTGCTGTTCTATGCCACAACTACTACTACTATTTCCATCTGCTACTTAAACTACTACTACTACTGATGCTGCTGCTGCTACTACTACTGCTACTACTGCTGCTGCTGCTGCAACTACTACTACTGCTACTACCACTACTACTTCTACTGCTGCTGCTGCTGCTGAACTACTACTACTACTGCTGCTGCTACTACTACTATTACTACTACTATTACTACTACTACCACTACAAACTACTACTCCTACTGCTACTATTTCAACTACTACTACGACTACTGACAATGATTATGATAGCATAATGATAACATAATCAATAATGGGTAAGTGATGGTCGTAATAGTAAAAATGATAAAGATATTAACATATAACAATAATAATAATGATAGTATCTCAACAAAATAACAATGATATGAACATAATAATCGTTAAGATAAAGGGTATGGAAAGCTCCTCCCTGTTGCCAAACAATGGAACGTTCACACCTTTCATGCAAATAGAATGGTCAAAGGATCCGATTCTGGAACTTGCCAGACATAAATAGGCAGGAAGTCTCTGAGCCAGCCAAAGCGAGATTGACACCCTTGGCAACGACCACCACCACTGTGGATAAAGTCACGTGATCTGGCATGGGAGAGATCACTTCAAACACCAGTATGGAACACGCTCTATTGTTCACACAATAAAGAATATAGCCTCTGTCGTAGGGGCCACGCCAGTCTCCAGCAAAATCATCAAACTTTTAAGTCTTCCAATCCTACGCCCTATCATCGATCATCAAACTTTAACAGTCTTCCAACAGTACGCCCTATCGTCTAATATCAAACTTTAGCAGTCTTCCAACTCTGTGCCCTAATATTAAACATCAAACTTTAACAGTCTTCCAACTCTATGCCCTATCTCAATCATCAAACTTTAACAGTCTCCAACAGTACGCCCTATCGTCAATCATCAAACTTTAACAGTCTTCCAACTCTATGCCCTATCATTAATCATCAAACTTTAACAGTCTTCCAACAGTACGCCCTATCATCAATCATCAAACTTTAACAGTCTTCCAAACAGTACGCCCTATCGTCAATCATCAAACTTTAACAGTCGTCCAACTCTATGCCTATCATTAATCATCAGACTTTAACAGTCTTCCAACTCTATGCCGGCCAGTTTAACCTCTAGGAGGCTGTTTTGGGCTAGTACCAGATTAACTGCCAGGAGGGAGGCTCTTATGGGCCAGGTCCAGTTTAACTCTCGGGGGGGGGGGGGGGGGGGGGGTGTTCTAGGCGAGTACTAGATTAACTCCCAGGAAGGAGGCTGTTTTTGGGCCCAGATCCAGTTTAACTCTTTAGGGGGGCTGTTTGGACCAGTGCTAGATGAACTCCCCAGGATGGGTTGTTGTTCTGGGCCGGTGGCAGATTAACTCCCATGTGGGGAGCTGTTTTGGGGCAGATCCAGTTTAACTCCCCAGGGGGCTGTTTTGGGCGAGTACCAGATTAACTGCCCAGGAGGGGGGTGTTCTGGGCCAGGTCCAGTTTAACTCTGTAGGGGGAGCTGTTCTGGGCTAGTAGTAGATTAACTCCCCAGGAAGGAGGCTGCTTTTGGCCAGGTCCAGTTTAACTCTAGAGGGGGGGGGGGTGTTTTGGGGGAGGTCCAGTTTAACTCTTTATACAGGGGGCTGTTTTGGGCTAGTAACTCTCGGGGGGGGGGGGGGGGGTCTGTTATGGGCAGATGCCAGATTAACTCCCCATACAAGCTTCCGCTTGTTGTGTCCACAGGCCTAAAAACTGAAAGAAGAGGTAGGGGTGGCGTCCTGGACCTGTTGGGGGGCTGCTTTGGCACAGACCCAGATTAACTCCCGGAGAGTGCCAGACTGACTCCGGGAGTTAAACTGGGAGGGGTCGGGGCGGGGGGGGGGGGGGGGCGGTTTCGGCACGTTGCACCGGGAAGAAATGGATTGTCGATGAATGCGATGAGAGGAAAACAAGGGAGACAACAGCAAGACAGTGTCTGACGCCAATGGATATCCAAAAATCTGGCCCACCACTTCCTGGGGTTATATAAACAACAGCAACAACTACTACTACTACTACTACTACCACCACTACTACTGCTACTACTACTACTACTACTAGAGTACTACTTCTCCAGGATCCCTCTCAGAGAACACAACAAATTAGCTTGAAGATGGACCGAGCACGGCAAAGAACTGTACAGTTCAAGAGTCAGAACTAGATACCATTGTACTGGACCAGGTTGTCGACGCGCCAGCAGCGATTTTTTTTTTTAATATGCTCCAATGATTCAGAAGAAGTGAAAGATGTCTGTACCCTCAAGTAAGGCAGTTCGTTAGACGTTTGGGATTGTAGCACCTTTATAACGTAAAACAACGAAGTCAGCTAGGCTTTCACTGCTGTATGCCAGAGAACATGGAAAGCGGATCTAAAGCCAGAAACAAGCAAACAATAATGAAAGTGATTAGTCAAAAAAGAGTCAAAAGAAGGGTTTAATGTTGCTTATAGCCCAGCCGATCACAAAGGACCATACCACGGCTGTCATTTATTCGAGATCAAGTTTCAAGTCAAGAGTGGACATAATACTTCCATGATTCTAAACCAATGACTCTGCTTGGTTCTGTTGAACAGACTCGAAGAAAAAACGAAAAAAGAAAAAAAAATCAATGTTGAAGAATAAGCACGTTCCGACCGAAGGAGGGCACGTCTGGACAGACGTTCAACATCAAACTACTGATAGAGAAACGCCATTAACGCTAACGTGATCCTTACTACAACTTCGTCGACTTCAAGGAAGCTTTTGACCCTGTCTGGCGTACAGGTTTGTGTACAGATCTGGAGAACTGTAATTTTGACAACAACAGGCAAGCCGAGGTAGCACGCTACACAGATACAAACAGTGGAATTCTTTGAAATGAATGCGTTAAATCTTTCTTCCCAACAAGGCAGGACTGTACCAGGGTTTTCTCATTTCGCCCATTCTGTTCAGCATCCAGCAGTATGGCTTGGCATCGTGAATGAAGATTTAGGAAGGGGGCAATCCACGTCTGCTGCAGATTGGCTGGTGGCTGATGAGGCCAGTTCAGGGACTGGCAGATCCCCTCGCAGTGGCTGCAAGGCAGAATCTGTTTTTGGTTTCGCACTATGATGTCACGACTCTTCCTTCATCTGGTTTTGTCCTCAAGACCAGCCCTGTACGCGTCCTCGAAAGAGGAGACAGCCCGGTGCGTGTTATACTGTGTCTCGAGAATTCGCGATCAGAGACTTGGGCGGACCACTAGCGATGGCCAGTGTGGCAAGCACCAGGGAATCCTCGTATTACGGAAAATCCTGTATCTCTTCCGCAGTACCTCTCTATCACGGTAGCCAGTGGAGAGTTCTCCCTGGAGACAGCAGCCGTAAATTTTATGCAGAGAAATGAAGTTGTATAACACAGTGTAAGAAAGTATGATAAGATCATGTGTGCACGCGAGCGTGCGGGTGCGCGCGATCGCGCGCGCTCGCTCGCGCGCACACACACACGCAGGCACACATGATCGCACGCACGCACACATACACCACACACACACACACACATACACAAACACACATACGTGCGCGCATACACACACACACACCACACGCACACACACACACACACACACACACACACCACAAACACACACCACACACACACACACACACACCACACACACACACACATACACACACACCACACCACACAACACACACAAACACACACCACACACAACACACACACAAACACACACACACACACCACACACACCACACACACACCACACAAAGACACACACAAACACATACACACGCGCGCGCGCGCGCGCCTACACACTATTGTACGAACAGTCGAGTGTAGGTCACAGGTCATGTATTAAACACTGTCAAAACAAGGGAACCGCTGATAACACTGCATTGCAATAACAATCAACCTTCATGGAGTTCTTGAAGTTGAAGTTGTTATCAATATGGGAAACATTAGGGAGCCAAAAGCACGAGTGCCGATGGTGGAAAAAAAATAATGATGGTGACGACTTGTGGATAT
The DNA here is from genome assembly GCA_018398815.1 of Conus ventricosus. NCBI lineage: Eukaryota > Metazoa > Mollusca > Gastropoda > Neogastropoda > Conidae > Conus > Conus ventricosus. The sequence goes on from CM031621.1 coordinate 39,305,319, forward strand.
TAGATGCCAGTGGATGCTACTCATGCCATCATTTCATTCTTTACCAGTTTGTCTATCTTTTCATGTTAGCCTGCTTTTCAGTAAGTCATGATTTCTGAGTCCTTTCTCTGTGTTTGTGGGTCTTCGATTTCTTTCTTTGTGTGTGTGTGTGCAAGAATGATGTGCATCTAAGAGTCGTAGGTAACTATTTGAAAAAAGTAGCACGCTGTCATAGTTAAGAATTATTGAGTTATATGAAGCATCGTTTATGTTTCCGAATTTATCTGCACATGTTCTACTATTTACGCAACATCTTGTTGGTTTAATACGTTATTTACAAATCATCTATTGTCTAGATAATTCTAATGCCCAACATGTAACAAATATTTTTTTTTCAATGTTTATAAGAACTCTTCTTTCATTTCTTAGTCATCATGATGTGCGTAAATGACGATGCAATATTCCCATTCGGAAAAATCCATACACGGGGCATCATGTGCACAGCTGGAGCCCAGCGAGGATCAGGCAGAGCCTTCCATGACTGTGGAGTTCATCAACCCTGTGGACTACATCGACAAAGGGGGATTCCCGTGTTGGGGGAAAATGGGGAGCTGTACATCCCCTTTTTCAACTTCAAATACGGCTTTCCTGTTGGTCCCTTTGGTTCTCCGTGTGTGAGTAGACACATTTGATCTTTGACAATTTGCACTGTGAAAATGAAAAAAAAAAAAAAAAAATCTTCCTCGGACATTTTATGCGGGAGTCAGGCAGGGTAGTAGTGTTTCGTGCTGAAAACCTGTGTTTGTGTGTGTGTGTGTGTGTGTGTGTGTGTTGTGTGTGTCACGTGCGTGACATACTTGTGTCCGAACAAGGCTCAGAACAGTAGTTCGTGCCAAAACCAGTTTACAGTTTTAGCTTTTCTTGCGTGCACCGTTTAGCATAGTTTTGTATGAAACGTTTTCGAAGCAGTTTTTCGCGTGAAACCTGATCTCATAGTCAGTGAATAGCGCTGCAGATTGATAAGCGACTGTGCCGGCTTATCATTGAAAACAAAGAGAACATCACAAATGCAGACATGCATCCAAATTTAACACGGGGAAAACGTCTTTCAAAAGTAATTTTCAGTAACTCTGCGGTTAACATTGACAAACAAATTACAAGACGAAACACGATGTGTTTTGACCCTTATGTATTTTCAGACAAAATTCAACGCCCATCTTGCGCCGAATTTGAGAAGATAAGTGATTGCTCGTTTTTCGTTTCAATTAAATCGAGGGTATTTGTATTTGTTTCTGTCCGTCTTTGTGTTTGTCTTTTGATCTCGCTTGCATCCTTGGGTGCATCCTCAAGCGTAGGATCAAAGATTGTTCCCTGCATTTTATACTGTTTGCATAATGTCTTTAGTTTTCAGCAACTTTTTTCCTCCCCACACTTTCGTTTTGTTTCATTTACCATCCTTCGCTGGCTGCTTTGGGGGGGGGGGGGGGGGTGCTGTTGGATTCTTTTTTGAACCTTGGTGGTGAGAACACCGCACTATTATGGACTGTGGTTTGTCTCTCTTTGACGCCAGGAGCACAAATCAACCAGCCGTGTCTCCTGATGAGTCGGATCCAGCGGACGAAGAGGCCTTGGAGCAGGCAATACAAATAGATCTGCCTTCTAGAGGGATCACGATGGTTCCCTCATGCAGCTAGCGAAGAGATTTCATATTTTAAATGTGTTTTCTTAATTTTATATTCCCATTTTCTTACGATGGTTCCCTCATGCAGCTAGCGAAGAGATTTCATATTTTAAATGTGTTTTCTTAATTTTATATTCCCATTTTCTTCATCTTCAGTCCCCCCCCCCACCCCCCCCCCCCCCCCCACCCCCACATTAAATTCTTTGCAAAGTCATTACTGTGATGACGGAGGGGTTGTTGGCCTGCGCTTGTTTTTCTCCACTGTTAGATTGTTTGTTTGTATTTGTCTGACGTTATTCAAGTTTGAAAGGCTGTGCCAGTTTTGAATAAACCTTACTCTTAGTTAAGTTTTCTTATGAGAGCAAGAGTTATCCTACTTGTTCATTGTTTTTCGTTTTCGTTGTTCTGAAGGATGTTTATCTTGCCTGAAGAATCCCTAAAACGTCAAAATGTTCCGTGTTTTGTCTTGTAATTTCTTTCTCCATGTTAACCGGCGGTTAGAATTACTTTAACAATTTGTATTTGTCTCTGCTTGCTGTCACTTCACTTTGAAATTAACGGGGAAGCGTATTTCTAATCAATCTGTTCCGTGGATCACATGGCCAAAGAAAACGTGTTTCTAATGAATCTGTTCGTGGATCCATGGCCAAAGAAACGTATTCTAATCAATCTGTTCGTGGATCACATGGCCAAAGAAAACGTATTTCTAATCAATCTGTTCCGTGGATCACGTGGCCAAATAAAACGTATTTCTGATCAATCTGTTCCGTGGATCACGTGGCCAAAGAAAACGTATTTCTGATCAATCTGTTCCGTGAATCACGTGGCCAAAGAAAACGTATTTCTGATCAATCTGTTCCGTGAATCACATGGCCAAAGAAAACATATTTCTGATCAATCTGTTCCGTGGATCACATGGCCAAAGAAAACGTATTTCTGATCAATCTGTTCCGTGGATCACATGGCCAAATAAAACGTATTTCTGATCAATCTGTTCCGTGGCCAAATGAAGCGAAAACGAAAGATGCCGTTAATTCTCATTGGCAATTCAGCCGTACACCAGTCATACGGACAGTGCGGTTCTCTCAAGCCTGATGTCGCATGTTTTATGGTTTGACATGACCGACAACAACACAGCTTGGAAACAGCCATTGCTCTGAATTGGCTGGGCCTCTTTGACAAGCGTGTTTCAGCAGAAACGTTGTCATGTTTCAACAGAACAACTTATAAACAGCCATTGCTCTGAATTGGCTGGGCCTCTTTGACAAGTGTGTTTCAGCAGAAACGTTGTCATGTTACATGCCGTACAACAGAACAACTTATAAACAGCCATTGCTCTGAATTGGCTGGGCCTCTTTGACAAGTGTGTTTCAGCAGAAACGTTGTCATGTTACATGCCGTACAACAGAACAACTTATAACAAGCCATTGTCCTGAATCATTGCTTTTTTTTTTTCAAAAGTGTGTATTAGCTAGAAAATTGTCGTATGAAATGGGCCCTACTTATGTGTGTGTGTGTTGTGTGGTGTGTGTGTGTGATGTGTGTGGTGTGCGTGCGTGCGTGCGTGCTGTGCGTACTTCTTTATCAATGTTTGTCCTTCACCCCTTCTGTCTTAGCTTGTTTTTTGATTGTTTTTCCCTCACTCCCTTCTGTCTTACTTCTTTAGCAATTCTGTTTTTCCCTCACCCCTTCTGTCTTACTTCCTTTATGCAATTCGCAGTTTTCCCACCCCTTCTGTCTACTTCCTTTATGCAATTCTGTTTTTCCCTCACCCTTGTCTTACTTCCTTTATGCAATTCTGTTTTCCCTCACCCCTTCTGTCTTACTTCCTTTATGCATTCTGTTTTCCTCCCCCTTCTGTCTTACTTCCTTTATGCAATTCGTTTTTCCTCACCCCTTCTGTCTTACTTCCTTTATGCAATTCTGTTTTTCCCTCACCCCCTTCTGTCTTACTTCCTTTATGCAATTCTGTTTTTCCCTCACCCCCTTCTGTCTTACTTCCTTTATGCAATTCTGTTTTTCCCTCACCCCCTTCTGTCTTACTTCCTTTATGCAATTCTGTTTTTCCCTCACCCCCTTCTGTCTTACTTCCTTTATGCAATTCTGTTTTTCCCTCACCCCCTTCTGTCTTACTTCCTTTATGCAATTCTGTTTTTCCCTCACCCCCTTCTGTCTTACTTCCTTTATGCAGTTCTGTTTTTCCCTCACCCCCTTCTGTCTTACTTCCTTTATGCATTCTGTTTTTCCTCACCCCCTTCTGTCTTACTTCCTTTATGCAATTCTGTTTTTCCCTCACCCCCTTCTGTCTTACTTCCTTTATGCAATTCTGTTTTTCCCTCACCCCCTTCTGTCTTACTTCCTTTATGCAATTCTGTTTTTCCCTCACCCCTTCTGTCTTACTTCCTTTATGCAATTCTGTTTTTCCCTCACCCCCTTCTGTCTTACTTCCTTTATGCAATTCTGTTTTTCCCTCACCCCCTTCTGTCTTACTTCCTTTATGCAGTTCTGCTTTTCCCTCACCCCCTTCTGTCTTACTTCCTTTATGCAATTCTGTTTTTCCCTCACCCCCTTCTGTCTTACTTCCTTTATGCAGTTCTGTTTTTCCCTCCCCCCTTCTGTCTTACTTATCCCAATTCTGTTTTTCCCACCCTTCTGTCTTACTCTTTATGCAATTTGCTTTTCCCTACCCCCTTCTGTCTTACTTCCTTTATGCAATTCTTTTTTTCCCTCACCCCTTCTGTCTTACTTCCTTTATGCAATTCTGCTTTTCCTCACCCCCTTCTGTCTTACTTCCTTTATGCAATTCTGTTTTTTCCCTCACCCCTTCTGTCTTACTTCCTTTATGCAGTTCTGTTTTTCCCTCACCCCTTCTGTCTTACTTCCTTTATGCAATTCTGTTTTTCCCTCACTCCCTTCTGTCTTACTTCCTTTATGCAATTCGCTTTTTCCCTCACCCCCTTCTGTCTTACTTCCTTTATGCAATTCTGTTTTTCCCTCGCCCCTTCTGTCTTACTTCCTTTATGCAATTCTGTTTTTCCCTCACCCCCTTCTGTCTTACTTCCTTTATGCAATTCTGTTTTTTCCCTCACCCCCTTCTGTCGTTACTTCCTTTATGCAATTCTGTTTTTCCCTCACCCCTTCTGTCTTACTTCCTTTATGCAATTCTGTTTTTCCCTCACCCCCTTCTGTCTTACTTCCTTTATGCAATTCTGTTTTTCCCTCACCCCCTTCTGTCTTACTTCCTTTATGCAATTCTGTTTTTTCCCTCACCCCCTTCTGTCTTACTTCCTTTATGCAATTCTGTTTTTCCCTCACCCCTTCTGTCTTACTTCCTTTATGCAATTCTGTTTTTCCCTCACCCCTTCTGTCTTACTTCCTTTATGCAATTCTGTTTTTCCCTCACCCCCTTCTGTCTTACTTCCTTTATGCATTCTGTTTTTCTCCCCCCCTTCTGTCTTACTTCCTTTATGCAATTCTGTTTTTTCCTCACCCCCTTCTGTCTTACTTCCTTTATGCAAATTCTGTTTTCCCTCACCCCTTCTGTCTTACTTCCTTTATGCAATTCTGTTTTCCCTCACCCCCTTGTGTCTTACTTCCTTTATGCAATTCTGTTTTCCCTCACCCCTTGTGTCTTACTTCCTTTATGCAATTCTGTTTTTCCCTCACCCCTTCTGTTACTTCCTTTATGCAATTCTGTATTTCCCTCACCCCCTTTCTGTCTTCTTCCTTATGCAATTCTGTTTTCCTCACCCCCTTCTGTCTTATTCCTTTATGCAATTCTGTTTTTCCCTCACCCCTTCTGTCTTACTTCCTTTATGCAATTCTGTTTTCCTCACTCTTTGTTTACTTCCTTTATCATTGTTTTTCCCTCACCCCCTTCTGTCTTACTTCCTTTATGCATTCGTTTTCCCTCACCCCTTCGTTTTCTCCTTTATGCATTTGTTTTCCTCACCCTTCGTCTACTCCTTTATGCATTTGTTTTTCCTCACCCTTGTGTTACTTCCTTTTGCAATTTTGTCTTCTACTTCT
>CM031621.1:39312007-39319507 GCA_018398815.1 Conus ventricosus
ATTAACCGGATCCTATTGGAAAAGAAAAAATAATATCGGCAGAGACCCGGCCTTGGCACCCAGCCGACAGAACTGGAGGAACTTGGTGAAGTATTCTCAGTGTGGTACCCTCATGACTCCCCATGGAGGTCAAGGAGAAGAAGAAGAAGAAAAAGAAGAAGAAAAAGAAGAAGAAGAAGAAGAAATAGAAAAAGAAGAAGAAGAAGAAGCAGAAGAAGAAGAAGAAGAAGAAGAAGAAAAAGAACAAGAAGAAGAACAACAACAATAACAAGAAGAAGAAGAAGAACAACAACAACAACCAGACAAAGAAGAAGAAGAAGAAGAAGAAGAAGAAACAGAAGGTGAACAAGAAAGACGAGGAGGACAGGAGGAGGAGGGGGAGGAGGAGGGGGAGAAGGAGAACAAGAACAAGAACAAATCTCTCGTTTGGGACAGCCAGAAAACACAGAGCCAAAGCAGGCACTTGTAAAAATTCATAGACGTCAGAAAACAGCAACAAACGCCAACAAACAAACAAAGCAAACAACAGGTGCAGAAACTGGTCTATTGTGTTCTTGAATACAAGACCCCACCAACACTTCTGATGGAGTCATTTGTGTTTAGTGAGCCTGAGAGAACGTAGAAAAAAGGCAGGGTTTGGTTTATTTCCGAGCCACTGAAGCATCGACTTACGTACACGTCATATGTAAGCAAAGCCACTGAATCTTAGCAATGCATCGGCTTACGTACACGTCATATCTAAACAAAGAATGAAGTCAGGCGGAGGTAAAATGCTAACCAACGCTCACGTATGTACCAAGAGACTGCACACGAAAGCACCCCCCCCCCCCCCCGCCCCCCTCGTTCGCTCTCTCCACCTCGTCAATCATATCCCCACACTCCCTCCACACACGTACATCTTCCCGCCCTCTTCCGACCTTCTCAGGTCACGTCAAGCAAACCCACAACATGGAGCAGGCGCTCTTCGCTTTATCGACGGGTGCAGGAAAAGACAACTCCACTGTCCTCACATTACGAACATCATTGATCGACGAAGGCTGGGGTGTGGTGTTGTTTGTTTGTTTGTTTGTTGTTTGTTGTTTTGTTCTGATTTGCTTTGTTTTGCATGTTTGCTTCTTTGCATTTTGAAGGTTCTATACAACTGGGGTGAAGTTGGGGGTCAGAACTGGGGCTAAGTTTTCGTTAGTCTAGGTACTAGGCCAGGATTAGGTTGAGAGCAAGATCGATCAAGACCACCTTCGTTTATTCCAGACTCGGAGACTGCAGGTCTTCTGATGATCATTTCTGATGCCTGACCCACCCTACCGTCGCCGCATGGGCACACAGTGTACTCACGCCTCTTTGAAGCCCTGGTAGCTGCCTTTCAGGATCTCGGTGTACAGAGCCTGCTTGTCTATCCCTTCCTGCAGCTCTTTGGCACTGGCTTGGACGTCGTCAAACTCGATGACCATGGCATCCGCTTTGGACATCATGTGCTGAAGTGCCGTGTCTATCAGGGAATCCTGTCAGTACACCACCGGCCGATGATTCTGACTGTTGTTCGTGGGCATCCGAGAGTCTTGTTTGCATGTTTGTGTGTGTGAGAGAGAGAGAGAGAGAGAGAGAGAGAGAGAGAGAGAGAGAGAGAGAGAGAGGCAGGCAGACAGACAGACAGACAGAGAAATAAAAATATAGACGGAAAGATGGAGAAAGAGTAAAACAGAGAAAGGAGACAGACAGACATACAGAGATTGAGATAAAGAAAGTAAGAAGGAGAGAGGCAGAAAGACATTCGGACGACAGCGAGTGGAAGAGAGAGAGAGAGAGAGAGAGAGAGAGAGAGAGAGAGAGAGAGAAAGAGAGAGAGAGAGAGAGAGAGAGAGAGAGAGAGAGAGATAAGAGGCGAAAAGTAAAGAAAGGGAGGGAGGGAGGAAGGGGGAGAAAGGGAGGAGCTAGTGAGGGAGAAACTGAAACACAAATAAACACTCAGCGACACACACGAGAGAGAGAGAAGAGAGAGAGAGAGAGAGAGAGAGAGAGAGAGAGAGAGAAACAGAGAGACAGACGCAGACAGATGCTAGCATGCGCTGGATCCGTTACGTGAACATAACATCTGCTGCTGTTGTTGTTTCTACAGTTGCTGATGCGTTGTTTTGTTTCGTTTAATTCATATTCATTCATCTTGACCATTATCTATTTGTAATTCATTCACATTCTTGCATGTTTTTTGTTTTTACAATTCGTCGCCCAGTTCGTTGTTTCTCTCTTCATTCACTCTGCACCATTCTTCGTATACTGCGTCATTCCCTTCCTCCCCTTCATGTACTGCTTCGATTGCCTGATGGCAGATCAGTTACAAGGTCACGTGGCCACGTCCGTCCAGGTGTGTGCGTTGTTTTTGTGGTGGTCGGCCTCAAGCCTACTGACCAGTGGGTTCCGCCAGTTCGCCCACCCTCCAGGCGTTCATATACTGTGATCTCCTTTTACAAGCAGACAATGTCTAGTGCCCACGGTCCTCACAGACTTTGAACATTGTGTGGGGTTTTGTTAGGGACGAGCCAGTGGTTTACAACATTCAACTCCCCAAAGGAAAGTGATCATAACGGCAAAAGCATGAAAATGTGACGGCCCCCCACTACAAGAAAACAAAGCAACTGGAACATGAACCGGCAAAAACTGACATGAACGGCAAGAAACTGACATGAACGGCAAAAAACTACATGAACAGGAAACGACAAAGGAAACTGACATGAACGGCAAAGAAACTGACATGAACGGCAAGAAACTGACATGAACGGAACGCAAAGAAACTGTCATGAACGGCAAAGAAACTGACATGAACGGTTAAGAAACTGACATGCAGGCAAAGAAACTGATATGGACGCCAAGGAAACTGACATGAACGGCGAATAAACTGACATAGGCAAAGAAACTGACATGAACGGCAAGAAACTGACATGAACGGCGAATAAACTGACATGAACGCAAAGAAACTGACATGAACGGCAAAGAAACTGACATGAACGGGAATAAACGACATGAACAGCAAAGAAACTGACATGACGGAAAAGAAACTGACATGAACAGCAAAGAAACTGACATGAACAGCAAGGAAACTGACATGAACGGCAAAGAAACTGACATGAACGGCAAAGAAACTGACATGAACGGCAAAGAATCTGACATGCAGGGCAAAGAAACTGACATGGACGGCAAAGAAACTGACATGAACGGCAAAGAATCTGACATGAATGGGTTGTTGAATCAATCAGAAGTGGATGAGAAACTGCAGTGCATACATTCCACAAGTCAGTAAGAAATCAATGGGCACACAGCATCTGAATACTGTCGTAAGAAATCAATCGGCACGCAGCATCTGAATACTGTCGGTAAGAAATCAATCGGCATGCAGCATCTGAATACTGTCGGTAAGAAATGCAATCTCGGTAAGAAATCAATCGGCACGCAGCATCTGAATACTGTCGGTAAGAAATCAATCGGCACGCAGCATCTGAATACTACAATTCGTGTTCGTCTCCTAGCTTTCGCCAGTCAGTCGTGAAAGTTTTATAACGGATCAATTGGCCTTAACGCCTTATCTTGTTTTGTTTTTTTAAGTGCGTGCATAAAATCTGAGATATGCGTGTAATAAACCCCTAGTTCTCTCTTATCTGGTACACTTTTTTAAACTGGTCTTCAATTATCACCAGAAAGCTCTCCAAACAATTAAAACAAGGCCAGTAAAAGTCATAATACTTCTTTTGTTATGAACCAGTTGGCTCTTCTCTCTCTCCTCTCTCTCTCTCTCTCTCTTTTCAAACAGTGTCAGTAAGAAAGCCAGATGAAGTCAGAATATTTCTTATTTTTCAAATACAACCAGAATTTTCCTCAAATGTTGTCACCAATAGTACACTATTAGCCTTGATATTTCTTCTTCATATGTAATCAAATTGTTTCCCCAAACAATATCCGTTACAATACCATTTAGAGGCGATCGAAATACTCTTTATCTGCCATTATCTAAAAGTTTAGAAATTTCTTACGCAAATAGTTGTCAGTTATGAAGCCAAATAATAATAGTAAGTCAGAATAAACCTTTAAATACTGTCATTTAGAATAGTCTGCAAATTTATCTTGTATAATGTTCAGCTTCATCTCTTGCCAGTCAGAATTTTTTTTTCAAATACACTCAATCAGAATTTTTTTCTTTAAATACAATTGGTCGGATGAGTGTTTTTCCTTTTAATCAGTAAGATTGTTCCTAAAATATTGTCAAAACGGCCTTCGGCACTTATACCCAAACGAAATAACATTCTTCTTTGAAAATACACGATTAGATTATTCTTCATAATGTAGACAGAATATCTTTTTCAAATAAATCAATCGGAACTGAATGTTTTCAATACAATTAATTCGAATTCTTTTCTTCACATTCAGGCGGTCAGAATATGTGCAACAATAAAGCGCAGAAACCTCTCTCTGTCTTTTAGCGCGCGCGCGTGCAAGCGTTCGTGCGTGCACGTGCGTTCGTATGCGTGCGCGCGCGCCGTGTGTATGTGTGTGTGTGTGTTCGCGCGCGCGCGTGTGAGACAACAAATACAAAAATTCAGATCATCCAAAATCCGCTCTATCACCTCATCTCAGTCTCTCTCTCTGTCTCAGTCTCTCTCTCTGTCTCAGTCTCTCTCTCTCTTGTGCGTGTGTGCTTATATATGTGTGAGCATAGTGCACGCCCATGTTTACATACATTATGATCTCCGGACATTAAGTCGAGATATAACAAATGCACAATAATAAACCCTTCAGATGTTAGATTGCGTGCTTGAGGAGGTTAAAATTTCTGAGGGTTTTTTGTCTTCATTATTTTTATCAGTTCGTATACACGCCTACCATGTTTTCAAAAGAACGTCGTTACCACTCTATGAAGACCAGTGTGTTGGGTATTTTTTGGGCCTTACGGCATCTACAAATTAATAATCCATGGTAATATGTAAATGTAATCAAACATATATTTAAAAACACAGAGCCGACACACCAATACTTTGTCCTCTTTATCTTCTTTTCACGAGGCCGTCACAGACTGGACCTGAAATGATCCCATTTCTGTCAGAGATCGTGATCCACCTGGCCCTAGCTGCCGCAGAACGTGAGTGAGACAGCATCACTCACATAGAAATTAGAGTAATATATTTTCCCCCAATACTTTCAGTCTGCTCACGTTGCCATGAGATCTTTTACCTGAGAGAAAAGAGGTAGCCTGTTTGATGATAGCTTTGCCTTCGAAAATCCTCTGCATCGCCAGATGGAAGCTGGAAACACACACACAACCACACACAAAACACACACACACACCACACACCACACACACGCACACACACCACAACCACACCACACACACACACACACACACACACACACACCACACACACAACACACACAATGATTTCATCAGGCAGAAACAGCTACTTCTCTCTCCCCCTGCCATCTTTCCCACCTCCGTCCCCCGACCTCTCATCCTCTTTCCCATCCCACCCCTGCACCATCTCTTCCCCCTCCCTTCTCCTTGTCTGGGTAGGGGAGGGGAGGGGGGGGGGGGGGGGGGGGAGCGAAATCTCAGCACTATGTGCGGGTGCCCCTCTGGTGGATTTGCCTGAGGTCAATCTGACGGCTGGTGCTGGCGCTGCTGGCTACAGGAACGTGGCTGCGACTGTGAACGGAAGAAGAGGGCGGGGTGAGGGGAGCTGGGATGAGCTGGGTGGCTGGGATGGTGCCAGTGGAGAGGCACAAGAGATGGGACAACAAATAAATAAATGAATTAATTGATAAATAAACAAATCAATGTGTGCATAACTGAATAATGGTAGTGAACAAATAACAACTTTTATTAAAAACAACAACAACAACCACCCCCACAATTTTAAAACACATTTTCAAAAAATGCACGATACATTATGCTTCGCTTTTTGTGTGTGTATATCTAATAGTAATTATTACCTCTACTGGTAAGAGATACAGTGTAAGGCATGCCATTTTTATGATCTACATTACGCATGTCAGCCCTCGTCAATATGAAATCCGTTCAGTAACTCATGTATGCCAGAGAGTGAAAAGCGTGACCTTAAAACTTTTTTCATCACTTTTTTTTTTTTTTTTGCTATCCCATCTTCTGTGCTACCTTAGTGGCATTGCACCCACGCCGCTCATTCCGACTCTCCACCCCCTCCCCACCCCACCCCCCTCCACCCACTGCTGCAGCCCGGCCCGACCCGCCGCAGCTCCAGCACCGGCAGTCCACATGGAGCAGTTAATGTCAAGTCACCAAGAGGCAACCCACCAGAGGAGACACTGCACTGCTGCCGAGTCACTTCGGTGGTGTTCAGTGGTGCCTGCACTGATCCAACATACGCAGGACACCACCTACTAACCCCCTACTGACGACAATGATTTCATCGCCGAGCCGGCGAGAGTGAGCTCTCTCTCTCTCTCTCTCTCTCTCCTCTCTCTCCGGAAGGCGCCACCACGTCCGTCCAACGGCAGTCCCCATGAATTTACCGATACCGGTGACCCCGATGGAAGCAAATCAAGGCCATAGACATCGAAACTGAGGTCACCATGAGAGCAGGGCATGAAGGGCCACAGAATTTGAGACTTTTTATGCTGATCGATGAGAATGAAGATGATGATGATGATACTACGAATTTCCATTCTGGTCTGAGACTGCATGACAGGGCTGTATTCTACCCTTTCTTTCACAATGTATCTCGGTATCAACCATGCCCGAGAGATACAGACACCTGAAGGCGTTGGTCAGGTTATTTGAGCCCCACTCTCAAAGAAACGTCCATGTGGATGACACTCGACTGTGTGGTCCCAGTCTTCCCAACTGTCCGTGACGCTAACCACTTAGCCACGTTAGCTGGTGACCTTAAAACAAATTAATAGGTACGGGAATGTTTCAAAACAGTAAAAAGAAAAAAAAAATCTCATTCTATTTTTCATTCAAACAAAAACACATATTCAACTGGGCCAACACGCACTGAAAATAAACAGCTCAGGAAAATGACGGAACAGATGTAGTGATGGTATATTCAATGTAAGACGTAGCTGGTACGACACGCCAGTCTTCAACATGACCACAACGGACGAACTGAGATCTTCATTGCGTCCAGTCCTTGGGACATTTACTGACCTCAGCGAATACTGCAGCCCCACACAACCTAGCCTGTGATTCTGCTGCTTTCCGCTCAATAACTACATCTCCAAAGCGAACTGGATTCATGTGTCGTTCAGGCGCTATATATCAGAAACGAAATCTTTCGTAACATTAGGTTCCTCCACGACCACCACCCGCCAGGCATACGCTATAAACAGTAGCTCTCTCTAATTGGAGGATAGAATCATCTCCCTCACGAGAGGATGGAATTATCTCCTTCATTGAAGGATACAATTATCTCCCTCGTTGGGGATAGAATTATCTCCCTCATTGAGGATAGAATTACCTCCCTCTTTGGAAGACCGAAT